>JAQSUU010000795.1:0-1200000 GCA_038087645.1 Saccharum hybrid cultivar R570
GACAGCCAACGTTGTGGGTTTGTAGTCTTAAGATGTACCCCAGTCTACGTGGAGTGAATCTTTTTACTGAGACCACTACACTAAACAACCTGCGTTGGTCAGGCTCTAAGAGAGGAACGTATGTGCTATATATTACTAATACTTGTGAATAAAGGAACTTTGCTTAATATAATGCATTTTAGAGTGAAGTCCATCCATGACGATCATGTTTGTTTCGACGCGTTTTATTTTTTTAAAAAATAATGACCCATTCTCTTCCTTCCTATGCTGGCATCATCTACTAGATGCAGACAAATTTTTGGGTCGCTTTTCTCAACAAGGTGTCACCCCTCCTCAACCAGTACCGCTGGAGGATTTCTGGATAGAATAAGGGCCGGTTTAGTTCCGAAAAATTTGGCAAAATGACACTGTAGCGTTTTTCATTGTTATTTGACAAATATTGTCCAATCATGGTCTAATTAGGCTTAAAAGATTCGTCTCGTCCATTTCGTCTAAACTGTGTAATTAGTTTTATTTTTTATCTATATTTAATGCTTCATGCATGTGTCCAAAGATTCGATGTGACGGGAAATCTGAAAAAAATTTTGCAAAATTTTCTAGGAACTAAACAGGGCCTAACTGAAACAATCTTATTGGATAGCCTTTAGGTAATCCCTCCATCTAAACGTGACAGAGCTCTCCCCCCTGACGGTGACAGAAATTCCCGTTTGATTTTGTAGCAGGGACACGTATAACCGTTGTAGCACCACGCAAACGTGTGCTAATTAGCCGAAACAAACTAACCTAGTAGAACATAGAGTTTTTAGAGTGTACTCCAGATTAAATCAATATGGTTCCCTCGAAAATGCTCTCGTGGCTCGTAGGTAGTACTCTCCAAACAGGACCCTAGTATATATATAGTATATATCACTAGAGCACCGCCGAATTTTTCTAAGAAAAGAACCCTAGTGGCATAGTCAGGACGAAGGTCCTAAATAAATTGATCACGTGACACGTGAGGCTGATGACATTTCCGGGGCTTGGAACTCGGACGGATATCAGCACGTGAATAAGTACGCATCTCCTGGCCGGCCGGCCTTTGGAGGCCGTTTAGTTGGCAAAATTTTCGGCGAAACGCTACTATAGCAGGTTCGTTGTTATTTGACAAATATTATCCAATCATAGTCTAATTAGGCTTAAAAGATTTGTCTCGTCCATTTTCGTCTAAACTGTGTAATTAGTTTTATTTTTTATCTATATTTAATGCTTCATGCATGCGTTCAAAGATTCGATTTGACGGAGAATCTGAAAATTTTGGCAAAATTTTTGGCATCTAAACGGTGCCTTGATCGACACGAACACGACCTACACACCAACTGCGCTAGTAATAGTAGTAGTAGCAGCAGTAACGCGCTCGTAACGGCCTGCCGCCCTATGTTCAAACCAGCCGGCAACGGTCCCTGCCACCCTGCCACGGCCGGCGCGTCTCCGTCAACGCTCAAAACCGTGTCGCACTGTGTGCAACTCCCCGTCTCAGCGTACGCGCGCGCCTTCGACTTCATCAGCGGCTGCCCTAGATGATGCCACATACGTACGTACAATACGAGGTCGATCAGCCCCGGCCGTGCCGCGCTCGCCCGCCGATCTCGATCTATCGAGCTCTCCGGCCGGCGACATGTCGTCTTTTCCGTTTTCCGGCCCGGTTCGTCGCGTGCCAGTTGCCACGCGCCCGCAGCTGCCAAACTCCGACGGTCAGCGAGCGGCCTCTTGACCGGGCATGCAGCCGTCGCTTTAATTTAATGCGTTCCATCTGCTGCGCTGCTAGCTGGACGGAGACGGGACGAGATCATTTCTCGTTATCGATCGTTCCTGCTGGCCGGACGGACCTGGCGCTTGTTTAGTTCTCTAATTCTCCTCTAAATTTCACTATGTAAAAAGAAGATTTCCCGTCACATCAAAATGTCGGTAAATGCATGGAGTACTAAATGTTGATAAAATCAAAAACTAATTGTACAATTTTGTTGTACTTTTCGAGACGAACATTTTAAACCTAGTTAGTCAAAATTTGGATAATTTTTACCAAATACAAACGAAATGCTACAGGAATTCTGATACAGTGTTTTTCTCCCCAATTCACCGAACTAAACGAGGCCCTGGAGAGTCTCACACTACCCGCAAACCTCTATATTCATCCTCTATACGTCCTAGTCAGCAAGATTCTTTCCTCTATACTCAATTCTTCCGCACCCATCCATCCTCTATCCACTCTATCTACTGTGGGATCCACTTGTTACTTTATCTAAATATATCCATGCGTGATCTAGTTTTGAAGGATTTATTGAGACGAATTTAATGGTGCAATCAAAATTTAATTTGGATTTTTGGTTTGTGAGTTATATCATTTTTTTCTTTGTTTAGCCAGTGGGGCCCACCACTATTGGGTATAGAGTAAGCATAGTACTACTCTAAATATAGAGTGAGAGAAAGTATAGAATATCATTTTAGAGTACCCAGTATAATAATTTTTACTCTATATTCATACTCTAAAGCTTTAGAGTACTCACTGCGGAACTCGATCGAGTCCTGGTAGTGGTACGTGGCGGGCACTGGGAGTGGGAGTGCCATCGAGGCGGCGCGCGGCTGCACTACTCGAAACGGAATCTGGCCACCGGCAGATCGAAGTCGACGGCCACTTACTACGGGGCTACTGGGTCGTCCACACCTTCCCCGGGCCGGCGGCGGAGGCACATGCGACGTTGACGTACAGAGGCCGTAGGTGGTGCACTGAATGCTATATTTACGGTGCGTTTAGTTCGTAAATTTTTTAGTTTTACCTACGGTAACACTTTGGTTTGAATTTGTCAATTAGTGTTTAATTATAGGCTAATTAGGCTTAAAAGATTCGTCTCATGGTTTTCTATCAAACTGTATAATTAGTTTTTTTTATCTACATTTAATGTTCCATACATATATCTAAACATTCGATATAATGAGGAATCATGAAAAATTTTTGTAACTAAACAAACATGGCCTTAGTTATTTACACCGGGACCGGGCTGGTCCTGCTGCGGCTGTCGTCGGACCATTTTTTTCGACGGCTGTGTTTAGTTCAACCAAAAACGTACTATTCTAAAAAAAAAGATTCCCCGTCACATCAAACTTGCGATACATGTATAGAGTACTAAATGTAGATGAAATCAAAAACTAATTGTACAGTTTGGTTGTACTTTACGAGACGAACGTTTTGAATCTAATTAGTCAACGGTTGGACACTATTTGCCAAATAAAACCAAAATGTGCTACATTACTTTTTTTCACCCATTTCAGGGGAAACTAAACACACCCGACTTCAAGCGGCTGTCGTCGGACCAGGTAGCAGCGGTTTCGCAGAGAGCGGCACAGGTGAATTCCGTGCGGTATAAGACTACCAGTACCAGCAGTGGGTGCTCTAAAACGATACTCTAAAACTTTAGAGTATGAATATAGAGTAAAAACTGCTGCACTAGGTATTCTAAAATGATACTTTATTCTTTCTCTCACTCTATATTTAGAGTGATACTATGATTACTCTATACTCTACAGTGGCGGACCCCACTAGCTAAACAAAGGAAAAAATACTATAACTCACAAACCAAAAATTCAAATTAAATTTCGATTTCACCATTAAATTCGTCTCAATAAATTCTTCAAAACTAGATCACACATGGATATATTTAGATAAAGTGACAAGTGGGTCCTATAGTGGATAGAGTGGATAGATGATGATATAGAGGATAAATGGGTGCGGAAGAATTGAGTATAGAGGAGAGAATCTTGCTGACTAGGACGTATAGAGGATGGATATAGAGGTCCATAAGTGCGGGTAGGCTAAAAGCCGGTAATTGCGTGCGCGTGGCTCCGCGGAGGCACAACCCAACCGCGCAAGTGTGGGCGTGCGGCCATGGAAACAGGTGTTGCGGTTGCGGTGCTGGTCTCGATCGTTTGCGTCGCAACGGGGCCCGCTTCCGCCTGGCCCCGAGGATGTCACTGGGGGATTCTCTGTTTCGGCACTGCATGCTCGACCACACCCGGCACCCGTGATACACTGACGACACTGATGGCTATACGTGGCACTTTTTTTTGGGCGCATTCAGTTTGAGTTGGGTACAAAAAAAATAAAAATGTATGGAACTGCTTGTAGTAGCCGACATAAGCCATTAGAAGGTTTCAGTTAAATTCGTGTCCACAACACCCACTATGGGTGTGACACAAAAGGGGGAAAATGAATGTGAATGATATAGTCAACCCCTCGCATGTTGAGGCAATGTGACAGCTCTCCCCAGACCCGCAAGGAGAGCGGCCGAGGCGCCGTGCAAGACAACGTGTCTGATCGCCGGTGATGGCTGGGTAGCATGGTTAGCGAGTAATAGCGCTTCATCTCCTTCTGTTAGGGAGGGCAGAGCCGATTGTATAACATTATCCCTCCTAGTGTGTCATTCGTGACGCATCGTTATAACTTTAACTATTTCTCGATCTTAATACAAAAGATGCGCAAATCTTTTGCATATTCAATAAAAAAAATGATACGGTAACCGGCGCCCAAGTCTGTCTGTCACAATCATCGTAAGCAATATATGCATACTACCTGGTACCTACTAGTGTGTGCATATATTATGTTAATTGCAAAAATGAACGAGTAAAGGCAGGGCAAAGATAAGGCCTAATAAACCTCAAATTCATCCACAGACTTGAAATATGTAGTTACGTGCACGAATAGAAGTTGACGAGTAGCTGGTTTTAGGCAGCAAACCATGAACGGATACGGTATCATATCCACCAAGAGGACTAGACCTTAACGCAGACATGACCACCCAAAGATGTACGAACAGTCATCTGGTCACCGTGCAGCTTTGGAACGCTTCTCTGCAGCAAGTGCAAGTACACATCACCGCATGAGTGAACACACACTGTTGTATGTGCGCTCGTCACGGTCACCGCGTCTACAAAATTTTCCACGCATCTCGCTCGCTGCAGAGACGGGTTAACAAGCTGCCCGGCCGGCCGGCTGGTGCGTCTCCTACAGAAAGTGCGCTCGCGGCCGGTCAATTGGCTTGTTCGCTTGCAAGTCGTATTTTTTCAGCCAACGAATAATATTTTACTCTTATAATAAATTAGCAAACAGTAGTTTCAGCCACGGCTTTTCAGCCAAACCAACAGGCCTGTCGTCGCCTCCGGCGCCCAGCACTCGGCAGCGGCAGCAAGCAAATCCACGCCCAGATCGCACTGTTCACACCCACGCGTGACGGACCGATGGAATCGCCGAGCTTTTCAATGAGTCGTCTCTTCCTCACGGGGCTTGGGTTAGTTTGGTTGTGTGGAAAAGTTTGTGCTTCCGCTTGCGTCGCGTCGGTATAGCTACTTGAGGCGGTTTGTGCGCTCTGATTGCTGCCGCCTTTTGCTGCGGATTGTGCCAACGTGATCAGTCCAACTTCTCCTGCAGCATCGTTGTCCTGTTTGCAGAAGCAAGCAATTTAGGGAATCTGGTACCTAAGAAACAGCTATATGCATTAGTCGATGCAGAAGCTAGGATATTAATATATTCTTTTTTTTAAAAAAAAAAAGCTGAAAGGAACGGGGAGCATGCTCGTGACGTGCTGGACGCCGCGATCCATCCATCCATCCAGGAGTCTAGCTATAGATGGATCGCAAAAGTCACGTGTGGTAACTTACCTTGACATGCAAATGCGTCTAACTACTTGCCTACTTGCTGAAAGTCGTTAGATATGCTCACAAATCAACTTTAAATAAAAGTATTTTCTATATGTTTGTATTGACACGGGTTCTTGCTGAAAAATCGAATTCGCAGCGCACGAATCAATTTTAAAAGTCAGGTGTTTTTTTCCTTGGGTTTGCGTCGACAGGTAAATAAGGAGCTGGTAAACTTTCTTTTTTTGTGTGTGTCGCAAGTTTGCAACAATGTCGATGCTGGTCTTTTCGGATGCACGTACCAAGTGCGGTCAAAGGCATATTGCTCTTGTGGTGACGCTGTGCGATTGGACATATATGTGTCGACAGGCCAACTGGTCTATTTTTTTTAATATGTCTTTTCAATTTCTTGATATACATATATCTTCTCAACGTGTTGAAAGACTTGGAGGGGAAATAACACGGCTTGGAACGAAGGGAACGAGTCCCGACTGGCTTTATTTTCCAAACGTACGTATAGGGCCACGTTTAGATCCCAAAAAGATCTTAAAATTTTTGCATAGTACCTGTGACATCGAATCTTTGTAAGTAAAAAAAATAACTAATTGCACAATTTGTCTGTAAATGTCGAGATGAATCTTTTGAGCCTAGTTAATCCATGGTTAAACAAATTTTACCAAATAACAACGAAAGTGCTACAAGAATTTTGCCCACAAATTTTTGGATCTGAACACATCCTTAGTGTAGTAGTGTTTCCGAACAAGACAGTGCTGACATCTCTGTATCACATGTGATGATGTCCTGGTTTGTGAGCACGTACGTCGCAACTTGTTCGAAACTTTTTCAAAATTTTACCACAGCACACGCATATGATATCATGACTTGTCGCCAAGTTTCATAATTTTCGGAACTCGTTCCCGTTTTTTATAATTAAAAAACCACTCGCACGCACGTAGGCGGCGCTGCCCCGTCAGCACGTTGATCGAAATTCGAAGACCGTTCCTAGATTTAGCCTAAATTAACACTAAGAAAGAAGAATAACATTTTTTGAATGAAAGATATCTATTATTTGATGCTCCTCCAGTTCAAACTTACATGTTGCGGAAATAATCTAGAAAATGAAATAAACAAGAGAAATATAATAAAATGCAATAAAAAGTCCCATATTTCAACATGTTTTTTGCGTTAGTGTATTAAATATTCAAAAAAAAATTGGGGTCCAAAATAAAAAAAAATTGCCGAGTGCCTGGGCTCAGCACTCGGCAAAGATATAACTTTGCCGAGTGCCAATCGTCTAACACTCGGCAAACTAAACGGAGCCGGATGTCGTCAGCCATCCACCAATCTTTGCCGAGTGTCTATCGTTGCCGAGAGTCGGACACTCGGCAAAGGATTCCTTTGCCGAGTGCCTCTCTTTGCCGAGTGCCCGGCACTCGGTAAAGAACTCTTGGCCGAGTGTCTTTCTTTGCCGAGTGTGGCACTCGGCAAAGAGTGTCTTTGCCGAGTGCGCGAAATATGACACTCGACAAAGAGTTTAGCACTCGGCAAATGATGAGTTTCCTGTAGTGCCACGATATCAGAATTGCCATGTTACCTGAAGCACAGCTACTTTGCTGGACGTTACCTGAACTCTCGACCCCCCGGGGAGGGGGGGGGGGGTGAGGGGTGTGGGGAGGTGGGGTGTGTGTGCCGGAAGGGATACCAGAATTGTATTTGTCTAATTATTTTTGCATTTCGTCGCCTTTGATATGCTACTTAATTTAATGGATGATGTCACATGGGTAGGTAGGTAGGTAGGGAGCTAGCTGACGGTGATGAGACTCTTTCGTACTGTACAATTTAGGCCTTGTTTATTTTTAGAAAATTTTGCAAATTTTTTCAAGATTTCTCATTACATCGAATCTTTGGACACATGTATGAAGCATTAAATATAGATAAAAAAATAAAACTAATTACACAGTTTAGCCGTAATTTACGAGACGAATCTTTTAGTCTATGATTGGACACTAATTGCTAAATAACAAAAAAATTGCTACAGTGTCATTTTGCAAACTTTTTCACCATCTAAACACAGCCTTGGTAAAGACCCTGCGTATTCTACACGTACAGTCTCAATAAATTTTACATACGGGAGACATTCCACAAACTTTTTGAAAATGAAAGAAGAATGCATGATTCACGAATCAGGAATGGGAGACTTGAAGGTTGGAAATGTTCCATGTTAAACTAGAAATTTGCCATTCTTATTGTTTGACTGCATCATCCTAATCCAAGACTTTCTCTAGGTCAGAACTTTTCTCACATGCGTCACTTCATACTAGTACGTAGTTGTACCACTAGTTGGTCTGAGCTAGCTCTCCGTTGTTTGGATCAAAGCAAACAACTTCTCGTAATTAAAAAGTTCTGCTAAGGTCACACAACCACTAGATTTTCTTACGGATATATATGATCAGCTTGCTTATAAAGTTTATTTTTTTTAACGCATTACTACTCTGCTCTGATGCATCATCACACTGGTTATCTACTGGCATTATTCTGCTCATGCTGTCTCATCCTTTGCTCTTTTTTAACTGTATATATACACGTATTACACCCTACGTGTCCAACAACCACCTGGGTCGGTCAAATATCTGACGAGGTCTTCTCTTCTCATTTCTCAAGCTCGTCCCAACTAGGGCAAGTTCATGCAGTCACATACGTACATACATGCATGGATGCTGGATTTTGTCAAACTGTCTGACTGACCTCATTACCACCACCAACTTTAACACGTACGTTCCTGGAAATGCTCTTGTGTGCTGCGTGCATTCATGCGTTTGCTTCGGCACTTGCAGTTCCAGGTTTCCCATTTCAGTCGTTGTCTAGCACATTATCCCTTAACCCCATTCTTGAACCTACAAGCATGGGCGGAGCTAGAGCAAATACGAGGAGGGTGCACCGTGCACCTTGCCTGGTGGGTGCAATGATCTATGAAATATGGGTGCAAATATGGTGGAAAATTTGTCTACTGTGTTTTTAATTTTTCGTGGGTGCAGCGGCACCCAACACTTTGAATATAGCTCCGCCCATGCCTACAAGTCCATGCGTTTTATTCTTCTTAACTAAGTAAAACATGTGTAGGGGGGGGGGGGGCACATGCTTTAATTCAGACTAGAAGATTCTTAACGATTTTGTCATGTGCAGAAAAGAATTCCAATTGACAAACTAGCTGGGAAAGTTACTGCTATGTTGGAGCACTAGTTTTGTCAGTCAATCCTATGCCTTTTTTTTTCCTTGTTTCTCTCAAAAAAAAAGTTCCTGCTGGAGTCAAATTGTAGGTAGCCAGTCGTAGGAAATTTTATCTCCTACTCATTGGCCCATTGAAACGCCTCCCGTGGTTTCTGACTCTCGATCGAGAGGCTCGAAAGGTCTCTGCATAAGTTTCACCTACCATGCGTTTGGCCGTTTGGGAAAGTTTTGTAGCCACAATTTGTAGTAGTTGACTAGTTGTTTCCACAAAGCTAGTAGCATAATTTAATCTGTTCCGCTGAAGAAATTTGGAAACCTTTGAGATGCTCTGCTTCAGTGGTTGGGACTAGGTCTACGACACTCAAAGAGACAAGAACTAATGTTCACTTGGACTGTTTCTAACTTTCTTGTGAGCAGGGGAGGATTTAAACAGCTGGATACAGTTAGCCGATTTATCCTATGTGAACATGAAACGTTTCCTATGAAATTTCTGCAAATTCCCGGATTCAAAACGAGACGTGTATATACGTCATCGAACCCGGAGCTCCCTTTGATTTGCACGCTTGGAGCTAAGGATTACTGGCTGGCTCTAGTCATGATCTTTGTCAGGCCAAACAAAGAATCCATGCGTTGTCCTGCTCAGTAGATGCTGCTACTGCTGTGCAGCTGTCAGCACATAGTGCAGACGTACGCTTTCAGTCTTTGATGGATTCGGACGCTGATCCTGATGGCTTGATCGATCGCTATAGTGGAACAGACCAAATTGGCGAACTCCGTTACGTGACGGTGACTGGTTGGAACAGCGAACTACTACTCTCAGCCTTGAGAAGAAGCTGTCTAGATTAGAGGCACGAGACGAGAGTGGGAGGACAATATGGAAGCACTTGTCAGGGACATGTCCACGTTAGGTCGTTAGCACCATGCACTTCCGGGATGACCGGAACTTAACATGGGCTATTTGGTTGGACGTTGGACGCCTGGTGCTAGGCAATTTTGTCAGACATCTATCTCAGCCTTAGGTATCAAAATCCAATGCTGATTCAGGCAACCTTTTACAGCTCTGTACCAAACAGCCCCCAAGGCCGAGCCTATATCACTACAGGATTCAGACGCTTTGCCGGGTGCCGAAAACACCCGGCAAAGGCTACTTTGCACTCGGCAAAGCCTTTGCCGGGTGCAGCACTCGGCAAAGAGCCGCCGGCAAAAAATCAGTCGGCAAAGATTTCTTTGCCGGGTGCTTTTTATCGGGCACCCGGCAAAGACTTTGCCGCGTGCAAACTCGGCACCCGGCAAAGAAAAATGACCGTCACGACGCCGGCTCCATCAGCCCTTGGTTTGCCGGGTGCCATGTCAGAGGCACCCGGCAAAGATTTTTTTATTTTTTTTTAAATTTTCTTTGCCGAGTGCCCTGCCGGGAGGCACCCGGCAAAGATTTTTTTATTTTTTTTTTATAATTTCTTTGCCGGGTGTCGCGCTGCCGAGGCACCGGCAAAGAGTTTTTTTATTTTTTTAGTATTTTCTTTGCCAAGTGCCCTGCCGGGAGGCACCCGGCAAAGATTTTTTAATTTTTTTTATAATTTCTTTGCCGGGTGTTGCGCTGCCGGGGCACCCGGCAAAGAGTTTTTTATTTTTTTAGTATTTTCTTTGCCGAGTGCCCTGTCAGGGCGGCACCTGGCAAAGAATTTTTTAAAAAAGTCTTTGCCGGGTGCCCTGGCCCTGGCACTCGGCAAATCTAGGAATTCTGAACACCCAGCAAAGCCTCTAATTTTTTTTATTCTATAATTACAAACATAACATATAAAAGATATATATATCACATCTGAAGCATCAACTAATATAAATCATATTACATAGGGCACACATGGATAGATTCAAATAATATAAATCAATCCACATATGTGGATTTATTAAGTTCAACAAACAATATAGCAGCCATATATCAATGCTATGTATACAAAGATTTATCCTATCTTACACTACCCTCCTTGGCATACTTGCATCAACAGGGTTCATCCTCATTAGACAAAACCTACAGTGGAACATTATGCTATTAGAGATCTTACAAATGTCATGGGACTTTAAGCAGTAAAATTGTGTTTCCTAACATCAGCAAATCACCTAGTCTTGAGTGCAGATGACAGCAGTTCGCAAATAGTTCTGAACTTCATCCAAAGTTTGTTAATGAGGCAGTAAGAACACAAGTTTGGTATAGAACTCACCTGCTGCGCTAAAATCTGCTTGATGGTGTCAGGATCTGAGTGGGGCTGCGCATCAACATTGGAGATGACCGGGATTCTAGGTGTTCTAATCTCAGTGGCAGCCAACACAGATTCCAATCTTGAAACAGCTGGTTGCATGAAGCTAGTATGGAAAGCACCAGCAACAGCTAGGTGAACCTGGAAATACAATGGTTAAGCATGTAAATTACTTTGGTAACATACTAAGATTGAAACAAAAAGGAGAATGTGAGACAGAATAACTGAAAACTGAAATATGCATAACCATATAAAATTATAGATAATGTTTCAATAAATATGATTTCTCTGCAATGTATTTTTATGTACTTCATTTCATATATATCAATCAAGAGCTAGCATACGAGATCACCGACAGCATCAGATAAAACACTTACAGGGCATAGAAAGTTTGCTATCTGAACTCTTTCATTTTCATCTACTTCCTCATTAGCAGCATCACATAGTTCTTGCATCAGATAATTACACTGTACATGCACTGCACAAAATAAAAAATTGTAAATTGCACAAGCTAAAAAAACTTTTCGATGTGTACCTATTGCACGGTCTCTCCTAGTGTTTACTGCTGTAATGAACAACCAAACAGAAAGGCCATCAGCTAATTTTCACAACTAATTTCTCTGCAATTTTACAACTAATTTCTCTGTACTTACATCATTCATGGACATTGGACAATCATAAAGAAGTGACAACTAATTTCAACAAAAATGAGAGCAACAGCTAACCGTGGTGAAGAGGTACAGAGATGAACGGACAAGACCTACCATGTGACCAAGTAAATGATATGATAATCTCATATATATTAACTAAATCATGAAGCACTAGCATCTTGAGAAGACATGTACAGGAAGAAAGTGACGATTCCGGCAGCATCACACACGCCTCACGTCAGATCTGGTAGCTTTTTGTCGACTATTCCACAGCCTTTTCCACATCCATCAAATCCATTTGGAAGCAGCAGATTTGGGACAAACATCACAACGTGAAAACAGGGACTAGGCAGCGCAAGCATGGAGGACCACTGAGGATGAAGATCTCACCAAGCCTGCGAATCCTGATGAGCCGAGGTTGGAGGAGGTTGCCCGCGTATGGATCCTCTTCTTGTACGCCTCGGCGGCAGTGGAGAAGCTCGGCAAGGGAGGCAGAGCTCACGGAGTGGTGGGGGCGGCGGCCATCACGGGGAGTCGCCGTCGCCGGTAGGAGTCACGAGCGTGGCCGGCCGAGGCAGCGTAGCTCCTTGCCGCCCACAGCCTGCCGAGGAATAGAGAAAGTCGCCACCTCGCTGGCCGGCGCCTGGTGTGCCCCTGCTCGCATCCCACGGCGCCGCCGCTCACCAAGGCCGTCGACCAATGCCCGCCCGTCGATTTAGGGTTAGAGGATTGGAGAACTGGAGTCGGCCGCTCTGTTTTGTGCGGGACGGGGGAGTCGCGAGTGGCCTCTTTTGGGCCTCGTCGCTATTGGGCCGGACGACCTCACCCACAGTCATACGTTTAATTCTTTGCCGGGTGCCTACCGAGCACCCGGCAAAGAGATTTTTTTATTTTTTTAAAAAAAATTTTGTCGGGTGCCTTCTGAGCTGGCACCTGACAAAGGCTTCTTTGCCAGGGGCTAAGTTTGGCACCCGACAAATTATAATTTTTTTAATGTTTTTGGCCCTATTTTTTTTCTAGAGCCTTGGTACAGTAATTATAACTCCATATCAAAATTTGGGATATTTTTGACTTTTTATACTATATTTCTTTAATTATTTTCATTCACTTGAATTTTTTCGACTACTCTAAATTTGAACTGCAGGTATATGAAATAATAGAATTCGGTCATTCAAAAAATGATATTCATGATGTTTGGCGTATGTTGACGCCGTATCCAGAAACTCGCATTAAATTACGGCCATCATGTTGTCGTAACATGATGAGGTAATCGCGAGGAAAGTTTATTTAAATTATATAAAATCCAAATGTAGTCCGAAAATCATGAAACTTGTCGAGGTTTCTTGTTATTGCATTTGGAGGCCGTGGTAAAAATTGAGAAAGTTTTGAGCAAGTTGTGACGTCGGATGCCTAAAACCCACACATCTCCACTTGCAATAACATGTGATCACATGTGGTGATATCTGGGTTTTAGGCATCCGACGTCGCAACTTGCTCAAAACTTTCTCAATTTTTTTTACCACGGCCTCCACATGCAATAACAAAGAAACCTCGACGAGTTTCGTGATTTTCGGACTTCGTTTGGATTTTATATAATTTAAATAAACTTTCCCCGCGATTACCTCGTCATGTTACGACAACATGATGGTCGTAATTTAATGCGAGTTCCTGGATACGACGTCAACATATACCAAACATCATGAATATCATTTTTTGAATGACCGAATTCCATTATTTCATGTACATGCAGTTCAAATTTAGAGTAGTCGAAAAAATTCAAGTGAATGAAAATAATTAAAGAAATATAGTATAAAAAGTCAAAAATGTCCCAAATTTTGATATGGAGTTATAATTAATGTACCAAAGCCCTAGAAAAAAATGGGACAAAAAACACAAAAAAAATATAATTTGCCGGGTGCCAAACCTAGCCCCCGGCAAAGAAGCCTTTGCCAGGTGCTAGCTCAGGAGGCACCCGGCAAAGAATTTTTTTAAAAAAAAAATAAAAAAAATCTTTGCCGGGTGCCTAACGGTGTGGCACCCGGCAAAGGCTGACGGCAGGTGGCCGCCGTCACGCGCGGCCACCTTTGCCGACGGCCATATTTTGCCGGGTGCCCGGGACCCGGCAAAGACTAATTTTTGCCGACGGCTGTAATTTGCCGGGTGCCTGGCACCCGGCAAAGGCTGGTTTGCCGGAGGCCTTTCTTTGCCGGGTGCCGCCAGGTCTGGCACCCGGCAAAGAATGACTTTGCCGGGTGCCCGATAAAAAACACCCGGTAAATTATTTTACACCCGGCAAATGAGTTGTTTCCTGTAGTGTATATGCCCTTTATCTCTTGATGAAATGTTTGTTGAGGATTGAAAGTTGACCAAAAGTCTAATGTTCATGTGCCTTGTAGCCACAACAAATGCTGGACTACTAAACGCGTTGTTCAGCGTGGTTTACGCCACCATGTTTTGTCGCCTTTTTTTTGTGATCAGGCACCTACTGCTAGGGGTGAAAGTGGTAGGGATGATCCTCTAGTCTAAATTCGAATTTTATGGATACAGAGGATAACTTTTAATATCCATGCAGATATAGGTGATTCGAATCTCATTGTGTGTGGATGCGGGATACGTTATGAATATACAAAATCCAGATTATCCATAGATTCTATGTGAATTATCCAATGTTTAAAATAGGATATCCATAGTTTCATTCACTAGACAAAAACCAAGAGAAATTTAGGATTTTTCTTTAAATTATTAGTTGAGAAGTCTTATTATGTGATGTGATTGTTTGATATTCTCAATTTTGAATTGAGAATTTCCTGGATGTTATCTTTTGTAATTGAAGATACCCCGTTAAGTGTTAATTGTGTCGTTACTCATATGTTTCTATCTCAAGATATAGGGTATGGAGCCAAATGTGGAGCGTAGCAATCACAAATTGGCCCATGCATGAACACAAATTGAAAGACCAGCACACTTTTAAAGAAATACACTAAGTCCTATATAATTTTTTTATTGTTTTTTTTTCTAACTGCTGCTTCTCAATTCATCCTAACGTGGTTGATTATGGTAATGTTGTTAGTCATCCGCGGCACCTGTTCAGCGTGTTCCAGGTTTAGGTGAGCAGCGTCTTGTTACGTCGTGACTTGGCAACTTCTTTGATGGGACAAATCGAGCGTATCTTTCTTGATCAAATTATCATTGCTAGTTTTCGCAAGCATCTAGAGGATTTGTATTTTAATGGAATACTAGCACCAACTCTCCTCTGTAGAATTTTCTGCTTTGGTGGGACAAAGTAGAATCGTCTTTTGTATGTGAAAACAATATAATAATCCTTAGGTTGTCACACACAAGGATGATCATTGCAAGTTGCAAGGCGTATAGATTTTGCTTTCATCATAATGCAGTTATTTTGCCATCACTACCAAAGTTGGCACGAAGCAGCATCCTTGTTAGAGTGTCATCATGCTTAATTTAATACACCTTACAGACATATTAGAATTTGAGGAAGACATACTTTAACCACTAATTCTTGTACAGTATTATTAATTTATTTTTTTTGTGTACTAAACATACATTTTTTGTTTCTTACGTGCCAGGCAGGGCACATGCCTTAGTTGAGGTTAGAAGCCTCGCAACCATTTTGCATGAGCATAAAAGCATGGGGTTTATGCATGGAAAGACAGCTATGCTGTTCAAGGTTGAGGCGAGTGGCATTGTAGAACTGAACTTTTGCCAACAAAGCACTTGTAAATAAAGCAGGTATATATTAGACTGAAGTATAAAGTTGGTGTATGTTGGAGCACTATTTTATTTTGTGGGTTAATGTCATGTTTGTTCCCTTTTTTTTAACTTCATAAATTCCAGAGGCAACTAGTCTGCTGGAATAGATTTGTAGGTAAGGCAGTCCTTGGAAAGCTCTGTATAATTAATATCCTTTTCACGATCGAGCTCGTGAAAACGCCTCCTCTGGTTTCCGACTCCTGTGACACATACATGTATTATAAAATAAAAGGTCACTGGCCAATTTTCAGCTACCATACATTCGAGCCAATTTTGTAGTCATAATTTGTGTGGTTTAAATTTGTTCTGTTCCAGTGAAGAAATAAATTTGGTAACTGTGGTGTTGCTGTTATTTAATCATGCTGATGTATGCAATGCATATGGTTCAGTGTGTCATTCATTTGACTCTTTCCTGGGACGGCGTTCCAGGGGATGATTTCTCTAAGAGCAAGTATAATAGCATGCTGTAAGCTGGCTAAATACTGACGTAGAAGAGAGAGAGCAGAAGCGGGCTATAAACTTACAGCTAGTTTAGGCACAAAAATCAAGAAAGTTTGTGAGAGAGACAAGTGGACCATGTATTAATAGTGATGAGCTAACTACTATATGTGAGTGGGCTGAGAGAAGACTGCAAAGAAACCTTACCGTCAGCCGCCGGCTGTATTATTAGCCTTGTTTTAGTTTGATTCGTTTGTTTAGGAAAAGTAGCACATCTGTAGCTATCTCGTGTATATAACGACAAAAAGCAAGGAACGAAGATGGCAGGGACACAACAGAAGAATGATAGGAACAACCAAACAGCGGCCCGGTGCCGAAGGTTGGTCAACAGATGTAACTAAAGATTCCTCTATGGGAATAAAAGTAGTGTTTCCTTTGGAATAATAACAAATTGTACGTGTAAATTCCTTGTGTTTTGATCCTGATGAGGCAGCTAGCAGTAGCAGGTATGTCCATTAGCGCCGTCCATTTTATCCCTTCCAACCTGCAGTTCCTTTCCACACCTGACGCGACGGGTTTCTGGCTCAGCTTGCCTTCGACCACGACCCTAGGGCCTTGTTTAGATGCACCACAAAAGTTAGAATTTTTTCACTCTTTCCATCACATCAATCTTTAGACCTATGTATGAAGTAGTAAATGTAGGTAAAAAAATAACTAATTACACAGTTTAGTTGGAAATCACGAGATGAATCTTTTAAGCCTAGTTGGTCCACGATTGGACAATATTTGTCAAATAAGACGAAAGTGGTACTATTCATCGGGTTAAAAAGATTTACAATCTAAACGTGGCCTAGCTATCAATGTGAGCCATACAAGAGTTGATGCTTAAAAAGATGCGACAGATTCCCTGTCACCGCACAGTGCAGTTCAGGAACGGATTGGATCGACCGGAACAGTTAAAATTGACAAACTGATAGATGAGCACTGTCAAAAAAGGCAGCAGCGGTGGCAAAGAGGCACACAAAGGACAATATGGATGTCGGCATGATGTGTGATGTGTCCACGTTAGCGTTACGCACTTATCTGTGTGAGAATGGCCGGCCGGGACATGCGGAAGCGGACGCACCGGGACTTGTCACGTCGCGATACATGTGCATTGACATTGGACAAAAAAAAAAGAGCAATTCAAATACTAATAGCATCGGAAATAAGAAACAGAACAGAACACATAAATACTAATGGCATCCGAACATATCGGTTTGTGGTAAACACAGCTCTTTAGGCTAAACAAGAGATAAGTTTACAAAGCAGCATATATTAGTTGAAAAAAACATCTGATGTGTCTTGGACGAGCCCACATGGTTGTGCATGCAAGCAGGGACTAGCAGACTTAATAACATTTTTCTTTTCAGTACGAAACTATGTGATATCATTAGTGTAGCGTTAATGTTTGTTAATATCAGTGGCGGACCTACAGGGTATGCCGGGTGGGCCACGGCATACCCTGGGGTCCAGCTGTCATACATACATGATATAAATTTTAATGTAAAAAAGAGAGGAAGCAACGCATGCAAACTCGGGAAATCAGGAACTGGGCCGGCCTCGGAGTAACTGCGCTTCCGCCGCGTGCGTACCGCAGACGCGGAGTAATAATTGCGCCGGCCTTGGAGTAAAACTGCACGAAGTCGAGTCGTCGTCTTCGTCTCTTCGAGACCGAACGGGAAATCAGGAATTGGGTTTGTGGTTGAGCGCCAGTGGCCGGCCACGGCGGAGCTTCAGCACTAGGATCGCGTCGGACAGATCGCGTCGCGGCGGCGGGCATCAGCACTTTGGCGCTCAGCGGAGCTTCGGTGCGGCGCGGGCCAGAACGCTGGATGACGGGATCACGTCGGTTGCCGGGTCATCCGCGGTCCGCCGCCGACTGCTCGACTGATCGGCACTCCGAAGGTACTTAGTTGCAGGTAATTGATCTTCTTATTTGTAAAAAAACTTGTGTCATATTTTTATTTAATTATTTAATTATTATGAGTGATTTCTTTTTAGCATCAATCCATCAAAGAAGGCAGCATGTGAGTTTTCTAACAGTAACGCATGATAGTGCCTAGGTAGTTGCTGTACTTACATCGCATAATTTTTCTTCATTTAAACAATTTGTATCGAGATTTGTCATCGTTTTAAGCTTAATATTTGAATTTAACAATTTATATTGAGATTTGTCGTCGTTTCTAGCTTAATCTTTGAATTTAAGGCTTACATGTTATATTGTATTTTGTTTTACCGAATTAGAATATAGTTTTACTAAATTGTAAATGGTTTACCGAATTGCATAAGAATTTTTTTTCGCGGCATACCCTGTGATAAAATCCTAGGTCCGCCACTGGTTAATATCGACAAGAGGCTTTGAAAATAGAGAAGAGCAAAATGACATTGGACAAACGTGAATGGAGCTAGAAAACATATATGCTCGTATATTGGAACAGGGGAACCACTATTTTCTATATTTTTTTAAACATGGGTACTCCATTACAGCTACCGTAGCAGAATGAAGGGACTTTTAGAAACGACGCTAGAAAACCCCCTGCTTTTAATTAATATTGTGTAAGTAATATAGCTCAAAGTAAGTTGATTAGTGTGGCACCAATGTATAAATTATGTCTCATTAGATTCGCTAATTGATCTTTGAGTGCAGAAAACTCGATCTGCACCGCATACAACTGACGACACTCGGCGTCCATGTGTGAATGATCATGGGTGTTTCATTTCACATAATAATCACACTGATTGGTCACGTTGGATATTTCCAACTGGGTCACTTTTGTCCACACCGCAACGGCCAACGGGAAAGCTATCCGCACCTCATAGCTATAGCTATAGCTAGATATACAGGCGCCATGGAGGTGTCCAATATCCGTTCGCTTTGTTGAAAATACATGTTGAAAAGTATTGTTAACTGATTTATTATGAAAAAAATACTATTTCTTCACTGAAAAAGTACGACTGAAAAGACAAGCAGACAAGGCTGCAGCCAACCAATGACAAGGGAAAGAGACGTACCATCTCTGTTCAATGTTCCAAAAGGATGGAATTCTAGCTTTCTATTAAGTCAATCTATCTATCTCTATAGCTTTTTTTTTAAAAAAAAAGGCAATCTATATATCTCTATTTTAACTAAATATATATAAAAAACTAATATTATTTATGATACTAAACAATTATAATTAGATTAGCATATCTGTTTAATTATATTAGAGTTGTAAATGTTAACAATATTTTCTCAATCCATACTTAGCTAGAAAAAATGTATTCTTTTTGGGCGGGGGCAGTACGACTGCTTCTAATTAAGTTGGTTCATGACCGGTGGCGTCAGTCGTTCATTACGGGATAACTAATCTTGGGGGTTACCCGGTACTTAAGCAAGGAATCGTCATGGGCGTACGGCGCTTGGATTGATTAATAAAGTGGGCTGGGGAATATGCTGACGCTTGGCAAGCTACCAACTGAAGAAGATGCATGTGTATACGCGCACGTTGACCTAATGACCCACAACAGCAAGAGGATTAGATTACAGGAATTGCTTAGAAGATGTTGACAACAAGGAAAGGAATGTTATTAGGTAGAGGCCGGCGTGCGTAGAGTTAGCTCTTAGCATTAGTAAGCTACGCAAGCAAGAATCATGCACGTTTTCATCAGGAAAACTAAAGTCATCCAGTTATTACCATCCGTTTTGTATTCTTGCGAACCTCATTAAGGTTGGGATCATATCAGCGCCAATAAGTGCGTTGGCAAAGTACTCACGGAATATTTTGTGGCGGAGGATGCTATGATTATGCAAGCATGATTTGCTGTGTAACGCTAACGCGTGTCCCAGCGGAATAATGTCCGTTGCAAGAAATAACAAACTACTACTTCCTGATTTTAAGAAAAAAAATATCCGAACTAATTCATTCTACTCGGTTCCTGTTTGGATCTCTAATAGTTAGGGCCAGATTAGTTGGCTTTCAAAATATGTCGAGCTATGGATTTGACAAGCCATAATTTTGGCTATTGTTTAGTTTGCTACCAAAATTTGTCAACCTCTCACATTTAGCTTGCCAAATCTATGTTAAAATTTTTACCTCACTTTGGCTTGCCAAATCTTTAGCATCATGATAAATTTTGGTTCCAAACTAGTTACGCCCTTACTCCGTAAAACCCAAACAGGCCTTTAGTTTGAGATTAGGGGAAAAAAGTTCAGCAATTTCAGTGGCTTCCATAATCCTGTTCCATTATAGGCGATTATTTGGATTAATAAACCACATGAAAAAGAGGAGGGGCCGAAGGTTGACATCTGGGCTTCACTTGATGATTGTCTAACAGATCTAAAACAATGACTTATTATCTTCATCTCCGTCTTTTGTACCAAAAACGTACAGAATAGGAATGAAATGCCCCTCTTTCATCCCTCCTTGTCTTCAAACCAAATGCAATAATCTACAGGAGCCGTTGTTTTATACTGTAAGAAAAAAAGGAGCCATTGGAAACATCATAAGCAAGCAAAAACACAGTAGTACTGTTCACTCATCATCTGCCAGTTATCATAAATATCATAAACCACTAAATAATGCATGCTCTCCCATACCTCTCTTTGACATATATTACTGCTGTTCAAAATACAAATGCTTTTATATATTTTTTTTCCACGAGGTAGTGCTGCTTACACTAAAAGTTTCAAGGTCATTTAGATGGTTTCCATGTGTGTTGGAATTTTGAAAAGGGTGAGAAGACAGAAACATGGAACTATATAAAGAAAGCGCAGATGCTCCTTAGTGTGGTGTGTCACAAGTTGGGTAGTCGTAGGGGGAAATATCCAAGTAAGTTCAAAAGTAGGCCTCGAAGGTGTGCCTCTCTGGTGCTTCTTTCTTTTTCCCAAACAAAGAAATCAATGCATTTGTTGGCTGGAAATGGATACTCACTTTGCAAAGAAAAAGATGCATGAAAACGAAACGAAAGCTTCCATGCGAAGAATTAATGCATCAGTTGACTGAAAATGGACTCCCGTATTTACGCTTGTAGTTGCAAGTACAGTATTTTTTTTTTGACGAGTCACGGGGGAAAAGATTTCCCCACCTGAATATATTGCATTGGAGAGGTAAAAACATTACCGCTCAGAGGATACAACAGAGAACGCACACTTACACCACAACACCAACAACAACACCAATAACAAACACGAGACTAGGCAGAGGACAACCACAAAACACAGAAAGGGGAACAAAGAACTCCCGCGATAAGCATGAAGTTGTTCACCAACTAACACCACCACCAAGCGGCTAGACTCTGGCGATCTCCACTCCAAAGGTGACTGTTAAGCTTTAAGTCAATATGACAGACGACAGTCGTGATTGCAATATCTTTGAAGCGCATCCAGGACCCCAATGACGCCCACCAACGCCCATTAAGGGGAGGAAACCTCAATGGAGGGAGGGCCAGTAAAAGGGGCGCGAGGAGATCCAAAAGAGGGGACCATGGTCTCGTTACCGGCATTTGGTGAGACATGCACCGAGGACCCAACCCTCTTCCTCTCTGATGATTCTACACAAGTTCTAACCAGCAAACTTCACTGACAGTGTTCTAGTTCTACCTTTCTACAGTATTATTTTGCACTCGGACAGGAGACTCTGCTTATTTGGAAACTTGTTGTTGTACAGTAGATCGGTGGGTTTGCGTTGCATTGCATTGGGGGTGCCCTCTACTAGCTTATCTGGGACCTTGATTGCGTAGGTTACGTTAACACACAGCACATATAGAACTATAGAAGTGCTTGCATATTATGGCAGCTGTTACTAATTATTTTTATAGTTATTTCTCATACACAAAGTTATGCAAACTAGCTGTGCGTTGAATCTATACAAAACTGATCAACTGAAATACCTTTTGACATTAAGAATTTGATACCAAATTCATCGCATCTTTCCTTATCACTCAACTAAAAAGAGACATATATAGGGCCTATTTGTCACACCTCAGAACAGCTTCATGAGTCGTTGTCAGCTGTTTTTTTTTTACCAAACACCTTTTTTTCAAAACAGCTTCATGGGTGAAGTTGTTTTTCATCCCCTCTCACGAAGGGATGAGTTGAGATGAAGCTGAAAAAAAGTAGCTTATCCCAGCTTCATCTCCCATATGTGGGCCCCACTGTAGACAAAGAACACCTTTTGCCCCTAGCAGAGAGAGAGAGAGAGGGAGCACGCTCGCAGAGACAGCCGGGCATGGCCGGCCGGGGCGCGGTCGCCGGAGCACGGCTCGCCGGAGTGCGGCCGCTAGGAGCGTGGCTCGCCAGGGCGCCGCCACTGGGGGCGCGGCTCTCCAAGGCGTGCCAATGTGACCAGGCACGCCGCAAGCGCGAAGAGGAGCTGAGCCAGTGCACGGGCGTCGTCGTCGCTGGACCGTGGCACGAGCGCCGCCTCCTGGCCACGGCACGGGCTCCTTGCGTCGCCGCGGTGCGCACTACCAGAATCTGGAATAGCCTTGGCGGCCAAGGATTTCCTTGAGTGCCAAAATGAAACCGCCAAGGAAAGAGTAGTTTCCTTGGCGGTGGTACATAACTCTCAAGGAAACATGTATTCCTTGGAGGTTTAAGTAAACCGCCAAGGAATATGGGTGTTTCTTTAGCGGTTTCCACTCACCTCTAAGGAAATAACTTATTTCCTTTAGTGTTATTCTCAACCGCAAAAAAAATACTCGTTTCCTTGGCTGTTATTCTAAACCGTCAAGTAAACTATCATTTCCTTGAGGGTTATTGAATTTCCTTGGAGGTTGGCAGCCAAGGAAATGCTTATAAGTATTTTGGTGACTCCTACTGAAAAAAACAATAATTTATTAAATTGTCTAAAAATCCTAAAATTTGGCATGAGATCATAATATGGTTGTATTATCTTACCATAAAATTTTGAAATCATATTAACAAAGTTGGACCGTACATTATGCATAAAATAGATGTATCTCTTACATAGTTACTATCACTTATGAAACTATATCGGCGATATGTGAAATTTGTGAACAATGTAACTATCACTTTGTCAGATGAACAAACGACCAAAATAAAAGTTGTAGGTCTTGATAAGTTGTACAACTTGTTTGTTCATGACTTTTTCAACTAAAATCATTTACCATTTGAAAATATTTTTTTAAGTTGACATTTTTGAAAATTCAAATTTTGAATTAATAAAACAAAGTCACATGAAAAGATGGTTGACAAATTTTTCATTTGAAATTATTTTGTTATGCAAAACTATGTTTGAATTTCTTAAATTTGAAATTTAAATTTTTCGAATGACCACGAATGGAGGAATTTAAATTTTGAATTGTTCAAATAAAGGCGGATTGAGAAATGATCAAAAATAAAAGTTGTAGATCTCGATAATTTATAAAACTTTGTAGTTGAATTTTTTTATTTGAATTCATTTATAATTTAAAAATTATTATGTCTTATTCAGTTAAGAGTTCAATTTTTTTTTGGGAAAGAATAGTGTAATTCAGCCCATTCAACGGTTTTTGGGCCGGCACTATGCGGCCTGATATATCCCAACCGTTGGATGAACCCCTGATAAATCTCAGTCGTTGGATCGAAAACACAAGCATATAAAACGAGCTGAAACCCTAGCCCTCTCCCCACAGCCTCTCGCTGAGCCCCGGCCGCACTGCGCTCTCTCCCAGCCCTGCACCGTACCCTCCCCGTAGCCCCGCAGCGCGCCGCGCCCCTCGCCGCTCTCCCCAGCACCGCGCCACGCCCTCTACCCAGCCTAGCACCGCACGTCCGCACCGCGCCCTGCCCACGACCGCGGCCGCGCCCTTTGAACTGGATCTGGAGAAGCACACCGAGATGGAGAGGCGGCAGGAGCTGCCGCAGAGGTCGCAGCACCGGCGGCTGCGATACTGGCAGATCAAGGCGGAGATAGAGGCCTGGGAGCGGGCCGCCGAGGAGTACCGCGAGATCGAGAGGGAGAAGCTCGTCCGCAGGCTCGCGCCGGTGCTGCCCTATGAAAAGTCGCTCTTAGTCGGTTGGTTCGAGCCGCTGCGGGAGGCCATCACCTAGGACCAGGACGTGCAGCGACGGAAGGGGGTCAAGCACCTACGCCAAGTACCTGCTCATGTCCAGCAAGGACGGCAATGGCAGTGTCCGCGTTGTCCAGGCTGCGCACTGCATCGGTCATCGGGGAGGCTGTTGAGCGCGAGGTGAGTTTTGTTTGCTGCTATTTTAGGAGGTTTGGAGCAATACTAGACCATTTTGATGCCGATCAGAATTGTGCTGTGGACAGCAGTGTAGGACTTGCCATTTTCTGCAAACAATATCTTTGATGCCGATCAGAATTGTGTTGTAATGATCTGAGATTTCGATCTACTTGTCCATAAAAAAAAATCTTGCATTCCATACATGCCCTGTAGCCTGTAATTTGATAATCTAATGATGACGGCAATTTTAGTTTACTTGACAATTAATATATATGTGTCTGTACATCATGAAGCATTGGAGAGTTATTAATGTGAGATTTAACCCAAAGAGCTGTTACGCTTCGGCTAGCATTACAAAGAGATTCCAAATGCGTTGAAAAATACTGTCTTTTGGCTTTACCGTAGCATTAGCGGAGCATATTCTATTTTGCGATTGAGGGGTGGCATAAGATTGCCAATGATTAGGTGAGAGATGACATTATGCCTTGTTACGCATGAGTATTTTCTGGATTATATACATGATCTTAGATATGTGCATTCCTGAAATGAAGCGTGGCGTTAGCACGGGCAATATACTAGTCTGGTATTGTTATGCACTAATCAACAAATTGAATAGTAATAATAACATTGATGAAGACTCTACTAACCTTCCTCTATGTGCTAGCTATAGTGTCCCTATATTTAGCTGTGAAGTCGAACCAAATACGAATAGTTTAGTTTGTTGCAAATTCAGTTCATTCAGACAATACAGGGTTTCATTCAGACAATACAGGGTTGTGCACAGATCAACTTTGAACTACGGTTGCTAGGCACTAACAGGGAAGCATCTCGAACTTTTGTTAAAATTAACTTTCAAATGTTCTATACGGGAGGCACAATACATTAGGTGCAGCTATCGGAATGCATGCATTAGTGATCGTTGAGGGAGGGTGTATGCTAATATCTAGGTTCATAGCATTTACTTTAGCTAAATTTCAGCATGGAGTAATAGGAGGAATAGGCTGATTATGTTAGGAAATATTATGTGCTCATGCGTGTTTCTTGTGTATGAGTTCCTTGTGTCCTGTTAGAGTCATATTTGCGTTTCAGATCTGAAGAAAATGAATATGAGTTCAGTTTGTTATCATTCATGTCCTAATTTCTTTCGTTACAGAAGGCTGGCGCATTGAAGACATATGCTGCAATGAAGACATATGCTACATCCCCGGCGAGCCTCATCCCCGGCGTCCATACATCACTCTGGTGAGCTCGAACAATTAAACCGAACTCAATTGTGTCAACCAGGTTTAGTTGAAAAAATAAAGTTCTGCTGGTTGAGTGTCACTAGTAAGTATTAGTCCAACTAGGTTAGCTCTATATGACCTTGCTCTGTTGATTCACTAGTAGTATTAGTCCAATTAGGGTTTGTGAGTTCAGTTTGTTGTAATTCATGTCCTAATTTTTGCTGGTTTACTTAGATCAAAACCTTCAAATGTGCATTTCCTTAGTAATTGGCTTAGTGGCTCCCATGTTCCTGCCTGTACTAATTTTACTTTTATCAATACACAAGCGCAAGCGCAAGCTGGCATTAGCATGATAATTCGAACCTATTTTGTTTCAAGTTAACTTCGACCATCTCGCTATAATTTAAATTCATTTTCAAGTTAACAGCCGTGTTCTCAACCAATTTTGTAACTTAATTCATTTTGTGGTCATGTAGGAATATAAGTTTGGCTCCGAGAAGGCTAGTGCTTTGAATGTATATGCTGAAATGAAGCGCTAATGCTGAGTGTCCAGTACCAGAGGCTACTGCTGCACAGTGTATGTGAGGTGAGTATGTTCCCATGTCTAAGAAAATCCAATAGTTTCCTCTGGAACATAGTTTATTGCTTAAACAGTTGTAGTTTTGATCATGGTTGTCTAATGTCTATGCAGTTCTACAATTGTATTTTATTGTTGATTTAAAAGTAAAAAGGGAGGATTTTAACATGCTTTGTTTATCTTTTTAAAGCCATTTGTTCTATTTTAAACAACTAATGGATGTAACCATCTAACACTTTGTAGGTGGATGACTCAGGAATGAAATGGTCTTCATGGAGCACAATTTAATTGTTGCTTTTGTAGAGTGTACACATGCAGCTTGTATTAGAAGTTTAGAACTAGTGTTGTGGACACCTAATCAACTGGGAACCATTTGGAATTGTAAGTTGTTAACTTGTGATGAACATATTAATAAACGATGTGTTCATATTTAGGTACATGCTGATTAATGTGTATCATATCATGGCTTGTGAATGCATTTAACATAAGTAAGTGATGTAATATTAGAATGTATTGATTCATGTAATTATTTTTTTGTTGCTTGTATATATTTCCTTGGGGGCTGGCCCTCAAGGAAAACTATAATGTTCTTGGAGGTTAAGGGCTGCCAAGGAAACACCAATTACCTTGGCGGTCTAGTGTGTTTCCTTGGAGGTTGTTGGTGCTCAAGAAAACTAGTTTCCTTGGAGGTCGCTGTCCCTCATGAAAAATTATTTCCTTGGCGGTTGTAACATTTGCTTGGCGCTTTGGCAAATTAAGTCAAGCACCAGTTTCCTTGGCAGCCAGCCTTCAAGGAAGATTTCCTTGAGTGTCAAAACCGTCAAGGAAATTAATTTCCCTTGTCTTCCATCCTTGAGTGTGTTTGCTTGATGGTTTGTGGTCAGGGATTATTTCCTTGGCGGTTTATCCCCTTTCCTCGGCGGTTTTTGGCCTTCAAGGCAATTCGGGTTTGTGGTAGTGGCGGGTCCGCCGTGCGGCCACCGAGGCGCGGGTCCGCCGTGTGGGTGCGTGCTCGCTGGGTGGCCACGGCGGGGGTTAGCGAGCGCCGCAGCCGCCGGGGCGAACGTGCGCCATCACGACTGTCGGGGCAGCGAGCGCCGCCAGGAGGAGGAAGAGGAAGGTGCGCAGTCACGGCCACCGGAGCCGAAGAGGAAGGTGCGCAGTCGCCAGAGCTCGCTGTATGCAATGTCGCTGAGGCTCGCCGGGGCACACACGCGAACGCTGGAGATCGCGAGGCACGGCGCCGCCGGAGTTCGAAGGAGTAGGGGGGTCGCCGTCGAGCCAGGTGCGGTCGCCGTTGCCGAGCCGAGGCGCAGGCGCCGCCACCGCTGAGCCAGGTGCGGGCACCGCAGCAGCAGTCGCGAGGGGCGTGGTTGGCCGAGCAGCCGAAAGGGTGCCGCCGGGGCGCGGGGCGCTGGTACGGCACCGCCTCTTGGGGCACGAGCCAACGTTGGGCTCTAGACGCGATAGGGCACCAAATCAGGGCTCCTACTTTTGATTTGGGTGCTCCCCCTACTTTTGTTAGTCCAATTTTTTTACTTCAACTCCAACAGCAACACCCATATTTAGGCCCTCAAAATCATTCTGATAGACAATGATAGGTGTGACCTGTTTGCCATAGACTTTCTCGGCCATATCTGCATCTCGCTGGGAGGCGGGGAGTGACTTGCGGTCAGCCTCGTCGCGGGTGCGACTCGACCATCGGGGAAGTCATGGGCGGGGAGACTCGCGCGTCGGGAGGTCGAGGCGCCGTTCTAGGAGACTCGCGCCGTCGCCGTCAGGTAGGTCGCGAGGGCGCTGTTGTCGGGAGATTGGCGCCATTGGGGAGACTCGCGGGCGTCGCCGGAAGGTCGCGAGGGCGCCATAGGGGTGTCGCGATCGAGAAGGGATGCAGAGGAGCTCAACGTCGGGGATCGGGACAGGTCGTCGGGGCAGCAGAGAGCTGCGCTCGCGCCATGGCGGGGTGGCGTGCTCGCGTCGAGGCCGCCGGAGTCACGAAGCAGCTGAGGAGCCGCAGTCCGTACGCGCGTGGAGAGGAAACCAATGGATAGGGGTCGGGGTGTTGGGCCAACCAGAATGGGGTCTGATTAGAGGATTTTGGTGCCCCATAAATTTGGGGTCCGTAGCAAGGGCCCCGTTGGAGTTGAATTTTATGACCTGAGCCCCCATATTTAGCTATGGGGGCTCAAGAAGGGTCCTGCTGGAGTTGCTCTTAAGAAGCTGTTTTGCATAAAAAAACAACTTCAAATGTGAAGTCCGGGTGTGCCAAACAGGCCCGCGCTATGGTGCATTGGATGTATTTATTGACATGATTGATTTTCAGTGCCGCCGCTGGTCGTCGAGTGCAGAGCGGCTCTCATCTCATCTGGGCCTTGTTTAGATCCCAAATTTCCCCCCAAATTTTACTATGCAAAAAGAAGATTCCCCATTACATCAAAATGCCGGTACATGCATGGAGTACTAAATGTAGATGAAATTAAAAACTAATTACACAGTTTAGTTGTATTTTGCGAGACGAATCTTTTGAGCCTAATTAGTCAATGTTTGGATAAAAATTCACAAATACAAACGAAATGCTACAGTGCAGAATCTGGCACTGTGCAGATTTGGACCATCCCAAATCAGGCCAACTAAACACGGCCCTATAGAAATTGACCAGATGGAATGGAAGACCAGCAGGCTACCTTGATAGAGTGTAAGAGCCTAAGAGGTCACGTGTTGCACATTATGATTCCACAAAAGTAGGACGACGTCCTAGTCACGGCCCAATCTCGCCAGTACCTGCTTTGGGCTTAATTCTTCCCTCCACTAGCTAATTGCATCATCATTTTCTTCCCTCTCTGTTTTCTCTGCCTCCCTGACGACTATATATGTGTGATGGATGTGAACAAGTGTTATTGGACGATAGTCATTAACCATTATGGCTTATTACTATATAATTGCACCTGTTCCCTACTATTGGCAGGATACATACACGATGCAGCAGCATGCTCCCTTCCTAGAAAGGAACGTACTATTATGTCTAAGTGCATGCATGAGATAAGCACGCCAGACCGATAGATGGATTATGGATGGATGAGATGACCAACGAGGTCTCCGGTCCCCGTCAGCATTTGACGCTGACCATACCTGCAGCAATTCTTCCCAGGTTATATATTTTTATTAATAATATATGTAGGGGTAGTAGGGCAGCCGCATTACCGCCGTGTCACGTATACTATGGGCGCACGCGGCGTATCAGCATCAGCATGACGCATGCGTACACGCAACCATCCAGCTGGACGGCAGAGTGAGAGGCTTGCTGCAGAGCAGATTACTGTGACATGCATGGTTGAAACGCATGCAAACACACGCGGCCAACGACGACCGATGGAACAAACAAGAATGCCCCCTGCTGGAGTGCACCGGGCCTGGCCCAAACAACGATGACTCAGCTTTGATCACAGGTAAGGTAGCTGCAGATGACTTGATGTTGATGTGTTCCAAATAAACTATAGGCTGTGTTTAGATCCAAAATTTGGATAGCCAAAATACACTGTAGCATTTCGTTTGTATTTGGTAATAATTGTCCAATCATTGACTAATTAGGCTCAAAATGTTCGTCTCGTAAAGTACAACCAAACTGTGCAATTAGTTTTTGATTTTATCCACATTTAGTACTCCATATATGTATCGCAAGTTTGATGTGACGGGGAATCTTATTTTGCATAGTGCACTTTTCAGTGCATCTAAACACAGCCATAGTTATTAACATAACCTTGCTTTTGTGTACTAACTAGCTTAGACAGTCAATGTAATAGTAGTCTGACAGCATCGATTTGCATGTACGAACTGTCCTGTCTGTTAGTAGGGCAAGAAGAAAAGGTTTTCAGAAGCAAGGATTGCATGCAATTCCTGGTGGTATGGTAGGGTACGGTTACAGTCGTCTCAGCAGGTGGTCTCGATCTCTTTCCCCAGTACCAGCTTGCCCCAGTAAAACAAGCTCAGCTGACGGCCAGCAGAATATATTACTACTAGTTTTTTTTTGAGAAAAATATATTACTACTAGTTGGCCAGCTATGAAAGTGAAACCTGAGTCCAAGTCGTCCGACCCAGCCCCAGAAGGAGCGCGGAAAGGCCACGGAGATGGACCTGTGCGCGAGCTGTTATGTTCAGGTGAACCCGACCGGCCGGCCATGTGTAAGGCCAGAGCTAGCGTTTCCGATCATGGTGATGGATGGCAACGAGCGACGACCGTTAGGCGTTAGCAATCGCAGCGGATCGTCGTCAGAGGGATCGACCTCCACCAGCAGCATTAGCCTGTTCGTTTCGCTGGTTTATTGTGCTGAAAGCACTGTTCGCTAGATTGTTGTGAGAAAAAAATACTGCTGGATGGCTGCTGATTCTGCTGATAAGTCCAAACGAACAGAGCGCATTGATGACTCTCCGTCCATCAAATTATTTCGTTTTCATGAATTGTTGCCTACTAGTACTGATTTGAGTGATTTAAGAGTAGAGTTGGGCCTCATTGGGCCGAGTCGCACCTGCATGCACAGATCCTCCAGCACAGGCCTTCTGAACCATTGTCGTTGCAGATTATTATTAGGTTGGTCTGTTCAGGCAAACACATGTGTACACAGTCGACTGCACTAAAAAAAATATGTTCCCCTCAAAAAAAAAAAAAAAACTGTGTACACAGTCGACGAATAGTCGAATGCACACAACACCTCCCCTCCCCCACCCCCAGCACCTTACACCTACCTCTCTTAGGCCTTATTCACTTCTCCATCCCAACCCAAAATATTTCCTCTTACACCCATCACATCAAATCTTTCGACGCATGCATGGAGTATTAAATGTAGGTAAAAATGATAACTAATTGCATAGTTTGTCTGTAAATGTCGGGACAAATCTTTTGAGCCTAGTTAGTCCATGATTGGACAATTTTTATCAAATAACAACGAAAGATGCTACAGTAACTTTTTAGCTACTTTTCGCGAAGTAAACACACCCTTAAACAAGATCCAAGTAGTGCCACACACACACAGATACTTACATCTGCCTGAGAAATGCCGCCGTCAGAGAGAAGGCGCCAGACCAACGCAGCCGTACTAGCATAGGCCTTGGGTTCACTTCCCCTCCCAACCCAAAATATTTCATCTTTCACCCATCACATCAAATCTTTTGACGCATGCATGGAGCATTAAATATAGGTAAAAAAGATAACTAATTGCATAGTTTGTCTGTAAATGTCGGGACAAATCTTTTGAGCCTAGTTAGTCCATAATTAGATAAATTTTGCCAAATAACAACGAAAGATGCTACAGTAACTTTTCAGTTACTTTTCGCGAAGTGAACACACCTAGCTCTCCGATCCGAATCTCTCTGCTGTCTGAGTTACAGTTACTTGCACGACACGAGTTGTTCACTTTAATTTGCCGATCGATCAGGGCTCCGTTCCGTTCAGAATCAGAATCATCTCGACCCAACGGTTCGTGAAGCTCCAACACTTTGTATGTAGGCTCTACAGTATAGCTCTCGACCCGGCTTCCGGCATCAGCTGGGTCAGCAACGGATCGGATCAATGGCGTGCAACATCTGCTTCCGTTCGTTTTTTGGTCAGTGTAGTAGCAACAAGGGCGGTCCCAACAGGTCTCGTCGAAACGCGTAGCAGGCGGCGCTCGGTACGTTCTCCTGAAACGAAGGCAACGCACCTTCGGGAACCGGCCGGCCGGTTTCAATTCATCGCCGCCGACGACCAACGTACAGCAACGGCGCGGCGAGACGACTGTCGAACTCGTGTTGGTCTGGTCCATTGCTCCATGGACCATGGCCATGTGCGCATGCAGCCAATTGTTAACCAAAACTGACCGCGCCCGTTGCATGAAGCGGGATGAAGACTGAAGAGATGATTGGGTTGGTGACAAATTGAAATTGTGCATGCATGCGTATATATAATATATGTTCTTAATCTTATTGGAAGAACGTAGCTAGTAGCAAATTTGAGCAAGCAATTGGACTAGTACACGTAGCAACAACGACCACCGACTATATATGTAGCAACTTTGTAATCAGGCAAACCTCATTTTGAAAAAAAAATAAATACACGTAGGAAGTAAAGTTCTGTGATTGTCGAGTCCGGGCTTGTTGGGTGATTTTGATTCTTTATGGGAGCTGATTCTGAGAGAAGTGATTTTGTGGTCGAAAGTGATTCTCTTTGATTCTTTACCATAAGCTCTCAAAATCACGATGTAGAATCACTTCACTGTTGGTATTTGTTAACGCAAATAGAAAAATCCGCAAGCGCACGGATACCGCTGTAGCTTTCACCCGGGGTATTCCAAGATATCGATTTTCACGGGGAACGTGAAGTGTACTAATCAAGGATCAAGGTTGTCCAAGGATAAAGAAAGATAAGTGTTTTTGTGGGTAGAGAGGAATTTCCTAAGGTTTCTCTAACTGATCTAAGACTGAAGGTTACTTAAAGGTTTACTTACTTCAGGATATCAGAACACTAGCCTCAGACTGAGATGAGAAATGAGCTAGGAAGTTCAGACTACGGTCTTGCAAACACCAACCCGAACGTTGTGGATTACGTCGGGCATCAGGGCTGTCACCACCTGAGGCTACCGCAACTATCAATAGGGCTAGGTGCAATTCTAGGTAATCTCAAGACTAAGCACCACGCCTATTATATTGATTACTACTCTATTTTTGCAAAGACTAGAGCACTTGATGCAAGCGGGAATCCAATAAATAACTTAAAGTAAATACTGAAGTTACGTAAATAAAGAACTTAGGAATAATAATTGAAGAACATGTAGATTACTCAAGGATGAGTCAAATCTGTAGAAGTACAAAGTCGATAAAGATCCAACACATCCGGTTGTCCTCCTTCTCTTCTCTCTCCCTATTTTCTATATTACAACTAGATGAGAATAATCTAGAGGGACACATACTACAAGAAATACTACATGACGGTTTACTTTCGTCATAGACAAGCGAAAACGCGTCACGGTTAACAAACCATGACGATTAGAAAAAATGTCATGTATCCCGCGTCATATATTTGCTAGACCGATATAAACCGTCAGAGATTGGCATTTGTATTCATCGTAGAATCCCTGGAAGTCCATTCAGCCCAGGTTAGGCCCGTTAGAGTGTGACAAAATAGACTGTCATATCCATCTGCCACGTAAGATGTTTCTCGTCATAAACTTGAGGTTCCATGTAATCGTCACGTGTACATCAAAATTGAACATCACAGATTATATAATGAAAATCACATAAAGCCCAACAATTTGGTTATTTTCCAGTACATTAACACAAGATGTTCTGATCATCATAAAACTTGAAACACAAAATAGGTCCTTGTCGATCTTCACATCTATTACAATAGCATTCTAGATAGCTAATGCATAGGCTTGATTTTTTTCTATATAGTGGCACTCCTTCAAAAAAAATCCATTGCATCATGGTCCTAGTCTTTGTACTTGTCTCCTAAAAATGACACATGTGCAATATTAACTCATATGTAGGCAAATTAAACCGTAGGCAATGAACAAGGCATCAAGTAATGTACAATAAGCATAGAGAAGGAACAACCCTATACTCAACCGTACAAGTTAGAAGGCAAAAGCAAATTTTGGTCCTACATCATCCAAAAATGACACATTCTGGTTGTCAGCTACAACATCTAAAAACAGAGAACATTACACAAATCTTCTTGCGAGTGCTTCTTTTGGATCCTACAAGCACAAGGTGTCAACAATTTGAGAATGCAAGATATGGCTAAGTGCATTAATTTGATCCCACAAAAAAATAATCAGTAGTAGGTTTGAGGCTTGCAGCAACACATTCAATAACTCAGAAACTGAGGAGCAGCAACATTCAGTAAACTAACAGGTTAGTGCATGGAGAGGGACCATACCTTCAAAGTTGATCTCTAGGTTTGTGCTGCCAGCTTCAAGTTGGTAATGATGACAGCCCTCATGAAATGCCTCAACGCTGCCAAAGAGAACACAATCACACAATCTCAGAAATGTTGCACAACAGATATTTTCCCTGAGAGCTAACTCAAGTATCTAAATATTACCCAAGTATGAACGACTACAGCTTCACTGTATCTAAGAATGTTACCCAGTATGAAGAAATGTTTATCTCCTAACAAATGCTAACGGCAGGGTAAATAGGAGTTGTGTTAAATAGGAGCAGTGTTAAATAGAAGCAATGTTAAGACAGGGTAAATAGCAGTGCACTAGTACAAAATAAATGCATAGGAAGATTGATGTGAAAAAGAGATGTCGGGTACCTGAATTAGGGGTACCCAAAACCAACGATTAAAAGAAGCAAACCACCAAGGAATCCGCGTCCTGAAACCCCCTAAAAAATCGTATCAAGGCTCCATCTACACGGGTACACCGAGCCCAGCCCGCATACGTGTGAAGACGGGGCACCCTCGACCGCGTTCCGACTCGCACGAGGCCCGCTCGACGGGAAGCCTCGACCGTGGAAAATCTCCGATTCGCACGACCCGGGGTCGAGTCGGTTGACCCCCCCTCATCCACCTACTCACCGACAAGGCATTCAATGCAACCACTTCCACCAACGTGGCTACAGCGCCACCGGCGTGGGAGCAGCACCCGTGTCTAATCCTACTTTTTACTGCCCATCCTGGGATGGACGGTAAAAAAGCTGCCACTATTCACATCACGTCGAGCATTGTTCTACCATCGACGCCCCCTCGACGCACAAGACGATAACCACCGCGCCCAGGTTTTCTGGGGCTCGATATTATCCGTTTCTCGTCGACCCCCCTCAGTCACGTCCCGACCAGGCCTCGAGCATCGCCGGTCAATAGAGGAACAACGCCCGCACGTCGATCACAGGAGATCGCACGCTCGCCACAGGACCCAGGGTCTTTCACCGTCCCGTCACCAATGTCACCACGACACCCCAGGGATGGCCGGCATTCACAGATGCACGTCGCTACAGCAACCTCTACAGCGCCCACCGCGCCCTCACCTCCAAGGCACCGCCTTAGGGTTTTTAGGACACCTCGGCCTCCACTTGACTCTATATAAGAGAAGGTAGAGGGTTCTCCAAGGAGAAGGAGACAGACATTTTCTCCGCTTTCAAGATCAACATCTCAAGCAACACTCTATTTCACTCTTTTCTTGAGACTTAGGACCGGCTCCCTCTCTCACAGCTTGTAACCCCTATACAAGCACTTCGGTGCAAGGAAATACAATACTCTCCCCCCCCCCCCCGCTGGACGTAGGGCTTTCTTTGCCCGAACCAGGATAAACCCCCGTGTATTCTCTTTGCATCACCATCTGGATTAGGGAGCACGCAGCACAAATTCACTCATCGGTCTAGGCCCCCCCGGGTCCGAACGCCGACAGTTGGCGCGCTAGGTAGGGGTCCACTGCGTGCCAACATCGCTTTCCTGCCATTCTTCCGGATGGCTGACCCCGAACGTCCGCTTCCATTGGCCACAGTGATCTGGTTTGGGAGTTTGGAGTTCGTGTCCCTTGGCTACGGCTACGACATGGTCCTCCTCCCACCTAGACACCCAATCGACCACGACCACGAGCTCTCCTAGCCTAGGGGAGCGCTGCGCCAGTACCACTGTTCTCACCGGGCTCGTGCAGCCAGGCGACGGCGTGCCCAGTGTAGCCACCACCATCGCCTCATGGAGAGTGACAGTGTGCCTCATTCTGGCACTCCTCAGCCAGCCACCGACGCAGAATCTCTCAATGAGGACCTGCGAAGGATGAGTTTGGCTGTGGGAAAGATGCCGACGGGGCATCCCGTCACCCCACCGTCTAGCGCAGCGCCTCCAGCCGGATCAGGATCGGTTTCCCCGGGGCAGGGACAATGCCTTTATGGACATTCCCGTATGGGCTGAACACGACTGGCCAGGGGTATGCTTCCTCTATAAGCACCAACATGAGCACTTACGAGGAGCTCCCTAGGCACCATCCATGTTCCGCCCTCGACCTCATGGCATCCACGCCAGCTCCGTGCGATTGCCTCTCGCCGCTACGACTCCATGAATCGATGACCCTACATGAATCCGCCGTACTACTACTTTGGCACCCTCGACTCTGAATCTGCCGATGGCAGCTATGATCTAACTCGCGAGTGCTTCCATATTGATGGGCTATCGTGTCAGATTCGGAAGCAGAAGCGGCTACTGGAGGGGCGAATGCGACACCATCTCACGCCACGCTCCCTGGTGCGCGGGACGAAGCCCAACTTCTTGAAGCAGACTAGGGAGCGCAACTCGTGCAAGTTCAAGAACTGCAGGCCAAGCTCGACGAGGAACGAGAGCGCCTGCACCTACTTCAGCCTACCCTCGAGCGGGAGCGCGCGACGTGCGCACGTGGCGAAGGAGCTCGAGAGAGAGCTCGCGACGTCAATCGTCGCATCATCAAGGACCGGGCGGGTGAACCCCCAGTCTTCAACCGAGCCAGTCAGAACGTTATCGCCGCCGCCATGCTTCTCCGTAATATGCCTGAGCCATCTACACCCGAGGCCCGCCGGGCCCATGATGAGATTTGAGGTCTCCTCGAGACTACGGCCATGCAGCAAGCCGAGAGTTTTGCCTCGAGGCGCCACAGGCTTGCCTCAAAGCAGCCTGCGGAGCCCTCCCGACACGAGAAAGAGGCCTCGGTTCATCCCAAGCCCTCACTGCAAGGGAACAAGGTAGCCTCTATCCGTGAGCGCGTCGTCGACAACCGTGAGCCTCGAGATGCCCGTGACGACATCAACGAACATCGCAAGCGCAGAAGCGGTGACTGCGCATCTCAAGGCTACCACGAGCATAGGGGCGGGCGTTACGATAGCACGAAGGATCACAGTCCATCCCTAGAGTCGCCGGGCCCTCGATTCTTCAGCAAGACCATTCGTAGGACCTAGCTTTCAATCCAGTTTCGCCCCTTGACAACTCTCACCAAGTATAATGGCGAGACCAAACACGAACTTTGCCTCGCTGATTTTCGCTTGGCTTGTTAGTTGGGTGGGGCCATCGACGATCGAGCCGTCATCTAACAGCATCCCCTGTTCCTATCAGACACCGCTCAAGCATGGCTCGAGGACCTCCCACCTCGACAGATCCACAACTAGAACGACTTGGAAAGGGTGTTCGATGGGAACTTCAAGGGGACCTACGTCCACCCCGATAACTCTTGGGACCTCAGGAGCTGTAAACAGAAGCTGGGCGAGTCCCTCCGTGACTACATCCGGCATTTCTCTAAACAATGCACTGAGCTTCCCAACATCACCGACTCTGACATCATCATGGCTTTTATCTCTGGAACCACCTACAAGGAGCTAGTCCAAGAGTTGGGCCGCAACACCCTCACCACAGCCAACGAGCTGATGGATATCGTCACCAACTACGCCATCGGCGAGGAGGCGATTGGTGCCATCTTTGGTGGCGACCAGGACAAGGGGAAGCGCAAGGACGAGGACCCTGAGGGCTCCAACTAGGGCACCAAAAGGAACAATAGGAGGAAGAAGAAGAACCAGCAGGGCAAACACGAAGCCACGACAGACGACCTTGTCGCTGCTGCTGACCGCAAGAAGCCTCGAGGCCCCCGGCGGGGGCATCTTCGACAAGATGCTCAAGGAACCATGTACCTACCACAAGGGGTCCACAAACCACAACCTCGAGGACTGCCACATGCTCCGGAAATACTTTGAAAGCCTGGGCATCAAGAAAGATGACAAGAAGGAGGATCCCAAGGAAAATGATGACGACAAGGACGAGGGGCTTCTCGAGATCCACGACTGCTTTATGATCTATGGGGGACCCTCGACGTGCCTCTCCACGTGCCAGCGCAAGCAAGAGTGTCGGGAGATCTTCTCTGTACAACTCGCGACCCCCCTCTTCCTCGACTGGTCCGAAATGGCCATCACGTTGGACCGTGGTGACCATCCGGACTACGTCCCCAATCCTGGGGTGTACCCACTCGTCGTCGATCCCATCATCGCCAATACGCGCCTCACCAAGGTGCTCATGGACGGAGGCAGCAGCCTCAACATTATCTACATCCAGACCCTCGACCTCCTAGGGATCAAGAGGACGCAGCTCCGACCCAATGTCGGGGGCTTCCATGGAGTTGTGCTAGGAAGATGAGGAGAGCCCGTCGGGCGGATCGACCTACCCATTTGCTTCGGCAACCCCTCCAACTTCAGGAAGGAGACCCTCACTTTTGAGGTGGTTGGGTACCACGGGACCTACCACGCCATCCTTGGGCGTCCCTGCTACGCCAAATTCATGGCAGTTCCCAACTACACCTACCTCAAGCTCAAGATGTTAGGCCCTAAGGGTGTCATCACCATCGGGCCCTCCTATGAGCACGCCTACGAGTGCGACATGGAGTGCGTCGAGCACGGAGAGGCCATCTTGGAGTCGGCAACCTTGGCTGCAGACCTCAACGGTTTGGCCAAGGAGATCCTCGATCCCAAACGCCACGCCTGCAATTTTGAGCCCGCAGAAGACGTCAAGCTCGTACCCCTCAACCCCACCAGCTTGGATAGGAAGGCGTTGAGAGTCAGTGCCACCCTCGATCCCAAATAGGAAGCAGTGCTCGTCGACTTTCTTCGTGCGAATGCTGACGTATTCACGTGGAGTCCCTCGGATATGCCAGGCATACCCAGGGAAGTCACCGAGCACGCCTTGGAGATCTAGGCCGGCTCCAAACTGGTGAAGCAACGCTTGCGCCGCTTCGACGAGGAGAAACGCAAGGTCATCGGTGAGGAGATTCACAAGCTTTTGGAGGCCAGATTCATCAAGGAGGTTCACCATCCCGAGTGGCTAGCTAATCCTGTACTAGTTAAGAAAAAAAAGTGGGAAATGGAGGATGTGTGTAGACTATACTAGTTTAAATAAAGCATGTCCAAAAGTTCCCTTTCCTTTGCCACGCATTGATCAAATCGTCGATTCTACTGCGGGATGTGAAACTCTATCGTTCCTAGATGCATATTCTAGCTACCACCAGATTAAAATGAAGGAGTCCGATCAGCTCGTGACTTCATTCATCACCCCGTTCGGCATGTATTGCTACGTTACTATGCCCTTCGGTCTCTAGAACGCAGGGGCTACGTACCAACGATGCATGCAACATGTTTTCGGGAAACACATCGGACCAACCGTCGAGGCCTATGTTGATGACATCGTGGTCAAATCCAAGAAGGTCAACAACCTGGTTGACGACCTCGATATTGCGTTCAAGTGCCTGTAGGAGAAAAATATCAAGCTCAATCTCGAGAAATGTGTCTTCGGCATTCCTTGAGGCATGCTCTTAGGGTTCATCGTTTCCGAGCGTGGCATCGAGGCCAACCTAGAAAAAATCTCCGTGATCACCAAAATGGGCCCCATCTGAGATCTAAAGGGCGTACAGAAGGTCACGGGCTGCCTTGCGGCCCTTAGTCGCTTCATCTCGCGCCTTGGCGAGAAAGCGCTCCCTCTGTATCGTCTCTTGAAGAAATCAGAACACTTCTTGTGGACCCTCGAGGCTGAAGAAGCTCTTACCAAACTCAAGGCAATGTTGTCCAACCCTTCGTTCCTCGTCCCACCAGCCACAGGGGAACCCCTCTTGCTCTACGTTGCCACAACGACACAAGTGGTCCGCGCGGCCATAGTCATCGAGAGGGCGGAGGAAGGGCACGCCTTACCCGTTCAGAGGTCAGTCTACTTCATCAGCAAAGTACTCTCGGAGGCCAAGGTTCGCTACCCGCAAATCCAGAAGCTGCTATACGCCATCGTGTTGACACGGCACAAACTCTGACACTACTTCGAGGGCTACCCAGTGACCGTGGTCTCTTCTTTTCCTCTAGGGGAGATAGTCCAAAACCGGGAGGCCTCGGGAAGGATAGCCAAGTGGGCGATCGAGCTCATGGGTGAGACCCTCTCTTATGAGCCGCGCAAAGTAATCAAATCCCAAGTGCTGGCAGATTTTCTAGTGGAGTGGACTGATACCCAACTGTCTCCCGCTCAGATTTAGGCCGAGCTGTGGACCATGTACTTCGACGGGTCGTTGATAAAACCAGGAGTGGGCGCGGGCTTGCTCTTCATCTTGCCCCTCGAAATTCACATGCGCTACATGATCCAACTCCACTTCGCTGCCTCCAACAATGTAGCTGAGTATGAGGCCCTCATTAACGGCTTGCGCATCACCATCGAGCTCGGAGTTCGACACCTCGACGTTCGTGGTGATTCCCAGCTCGTGATCGACCAGGTCATGAAGGACTCAAGCTGCCACGATCCTAAGATGGAAGCCTACTGCAAGGAGGTACGGCGCCTTGAGGACAAGTTCCACGGCCTTGAGCTCAACCACATCGCGCGGAGATACAATGAGGCTGCCGACGAACTCGTGAAAATCGCGTCTAGTCGAACCACGGTTCCACCCGATGTTTTCTCGAGGGACCTTCATGAACCTTCCATCGACCTCAGAGCGATAGAGGGGTCAACAGTCTATCACTCAACCCCCTACCTAAGGCAGAGGCCCCCTCAACCGGGGCTGACGTCATGCAAACGGAAGGCTCGACACCACTAGCCGACTTCGAGCCCAACTGGTGTATTCTGTACCTCGACTGTCTTATTTGAGGGGAGCTCCCTCCGGATAAGAGCGAGGCTCGACGAATCGGTCGCCGGGACAAAACCTTTATGATATACGACAATGACAAGGAGCTTTATCGACGCAGCCCCACGGGCATCCTATAGCGCTGTATCACAGTCGAGGAAGGTAGGAATCTACTCAGAGATCTACACTCGGGGGCTTGTGGTCATCACACGATGCCTCAAACCCTCGTCGAAAACTGTTCCAACAAGGCTTCTATTGGCCAACCGCGGTCTCCAACGCCATTAAGCTAGTACGCTCCTGCGAAGGATGCCGATACTACGCAAGGCAGACCCATCTCTCAGTTCATGCCCTGTAAACCATTCCCATCACATGGCCATTCGCCATTTGGGGGCTCGACTTGGTCAGTCCCTTGAAGAAAACAACCGAGGGCTTCACCCACTTGCTCGTCACCGTCGATAAATTTTCCAAGTGGATCGAGGCCCGTCCTATCACCAACATCAGGTCAGAGCAAGCCGTGCTGTTCTTCACCGACATCATCATGGACAACGACACCCAGTTCACTGGCAAGAGGTTCTTGGATTTCTGCGACAACCATCACATCCGTGTGCTCTGGTCAGCCATAGCTCATCCAAAGACAAATGCCCAAGTAGAGCGTGCCAATGGCATGGTTTTACAAGGCCTAAAGTCGAGAATCTTCAACAAATTGAACAAACATGGCAAGAAATGGGCCGCCGAGCTCCCCTCGGTCCTATGGAGCCTAAGAACAACGCCAAGTCGAGCCACAGGGTTCACTCCGTTTTTCTTGGTTTATGGGTCCGAGGCTATACTTCCAACCGACTTAGAATATGGATCCCCGAGGCTAAAAGCCTACAACGAACAAAGTAATGATGCCGCAAGAGAGAACGCCCTCGACCAGCTCGAGGAGGCTCGAGATATAGCCTTACTGCACTCCGCAAGATACCAGCAGAATCTCCGATGCTACCACGACAAGGGAAGGGCCTTACATCATTGCAGAGGTGTTGAAGCCTAGGACTTACAAGCTATCAAACGAAAAGGGCGAGACCTTCACCAATGCATGGAACATTGAACAACTACGTTGCTTTTACCTCTAAAGTCTCGAGGCTTTGTACCTTTTTTCTCATTCTCATGAATGAATAAAGAATACATCCATGTTCAAAGCGTTCTTCCATAAAAGCAGGTAGGCTTAACCCTGTTTTCACAAAGTCGAACCTCCCTCGGGGGCTGGAAAGGGGGGAACCCCCTGTGTCCCTAAAAAACTCATATTTTTTCAAAAACTTTTACATAGTCAACAAAGCAGTGAGAGCACCCTAAGGCTCAAGGGTTGTCGAGCCGTGAGATCGCCTACGCGTCCGCGCTAACGGTACCTCCACTCACTCCCCCGCGCCAAGGGGTGGAACCGCGTGCTAAGAAGACCTAGTAAAAGCTCATGATTTCAAAAAATCAACGCCTAACATTCCTATATGCTTCGATGTGAGTTCTTACGTAGTTGACGAGGCTGCAAGGCCATCCTAAGGACGAGGGGCTGTTGATCCACAAGACCGCCTATGCCTTTGGGCTACGGTATCTCCACTCACACCCCACACCAAGGGGTGCAACCGCGCGCCAAGAAGACCACGTAAGAACATGATTCGAACGAAAAGGGAATGAAGGACTCGAACGAAAAAAGACATCTAGTTCATATTTACACCTAAATGTTTTAAGGCCCTTGGGGCCACAATGGTACGAGTCACAAACAAAAACTAACTTATTACATGGGCCTTCATGCCTAGATTTGGCTCACAGGCCCTCATCATCAGCAGGAGGTTGCACCTTGTCCTCGAACAGCCTCGCGAGTCGACCCCCAGGTTCTTCCGCAGCCTCGATTAGCCCTAGGCAGGCCGCCTCGTTCTCCTCCTCAGTCTTGCTCGGGTTAGAGGTGAAGCCATCAGCAACAAGGCCCATGTCGTACTAAAAGCCGGAGCGAAAGACCGCCATGGCCCTCTTCACGCCATGGTGCAGTGCACCCCGCACCTTCTTGTGTATGAGGCTGCCCAGCGCTGGCATCCGGCGCACAAAGGAGTTCCTCGGCATGTCCTCCTCGGTGTCAGCGTCAGGCTCGACCCCTAGGCTGTCGCACACCGTGGTGATGGTGCCCTAGAGCAGCTAGTTCCGCCCGACCTCAGCCTCAAGGAGGGCTTGAAATGAGGTGGCGTTTGCCTGGGCCTCGTGTTGCTGCTTCTCTAGCTCTGAAACACAAGATCAAGTCAGCAAAAACATAGGAGTCCAAAGTCAAGGTCAGAGTTTGGCAAAAACTTACCCTCAACATGGGTCAACCAGCCCACAATCTGATCACGCAGCTTACCGTGCGCCTTCTCGGCCACCCGAAGAGCCTCGTCCTTGTCGTGGACAATCACCCTCAGCGTCTCGATCTCCCAACCGGTGCCCGAGAGAGCCTCGTCCCTCTCCCGGATGGTCTCCTTCAACATCTCGACCTCCTCGGTCAAGGTCCCAATGTGGGCGGACGCCAACCCGATCTGCACGTTCAGGGCATCGCGCTAGCCACTGACAAGAGCGACGTCCTCCTCAAGCTCCTTCACTCGCGCCAATACCGGCGCAAGGTCCACGCGAGCTTTGGCTGCCTCCTCTCAAGCCTTGGTCATGTCTTCATGGGCCTTGGCAGCTGTGTCCCAAGCCTGCGCCGCCTCCTCCTTAAGCGCTACGTGGACGACACGAAGCTCATCCGCCTCGGCGCTCTTCTTGGACAACCGCTTGTTGGCATCCTCGACCAGAGCCCTTTGATGAGGAAGCGCTGCCCACACACCGCTCTTGTGGCAGATAAATAATGATTTGCAGCGTGACTGCTCCTTGAGCTCCTGGCCACAGTCAAAACCAAAATCAGAACCAAGGGGAAAAGGGGGGTCGAGCCAAATAAAACATCAAGACAAACGCAACCTACCTCGAAGGCCCCCAACATGTGCCGGACCATGGTATCTGCGACCATCCGTAGAGACTGCACAGAGTGCTTGCGGAGCCCCTCGGCATACTCCCAGTACTTCACCTCATCCTTGTCGTCGAGGACGAAGAAGGGCTCGGCGTCGGGATTGGCCGCGTCCCTGAACTCAAGGGACGAGCGACCCCAGCGTGGGAGTTCCTCCTCCGCCCGTACGACCACCAGCTCCACGAAGTTGGGCCACCCGGTGGACGCCTCCGCCATGTCATCATCTGGCGCTGCAGAGGTCCCTGGCCGATCTGAGGTGTCGACCATCTCGACATCCGCCTTCTGCTTCACCTTATCAGATGGGGGATCATTAGAAGTGAGGTCGATCACGGTCGGCGTCGGCCCTTGGGGCGGAAGTGGCCCCCCGCTCGCTAGCGCCTCCGCCTGTGTGTTAGGCAGTGGCATGGCCACCTCCCGCTCCACCTCGGCCATCGGCTTCTCCGGCCAGCCCAGCTCACGCTGCTCCACCTCCGGCTACGGCTGCGACGGCTGCCCTTGCTGCTATTGCTACTGCTGCTGTTGTGGCTCCTCTTGCTCTGTTTGTAGCTCTGACTGCTCCTCCTCCTTTCCCGCATCTTGCGGGGTCTCCACCACATTCTTCGTCTCTTTCACATCTGCCTGCCCTGCATCGCGGGTGGATGTTTCAACCTTGCTGGCCTCGACGGTCTCTGGGGTCCCCGTGGTCGACCCCGGCTCTCGCCCACCACTTCTAGACCCGTCGAGCCTGGTAGCGCCTGAGGCTGTCTCGACCTGCCTCGGCTCCTGAGTGGCATCCCCAACTCCGGCGCCCTCCTGAGCGCTCGCACCGGCCTTGACAGCGGCCTCTTTCGCCTTAAGCCACTCCATTGCCGTCTGGCACCTTGCGACCTAGGCGGTGTCATCCACCGGCGTTTGCATCATTAGAGCGGCGCCGGCCTTGAGCGCCTTGGCAGGCGTCATGGCCGCTGGCTCCGCCTTGCGCTTATGGCTGAACAACGAACGAGTACGTCACAACGAGAAGCGAAATAAGCTTGTCAGAAAGATAAAGGAAAGCACTTACCCGGACATGGGGATTAGGGGCTTTGCCCCTGGCTTCCCCGAACCACTCGAGGGCTTCTGCGATGGCCCCTCCGTCGAGCCTTTGGTCGGCCCGGAGCTACTCGGAGCCTGGGCTGACGAGGCCTTTAGGGTCCTCTTTGCCATCAAGGCTGTCTGGCCTCAGGTCCCTATGCCTGACGACGGCGCCCTGGTCTCAAGCGTCGGCATCGTAGACCTCCTCACTAATGAGGTTCGAGGCGATCGGGCACGCGGGTGCGACGCCACCGACATTGATGGTGGGACCATAGGCTCGGCGGATCCCCTTTCTAAGGGCCCCTCACGGGACCTCCCTTTCGCTCGCTCCTCCTCCCCCTCGACGGGCGCCAAGGCTGCCCTCGATGCCTCGGAGATCGACCACCCGCCGACGGGCTCTTGCAAGGACCGCACATCAGGAAGGTGCGCAAGGGTGGTCGCGGTGTCGTACCGCAACTCGGCATCATCATCATCATCGCCATCGTCGCCCTCCTCCTCTAAGGCCATCTCAGAGGGGGACTCCTCCTCAGAGAGACCCTTGAGCCTTTGCTTGCGACGGCACTTTATCAACGCCTCGCGCTCAAGGATCTTCCTATTATGCCGCTTCTTCGCGGCATCTTTCTCCTTTTTCTCCTAGGCTGCAGAGAAGCGTCTCACCTGTCGAGCCACGCGATCCTCCGGGACCGGTGACAGCGAGTCCTTAACTGCTGTCAGATCCTGCATGAAAACCTCGACGGGCTAAATCAAGAAAACCAGGAAGGAAAAGGACATGAGGCCAGCAAGACAATACTTACCAGAGGCTCGAATCCCTGGTTGGGTCACATCGGGACTTTGTCTATGTCCTCCTGCTTGAAGCTGCCCACCACCCACCGAGCACGCTGGACGACCTCATCGAGGGGAAGGGTCTCGTGTGACATTTGGCTCCCCTCCAATGAGACACCCGGCTCCATCTAGTCCATCCGCAGCCGACACTGCATCAGGGGTAGGACCCTCTGATGGTGGAGCGCAGCAGCCACCATGCCTGCGGTCAGCCCGCGCAGATGAAGCCTCCTTAGCATGTCGAGGAGTGGCTGCAGCTTCGGTTGGTCTTCCTCGACGACGCTGTATGCCCAGTTCTCCCTTTGGGACATCAGGACCTGGCTGGAGAAGCGTGGCAGGTAGTCATCGTCATTGCGCAGGTAGAACCAGCTGTCGTGCCACCCGCTGTTCGACGAGATGAGCTAGGTCGGGATGTATAGATCACCTTGACCTGCCCGCACCTAGATCGTATAGCTTCCAGCATGCACCACCCGCCGCACTCCCTTCTCGCCTGCCTTCTTGGCAAAATGCTCTGCCTTGAAGAGGTGGAGCCACAACTTCCAGTGGGGCTCGACCCCCAATTACCCCTCGCAGACGGCCGCAAAAATGGTGGCCTGTGAGATGGAATTGGGGGCGAGATGATGGAACTGCACCCCGTAATAATGTGGGATGGCCCGCATGAATCGGCTCGGCGGCACCCCGAGCCCCTCTCATGGAAGGCGACGAAGCTGACCACGTAGCCCTCCGGTGGTGCTAGTTCCCGGTGGTTGGTCGGCGGCACTCTCCACTCCGGTAGATCTTGGCTGGTCCTCAGACGTAGGAGACCATCACGCATGAGCTCCTGCAGCTTCTTCTCCGTCACCGAGGAATGAATCCACGGATCCACAAGAAGGACCGGGCTCTTTCCCGCCATGGGTGCAAGGAATGGATGATGGCGGCGACAAGGAAGGGATGATGGCGGTGGTAGGGAATGGATGACAGTGGCAAAGGAAGGAGAAGGTAGTTGCAAAAGGCTAGGAAGGAACGAACGAAATCCTAGGCTCCGTATTTATACCCCGACCGAGGAGGCCAACGGGCAGATCCGATGAAGAGGCAAGTAAAGTTTCCACATTTAATGCCCTTACCTAACCGCTCCCTCAAAACCTGCACGCACAAGCACGTGTCAGCCGCTCGCTTGCTAACCGCTTGCTACGCCGCCCACTACCGCGCCGTTTCTGCTTCCTCCCTAAAAAGACGCGCCCCAACGGGCAGGAAGGAAGGCTCACAGACGGACACTTCCAGGCGAAGGAACCATGGGCTCCAAGCCCGCTTCAAACCTCGAGGGTTCGAAAGCTGGCCCTCGACCAGGGTTCGGTAGCAGCCCTCGAGTAAACAGAGTTAGGGATGACTGAGGGCGGGCCCATACAAGGCCAGGGCTCGAGTCACTTTCTCAAGACGCCCTCAGACATATTCGAGGCTAAAGGAGAGGTCGGCGATGGAATCTTCTCGGAGGGAGGCATCAAGCCCTTGGATCCCATCGAACGGAGCCAAGATCCACACGACAACTCTTTGGCACTTTTGGAGAGCGCCTCCATGGTCGCCAGCTGACCCTTAGCGAATGGGGCATGGGCTCCCACTTGAATTTCCCGCTAGCAGCTCACCAGAGATCACCAGAACTCACCCATAAGGGGCAGTACGGCGTTCTCGTCCCTCCTCCTTACCTAAAGGATGCATAAGGGTCGTACGATTAAGACGAGCAGGACCCTAATCGACCTCACGCACACGAGGCTCGAGGGCTTGCCCGCAATAAACTAACCTCGATGAAAGAGGACCAAATGCCCCTCGGGGGCTCGAACACAGGAGCATCCCTCAACATAACATATCAAAAGCCCTTAAAGGAGTCACCTACTCCTCCGAGGCCTTGGGGGCTACACCTGGCGGGTGTGCTCGCACGCACCCACCGGAGGGCGACGACGCTACGACTCCAGTTCATAACTCGCTGAGCCTCTGCGAGAGTGTCCACACTCGTGCAAAGGCTCGGGGGCTACTGTCGGGTACCTAAATTAGGGGTACCCAAAACCAATGATTAAAAGAAGCAAACCACCGAGGAATCTGCGCCCTGAAACCCCCTATAAAATCGTATCAAGGCCCCATCTACACGAGTACACCAAGCCCAACCCGCATACGTGTGAAGACGGGGGCACCCTCGACCGCGTTCCGACTCGCACGAGGCCCGCTCCACGGGAAGCCTCGACCCCAAAAAATCTCTGACTCGCATGACCCGGGGTCGAGTCGGTCGACCCCCCTCATCCACCTACTCACTGACAAGGCATTCAATGCAACCACTTCCACCAACGTGGCTACAGTGCCACCGGCGTGGGAGCAGCACCCGTGTCTAATCCTACTTTTTACTGCCCATCCTAGGATGGATGGTAAAAAAGCTGCCACTATTCACACCACGTCGAGCATTGTTCTACCATCGATGCCCCCTCGACGCACAAGACAACAACCACCGCGTCCGGGTTTTCTGGGGCTCGGTATTATCTGTTTCTCGTCGACCCCCTCAGTCACGTCCCGACCAGGCCTCGAGCATCGCCAGTCAATAGAGGAACAGTGCCCGCACGTCGATCACAGGAGATCGCACGCTCGCCACAGGACCTAGGGTCTTTCACCGTCCCGTCACCAACGTCACCACGACACCCTAGGGATGGCCGGTATTCACAGATGCACGTCGCTACAGCAACCTCTATAGCGCTCATCGCGCCCTCACCTCCAAGGCACCGCCTTAGGGTTTTTAGGACACCTCAGCCTCCACTTGACTCTATATAAGAGAAGGCAGGGGGTTCTCCAAGGAGAAGGAGACAGATGTTTTCTTCACTTCCAAGATCAACATCTCAAGCAACACTCTATTTTACTCTTTTCTTGAGACTTGGGATCGGCTCCCTCTCTCATAGCTTGTAACCCCTACACAAGCACTTCGGTGCAAGGAAATACAATACTCCCCCCCGTTGGACGTAGGGCTTTCTTTGCCCGAACCAGGATAAACCCCCGCGTATTCTCTTTGCATCACCATCCAGATTAGGGAGCACACAACACAAATTCACTCGTCACTCTAGCCCCCCCCCCCCCCCGCGGGTCCGAACACCGACAAGAGACATCGCACCAAATCTCATTGACTAGGGCCAAAATGACTATGCAAGCAGCAGCTGTATACCTCAAGGTGAGAAAGATATCAGTTCATCACTCTAAGTGTTGAGGTACCCCAAATCTATCACTATCAGTTCATTACAAATAGCCATGGCCATAAATCTATCGGCTTATGTTCATCATAGGATTTTTAAAACATAGTTGATCTAAAGGGATTAATACAAGAAAGTGAAAATCACCATTTGACAGACACTCTGCTTGCACATCATTTGCTGCAGCATTATCTCCATCTCCATCTGCTCCTTGGTCTTGAATACGAACAACACAAAAAAAGAAGAACTAGAAGAAAGGCATGGCAAATCTGAGAAAGATGATGGCATATCAGAGAAGCAGATCAGGTAAGATAATATTGGTTTTATTCAGATCTAGAAGAATACTAAAATGGTATACAACCATGAACCTGTTGAATCCGTGATAGGTTGTCCCTCGGCCAGTTAGCCCGGTGTAGGAGATGGCGCTACCACTGGAGGCGCTCCATCGCCGAAGGGGACGCTGCCACCGGAGGCGCTCCGTCACCGAAGGGGGCCATCACCGAAAGGGGCTCTGCCACTCCGTCGCCGGAGGGGACGCTGCCACCGGAGGCACTCCGTCGCTGGAGGGGGCTACCGCAGGAGGGGCCCTCACCGGAGGGGGCTCTGCCACAGGAGGTGCTCCATCGCCGGAGGGGGCCATTGTCGAAGAGGAGGCCGCTGCAGGAGGGGGCCATCACTGGAGGGGGCACTGCCACTGGAGGCGCTCCATCACCGAAGGGGGTGCTGCCACTGGAGCCGCTGCGTTGCCGGAGGGAGCCCGATCAGCTTTAGAGAGAGACGAGAGAAAGATGGCTGGTGGTGGGAGATGCTCGATCTAGAACCCTAAGTCTGTTGTTATATACTGGATACTTGTAAATGGACCGGTTGTTGGAGTCCAACTAAACCCATCTTTGATCCATGATGTTTTTAGAACACTTCACTTGTAAACCGTCATGTATCATGGAATTTCTTGTAGTCTACAAGGTGTATGAAAATATGAAGCTCTGGTGTGTAGGGTGCCGTTCTGGAGGAGGTATGGGGGGCCTTTTATAGGGGGCACCAGGAGTCTTGTGGGCTCATGAATCCATGGCAACATCAAATCTGGACTCTCGAATCGAACCAACCTTGAGCAACAGCGGAGATTGAACCTTAGAGGTGGTGGAAAATTGACGTACGAAGGAGGGGATGACAGGTGGGGCCGGCCGGCCTGTCTCTGTGATAGGTGGGCCTCCCCCTCCGGCAGAAGGTTCTGGACTCCGTCTTGAGTTGGTTTCCGTAGGTTTTGTGAGTAGAATCTCTTTTTTATGTCGGTTTGCTTGTTTGGAGTGTATGACGGTGGTCCTAGGGTCTATTTTCTTGGATAAGTCCTCCTGCATTTAGATATTCACCAAAAGTTGTGGAACTTGTTAGTTTAAACCCCTATTCCTATGTTTAATGATAGAATTAAGTATATATATATGATATGTTGACAGTTTATGATTGACATTCATGACCGTCAACATTGACACAGAATAAAGAGAAGCTACCTTTTTTAGCTCCTAGCCTCTTAGGTCATTTTAGAGAATCAGCAGAGGATTACTTCTCTTTGAAAAATTGTTTGGTAGAGCTCCTGCTGCCAAATAGGGCCTTGATACCTGTCTTGGCAAAACATGAGAGAAAATGTTTGACTTTGAAAGCACACACGATTCATAGAGCTACACTGCATTGTGATGTCTTCTCAATCTCATAGCTTCGTGTTTATATAGCTAGAATGTAAATCTTGGATGAAAAGAAAGATTTATCCACTATGCAGGATTTTATAATCATTGTTGGGTCAGAACCCTATCACTTCCGGTAGTGGGCAATTGACGGTGATGTGATACTCAGGATTCGAACTCGGAGTCCTCAATGTTAATGTTCCCTCGAGCGCATAAAGCAACTAAGCTACATGACACATGTGACTACATAGTTGACATTATTCTTTTAGCTACACAATTTTGAATCTTATATTATATATTTGACTCTCTAAACGATCTTAAATGAAAAAGTTGTCAACTACAAAGTTGTACATCCCGTCGAGTAATACAACTTCGATGTTGACTTCATCTCCATTTGACATTGTTAATCATCTCAAATTTGATCTAAGAAAACTTATATTGCATATTTGGACTTGTAAACCATCTCAAATTAAAATGTTGTTAACCACAAAGTTTTAGATCTCTTTAACTCTACAATTTTGATATAAAGCTTATCTTAATGCGATATGAAAATGTTATGATTATTTTTTCAAAATAGTCTATCACTACTGTTTCATCCAGTCATGTGTTGACTTGTTTGTCCTAGAAGGATTGAGAAAAGGTGTTTTGGATTAGGGTTTGGACATAGGCCAAGTTCTTGCGAAAGAATTTTATTTAGATCTCATTCACCTCTCTCTCCGGTTGCTGAACTCACGCCCTCTTCTGTATCTATTGTCCCAAAACCAACTAGTCCAACGTAAAGGAGTTGTCGGAAGCATCGTACACAAAACAGACGTAGTACTGTTGTCTTGCATTATCTGCCCATCATTAATATCGTTAAACACTAAATAATGCATGCTCCCATACTACTCTTTGACATGTATTATTGCTGTTCAAAATACAAATTAAATGCCTTTATATTTTTTTTGTGCACGAGATAAAATTAAGGAGTGCTTTCGCTAAAAGTTTTCAAGGTCATTTTGATGCTTTCCGTGTGTGTTGGAATTTGGAAAAGGGTGCAGAAGCTCCTCGGTGTGGCATCATATTGGGACGACAAATTGAAGTGGAGGATCATTTTTCCTTTCTTCCCTTTTGCGTATACTAAGTCACAAGTTGGGTAGGAGGAGGAAATATCAAAGTAAGTTCAAAAGTAGGCCTCAAATGTATGCCTGGTACTTTTTTTATTTTCCCCCAAACAGAAATTAATGCATTTGTTAGCTGAAAATGGATATTCACTTTGGGGAAAGAAAAAATGTGAAAACGTAACTGCCATATTAAATTAATGTCATTAGTTATACAAAAAATAATTGTTTTTATATATCCTAATTAATGTTAAAATTAATATTATATTAGTCATTATGTTTGAATAGTTTTAATGATACAAATTATATATCATTGGTCATATTAAATGAAATTAATATAATTAGTCATATTAAATTAATAAAGTCATTAGATATATAAAAATAATTAAATCTTAATCTTAATATAATTAAAATTGTTAGTCATTACTTTTAGCTAGTTTTAATGGTACATATTAGTAAGAGTACAAAGTCAATATGATTAGTCATTAGTCACATGAATAATTTTAACATAGTTTCACCTAGTACTATTTTATTCATGGACATGGATGTTGTCCGATATTTTCGAGTATAGATCTGGAATTAGATAGAGAAAAAAAGATAGAAAACGGATTCAGATACATCCATTTCGTATATATATTAAAAACGAATATGAATATGAATATTGATATCTATATTAGTGGATACGGATTCAGAAACCCGGACCTCCATTCCCATTCTTCGCAGAAGAATGCATTAGTCGGCTGCAAATGGACTCCCATTAAGAAATTTTACATCAAATTCATCACAGCTTTCCTCACACAACTCATATAAAAAGAGAAAGATCGTGCATGAGATATTTTGTTGACCAGATTGATTTTCGCTGTCGCCGGCGCTGGTCGCCGAGCGCAGCGGCTCCCATATATAGAAATTGACCAGATTAAAGCAGATTTAAAGGTGAGGCTAGGTTGACAGAGTAAGATCACGAATTCACGGGTTGCACATTACGAATCCAACGGAGAGTCGTCCTACGCAGTAGTCACGATCCAATTAAGGGGGTACTACCTTTGGGCTTCTTCCTTGCACTTAATTGCGTCCTCATTTCTCCCTCGTCACCTCACTAATTTCTTAATATGCATATTTATTAATTTTAACCACAAATTTAATAGCTATTTAATGGTGTTTTCAATCAGCAAGGAGGGGCCATGGCCCTCTTCAGCCTACGTGTAGCTCCGCCAGTGTGCACGATGCTCCCCTTCTAGAAAGAAAACCTATTACTCTCACTATCTAGTAAAAAATGCAACTATGAGTTGCGTGCTGGCAAAAAGTAGTTCACGTTTGACCAAGTTTTTAGCAAATACTATTCGTATTTATGACTCTAAATTAATTTATTATAAAAATACATTTCGTAGTTAATCTAATTGTATTTATTTGATATAATAAATATTAAGACTTTTTATCTATAATTGTCAAACTTAAAATTTTAAAACGTGACGCTGTACTAGAATTACATTGTTTCTTGGACTTACGTACATGTATATGCATGCATGAGATAAGCACGCCAGCCTGATCGGCGATGGATTACGGATGGATGAGATGACCGACGAGGCGACGAGGTCTCCGGTCCGTGGTCCCCGTCAGCATTGGACGCTGACCTGAAGGGTACATAGTGGACTAGTGGTAGTGGTAGGGCAGCCGTATAGCATGGGCGCCGCACGCACATCAGCATATATGCATGCGTGCACGCAAGCTGGAGGTACGAGATACGACAGAGAGGCTTGCGCATGCAGCAGCAGAGTGTGTGTGACATGCATGGTTGAAACGCAAACGCGCGCGGCCGACCGACGGAACAAGAACGCTCTGCTGCATGCCGTCAAAGGAAAGGAGTGAGTGGCCCTGGCCTGCCCAAAAGAACTCAGCTTTTGATCACGTACCGTACAGGTAGCTGGTGTTAATTTGATGTATTCCAAACTAGTTAATTAGTGCGACTTTCCTTTGGCGAGCTAGTTTGGCCTTGTTTAGTTCCCAGAAAATTTTATAAAATTTTTCAGATTTTCTGTCACATCAAATCCTTGGACACATGCATGAAGCATTAAATATAGATAAAAAATAAAACTAATTACACAGTTTAGACGAAATGGACAAGACGAATCTTTTAAGCCTAATTAGACCATGATTGGACAATATTTACCAAATAACAACGAAAATAGCTACAACATCGTTTTGCAAAAAAAAAATGCATCTAAACCGGCCCTTAGACGGTCAGTAGTGTAATAATGATAAGCAGGAACGTGCGCGCGCGGTTACAGTCTCAGCAAGTGGTCTAGATCAATCTCTTTCCCCACTACTAGATAGCTTGTGCATGTCCCAGCAAAATAAGCTAAGCTAGCTAGCTGACGGCTAGCAGAATTCCAAACTGCTAATAATTTAGTAATGCCCAAAATTAAAGATGCAACGACAGAGAAGGACAACATCTATCAATAGTTTTCACGAAACCTCGTTCCAATGCAAGTCGTACAAGGAACGGGGAAGAAAGGCCACGGAGACCTGTGTGGTAGCTAGTAGCTTGCTGTTAAGAGTGTTTAGGTAGGTGCGAACCCGACCGGCCGGCCATGTACGCACGGCGGAAGGCCAGAGCTAGCTTTCCTTTTTTTTTTTTTTAGATGGCAACGGCATCGGCATTGCCAGCGACGACGACGAGACCAGTGACTTAGCTGGGCATCAATGGGCCGATCGAGTCGCACCTGCACAGGTCCTCGAGCCCAGGGCCACTCAAAAAAAATCTGAATCTTTGTTCAGTGCAGACCAGTATTAGATTGGGCTGATTCGCTGAGGCACATGCATATCCAAGGAAAACAACACCTTACACCTCTCTGAACAAGATCAAACTATCCGACATTAATTGACAAATACAAATGAAATGCTACAACATTTCTGGCATCTCCCAACTTTGAAACTAAACAAGTCCTGAGTTACTTGCACCACACGAGTTGTTCACTTTGCCGGCCTGGTCTGCGTCCCTTCAGAATCGTCTCGAGCGAACGGTTGGTGATGCTCCACTACTTTGTGCTCCTATGTAGATCGAGTAGGCTCAACCTCCCTAGCTAGCTAGCTCCAGCTCGATCGGCCATCTCTGGGTCAGCAAACGGATCGGTTCAATGGCGTGCAACACCTGCATGCTTCCGTTCGTTTCTTCAACGTACACCTGCTGCCGCGTAGGCGGAAAAGCCGGTGTCCTGAAACGAGGGCAAACGCATGAAGCTTCGTCGACCGGGACCGGCCGGGCGGCCAGTTTCGTCGTCGCCGACCGCATGAAAATTGTCATTTTTGTGTGGATTTTCACACAATAAGTTTGCCTCCCAACTTTTGTTACAACGTACATCCATGGATAAACTATAGATGTGCATCATTTCATAATTTTTGGAAATCTCGGAGTAGGTTTTTTGGAAGGGTTTTCATGGTTACACCAAGAGGATGGTTTGCACCCAATCACTACTACAGATTCAAACATCACTGCCGGCCCATCACTGCCGGATTGTATTGGGCCGGCAGTGATAAATCTTCACTACCGGTTCAAACTCTAACAGACATTCAAATGATTGGGGTAGGGGTCAAACCGGCAGTGAAGCTCATTATCACTGCCGGTTCGTGGCTGGAATCGGCAGTGAATCTTCACTGCCGATTCCAGCCACGAACCGGCAGTGATAATGAGCTTCACTGCCGGTTCGTGGCTGGAACCGGCAGTGATAATAAGGTTCACTGCCGGTTTTTGAACCACCAGTGATTACGAGCTTCACTGCCGGTTCCAACCACGAACCGGCAGTGATAATTAGATTCACTGCCGGTTCGTGGTTTAAACCGCCTGTGATATGTCCACAGTACATATAGCTCGACCTCCCTCCCTCCTCTGTCCGAACGGAATAGAACACTGCTCGTGAACCCTAACTCCCGGCTCCCCCTCCCTCGCGGGATCTCTCATCTCCGCCCCACTGCAGCAGCACTCTCTCTTCCTATCAGCAGCCGCACTCCCTGAGCTCCCTCTCCTCTCCCTCCCTCGACGGCCATGGCGGCGGGGTGGCCTCGCACGCGCACCCAGAGGTGGGGGGCCACGCGCCATGGTAGCAAGCGCTGTCCTCCCCGGCGGTGCCGAGGCGGCCACGCGCGCGCACACAGGAGAAGGGCGGCGGTGCAGCAGCTCCTTTCTGTGGCCGTCGCCGAGGCCGAGCAGGGCCCTTAGGCCAAAACCGAGCCCAGCGACGTCTTATATAAGCAATAAGGGTCTTAGCTGATCTTAAGGGTGGCGATTTGGATTAAAATTTGGGGATTTCTTATGCCAGGGTCAGCGCCACGCCTAGGGCAGATGTCTGAGCTCATCGTTGGGAAGGAGAAGCTCACTCTATTCAACACAGGTAAACACCTGTTCCCCTGGATTCAATCCTCGTGAGTTTTATTTTGTCTCCGTTACCATTTGCTTTATGAGCACCAACGGAACTTGCATCAAGTTACTAATTAGTCTGAAAGCAAGAACTTAGTGACTACTACATACCGTTTCTGCCTCCAAAATAAGCTGAAGTACCATGGTTAGTAGCGGCAAATCCTGTGAACTATTGTCGGCCATGTGAACTATCTTGTGTGGAAGCTTTATCAGTAGCCCTCATAATATGGTAATTTTTTTAAGCCTTGCCTAACAATATTGTTTGGAATATGTAGGTCATATAATCGTGTAACTTGATTTATAATTAGTTACTGTCAGGCATCAGCTTATGTTATATACATATTTGCAGTGGGGAGGAAGATACAACACATTTGCTGCTTGAAAAATTCAAGTGGGGTCACACATTCTTGTCTCTAAACAGGTCAGTTCAGTAGATTTTTTTATGTTTCATACCTATACTGACAAATCTTATTAAGCGATGATACACCAATCAACTAGTTTATTGTGATGAAATTTTTTTTCTAGTTCCAAATGATGAGTTCTTACCAAACTCATTATCCAGCAATGCTAAGGATAGAGATATTATTGAGTACTGAAACTTGTGTGCTAGAAATAAAGAGATGCTTAGAACTATATATGTTGTAGATATTGTTCTGGATGTGTGGGTTATATATGTGATGTGGGCAATGCTAAAATACTTTGACGCAAAAACAGATAATGGAGATGATATGGTACATAGGCATCCCATTTCTATTATTTTGTCTTACGTTTGTGCATCTCAATATCATCTTGCTTTAATTACAGCGCAAAGCAAACAATCACAACCAGTTGCTAGATTTTGAGATGAGAGGAATTCAAGAGGAGATGGCAAGGTTTGTGATGGACGAGATATTGACCAAGAAAGGATCATTCTCCATTGCGAGGACTAAGAAGTACAAGGCCCAGTACGGAAGAGACCACATCGATAGGCTATTATAATGTGACTCTTAATTTGATACTTAAAGTTTTTTTGGAACTTTTGTAATATAAATGTTGATGGGTTTGTATTGTCGCTGATCTACAACCACCTCCACATCGATATCAAATTGATCGATAGCAACCACCTCCACCTCCCCGACCTCCCACCCCACCACCTCCCCTCGAAATGAAAATAAAACAATTATTAAAATGCAAATTGTGAAAAGTATATCACTACCGGTTCAAAGAAAACCGGCAGTGATAATATAATCTACACAACCGGTTGGTTAAAACAACCGGCAGTGATGGCTCAAGTATCACTGCCGGTTTGTAACACAAACCGGCAGTGATTGCTCAAGTATCACTGCCGGTTTGTAACACGAACCGACAATGATACACGAGCTATCACTGCCGGTTTGGCATAACCGGCAGTGATGTGATCAGCTTATCACTACCGAGTTGGTTATGGCGGTTCAAAATCCGCCAGTGAAGGGGAGTTTTGAACCGCCAATGATGTCCTTCTCTGGTGTAGTGAATATTTTCCCGATGAAGTATCCCGCAACAACTTAGGTGCATCTATAGTTCAGTCCCTTATGCAAATGGTAGACGAACATATTCCTTTTGCCAAACAATTTAGGATTGCAAGAGATAGGCTGCAAGATACTGGTGATGAGGAATTCACAATTTGAATTGTGGGAGCCAAGGAAGGGGATCCAGTTCAGTATAGCTTACCAACAACTGATCAACTTTTATGCTTATTTTGGGAGATTTCTCTTTAGACACATTTTAAGTACATATTGTTAACGGTCTTTACTAAAAACTTACGGAACTTGATATTTAACTATAATAATACATAGATAGTATATAAAAATTAAATTTATGATACATTAACGTCTAAATATTTCTATGCTTTGCAAGAGAATAAAAAACCTATCAACGTTGTATTTTATCTCGATATAGGCTTAATAGAACATTGCTCCATTATTGTCAACGTGGTCGTCATAAAATAAATTATAGATTTTAAATTTTATATAGAAAGGATAAAAATATAAATAGATATGTATCATTTTCATCAGTAGCGGACCCAGAGATTTTCTAGTGTCTGGGCAAACAACTGTTCAGTCGCAGATGTAGCCGCTTCTGCTACAATAAGCTGTGAGAGCAAAAAAAAAAAAAAGCTGCAACTGCAGCCGATGTAGCAGCAACTTTTTGTGCTCTCACAGTTTACTGTAACAGAAGCGGCTGCCGCCGCAGACCGCAGCTGAACAGGGCCAACAACTAATACAAAATTTAGGGTCTGCTTATCTAAGGGCTAATTGCTAGCTAGCTAAAAATTAGTCCAAATTAGTTTCAATGCATTCAAACATGATAGTTGATAGGTGGGCTAATTTTTTAGATAAGTCTTCCACTAATTGTTAGCTAACTATAGCTAATTTAGACTAATTTGTAGCCCAACTAGTAGTCATGTGTATCATCAAACATGCCCTTAGACAAACACATCAACTACTAACCGAAGAAAAGTCGATAACATTGACACTTTTGGAAATAAAGTTAACGTTAAATACGCATGTGAACGGGCGCACATTAAAATTAAAATTACTTTTCTCGAACAGGAAAAGTAGGCAAAGGTTATAGATTTTTTGTCAGAACCGTAAAATACCAGTGGACCTGTCATGCAGCACGTGGCTAAAGCATAAGGGCTCATTCACATCTCTCACTTACGTGTGCTGCCGTTCTTCGCTTGCCTGGCCTGAGTTGTCTGCGCTGTTCTACTGCCGCCCACGAAGGAGCCGGGGCAGGCGCCCAGGGTCGACAGGCCCTGGGTTCGCCCATGATTTTTATCATTGTTTCTCATTGATATTTGATAGTTTTCTTTCTCTCCCGTTGCAATGCATGGACATATCCTAAACTAAAAGAACGAAGCCGACGACCGGTAGAAGCATAGAACGAACGCGCATGGTAAAGGCGCGTGTGGTACTTGCCGACGCGCCTCCGGCTGGAAGTTGCGGCCAAGACCACGCCGCCGGTGGCTGCCAGGTACGAACCCGTGGAACTCGGCCAGCACAGGATCGGAGACCACACCAGCCATTATGATGGCTGATGACAACTGTGCCGGGCAGTGCATGGACCGTTGACCGGGCCAGTCGATGGCTGAGAGGAGAGCGTTGACTGAAATCCGTCTTGGTCGACCACTCGTCGCATGAATGGTCGCTCGAACGACCGCGCACTGCGTGTACCTGTGCATGCATGCAGTGGTTGGGGGTTGTTAATTACGTCCTCCAGTCAGCATGCAGTTAATTAGTCCACGAGCTAAGTAGACTATGCCCCGTCTCTGGTTCGACTGGCTGCTAGGGAAATCAAACTGTGATTACGCGGCTGTGGCTCGGTGCCCCGTTTCCCGATTTTGCGGCGGAGGTGTAAATGTTGATTTTTCTTCGGTAAAAAAAACTTAAATTATGCGGGCCGTTTGGATAGAATGAATTATTCATTATTTTCATCACAATCCGATTTTAAATGACTGAACCAAACTAGTATGGCCCCTTCGAATCTGATCTCTTCAAACATCGGTTTCTGAATGACTGAATCTCCCCCTCTCCGTCGTGCGTATTCACCAGCAAGAGATTCGGTTTCTGAATCTCCCCCTCTCCCTCGTGCGTATTCACCAGCAAGAGATGGTAGCATTTAGTAATCGGCGTGTCTAGCGCCCGGACGTTCGGACGGACATGCGCACCCGGACGCTAGCGCAGCCTGCCTCGCTCCGACTCGCATGTGTACCCCGCCCTCGGTGCTACACCTGCCACTCCTCGCGTCGGGATGCAGGGCGGCGCAGTTCTCCCCTGCCTTGCACGCGCACCCTGCCCCCGCTGTGCCCTGCTCCTTCCCCTTGACTCCCTCCTCTCTCCGCGTGGGGCGGGACTCGGGAGCCGGGCACCTAGCTCGCTGCGCCCTTGTCTGCCTATCCCTAGCTTTACCGCGCCCCATCTGCCTACGCCTAGGCTGTGTGCCCATCCCTCACCATGCCCCCTGAAAACACTTGCAACATGAAACACTTGGATGCAACATACGTCGACCACAAATAAAACATTTGGAACTGTTGTAACATATATGTGAAACATATGTAACATCCAGATAAAACACTTATAAGATGTGTATGAAACATATGCACATATAAATAAAAACACTTGCAACATGTGTATGAAATATATGCAACATCCAGATAAAATACTTGCTGCAACATATGTCTGAAACAGATAAAAATATTTTTTCAAAACGCTTGCAACATACCACTAAAAACACTTGCAAAAATATGCAACATGTGCAACATCCCGATCTACTTTTACAACATCCATATGTAACAATTGCAATATACCTTTGAAACATCTGAAACACTTGAAATGTACATTTGCAACATAGGGGAGGGGAAGGCCGGGGCCGGTCGACTCCGATTGTCGGGGTGGGATCCGACGGCGAGCGGTAGCGCGTGAGCATCAACAGCACTGGCCATGCTCGTGGGTGCCTTTGGCTTGGCCAAGGAAAACCTGAGGCGCCACGACACATGCGCCCCAGCGGCCATGGCGGGGTCAGCGGTGCACCCGACGGCGATGGATGACGAACGGAGAGCGAGCGGCATATGTGATTGGGACGCAGGTGAGTGACGTAGGGAGAGAGGGCACGCAGTACGGCCGGAGATGGGGAAGGGCATGGCGCAGTAGCCCAACTGAGCGCGCGGTGGGTGAAGAGGGCGGAAGGTCTGAGCGGCCACGCTGCTTCAGGGGCGGGTGGATAAGCACGTGAGGGAGCAGGAATTCGATTTTTTTTTCCGAGAGCGATGAGACCCATTCCTGTGAAGGCGCGTTCGGACAGACGTCGCGGCGGACGCCCATTATCATTTAGTAATACGTACAGTGGTCAAGGGGAAGAGCACGGCGACTGCCAAGAAATCCTAAGCTATTGGGCCTACTTGTTCGATCCGGGCCCATCTTGAAGATAATGCATCCCAGGCTAGCCCATTTTCGACTCGCTCTATGGCCGGGTGGCCACTGGAGGTTAGATTGGGCCGAGGCTTCCGGTGGGCACAGTGACACGAATAAGAATCGGCTTCCTTGTTCTTTTTCTTGTTCGTCGGTTGACGGATACATAGGCGGATCTCGGATGTGGGTTTTGCAGGCGCCTTGTTCTTGTTCGTCGGTAGACGGATCCAGTAGTAGACCCCGCAAGCATGGGAGTCAAGGTAATAAATAGCGGTGGCAGCGGCCGCAATTGCACCCGCAATAGCGGTAACGGTCCATTGCCGCTACCGCTACGAGGTAACGCTCTAAACTTTACATCCTGGAACTTTACGGCCGCAATTGCACGTAGCAGGCCGCAAAATAGCATGGAAGCAAATATCCCTAATTAATCCAGCCCACTATGACTCACACCTCAAATTTAAATACTCACACATCGGCTATGAAACTTAAAATTATTCATGATATATGTACTTAAAATTATTTATACTCATTATTCATGATATATGTACTTAAAATTATATGGGACTATCGGGTGCCGCTATTGGAACTTATCGTCCGCAATATCGCCCGCTATCCGCAATCCGCTACCTCGACGTAAATCCGCTACCAACCCGCTATACGCTATTTAGTACCTTGATGGGAGTGCATCATAGGATCGATGGATTGATCGATGATCGAGCACAGGCCAAGCTTGGAGTTCGTGAACCGACCACCCTCTGCCGTGTCTGTCAGCTAAGCTGGCCGTGGATCCACACGACCACACTCATTGCAGACAATAGCATTGAGGGCATGTTTGGTGTATTGCCAATAACAGAGAACCTAACGATTAGGTTTTTTTAGGGGTTAGCTAAAGATTAGTCTCATAAAATTTTAGCTGCTATTATTTGGTTGCAGGTGAAGACGTGATGGCCAACGAAAATTTTGCAGGAGCCCGTTGCATACATACAGTAAACAAAAGAAGGGGGCACTCGCGCAGGCGAGCAATTGGGCCGTCTCAATCTGGCCCAATCGTGAAGGCCAACAGTATTTTTTTTTCTTGGTGAACAATCTATTGGCTACGTTCTTTGAAATTTCAGATTACGAAGCTTGAAACATTAATAGCTATACTACTACTAAACAACCTTGCTCGTTTCGCTGAAATTTGGTTTATGCTGAAATTCTATGAGAGAAAAATATTGTTCGTTCGCTGAAAAGTATATTTCAGCTGTACTTTTCAGTGAACGAACATATATCCAGTTTATAATTGATTTGTTTCCACTTTTTATTATTTATTTATAAAATTTCATCTTAAAAAAACTTACTTTACTATATTCCAGTGGAAAAAGAGATAATGACATGTAGAACCGCACAATTACAATAAAACCATCGGCATCTTTCTTTTCTCTTCTTTTTTCTCATTTCTTTTTTGTTTTTCATTTCTATCCCTTGGCCGTGTAATTTTCAACTGATGCTAAGTTAAAGTGGTCTTCAGTTTTTTCTTGGTGAGCTCCATTTCTCGATAAAACTATCCAAGTTTCTCACGAATTGTTTAGTTCTTCAGTCTTCTTGTAATTTTTTTTTAAAAATACTCCCTCCATTCCAAATTATAAATCACTTTGACTTATTTTTTTGTTCATCCATTTTGGATATATATCCAGACATATTATTATATGTAGATGCATAACAAAATAGATGTATCAAAAAAGTCAAAGCGACTTATAATTTGAAACGGAGGAAGTATCATTTTTTACCTTCTGTTGTGAATTTGTAGTTACTTCTTTTACCCTAAATAATAATAAAATTCATCGCAATCCTACTCATGTCTGCTGGGGCCACTGCTACCTCAAGCAGTCGTTAGATGGCTCCATCGTCATGCTAACATCTATGCGTACCTCAAACTTTTTTAGCCATATAGGCCTTGCTTACTTCCCCATCCCAACCCAAAATATTTCCTCTGTCACCTGTCACATCGAATCTTTGAACGCATGCATGAAGCATTAAATATAGGTAAAAAAATAACTAATTGCATAATTTATCTGTAAATGTTGGGACGAATCTTTTGAGCCTAGTTAGTCCATGATTGGACAAATTTTGCCAAATAACAACGAAAGATGCTACAGTAACTTTTCATCTACTTTTCGCGAAGTGAACACACCCAAACTATAAAACCACCACTAGCGCCAGTAAGTAATTAAAGTTGCTGATCAAGCATGACATCCATGCGTCTCCGGGTGACATCCAATGCCACTCTACCTAGATGTCGATCATGCTAACATTTTCTGTTTGCACTGTGACCAGATTCTGGCAAAGAAAAACCATTTGTGTGTTGTGCCCATGCAAGCTGATGCGTGCGGCCGGTCGGTTCCGTGGGGCATTTGTACGCGCGCACATGGCCACATGGGCGCGCCATCCAAATCCTCGGCTCTGCGCCCACTCCCAGCTAACTGCATGATTGGGTTTGGGATTAGGGCCCGTTTAGTTTGGATGTTAAAGTTTAACAAACACCGTAACACTTTCGTCTTATTTGACAAAAAAGTTTTCAATTTTGGACTAATTAGGCTTAATAGATTCATCTCGTAAATTACTCCTAATATATGTCAACATGCATGTAATTAGTCTACATTTAGTACTCTAGATGAGAGTTAAACTTTAACGTGTTCTAACCCAACGGGGCCTTAGTCGATTTCATTCGTAAGGCTTGGAGTAGCTGGATGCCTCTGTGTGTTTGGGGCGGGATCCCTTCCAGATTTGGGAGCGTAGTACTGTACCTCAGATGAGACACGGCGTTACGTAGTAGTACGTAGCTGGGGAAAGGTACGTGTGGTCGGCCGGTGCCAACAGCGGTCTCGATCCACGACACGAGGGGCAGTGGTGAGTGGACTAGTTACGCTTACGCTACGCTAGGTCGCTAGCTACCCGGTCAAGAATCAGGTCCATGTCCAACCGAGGTACGCGCGCGGCGCGCACGTGTAGTTACCCTGTTGGGACTGGTCCGTTTGGGCACCGTCGCGGAAGGTGCATCCGCGAGCCCACGCGGTGGCACAGGCGCAGATTGGGGGATGGATGGTAGCGACCCGGCCGCCGACGGCCATGTGCAGTGCCGCAGGTAGCCGTCACAGGCCGGGCCGGCGGTGACCTGACGAGACCTCGCACCACACCGGACCGGGGGAGCCGACCCCAGCATGTTCACGGAGGGCTCAGGATCACCACCATATGCATGGGAGAATAGACGATGGGGACTGGGGGAAGAAGAAAGTAATAAGATACCCAAAACGGAACCATACAAAATCGTTGGGCTTCGTCATTTGTAAAAGACGAGTTGTATGTGGGACGGGGGCTCATGGACAGTGCCATGGAAAGATCCCTGAAGAAGAGCTGCTCGCTGCATGATGCATGGCGTCGCAAGTTGTGATTCGCCCACCAATCAGGCAGTCCTCCCCTGTAGCAGTACTTGATTTTGCTCCCACTGGGCCAACCTGACGCGGGCAAAGACAAGATCGCGCCTCGAGGGCTCGTCGGCGTCCATGTGACGGTGCACGACGCACCGCAGCTAGTAAATCTAGCTGTGCCATACAGTACTGCCATCGATCGATCACACTCATCAGTCACCACTCGCCATCTGCTACTCCATCAGCACGTACTGTAGCTAGTTAGTGCCCTTCAATATACTGTAACCCCTATGCTTATAGCCAGTTAATTAGCCACACTCTAGAAACACAGCATGCCCCTAGCTTTGCCATTGCCAGCTCTCCCTCCCTAGGCTGTCTCCAACAGGGTACCCATTCGGGTACCCAAACCCAAAATGGGTCTTCAATAGGATACCTATAGCCTCCAACAGTGTACCTATTTCAAAGACCCATTTTGGGTGTCAGGAGATCCATAACCCAAATATGGGTATTCTCTCTCCAGAAGACCCATTTGCAGAAAGGATCGTCTTTTGGGTCTTGTTGTTGGAGAAGACTAAAAATAGGTATGGAACCCTTTGACTGTAGCGTTACCTAAAGGACAAATAGGTCTTGTATTTTGGGTTGCCATGGTTGGAGACAGCCTAAATACTCCCGCACTCGTCGAGTCTCGGCATCCAGCCAGCGCCACCCCCAGTCCAGACAGTGGCCACTGCCGAGGATAGATAGAGATACAGCGTACTAGTACTCCAGTAAGCAGGTACGTACTAGGTGGTAGAGACCGCCGATGGCGACGGCGCGGTGGCCGCTGGCTGCTGCCGCTGCGGCGGCGGCGGCGGTGGCGGCGCTGCTGCTGGTGGAGGTGGCGACGGCGGCGGCGCCGCGGAAGCCCGTGGACGTGCCGTTCCAGAAGAACTACGTGCCGACGTGGGCGCAGGACCACATCCACTACATCGACGGCGGGCGGGAGGTGCAGCTGTACCTGGACAAGACCACGGGGACGGGCTTCCAGACGCGGGGGTCCTACCTCTTCGGCCACTTCAGCATGCACATGAAGCTCGTCGGCGGCGACTCCGCGGGCACCGTCACGGCCTTCTACGTACGTTGCTATGCTAGAGCGTCTCATTGTTCGCCCGCTTGCGATTGCTTTTGTTGCTCTGTTCTTTGCCTCGCTCTTCTTGCCGGAGTCTGACTGGTGGTGGCTCGTCGGACGGGACCTCCATGCAGCTGTCGTCGCAGAACTCGGAGCACGACGAGATCGACTTCGAGTTCCTGGGCAACCGGACGGGGCAGCCCTACATCCTGCAGACCAACGTGTTCACCGGCGGCAAGGGCGACCGCGAGCAGAGGATCTACCTCTGGTTCGACCCCACCAAGGAGTACCACTCCTACTCCGTCCTCTGGAACCTCTACATGATCGCGTAAGCACCCCACATCCGTGGCGTTGCATTGCGTCACACACACATCACTCTCTCTGCATCTTTGGCCTACGGTACAATCTTCTGCTGCTGATCTCTAGCGTCACTCACTTACTGCTCCTAGTTGCAACTAGATTAACAGATAGTAGGATTAATTTACCGCGGCAAGGAGCGGTAAAAATTTCAGTAACCTGTTCTGTTCTCCATCCGTGGCTCTGGCTGGCCATGGCCACGGCTAGGCTAGCTCACCGGCTGGCTGGGGAGTGTACAGACTGCAGGACGGCATCACTACAGTACTACAGGAAAAGTGTAAAGGCCACGTTCACTTCCCCCTCCCAACCCAAAATATTTCCTCTTACACACATCACATCAAATCTTTCGACGCATGCATGGAGCATTAAACGTAGGTAAAAAAAATAACTAATTGCATAGTTTGTCTGTAAAGTTCGAAACGAATCTTTTGAGTCTAATTAATCCATAGTTGGACAAATTTTACCAAATAACAACGAAAAGTGCTACAGTAACTTTTCAGCTACTTTTCGCGAAGTGAACACACCCAAAGATGGTTTGAATTCATGCAGTCTTAAAGGCAGACAGTAAATCTTGAAACTAGATTGCGCGTGCCTCCATGTGCAGGTGCAGGCGTGCAGCCGTGCCGACGCACAAACCCACACAACACGGCCTACTACGGCCTGCCGCTTCACTACACACCTGTCTGAACACTGCACACCAACATGGGCAGGGGCCCAATCCCTTCCTCGTACACCGTGCATCGCATCAATCATCACTAATCCTACACTTAATTTCCGGCCATAATTGACCAGCGGCAACGCATGCAGGTTCTTCGTGGACGACGTGCCGATCCGCGTGTTCAAGAACACGAGCGCGGACCTCGGCGTGCGGTACCCGTTCAGCCAGCCCATGAAGCTCTACTCCAGCCTGTGGAACGCCGACGACTGGGCGACGCGCGGCGGGCGCGAGAAGACGGACTGGTCCAACGCGCCCTTCGTCGCCTCCTACCGGGGCTTCCACGTCGACGGCTGCGAGGCCTCCGCGGAGGCCCGCTACTGCGCCGCCCAGGGCGCGCGCTGGTGGGACCAGCCGGAGTTCAGGGACCTCGACGCCGCGCAGTACCGCAAGCTCGCCGACGTCCGGCGGCGGTACACCATCTACAACTACTGCACCGACCGCGACCGCTACGCCGCCGTGCCGCCCGAGTGCGCCCGCGACCGCGACGTCTGATGCATGGTCGATCTGTCATCTGTGTTCGTTCTGAGCGCCGGTGTACGGCCGGGCGGCCGGCCGGCCGGCGTGCATCGCGCGCGAGGCCAAGAAATATACGTACGAAGCGCAGCAGAGCGCTTTGCATTGGGCGCTGCTTGATTGAGAGCAGCCTGTACTGTAGTATGGTATTGTGTGTTTGTGTGTCAGGTTCGTCATGGGTGGTTTCCGGAGAGGCCGGCGCGTGTGCCCACCGCGTGAGCACATGCGTATACCTACATGCTCGTGTGTGTACGGTACTGTATCTGCTCATAGCGAAATGAATTGATATTTGCATTGCAATTAGTATCGAGATTTCGGTGACCGGTCCACTAACCCGTGATACAGCACGCTCTGCAATCTTATGTTACATACAAATTATTAAAAATTTATGGATAGATTTAATGCATAAAACTAATTAAAATTGAGCCAGTAGTGATATGTTTCATCGGTGGCGGTTCTAAATTAACCAGCAATGATACAGGCGGCAGTGGGTTGCCCATTCTACAATAGCGGGTGAAGCCACAAATTTAGTTTCACATGCTTCCTCTCTCTCACCCGATTCATTTCCCACTTGGTTTCTGTTTTAGCTCCATGGTTCAGGTTCTCACCTGTTTTAGCTCCATGTTTCAGTTCTCAACTGTATCTCTAGAGTAGCTCCATGTTTATATAAATGTATACTTGAAACCTTAGCTTAGTGGGCGAATTCCCCCACCTATATTTTTTCTTTATTTATATGGTAAAAAAGGGGTACAAAGTTACAAATGCACGAGGGGTGCAGACAAAGAGCTTTCAAAGCTCAAAAAAGAAATGAAATATAAACATTAAGGGATATTCTCTAACCACAAATTTAGGGAGCCTGCATGATGGGCTTGGCTTTGATGCAAATCAAGCCAATCTCTACTCTGAAAAGAGAGAATCGACTATTGATGCTACAAGGATTATTATCAAAGATCAAACCATTTCTCGACTTCCATATGGACCAGCAAGCAGTAATAATTACAATTTCTCTGAAAAGAGGACTCCCAAAGATAGTTCTTGCTTCAATGATCATGTCCAGCGGTGGCAGATTCAAGTCCCACTGAATACCAATGTAATTCTAGCAGGATGAACTGAAGGGGCACTAAAAGAATAAATGCATACAGGTTTCTTCAGAGCCAGTGTTGCAAATGGCACAGCAGTGGTCATCCAATGTTTTATTCTTTCTTCTAAGCATATTCCTGGTATTTAGCCTGTCTTTCAGTAAAAGTCAGAAGAAAAACTTGTGCTTACCTATATTTCCAGCAGACCAGAGCCAGGAGAATAGAGGAGAGGCTTATTGAGTACCTTGAAGGTGCTTGTAAGCCTTTTTCGAGCTGAACTTTGTGGAGCTCCAATTATAACTCCAAATATCATTGATTTCAGGATCCCAGCTTCTGTTTTGCAGGATGAGTTGGAGGGCCTCAAATTCTTCAGAGGCTTGCACCGGAAATGGAAGAAAAAAAAAATCTGCTAGCCTCATTGCTTAAGAAGAATCTTATTGAGCATATCTTTTTCTTAGCAAAGGAGAAAAGATGTGGAAAATCATCTTTAAGGCATGGATCTACCCAGTTGCCTGTCCAAAATAGAGTTGAGTTGCCAAAGACTGTCCACGCCTTGTTTGCTTGAGCTTATCAGCCAAATCAGCCAGCCATTCAACAGTGTTTTTCCTCTCACAACAAATCAGCAAACAACACTTTCAAATATCTTTCCACTAAAAAAACCCACCGGAGATCTTGCATGACGAGGGGTGTTATTGTTGGAGTAGAGTTTCTCCCAAGTAAGTCTGACCCAAGGAATATCTGCATGCTTGAAAAATTTATCCAAGAATTTCAATAGCAGGCTTTGTTCTGGTCATTGATGTTAATGATTCCAAGCCCTCCTTCAGCTTTAGGTCTGCATGCAGGATCCCATGCTGCAAGGCAGGATCCTTTTCTAATGATGGCCGTGTTTAGATCCCGAAAGCTGCTCGCCGGGGAAAGCTGCCACAGTGTTCATGTCGGAACACTGTAGCAGCTTTTGTTTTTTAGTGTAAAAAATTATCCAAAAATTAATTAATTAGACTCAAAATGTTCGTCTCGTAAAGTACAACAAAACTGTGCAATTAGTTTTTGATTTCATCTACATTTAGTACTCCATACATTTGCCGACATTTTGATGTGATGGAGAATTTCCTTTTTGCATAGTGGAATTTGGGGGAAAAATTTAGGATCTAAACAAGGCCGATGTCTCCACCAGTCCAAAGACAATGCTTTATATATTATGTATCTATTTGCTTGACCACCGTACCTATGGTGGTAAGATCAGGCTTTCAAGTTTTTGTCTTATTACTTGTTGTAATTTTTTCTCTCTATGTGTTATGTCCAAACTCTAGCTCTGACTGTATCTTTTTATTACAAAATTTCCTTTTATATTTTATTAAAAATGGATATTGATCCTAAAATAACATAAACAATTGTTTCTATTGATATGTCATAATATTTTTGGGTCAAAATATATAGTGTTATCTGAAGTAACAACGTATAAATTTTATTATCATAGATTTTTTAATATATTTTTAAATTTTAAATACAATATAAGTGCCATTAGCTAGATTGGAATGTGATTTCTTATGCAAAATATCTTTTGACGGTCGACAAAGTATAGAAATATATACTTGTCAGTAATGCATGCAAGTATACATGGTGAGACATACTTTTATGTGTACTTTGATTTTAACCATGGTAGAACTAAGTAACTTAGACATATTATATGCGCTTTTATATATACCTCTCTTACAAAGTAATATAGATATAGATATAGACAGAGCTGGAGCCACCACTAGGATGAACTAGGGTGGCCTCCCTAGGTCCCTTTGGCTGGGCACCGTATCCCCGCCCGCGGTCGGTCGGCGCTTCTAGGCGGGCAAGCGCAGAGGCACCTAGGCCCCAACGGCTAGCTGCTGGTACGCCGGCCAGCCCCTAGGCGCAGGCAGGCATCCAGGCCCTTCCTAGCTAGGGGCTTGGCCGCTGCCCCCACATAGCCAGCTGGCCCTCTCTGCTGAAGGCTGCTGCGAGCATTTTGGATTTTTGATTGGGGGATTTTAGAATTTTGATTATTTGGTAATGGACGGGGGAGCATACGAAGCCGTTGTGGCTGAGGAAGGTGATGGTGTAATTTAATTCTTTGGTTAACCAAAATTTTATAATATAAATTCACCTTAGGTCATTTCTCGAGCTAGATTCGTCACTAGATATAGATATAGATATAAAGATGGCAAATTGAGTGGAACCCATAAAATGGTCAGCCCAAAAGCGGAACATCAGCAAAGCATATATTTTATTGATTCCGCACTTACGCGTAACTGATGGATTCATCATCCATGAGGGCTTGTTTGGATGCATGTATATTCACTTCAGTCCACATGTGTTGGAGTGGAATGAAATGAAACTTAGTTTAATTTCACTCAAATTCAATTTAACACATGTGAATTAAGATGAATATATATGCATCCAAATAAGGCCGAAAGGTAGGCAACAAGTCTACAGCGTACCACCCACCGTCTACAGTAGCAACCCTCCCCAGGAAAGTTTTTGTGATCGCAATAACCGTGGCATTGCGCACGTGTACAGTGTGGGTCGTCGAAGCAAGTTGTCTGCGGCGCTGGTGGCGTCGGCGGATGACCACCGTTACGAATGTTGTCTACACGCTTGGAAACAAGAGATACATATATAAACAAAAATAAGGGTGGGTTTAGTTGGTGAAAAGTTTTTGAAAAAATATCACATCGGATGTTTCGTGCGATATTAGGTTTTTTTATTCATTAAGCCTAAGTAACCCGTCATTAGCACATTTGTTACTGTAGCACTTTAGTGTCAAATCACAGACTAATTAGGCTCAAAACGTTCATCTCGTGATTTTCAACCAAACTGTGCAATTAGGTTTTTTTCGTCTACATTTAATGCTCCATGCATGTGCCGTAAGATTCGTTACTGTAGTTTTTTCGTGAAAACTTTTTGAACTAAACACAGGTTTGTCATCACGTACGCGTAAGCTAGCTAATTAATATTAATAGTACTCTGAGGCCTGAGCAAGCCAAATTGGGTTGTTTAAATTACCGCTCAGCATGGCTTGGCAGGACGGCAAGGTAAAAGATGTGACCGTAAGAACGAAGAACAAGTAAGCTGCCAGGTACACAGTCGTCATCTTCACGAGCCGCGCCATGAAGGAAAATATTGGTACTCCATGGCCTTCCTGGAGGGACAAGTTTTCCGGACAAGTTTTCCTGTGTTTTAGTGTTTGTGTATGCACATTTCTGTCGTGTAGTGTCCAGGTGTTTGTATAGAGAGAAGCATAACCAAGGTCACTAATGTTTTGATATCTCAGAACAGGATTTGATATCGTCTGGGTACACTAATAAATTCGGTAGTATCGATATCTTCTTGGTACACTCGAATAAATTCGGTAGTATCCAAATCTCTTTTTATTCATTCAGGTCTAACAAGATATGCAACCTAGTCCTATATAGTATGGGATATAAAAACACTGTTGTTTCTGTATGCGATTCATGGTTACAGACATGCTGTGCCACGTGTGTCTCTAACTCTATTGTAGTTTCACAAGAGCCTGAGTGATATGATGAATACTGAAAAACGCCAATAACAGGAAAAGCTTCTTGGGTTGTCGGTTCCAAACTTTTGCGCGGTCACAAATAAAAGGAGCGTGGCTAGCACCCGGACGTTGGGACAGACACACGCGTCTGAACGTCTACGCATCCCGCGCCTGTAGGCTTTCACCCTGACCTCGTCCGCCTTCGTCCCATCCCACGCCCGCACTTCGCCCCGTCTCTGCGCCCGCCGGTCGCCCCTGACCTCCTCCTCCTCTCTCTCCACGTGGGCAGCACTCAGGAGCCTGGATGAGCAGCTGAGGACGAGCATGCCCCCAGCGCGCCCCGATCGCAGCACCACCGTCCGCCAGCCCCAGTGGCCCCGTCTGCCAGCCCCTCAGTGCGCGCACCCAGTCCGCTCGCCCCCGGCCGTACAACATAAAACACTTGTAACATGAAAAGTATTTGAATGCAACATACGTGTGAAAGTAGATGAAATATTTGAAAAACGCTCTTGCAACATGTGTGTGAAACACACAAAACATTCCGATTTGCAGTTTGCAACATGAAACCACTTGCTCCAACATAAAACTAAAATAGCTGAAACATTTAGAACATACTGTTGCAACATATGTGTGAAACATATGAAACATCTAGATAAAAAAAGATTGCAATAGACGTCAGGAAACATTTTGAACAAACGCTTGCAACATGCCTCTGAAACATTTGTAATATATGCATCATGTGCAACATCTCCCGATCTACTTTTACAACATTAAGATGAAATAATTACAACATACATCTAAAACGACCGAAACACTTGGAACATACATATGCAACGTAGGGGAGGAAAGATCAGGCCAGTCGATTCTGACCATTGGGGTGGGAGCCGACAACGAGTTGCGGCGCGCAAGCACCACCAGCACCGAGCACGCTTGTGGGTGTCCTTGACTCGATCGGGGAAGACCTGAGGTGCCACGGCACGTGTGCTCGAGCAGCCATGGTGGGGTCAACGGCGCGCCCAACGGCAATGACGGCGGACAAACAGTGACGGAGCGAGCGACACAAGTGACTGCCACGCAGCGGTGCAGGGAGCGAGGGCGTGCGGCGCGACCGGCTATGGGGAAAGGCACGGCGCTGCAGCCCGACAAGCGCACACTGGGGAAGGGGACGGATGAATGAGCAGCCATGCCGAGCGATGCATGTGTCTGCCACGTAGGTAAGCGACGTAGGGAGCGAGGACGCACGGTGTGGCCAGCGCGGGGAAAGGAAACAGCGCGGCGCCAGTATTTCCGTAAAAGAAGATGGCCACCCCGTTCCCCCTGATCATAACCCGAGGATGTCCGTACCGAGATTCTGCCAAGATCTCGTGCCGTTCGTGGATCCTCGATCGCGGCATGCAGCCGGTACACGCGTCGGAGGCTGCTGCGGCGCAACGTGCAGCCATGTTCGAATGTCTGCGGTGGCTGCCAATGGTCACCGTGTTATCCTCCTGCTATTTAATCCAAACCGGTACCGAAGCAAGAAGCAAGTGCAACCCGGCCGCGCGGCATGCCCGGTCACGGCCCACACGGCCGACGGGCCTGCCACGGCAAATGGCAGCCTGGCAGGGCCGGTCCTGAGATTTTGGGGGCCCAGGGCTAAACCAAAATCCGGGGCCCTTTACGTATATGATGATAGTGACAATACTTGATGTAAAAATACATATGCAATATTATTGATAAATACATAATTTCATACGCAAAAACAATATTCATATGAATAATTCATACATATAAATTACCATAAAAATATATGGATAGGCCCTCTCTGTGATTGTATGAACCCATCTACTCGTGTTTTCCTTTTTACTTTTCTCACTGCCGGAATCTTACTTTCTTAATGACATGATAATGTTAAAATTTAGAGAACGAATTAGCTCAAAAAAATTAACACCAATCCGATAATTCACATTCAGTTAAATATGAAATTAAATCATTTTTTCTATGGCCGCACCCTAATTTTAATTGAGCACGAGCAAAGAATCAGCGATTACGGTCAATTCCAGAGCATAGAGTAGGCCAGCAGAGGACGTACAAACCTATTCTAATTAAATCGTGGGCACTGTCATTGGGTTTTTTTTTGGACTTGGGTGGGTTTAGTTGGTGAAAAGTTTTTTGGAAAAATATCACATCGGATATTTCGTGCGATGTCAGAAAGGGTTTTTAGATACTAATAAAAAAACTAATTACATAGCTTGCCAGGAAACCGCGAGACGAATTTATTAAGCCTGATTAATCCGTCATTAGCACATTTGTTACTGTAGCACTTTAGTGTCAAATCACGGAATAATTAGGCTCAAAACGTTCATCTCGCGATTTGCAACTAAACTGTGCAATTAGTTTTATTTTACAACTTTGATATATAATATTTTGCAGAATAAAAAGTTATCACCTCTATTTCTTACTGTAACTTTCTAAATATACAATATAAGTTTTTACGTAATTTTATCGACAACGTACGAGAACTTTTTTACATGACCATCGCAATCCATTTTTTTTTGTTCATAGCTGTCATCGGCCAAACCTATCATGATAATTCTCACATATTTTTGTCTAGATAAACTTTTTATATACTAAATTTTATGAATAATGTAAACTTATGCACATAACTTTTTGTTGTTTAACGTCTTTCAAATAAATTATATCCAACATTCAGTAATTTTTTCATAATTGAACCTAAAAATTCCGTTCAAATTGTGTACAGAAAAAAATATGGATATGTTATTTAAAAAATAAAAACGGGAAGACAAAAAAAGGGAAAGGAAAGAAAAGGAAGGATAAAGTGTAAGGAAATGGGATCTGTCGGATCAGATGCCACAGTGTAGAATCGTTTCCTCTCAAGCCAAAAGCTGATGATGTCCTTGCTAGCCGCCAACTCCAATGTCGCTGATGTTCTCACTTATTGTCGCGTCGCCGGACGCGCAGAGGCTTTGTAAGCTAGGGTGTTTAGAGCATCTCCAAGAGACTCTTCGTATTCTTCCTAAATGTTACGAATAGAAATTTTGATGAAAAAGTACCCTCCAACAGCTTTCTAAATGGTCATCCAAATATAGTCATATTCTATTCTGGATTTTTCGCTAGCCAAAAATAGAAGACGAGAATGACTCTCTAGAGTGCACATGGAATATAGAAAAGCTGTTGGAGAGTGAAAAAAAATATAAAAAGTGATTTTTATGCAAATGACTCTAAATGTTGATTTAGAGAGTGAGATTTAGAAAAGCTCTTGGTGATGCTCTTAAGGTTTTAGAGCATCTCCAAGAGTATCAAAAAAAACTTTCTCTATCTTTGTTTTTTTGGGGCAAGATTGGAAAAAATCTCTCTCCAACAACTTGCAATCCATCCTCCCGAACTTTTGGCATTGGGAAAAACCCCACATTCGCCACTACAAGAAATGGAAGGGTTTATGTCATTTTGTTGTTGTCATAATATCTGTAATTTATATCATAAGTTAACATTTATGACACCAGATTGACGAAAAAGCTTGCGTCAAAAACCATGCGCCTTAAACCATGTTTTGTGTCGTTTATATGTTCATGTCATAAATCTATGACTTTGATTTTGGTGTCACAAAGTTTTATGACATTTGTTTTATGTCACTCTTTCTTACACCATTGTAGCAGGCTTATAATGGGCCAAGCCCACTATTGATGCTGATTTTTGGCCTGGCCCATTTTTTTGCAGGGCTGCATGTTCATGGGAATCATGGGCCATTTTAAACCAAGCCCATTTATAGCTCGTCAATTTAGCAATTTTTTTGGCAAACTACTTTTAAAATGCACATTTTTTCATATTTAATTGGAAGAAAGCCTATTTCATTTCAATAGGCCACATACAGTAACATTTTGACAACCCAGCATATAAATATTAAACACGCCAGATAATTTGCATTTTATAAAATATACAAAACTCATACAATGTTCAAACAAATGTTAAATCAAATGGTTCAAATACATCATTGTCCGTATCCCGAGTAATGTAAATAGATGACATATTCTATTAACAGCTCTTCCTATATTGAAACAATTGTAGCAATCATCCATCTTTTCTAGCACACGAACCTGCACATCCAGCTGTTCGTAGTGAAGCTTTTTGGATTGTCTGCAATATCACTGATGAATTGAGAAACAGACAATGAGTGAACGGACTAGGAACCGGCCAGCTGGTGAAAAGCTGTTTCTGAATGATTCACCGAATCAATGTGATGCCTGTCTGCGTCCTGAAATAGCTAGCTCCTGTTCAGTCTGTGGTGTGTTCCAGCAAAGTTCATACCAGACACGGCCTTAAGTTTCAGAACCTACGTGATCCCAAAAACACCATCAAAAGCTATATCACTAACAGTCACCGTGGCATAATTAAAGGAGGGAGGATAACACAAAATTTATGCAATATCATTCATATTTCTAGGAAGCATACCTTTAGACAAAAGTAGTAAATATCCACTCTTAACTCTTAAGGACCTGCACTAGTAGAAGAAAATTTATCATTGTCCTCGAAAGTTCTCTTATCTACATGGAGAAAATAACCAGGTATACTTTTCTATTTTTATTGTCCACTCTTAACAATGTATTAATTATAGGACACGATACAGCCAATAAGGAAAGGTCATTTCTTTTATTTTCTTTGCAGCAGCACAAAGCAGTATCCAGTTTATTACTCTAGTAAAGTACTTGAATAATGCAACAGGGTATATACACATTTTCTTTTATTTTCTTTGCTGCAGCACAAAGCCATATCCAGTTTATCAGTGAAGTACTTGAATAATAATGCAACTTGGTATATACACAAAGCCAATCACACTTTTGCTAGGTACTGAATGTGTAAAACCTGATAAAACTGAATGTGTAAAACATGAGAAAACTGAATGTGCAAACCACAAAAAATAAATATATTAGATATATGTTTATTTCTACAGCTAGTCTTACAACAAGTTTACTGAAAACATTGTCAGAAAATTTCTGCAGCTACTCTTATAATAAGTTTACTGAAAACAGCTATGCAAGACAATCACTCATCACTGGAGCAGAAGAAATGATCAACCTGGGCTATTACATATTGCAGGCATACTAATAGCATATAGATCAGGGCTATTACATATTGCAGGCATGTAAGCTTCAGGGGGTTCCTAATACTAGCTTTTATAGACTACCTGTCGCAGTGTTCTCAACTTACTAATTTTGTTGCCTGGTTGCACCTCATAGAAGGAAATCTGTTGTGCTCTAATGCCCTGCTGTGTTGCACGAATGTTTCCTAAGATGTTTTGCTAGCTGCTGCTCAGCCTGAAAAAAAAAGAATGCATCAATTTCTGGAGATAAAGCAACAATGGAGTCTAATTTGTACAGAACCTAATCAGTAATCTCTGAAACAAGTAGCTGAATTTGGGTGATGCCTACTGAAACCAAATCAAGGAGTCTAATTTCTACGGAACCTAATCTCTGAAAACAAAGCACCGAAAGCAAGAAAACTATTTTTTGCGGCACCTTGTCCTTGACCGCCCATGATCACTGCTGCAGTTTCGACGCCTCCTAGTTTCTAGAAGCAACAACACCCGCCATGTACAAATGCTTGCATTCGTCCCTCATCCTACCCACGTACATGTGTTAGCACACAGGATTAAGGATCTGCAGGAACTGAAAAACGATGCTGAAGCAAGAACACAAATGATTAGGTACCTTGCGATTTTCATCAAAGGGGTTTGCACCAGCGCTGGCCTAATCTACCGTGTAGTGGACCGGATCTACAGCGCCGCCGCCGCCTCCCGGCCGGACCAGCGCTGCCGCGGCCACGCGGTGGTTGTGCAACGTGGCGAGCTCACGGTCATGGATGGCAAGCTCACCGTCGTGGACGGCGACCGCCGCCATGGCCTCGTCCAGATCCCGACCATGCGCCCCCACCAGGATGTCGGATGGGCCGATGCCACTGGGCCTCCGCGTCGCCGCAGACTGCCTCTCGCCGGCGAGCAGGCATGCGAGGGCGTCCCGGCTGCCGTCGCCTCTGCGTCGGCCCTCCCCTACACGCGCGTGCGTGCGGGCTCACCTGCCGCCGCCGCTGCTTGTGGAATGGGAGAAGGGGAGGAAAAGGGAAGAAAGAAGTTAGGGTTCTAGAGAAGAAGTGAGGCACCGGTTTTCACTGGCTGAGAGAGCAACGTGAACCGTCTGATCTGATCGGACGGTGACAGAAGTACTGCGAACGAGTGGGCTAAATAGGCCCAGACGGGGGAGCGTATGTCTCCAACCTTTTTTTTCATTTTTTTTGTTGGTCCAAATACCTTTTTTCATTGTGTTCTAAAATGAAGAAAGGAGGTAGAGTTACCCCTTCAAATCAAAATAATATAATTTTCCATGCACCCAACCGAATTAGGTTTACTGGTCCATATGAGACCCAGTATAAAAAAATTGGTACCCTTTTAGATCGTTTCAAGGTAGCCTTACTTCAACATCCTATTACTTTGTACTGTCACGCAGAAATTCATTTAAATTGTAGGAAATAGCAAACCATCTATGAAAATCTGAGACTTAGCGTTTCTTTAACTTGTGGCACAAACAAGCTTAAGAAGAAGATTGAGACGCATATGACATCGAAATGCACAGGATCCTTGGAAACCTAAGAGTTGTACTTTAGGATCCATGAAATGGTGCATCCACTTTTATGAAGCATGTATATTATCCCTGTATCAAAAAGACTTGAATTTTTTTGTGCAAGAATGTAGACCCAAAGCATGGCCCCACACAAAAGTCTTAGATTTTTCTAATCAATTTCGGTCATTATTACATTTATTTTATTCTAAAATGGAGAAAGGAGGTTGAGTTACCCCTTCAAAATAATATAATTTTCCATCCACTCCCATCAAAGTTGGTTCACTGGGCCATATGAGACATAGTATAAACATTTGGTATGATTTTGGATTGTTTCGGGGTAGCCTCAATTCAATCTCCAATTACTTTGTACCGTCTTGCAGAAATTCATTTAAACCGTAGAAAATAGAAAACCACCTCCAAAAAATCCGAAACTTAGCATTTCCATAACTTGTGGCACGTATGATCTCGAGAAAAAGTTTGAGGCGCATACGACGTCGAAATGCACGAGACCCTTGGAAACCTACGAGTTGTAGTCAGGGCTCCATGAAACGGTGTATCCATTTTATGAATCATGTATATTATGTCTGTGCTTGTGGGACTAATTTTTTTTAAATAAGAAAAATCCAATGGTTAAAATGGTTAATATGTGTAGCTTCTTGATTTTAGGCGTCTTGGTCATGCCTAAAATCAAGTTTTAGGAAAAGATTTAGAGAACTGTTGTAGTTGCTCTTATATGAAGCTATCATGTTGTGTAAGATAATGTAACAAAACTAGTTATGTCCACCTTATGGCCATAACTTATTATATACACCTTGATCGTTATTTAGTTGATGCTTCCTTGCATTTTTTTATTGATTTGGTTGAAAGAAAGAGCAAACGGACTATTTTGAGGTGGAATATCTTTTGTGGATCAATATTGGTTAAATTTCTTTAACTTATTGTATACATGCACCTTGATTCATGTTTAGTTGAACTTACTTCTTCCTTGCATGAAATTTAAATTATTGATTTGGTTGAAAGAAAAGGCAAACACGGACTGTTTTGAGGTGGAATTTCTTCTTTGGACCAATATTTCGTTGAACTTGCTTTCCTTGCATGAAATTATTGATTTCGTTAAATGGCTAATATGTGCAGAGAGCTCCCTGGCTGTAATGCCCACGGTTTCGGTTTTTTTCGGACTTATACGATATTAAAAATAATACTACGCCATGTAGCAGAAATGTCGTCGTAGCTCAGTGGTCGTGGCTGTTTATTTAGGTGGAGTCGCCCCAGGTTCGAGCCCCTTCGGGCTCGTTTTTTTTGCGATTTTTGTGATTATTTGGGCACCATTTCTAATGGGCCGGCAAACACTGTATTCTGCTGGGTGCGCTGGGCTTCAGGCGGGGTTGCGCACCTGCTTGGGCCGCACGTTGCTGGGCGCGTTAGTCCCTGGGCCGGTTCGAGCACCATTAGCTGCAACCATCTTCCGTTCTCATTTACTTGTCACCGATCTTTTACTGTAACAAATTTGATTATCTGTTTTTTTCTTCTAAAAACTCTTAGATACTTCAATGTATATAACCCTTACGAAGTATGTTGAATAAAAAAATTATATACACGAAAACTTGATGTATCTAAAAAAATCTTTTGCAGGAAAAAACGTATGATCAAAATTGCTACCGTAAAAGTTCGGTGACATGTAAACGAAAACGGAGGCAGTAACATGAAGTGCGCATATCCGAACAAAACCGACCCAGCTCAGTGGTACAGCCACAGGTTCCCACCCTCCCGCTCTCAAGTTCGAACTCTGTGTGCTGTAACGTTTTATTTTTTTTCCACTTCGGATTCGACTGGGCTGCTCCTGGTTAGCGTCGAGAGAGAGCGAGCGTGACCGACAGAGAGAGACCACGGGGTGCAGGGGTTGCTCCCGTGCGGTGTGTGTGTGCGCGCGCGGGTTGTGTCGTGTGCGTGGCAAATATTGCCATTTTCTTTTTATTTTCTTCTTTTTTTGTTAATTAAATATTCATTTGGAAAACAAATTGTCAAGTATACAAACAATTATATACATATAAACAGAGATATACAAATATATATGCATATATACACAAATACATTTGGCATGAATTGAGTTTCCATACTAAAAATAAGATATGTGTGTATATATAAATGTCTTTTTATTTAATTATTATTTTAATACCCAACTCAGCCACATATATAATATAACATTTACTTATTGTTATTCATATATATGTACAGGTGTATACTTTTATCTACTATTTGAAATAATTAACAATAAATAATATTTATATATTTTATATACATCTTGATTTCTTTGACTTGTCGGTTACTAGAATAATATATGATTATGGACAGGATTAATGATCAACACCTACGGTGTTACTGGACCCGTCTTGGTAGTTGGACCCGCATGCCACTTGGACAACAATGTTAATAAAATCATAAAATAATTTGTGACACACCATCCTTACAAATTACTCTTTATGACATGGCAAATATTGTCATAATATACAACTGGACTAGCATTAAGACATTTTTTGTGACATACATTTACTTATGTCACTAAGTTTGGATGCCTCTAGAAAAATCGTCATAAACTTGTTGATTTAGTGACTATTAGGCCTAATGTCATGCCATAAATGTCATAAACCAACACATTTCTTGTAGTGCGCGTAAAGTTGCACGCTCTCTCCATCGCGCATATCCTTCCTTCCCATGCTTTCTCCTCCGTGGTGCGGTACTTTCTGGCGCAATTCATCTTCTTTGTGCCCTGCTGGTGTTGATCTTCATGCCGGAGCAGTGCATGCGAGTCCGTGAACAGCCTCATTGCCTTGTTCGCGATACCATTCTTGATGTTCGGGTTTACGGTCCACATCGACCCTTCCATGCCAACTACCGCGCCATCGCCGCGGGATGTCGTCTCCAAGGTTGTCATCGGCGTGCCGTGGGTGCTGTTCGCCTGGGGCCGCCGCAACGCCACCGTCAACTAGTCCATCACCGGCTTCTCTCTGTCCACGCTCACGAGCTCGCTCGTCGTTATTTGTGCCCATGGCGCAGGCCATGTACAGCGACTGGGCGCAGCAGCTCGTGCTGCAGCTCTCTGTCTGCTCCTATTCGCGCTCGAGGTCAGGAAGGCTGCCCTCGGGATGACGGAGATGTGCGGCCGGGCTGGGACGTGTTGGCGACTGGTAGGGAGGAGGCGGCGCGAAACCCTTTCACGCCAGCTGCGAAGTTGCGGTAAAAAAAGTAGGCCAAAAAAAGCATGGACCAAAATTTGTTTTTTTTAAGTGATTTATTGGATGGAGATGACCTTTTTTTTCTCTCAATACATTTTTGGGAGTTGTAAAACTATATGTTGCTATACGCGAACGTAGTTCCTAAGGATGGATTTCGTGGGACTGCCTTACCAAGTTAGGTGGCTTGGCATGGTGTTTTGGTTTCCTCTAGTGTTTTAGCCCGTATAATAGAGAATCACAATAAGTAACTTTATTTTTTGAAACATTTTGTATGGCATATCCTGGGCATATTGGTAGTAGGAGTATATATAGTAGTCATCGGTGTTGATCTAGCTTATAAGCATGCAAAATGTTGGTGCAGATCATCCATAACTGTTGATGCATCATTCTTTTATCATGAGTGCTTGTGCTCTAAATCTTCAGCCACCAGTAGTTCAGATGGCACAATCCACATTGTAGGGGGAAGAACGGGAGGATCTTTGGACTCGGTTTTGGAGGACGGGCAGAAGGGGAAGAGAGTGATAGACCAAAGAAATTACCACGCTAATATCAGTAGAGATAAATGCAATTCGTTGAGAAAACTAGAAAAAGAATAAACCACAAAAATTATATAGGTCGAGATGGAAAAATATCAATGCCAAATGTCGTCTGGCGTCCTGTCGTCCATGGTAAGCAGCAACCGTCTTCCACTTGAAAAGCCGTTGGTGGCTTTGGCTTCTGGTTTGGTGTCGAACAACCCAATTGGCACCGACCCGGCCGGCACACGCTTTCTCCAGTGGCTGCAGCCCTGCACGGACCGCCGCACCCACAGAGTTCCCGAATCCAGGCACCCGAATTGCTACCGTGCGCATTAAATGTGCGTACTGTAGCAATTCGTTTGTATTTGGTAAAAATTGTCCAAATTTTAACTAATTAGGCTTAAAATGTTCGTCTCGCAAAGTACAATAAAACTGTACAATTAGTTTTTAATTTCATCTACATTTAGTACTTCATACATGTGCCACCATTTTGATGTGATGTGAATCTTCTTTTTACATAGTGAAATTTGGGGTAGAAATTGAGAACTTAGCAAGGCCCCACTTCGAAACCTGTCGCCTGACCCAACCGAACCCACCCCGTCTCCAAAAACCGTCGGCCCAAACGCGCCTTCGAGGCACGGCCGAATGCCCAATCGTATGACCCGCTCGCGACACTATAAAAAACCAGGACGACTGATCGCGCTCACCAGACACCAGCCCGGCAGCCACAGAGCCCAGAGCACAGCAAATTCTCACTTTCCACTCACACGAACACGTCCCAAGAACACCGACGATGAGCGTGGAGATCCTAGACGGGAGCACGGTGCGGAGCTTTGTGGAGGACGAGGCGCCTTCAACTCCTCGGTGGACGGCCGGTTCGCCGCCGCGGAGATGGCCGGGGAGCTCATGAGCCTGCGCGTGCTGGAGAAGCACTTCGGCGTAGACGAGACCGTGGCGGCGCCCGAGGAGCTCGGGGCGCTGTACCGCGGCCTGTTCGCGCGGTTCGACAGGGACGGCAGCGGCAAGGTGGACCGCCACGAGTTCCGCGCGGAGATGAAGGAGGTGATGCTCGCCGTGGCCAACGGGCTGGGTTTCCTCCCCGTGCAGATGGTCGTCGAGGAAGGCAGCTTCCTCAAGGTCGCCGTCGACAGGGAGCTCGGCCAGCTCGCCAAAGCTGCATATAAAGCAGCTCACGCGCGCGGAATACTACTACTTGCTCCTTCTAGTATCTATATACAGACTGGTGGAGTACTAAATTTTGAAGTGTCACAAGTCACAATCACAACTGCAGTTTTACATCTATCGAGTTACAGTGCTGCTACCAACATATATTGGTAGTGTGCACTGCTTGATACGTGTTCTTTCATTACCTAAAACCATCATTGTGTACCTCCACTGTCAAGATGAGTAATTTGCTTGAAAATTCAGGGCATTCTCAAGAATTTGTTGTGGCAAAACAAATCAGAAAATACGTGTTTGTCAGGATTAAAACTCAAGACCTCAATGTTCATGTTCCCTCGAGTGCAGATATATCAGCTATGCTACATGAATATATAGCTGATGATATTCTTTTAACTATACAACTTCAAATCTTATATTATATATTTCACAATCAAAATGATCTCAAATGAAAAGGTTATTAACTACGAAGTTGTAGATCTCGTTGAGTATTACAACTTTTGTGCTGACTTTGTCTCCATTCAACACTGTTAATCATCTCAAACCTGATCTAGGAACATATATTGAATATTTGGAATTGTAAACCGTCTCTTTAAACTCTATAATTTTGATATAAAGTTTATCTTGATCTGATCTCATATAAAAAAATTATAATTTCTTTTATGCAAAAGAGCCTATTTCTGGCGGTTCAAACTACGACTCAGCAGTGATACGATAGGTGGATCTATTACTACCGGTTCGTGACTTCAACCAGCAGTGATAGTACACAACCTATCACTGCTAGTTTAAGCCACCCATCACTATTGGTTGAAGCCATGAACCACCATTTGGCATGCTATCACTGTCGGTTCTAAAAACAACTAATGGTGATAATCCGGCAGTGATAATCTTTTAGGCATAGTGCATGTTCAAATCCACCTTAGTAGTCCACACTAAAATCATCGCTTAGAATGCATACAAATTTTGTTTTTACGTTTGCACATAAAGCTAAGAAGATAAGGTTTCAAACAGTCGTGGTCCCACGTAGGATGTTACCGGCTTTGCTGTGATACTCCCAAATAACTATGAGTCCTATATGCAATAAGTTCATATGGTTAAAATCATCTATTCTATACTTAATAATAATAAAAGACAAAATTTCAATCTTTTTTTTTGTTTGGGTCGTTTTTGGTCTGGCCCATTCTTCAGCCAACTGTCCCACTCGTTCTGCGGCCCTCTTCCTTGCTTCTCTGAAAAAGCCCACTCTCCCTCTTCCGCTCCGCTCTCCCTCCCCTCCGTCTCTCCCGCACGGCACGGCTCTCCCTCGCTCCATCTCTCCTGCACGGCGTGGCGCGGCCCGTCCTCCCTCTGCTCCGTCTCTCCAGCCATGCTTGGCGTGGAATCGAGTTGGATTCCATCCTTGTGCGCCTCTCCGCTCCCTCCAAAGGTGGCAGCCACGATCCGTGCGCTCGTTCTCTCTTGAGGCCGGCACGATGCGACTGGAGATCGATGGCGGCCACACAAGACGGCTCCTCGTCCTTTGGATCCAGGGCAGCCACCGCGGCAACACAAGACGGCTCTGCCGGCAACCCAGGCCACTCAGCGCGGCCACAGCCGGCCGGCCGGCCGCCCGTCCCGGCCGTCGCAGGCCCCCAGGCTGTTCCCCTGCAGGAACCCAGGCTGCCGACGCCGCCGTGTTGGTCGTCAGAGTCGGAATCGGATCGGAATCGGATTGGAATCAAAGCAAACATCACTTCTATGGTATGTTACAAACTCCACGTTCTACACGAATTCCTTTTGCCTTTTTCTTCGGTTGGATCTTCTATATAAAACTAGAAGGTGCCATTGGGATTTCATCGAAGAACAATTACTTGATCTCGCCGAGCAGAACAAGTACCTAATCTCGCCGAGAAGAGAAGCTCCTGATCTTGCCGTACAAACCTCACCTTCAAATTTTGATTTCGCCGAGCTGAGCATCTAAACAAATCTTCATGCCATACACACGATCGACAAGGTTAGCTTCCTTAGTAATTACTATTTTGACAGCCAAACGGCGCAGCAGGTTATACAGACTGCCCCACCATGCATGCCTTGTCAGGCTGTCAGCACTAGGCGTCCTGTGTCTTGTTTGTCCTGCAGCGATTTCGCTACAGCTATCACAGCAAGTTGGTGTGGTGCTGTTCCGTGCGATTGGTTGCATTGCATACGATGCTACTATTATTGGATTCTTAATTTGCAAGTCAAATTGGATATAATTGGCTCATTGATTTTAGTTTGATAGAGGTCTGCTCGGAAGCTCCATGCTGATCGGCTAATGGCATCAGCTGGCCTGCTTTTGGCGTTGATCAGCACACATAAGAACTGGAATTCTTGTTGAAGCCTGACGTACATGTTATAGATAGCACAACATATGATGGAATAAAGCTCTGATTACCTAAAACTGACTGGTCCTCCGGGGAATGAATGAAGTTTAATCTGATTCATTTGGTGGACCAAAGGATTTATTCTGGTTCATTTTGGTTGGACCAAAGAATTTTGTGTTTTTTCAGCCAATCTTGATCATTCAATATTTTTTGTTCTTATAAAGTATATCTGCTGCTGCTGTGTATGATTAAGTTCAGATAAGATGATCTTGCCTTCTTCCAACTACACACTAACAGCGTACTGTTTAGCTTCATCTTCATAGTTCTCAAATCAAAAGCATCGTGGTTGAGGCTCACCTGCAACCTTGAGCCATCCATGTCAAATTAATTTGGAGCAACAAGATGCACGTCTGTTCTCCATATATCAAATTAGCCATCACAATTTACTTCTCATCTTCGGTGAAGGCATATGTGAAGCAGCCGGAGAGCAGCAAGCTGAAACTTGCACAACTGGAGCAGGAACTCCAGAAAGCTCACCAGCAGGTTACTCTTTCTTGGTTGCATGTATGTTTACTGAGTGCTTGGAAAATAGTACCTTTGTGCTGTCATTTTGACTTTCTTTGATATTACTTTCAGGGAATCTTAATTTCCAGCTCTGGAGATCAAACCTATGCCATGAGTGGAAATGGAAATATTTTAATTCGTTATATCTGTGTGGCTCTATGTGTTTCTAGATTTAATTAATCTATCTTGGTTGATTGCTATCTTTATCCTTAGAAGTGCATCTGAAATTATAAACTTGTTGCAGGAGTGTTTACCTTTGACATAGAATATGCTAGATGGCTAGAGGACCAAAATAAGAAGATAAATGAGTTGAGCACTGCAGTGAATGCTCATGCAAGTGACAGTGATCTACGACTTATTCTAGATGGCGTAATGGCACATTATGATGAAATATTCAAGTAGAGCGAAGGGCCGGTAACTTGGATTTGGGCTTTGCGAAGGGCTTCACAAGGTAAAACACCTCTTTATCGACTGAGAAAGGCGACCAAAGGAGGAGAGGTTCAATGGAAGGCTAATCCATTTTTCTTTCGATTTCGACCGATGTCCCTACACTATCTAAAAAATCATCTTCTTCTAGCAAAAATCAAGTCCCGGTAGGCATTGACAAGGCTATAGGACTTGAAAAAGTGCTAGGAAGCTCAAACCAGGGGCGAAGCTAGAGCATCAAGGACCCGAGTGCACACTTCATAAGCATAATGATTATCTCTGTACAGTGATGGTACATAAACAGTAGAATTGCAGAAATTCTTACCAAAATGCTGGATCCGAGATATTAATAGTTAATTCAGAAAAACAACCAAAATTTAGGTGGTTTGCAGGACAAAATACATATTATGCCGAAGTCCTTGATGAGTAAAATACCCATAATAGAAGTACTAGTTAGAAGACTAAATATGTCGAGAAAAGATGGATTCAGAACTGAAAAACGATAAAATATGAAAGTAGTGCATCACCTCTAGTATTTGTGATCTCTCATTTTCTTGAAGCGATCCACTGCAGCAGCATTGGTAACTTTCTTCTTAGGATGATAAGCACGTATATCTTTCTTTCTTACTGAATCTCTCATTTAGCAGATACTTTCTTCTTAGGATGATAAGGACGTATATCTTACCTTTTGCCTGGATCAAATTGGATTCCTCCTCCCAATTGATTTCCTCTGGAGCTGAAACACGAACATTGGTTTCTTGTTGACGAGGTTCATGAGAAGTATTAGCATTGCTAATAGGCCTCTGATTGCTAACATCATCTGGGGCTTTCCTTTTCAACCACATGTGTCCATAAGCTTACCTGCCATTGCATGTTATTCCAAAGAATTAAGTGAGCAAAAAAAAACAAATATTTCATTTGATCAAAGAGAAACTTGGCGATGAGCAGAGCAACTTGGCGATGAACTCCGGCAGTCCTGCCGGCGCGGCAATCTGCTGGCCGTGAGCCCGTGATCCGTGAGCTGTGAGCGGCGTTTTTCCCCTTGCGATGGTCGCAATTTTGGGCAGGCGAAGCGACAGCCTCGCCCACTCCGGCTGTCCGCATCGTAGTCGTTGTAGAGTTACAGCCGCGGTCAAAGTTTCTACGCAAAGGAAACGATGCGTCATGCGTTCAGCATTTAGTCTATTCCCTCGACATCCTAACTGGGCAGCCGCATGGCAAGATTGGCCTGCTTGTGGCCTGTGGAATCATCAAGCATGGATTCACGGTGGTGCACATGTTTGGTCCACGGTGGTGCACAAGAGGTAAAATTTACTTCGTGTTAACTTGTATTTTGATTTTACTCTGGTGCCGGTGCACTCGGGTCAGCCCACGGAGCTTCGCCCCTGGCTCAAACAACTAAGTAAAAGCAAGAGCAAATCTAGGAGATGCCTCGGAAACCTTAGGATATGAAATTCAGCAAATAGATCATGGAAGTTCTGCTCCCGAACGCAGAAGTTCTACATGAGCGGAAGATCCTGTAACACCCCAGTGTTAAGCATGCATTTTTGCACTTGCATTTCATGGGCATAAGCATAATTTATTCATACATGAGCATTAATATAAGAAACACTTGAAACATACATTCGAAACATCTGAAACGTGTGACATGTGTTAATGAAACAATGCTTGTTATCTTATGTTGCATGATGCGTATGTTTTATAATTATGCTTGGTTAATATAAGTGTATGCTTTGTTGGTCACTAAATTCACCTAGACACAATGTTTGCAACACAATGTTTCAAGTTTAGAGTCACAATGTTTGCAACACAATGTTGCAACACAATATTTAGGGTGCAAAATGAAATAAGTGAAACATTGCACTTATAACCTTTGCAACACAATGTTTCAAGTTTAGAGTTGAAATGTTTCATTAGTACAAATGTGATGTTCCATATGATATATGATTGGACTTTTGTAGTTTTAATAATGCAAATGGGCAGCTATGAGTATAACAATACTTGATTCATGTTTAGGGCATAAAATGACACCATGTCCCTGTTAATGACTTTGGTTAATCAAGCTTTTACTTAATGACATGCTTATGTTGACCCTTGAAGTGCTTTTGTTTGACTTGCTTTGAATCACTAGCTAGAGTCAATGCATGTTGGTGCACCCGTTACAAAAAGTGTAGATAATTTGATTAGGAACAAAAGTTGTTTTGGTGCCAACTCATGATTTTATGCCTAAAATGGTGTTTTAGGGCTAGGAAGACAGATTAGGGGGCTATTTTCAGGGCTCTGAAATCGACTAAGTCTGGGACTGCATTTCGATTCCAATATAGTTCACTTTGGGGGCCTGCAGTTTGCAAACCGTGGAAAATTAGATGACGATTCTTAAATATGGAATGTTCATCTCGTGTAGCTCTACGGTTTTCATGTATAAAGTTTTGGCAAACGACGAATGTTTTTAGAGTTGTAGTGTTGCAAAGTGTGGCCGTCAGTCGGCCTCGGTAGTGACTGAATCAGTCGATTCAGTTGAATCGGCCGGCTTCACTGGCCGACTGGGGCAGAGCCCGCGTGCCGCGTGGTGCCCGGCCACCGGCGGCCGTGGACGGCAGCGGCCGCTCCGACCGCGTTAAGGCGCGCCGCGCCCCTGTCCGTTGCCGCATTCACCCGCCCTGCCCTGGGTGGCTGACGCGTGGGGTCGGTTTGACCCCTGGGCCCGCGTGACAGTGGCTTTGGGGGAAAGCTGCTGGGTACGCCTAGCAGTTTTTGGGTTGGGTAATTTCTGGAAATAATTTTCCAGAAATTGCTTATTAACTTGTAAATCTATATCTAGAGCTACAGGTGTCCAAACTGGGTGAAACAAGTTTTGTTGTGTTTCTAGTGAATAGATCTATCTGTTAAAAATGTGAAATAACATTTTTTATACTTTTATGTAGAGTTTTATTTAATGTGTTAAATGCTTGTGATCTTTGGAAATGTGTAGTAAATAGAATAGGGGTCAGAAAAATTTGAGACTTGATTTGATTGGTAGATATTGAGGTTTAGAATCTGTGGTAAAGTTTTGAGGTGTTGACATTATGGAATAAATTATACTTATTATTTAAATTGCTTTAATGCTGATTCTTGTGGCATTTTTAGTAAATAAAATATGCAGAGATAAATCTTGAGAAAAATTGTGGACTGCTCCCGTGCTATTTAGTAGCTAAGAAAAATAGTAAATATGTGGTTTTGACACTTTTCATAATACAAAGTATTGTCATGCTTAATCTGTCCTGCTATTTGTTATTTTTATGTAGAATAAAATATGCATTATATTGAGCTGTAATTTTTATACTAGGTTCTAGTATGCATGTGTAGTCTATTATAATTTTTGTATAATTTTTGGAGCTCTAGAAATATGTGGCCAAGTTGTATGCATTCCAATAAATGTAATTAAAATGATTTGTTGCATGTGATGTGAGTGCACCATAACACTTGTGTATGCTTTTAGTTTATAAATAGCTTGTTGGAGTGTTGGTCTAGTTCACGCTGCAATATGTTACCTTTGTGCTATGAATGTCTATATAGGTGTATGCATAGGACTAGACTTGCTCTGTGTGGATGTGGACTTAGCGGGTGTAAGTATAATTACCTTGCTTAGTGGATAGTTGTTGTTTTGGTGTATCTTTGAAGCACTAATAACCTGCCGGCATATCTTAGCTTATTAGTTGTAATTGTGGTATGTGTTTATGTGTATGTTATATGCATAGGGTAGACTTGCCTTGTGTCGCTAGGTATACCTTGTTAGTATGTATGCATGCATGCTTGCTTATAAATGAACACAGGTAGCTCTTTGATGCATGTGTATGAATGTTTAGAGAAACATGATGTTAGCTGCATGTGATAAGTTGATTGTCTTAGGTTACTTGATCATGATGAATATGTGTTATAAGTACTAGAAAAGAGAGATGCACATACTCGATCAAATAGGGTTAATTTGCCTATCACCTGAATGTGGCTATGTTGTATGAATGCTCGCATTCACGTCATCATGTCATATGCACGTCATTCCAAGTGCACTCCTTATTATCACATACACTTATCGCACTTCCATGCATTCATACATCTGCATTGTCACATCTCATTTAGGTACGCTAGGTGCATGAGAAGCACGTGGTGTGGAACCGAACCCGAAGATGGTGTTGGTGGTCCATCCCGAAGATGGAAGGACTGGACACGTGCTAGGATCGGAGGTGTCGGCAAGATGGCGCAACTAACTGACTTGACTAGGTGTCAGATCCCAGGCAAGCCTCGGAGCATTATAAGTCTCCCACTACTTTTGAATGCAATTGAGTATATATATGTATTGTTGCATTAAGTGTAGGAGTTGGGTGAAACCCTTGCTGCATATATATCACTCCTTGTCCAGTAAATACACCTAGAACCCTATGTAGATTCAGGATCGAATCTATATGCTTAGCCCTGCCTAGACCGGTAGAAGTCGGGTGAATTCCTGTCACCTGCGAGAGATAGGTGGATACCTGGTTATGGTTGGCTATAATTGTTATCATGGAGAAGAACCAAGTGTTGATGGATAATTAGAGACCGGGCGGGACAGTGATAGAGAAGCAACAAGGCATGGAGGTCTTGGATGCCTATCTATCCCCGCCTGTGTCGATTATGGACAGTACCGTTGGCGGGCCTCTTGTCATGTTGAACGCATACCTCACATTTAGCTGGCCGAATAAAGTACCTTTCGACCGTGAAGCTGGAAAACTATTTGGGCCGAGTAGATTGCCCACAAACGCACTGTACCGGAGCAGGTGTGGTAGGACACGGGGGCGCGATGATAAGGCCAAAGCGCAGTCGGGCGGCCCCCGGGTACATGTGGTTCCTGGCAAACTCGAGACTTTACCTAAATAGTTGGTTCGGTGACCTGTAGCTCACTTGATCGATGAGTGTGGTTTGTGTGAGGAATAAATCACCAGCTGGTTAATAATCAATTCGAATCGCCATCGCTCACTGGATAGGGAGCACTTGACTTGAGCTACGTCATTGTAGTAATGTTACTATGGAAAGAAGGATGGTTATATGGATGATGTTGGAAAATGCCAAACCTGTTATAGGTACTATTGATTGCTTAATGATTAATCAAGTGATTGCCATTAGTATAGGTGCTAACTTAGCTTAATCAGGCTATAAAGGTAACCTGCTGCTAATAAGCTTAAAATGGTTCATATATGATAACTTATGCTTTTCCGCAAAGCAAGTCAAGTCAGTCCACTTATAAAGCCTTGCATACTCCTTGGTGTCAATTTATTTCTGGTTTATGACGGGTAAGTCTAGCTGAGTACATTCCAGTACTCAAGGTTTTGTTCCCACCTGTTGCAGGTAGTAAGGCGTACTACTGTGGCGACAAGTTGGACTTCTCTCCCACTTCGAGTGGTGAGTGGACCATGGGCATGGTCCCTTCTTATACCGTATCTATTTGCTGTTGTGGGACATGATCATGCGCTGGCACTATAATTTAACTAAGTGTGTGTAAAAGGTGGTTTCAAGCTATTTCGCTTCCACTACTTCTATTTGAAGTGGGTTTTGCACTAAGTTTATGTTGCACTCCTATGTATTTGTGAACTTGATGTAACTTGTGGACTGTGGTTACTAAATCATGTACGGTCTTGGTTGTAAGCTTGAAAAAGTTTGAAATCCCTCATGATTTCATGGACTACCGGGTTTATATGGGTTCGAGTATGTGAATTGAGTGGCTAATCGTTGATTTTGTACTTGAGCTCTTATAAATTGGGCGGTTCTGTTACAGATCCTCGCGGAAGTTTAGTGTCGATTGATTTCAGCAGCATGAAGCAACGAAGAAAAAGGCAAAACTTGATCAAACGAGCTCCGATTGAGCTGAAATTTTTCACACACCTTCTCTAGGATGTTATGAAGGTGTTCACAAAATTTCAACTCCAAAAGATCAATGCTTGGCCATCAGCCCAAAAGACAAGTTCTCAAATCAAGAGTTTTCTCAATTTTTTCCTCGAAACGGAGAATCTGCGTGCTCGTGAGGAATCTGTCAAAACAGCTTGGTAGAGATGTTCCTCAGAGGTCGTAGCACGTATGCATCCTTCCCAAATGGTCTCAAACCCTCAGAAAACGAAATCTGTTAAAACACAAAGAAAGGGGGTTTGGGAGATGAAAATTGAATCAAAACCAGAACAAGACTTCAACTGAGATCTCAGAGGAATGATTGCTTTATTTTCAAGATCATATATGTTTAGTTCTTGTAGATGAAAGATTACACTGATTGCGGGTCTCAACATAGTACTGGACTTAGGCTAGATCTAAAAACTAAAACCTACTGACTCAAATGAAAGCATTGGAAGTGATGGGCTGGTTTGGGCAACCTCCTCTCTTATTTATAGAGTTATTACACAATCCAAACTTGCCCTTAGATATTTTGCCTAAACTATTTAACTCTAGGGGCAAAATGGTCCAAGTAGAGAGCTATGCATCTAACAGCCACGAGCCCTTCATGAGATAGCTTTGCCTTGACACGAACTCCCGATAACATCATGTGCTGCCTCGAACTCCATCGTGGGTTTTGAGGCCCAAATCTAGCAAAACTGTCTGCCGGTGGTTTTGAGGGCCAAACCACCAAACCTAGCTGGAGAAGTGTTTCTGCTACGCCTCCTCTACGATCTTGACGCGTGTCACTATCTGTCCTGAACCACCCGATCACCAAGTCCTCCGTGCCTCTGCTTGACTTGGTCAACGACTGTCTCGACTTGGTCAACATGGCCTACTTCTCTACATGTACACTGGCTTGTTGATGTTCCCTAGTGTCAGTCACTCATAGTCAGTCACTAGCCCTTAGTCCCTCAATCCAAGCCTCTTGTCCGTCCTTCACCGCTCCTGGTCCATCGACACAGCACGACCCTGCTTGACCTTCTCTATAGCCATCGACCATCTCTGGGCTCCACACCTGCGCACCACAAGCTAAGAAACACATTGCACAAACACCACAGTCATGCTAAGGTTAGTCTCCAAACTCAACCTAAGTTTGATCATCTCCTAACAATGACTACTACATTCAGATCTATCACAAGCGGTTCATAAAAGTCCATCATAAATGTCTTTCGGTCTCAGCAGTGAGTTGTTGTTGGTGATGACATTCTCATCACAGTAGGTTTTGCAACCGGCGGTGATAATAGCTTATCACAGTCGGTTCGTATTACTGGCCGGCGGTGATTTGAATTTTCAAAAATCCCAAAAACGGGCCAAAAAATAGCAAAAAATTTTGTTTCAATCCGGGGAAGCTGCTCCAGCTCCATGCAATTTTTCATGGTATGCAGTTGAAAGTCCTATGTTTAGTGTTGGTAATTAGTGACAATGCCTAAGTACTAATCCTAAGCCTAAGTTGTATGTAGCATATGAGGATTAGTACATTCTAAGGTTGGTGGCAAGATGGACATGGTGATCATAATGGCCACACTTGGATTTGGACGCAACCCTACGTGATCAAGGCAAAAGTATATGCTTAAGGGTTGTGTTTTAGTAACCAAGACACCTAGTGGGTGTGGTTACATTATAGGATAGATAGCTGTACTATAAAGAGGGGAATGACACGGCTATTGAACTCCTAAGTGCCTCTAGGTGTGCATTTCATAATCATATGCATTTGGATAGAACTAATATCGCCTCGAAAAATGATTGTGAAAATGCTAACACACTCACACTTGACGAGATCACTTGGTGGTGTTAGCGCGTTTGCGAAGGCGGTGGAGACGAGATCACTTGGTGGGTTCAGGCGTTTTCGAGGAGTTGAAACGACGGTTTTCCACTATGTCGGAAGTCGGAAAAGAAACGGAGGCGAACGGAGGTCAGAGAGGTGACCGGACGCTAGATCGGACGCGGTCTCTGTTTGATCGGACGCGTCCGGTCAGTGTTCAGCGTATGCACGTGTTTTTGTTTTTGATCGGACGCGGTGGCGCGTCCGGTCACTATCAATCGGACGCGTCCGGTCGTTCTGGGAGCTTACTGGAATCCAACCGGACGCTGGCACTGTGGCGTCCGGTCAGTTCTACAGCGCGTCCAGTCGCTGTTTCGTTGTGCACTGCTCAGGCTTGACCAGCGCGTCCGGTCCGTTACGGGACTAGCGCGTCCGGTCGAGCTTCGCGTGTCCAGTCGTTGCGTGGAGCGCATCCGGTCGGTGGTTCGCGAGCGTAGTTGCTGTGCAATCGGCGCGTCCGGTCAGTTAGACCAGCGCGTCCGGTCAGCGCGACTTCGGCTGTTTCAAGTTTCTAACGGCTATATTCGAAGGGGTACGTCTATAAATACTCGTTGGCCGGCTCAAGGCTCTCTATCTTGGACTTTTTGACATACTTGTGAGCACTTTGAGCTAAGCAACTCCCCTCCCTCTCATCTCTCTTGCTTCTTTTCATATTCGAAGTGAGATTGAGTGATCCAAGTGCATTTGCATTGTGAGATTGCATCTAGTTGGCACTTGGTGGTTGATTTGCTGCGGGATTCTTGTTTCTCTTGGTGGTTTCCGCCACCTAGATGGCTTGGAGCAGCTTGGAGGTGTTGGCACGAGTTGGTGATTGTTCTTGGCCACCTCTGGTGATTGTGAGGGGTTTGTGCCTACCTCGGCAAACCGCCAAAGGCAACGTTAGTAAATTGCTCATGTCATTTGCAACCTTTTGCCATTTGGTAGGTTCTTGTGGCACCTTTTGAGAGGCTCGGTGTGTGACCGATTAGCCACCGAACCACGTGGTGAAGAGGGACACAACGGGGACTAGCGTGCCGGCAAGCACGTGAACCTCGGGATAAATCTTCGTGTTATCGCTTTCTTATTGTGATTGATTGATCCTGGTGTTTGGTTGTCTTGGTATTCATTGTTGATCATATTGGTTGGCTCAATACTTCACCCCTCGGTGAAACTCTCCCAACTCAACTCTGCATTACTTTCTTAGTTATCTTTCCTAGCTAGTTAGCTTTGCTTTAGTAGCTCCTTTGTGTAGCTTGCTAGTTGTAGTTGTAGTTACCTTCTCGGTTTGACTTGTGTGATTGAGTGCAATTACTAGATTTGTGAATTGGTTAGGTGGCTTGCAAACACCCCATAGGCTAAGCAAAACTCACATCTCGCTATTTGTTATATTGATAAACTTGTTTAGCTTGTCTTTGTAGAAAATTTTAAAGGCTATTCACCCCCCTCTAGCCATCAAGACCTTTCAAGTGGTATCAGAGCCGTGGTCACCGTTTGTAAGGCTTAACAACCTCGGTGTAAGATGGCTCAAGTTATGTTCAATCATGTTAATGGCAAGCCTCCATTCTTTGATGGCGTCTCTTCCTTTGATCATTGGAAAAGGAAGATGAAGCAATATCTAGGCAATATACATGAGAAGGTTTGGGATGTGACCAAAGAAGGATACATCATTCTTGATGAGGAAATTCTCACTCCAAATGACCGCATTAACAAACAATGCAACACAGTGGCACTTGACACAATCTACCGTGCCATTGATGACAAAGTATTTGATCAAATCAAAGATCTTGTAAAGGCAAATGAGCTTTGGATAAGGCTTGAAGAAACATATGAAGGCACTTCAATGGTAAAAAGTGCCAAACTATACATGCTCAAGGACAAGTTCTCCACTTTCAAGATGAAGGATGATGAATCCATCCTGGAGATGTTCTATAGGCTCCAAGTCATTGTCAATGATCTCAAGGGGCTTGGGGAGAAGGTTGAGGACAAGGACTTCTCACACAAGTTCTTGATGTGTTTACTCAAGAAGTTTCCTACCTTGAGAAGAATGATCTTTAGAGAGGGATTGGACAAAGTCAAACCAACCAATGTGCTTGGAGATATAATGACCGATGTCCAATACAATGATGATGAAGATGAGGTAGAAGAGAAGAAGGAGACCAAAGTCAAGCAAGAGAAGCCCATTGCATTCAAGGCTTCTTCTTCTTCTAAGGGCAAGAGCAAGGTGGAGAGCGATGATGATGATCCATTCGATGATGAGACCATGGCCCTCCTAGTGCACAAGATGGGGAGGTTCATGAAGAAGAAAGGATATGGGGCAAGGAAGAGGAGAGACACTATGAAGGCAAAGATCCTTTGCTACAATTGCAATAGCCCTGATCACATAGTGGCAGATTGCCCCTACGAAGATAAGAGATTTCATAATGGGGACTTGAAGCTCAAAAAAAAACAACAAGGATAAGAAAGAGAAGGAGAAGAAAGCAAAGAAGAGCTTCACATTCAACAAGAAGAAGAAGGGTGGTGGTTATGTGGTCACTTGGGATAGTGACAACTCCGATAGTGATGATGATGAAAGCTCTAGTGATGATGAGATGACCACTCGGCGAGCCATTGCAAGCATCACCCTCTTCAACAAGCCATCCATCTTCGACACTACATCGACATGCCTTATGGACAAGCCTGCCAAGGTAAAATATGATGATAGTGATGATGATTCTTGTGCTAGTGATGGTTGTAGGAGTGATGATGAGGAGGATGAGGACTACTCCAAGGATGATCTATTGGGCATAATAGATCAAATGAGCAAAGGCTACAAGAGGACCACCAAGAAATACAAAATCTTGGAACAAAAGCTCATTGCCAAGAGCAATGAAAATGATTCCTTGATGGAGGAGCTTGTTGCTCTCAAAAAGAGTAAGGAGTGCAAAGGAATTGAACAAGAGCTCAAAGCTCTTAGAAAATCCTTTGTGAGCTAGAGGCCTCTCTTGAGTGTCTAAAGGAAGACCACGAAGATCTTGAAATTGCTCACACTAGGCTTAAGGAAGCCCACTCCACTCTACTTGAGCTCATCAAGGAAAATGACCTCAAGTTGGAGAAGTTCATGAAGGAAGTTAAGGAGGAGCAAGTGATTGTCACTTGTGACATTGGACTAATATGTGATATTATTGATGATTCTTTATTTGTTGGTCCTACTAATGCTTCATGTAGCTCATCATTATCCACCACAACTAACTCTATCTCTACTACCAGTGATTCATCAATTGTGGTTGAGAATGAGACTCTTAAGAGAGGTGGATGATCTCACCCGCACATTAGGCAATGCCTATGGTGGGGATACCCGCTTGCTAAAATGCTTGGGTAGCCAAAGGTTCTCTCTCAACAAAGAGGGTTTGGGCTATACTCCCAAGAAGGGCAAGGCGGCCTTTGCTACTCCAAAGCCTCGCTTTGTGAAGAGTAATGGTCGTTATTGCAATAGATGCAAGCAAGTTGGGCATCTAGAGATTAATTATAATAAAATGAACAAGAACAACAATAAGTTTCATGCTAAAATAGATTGCATTCCTTTTGATTCTTATTATGTGCTTACCAAGGGTGAGAAAGGTGTGCATGCTAGGTTTGTTGGTACACCAATTGTGGGCCCAAAGAAGAAGGCCATTTGGGTACCAAAGAACTTAGTTACTAACCTCTAAGGACCCAAGCAAGTATGGGTACCTAAAAGACATTAAATTGTTTTGTAGGTAAATTATAAGGCCGAAGGAAGGCATTGGGTGCTTGATAGTGGGTGCTCTCAACATATGACCGGTGATTCAAGAATGTTCAACTCTCTCAAATCAAATGATAGTGGCATTGATAGTATCACATTTGGTGACAATAGCAAGGGTGATGTAAAGGCTCTTGGAAGGATTGCAATCTCAAATGATCATAGCATTTCCAATGTGCTCTTAGTTGAAAAGTTGAACTTCAATCTTCTCTCGGTTGCTCAATTGTGTGATCTTGGTTTCAAGTGCATATTTGGTGTTAATGATGTGGAGATAGTTAGTGTTGATGGCTCCAATTTGATCTTGAAAGGTTTTAGATATGAGAATCTTTACTTGGTTGATTTCAATGCTAGTGACACTCAACTTTCAACATGCTTGCTCACCAAATCAAGTATGGGTTGGTTATGGCATAGAAGACTTGGTCATGTTGGCATGAAGCATTTGAACAAGTTAGTGAAGCATGACTTAGTTAGAGGCTTGAAGGATGTCACATTTGAGAAAGATAAGCTATGTAGTGCATGTCAAGCCAGAAAGCAAGTGGGCAACACTCATCCATTAAAGAGCATTATGAGTACTTCTAAGGCATTTGAGTTGTTGCACATGGATCTATTTGGGCCAACTACATACACAAGCATTGGTGGCAACAAGTATGGCTTTGTGATTGTGAATGATTTCACTAGATACACATGGGTATTCTTTCTTATGGACAAGAGTGATGTATTTGACATATTCAAGAAGTTCATCAAGAGAGTGCAAAATGAGTTTGAGACCACAATCAAGAAAGTGAGAAGTGACAACGGAAGTGCGTTTCAAAACACAAGAGTTGATGAGCTATGTGATGAGCTTGGAATCAAACATCAATTCTCGGCCAAGTATACACCTCAATCAAATGGCCTAGTTGAGAGGAAGAATAGAACTTTGATTGATATGGCAAGATCAATGTTGAATGAGTATAATGTGAGTCATTCATTTTGGGCCGAAGCAATCAACACGGCTTGCTTCTATAGCAACCGCCTCTATTGCCACAAGTTCCTAGAGAAGACACCATATGAGATATTGAATGGAAGAAAGCCCAACATTGCATACTTTCGGGTATTTGGTTGCAAATGCTATATCTTGAAGAAAGGCACTAGATTGAGCAAGTTTGAAAAGAAATGTGATGAAGGCTTCCTACTTGGTTACTCAACTACTAGCAAAGCTTATAGAGTATGGAACCTAGCTAGTGGTCAACTTGAAGAAGTACATGATGTTGAGTTTGATGAAACAAATGGCTCTCAAGATAAAGAAGAAAACTTGAATGATGTGAGAGGAACTCAATTGAGTAATGCTATAAAGGGAATGGATATTGGTGATATTAGACCAAAGCAACTGATTGATGTGGATGACAACAAAGATCAAGTTCTCCAAAGTCCAATTACACAAGCTAGTGGTTCTCTAATGCAAAATCAAGCTAGTACATCATCTCAAGTGCAACAAGATGAACAAGTGGCTAGTTCATCATCTCCAACTCATGATCAACATCAACATCCAAGCAATCAAGTCCAAGTGCTTCAACCAACTAACATTGCAAGAGACCATCCATTGGATTCCATCATTGGTGACATATAAAGGGGAGTTCAAACTAGATCAAGATTGACATCATTTTGTGCTCACCCTTCTTTTGTGTCAATGGAAGAACCCAAGGATATTGATAGAGCATTGAGAGATCCGGATTGGGTAAATGCAATGCATGAAGAGCTCAACAACTTCAAGAGAAATGAAGTATGTGAATTAGTTGAGAGGCCTAAGGACCACAATGTCATTGGAACAAGATGGGTCTTTCGCAACAAGCAAGATCAAGATGGGATAGTAGTAAGGAACAAAGCAAGACTAGTGGCTCAAGGTTACACACAAATAAAGGGTCTTGACTTTGGTGAAACTTATGCCCCGGTTGCAAGATTGGAAGCAATTAGGATCTTACTTGCCTATGCTTGTGCTCACAATATTAAGCTATATCAAATGGATGTGAAGAGTGCATTTCTTAATGGGTATATCCAAGAGGAGGTATATGTGGAGCAACCTCCCGGTTTTGAAGATGACAAGAAACCCAACCATGTATACAAGTTAAGAAAAGCTTTGTATGGATTGAAATAAGCACCTAGAGCATGGTATGAAAGATTAAGAGACTTCTTGCTATCCAAAGGATTTGTCATGGGCAAAGTTGATACAACACTATTCACCAAGAAGATTGGGAAAGACTTGTTTGTGTTGCAAATATATGTTGATGATATCATATTCAGTTCAACCAATTAAGATTATTGTGATGAGTTTGGGAAAATGATGGCAAAGGAATTTGAGATGTCAATGATTGGTGAACTTAGTTTCTTTCTTGGACTTCAAATTAAACAAATGAAGGAAGGAACATTTGTAAGCCAAACCAAATACATAAAGGATATGCTAAAGAAGTTTGGTATGGAAGATGCAAAAGGAATCACTACTCCAATGAGCACTAGTGGAAGCTTGGATAGTGACAAGAATGGCAACATGGTGGATCAAAAGCTATATAGATCAATGATTGGTAGCCTACTCTATGTGACGGCATCAAGGCTCGATGTGATGTTTAGTGTATGCATGCGTGCAAGATTTCAAGCCTTACCAAGAGAAAGTCATTTGAAGACAACAAAGAGAATAGTGAGGTACTTAAAGCATACACAAGATGTTGGATTATGGTATCCCAAAGGTGCAAGCTTTGAGCTAGTTGGATATTCAGATTTCGACTATATTAGTGACAAAGTGGAGAGAAAGAGCACTTCCGGGACTTGTCAATTGTTGGGAAGATCACTTGTCTCATGGTCATCCAAGAAGCAAAATAGTATTGCACTATCTACCGCCAAAGCTGAATACATCGTCACGGGTAGTTGTTGTGCACAAATTTTGTGGATGAAGGCTACATTGAAGGATTTTGGAATCAATTTCAAGAATGTGCCATTGCTATGTGACAATGAAAGTGCCATGAAGCTAACCAACAATCCGGTTCAACATCAAAGAATAAAGCATATTGATGTTCACCATCACTTTATTAGAGATCATCAACAAAAGGGTGACATTGCTATTGAGAGTATATGCACCGAAGACCAACTAGCCGATCTATTCACCAAGCCACTTGATGAGAAGAGATATCACAAGCTAAAGAATGAGTTGAACATACTTGACTTCTCCAACATGAGTTGATGCACCCCATATATGACATGCCTCTCCTTCGAGCCCCAAGGTATAATTGGTTGACATGTCATACATTCTATACTAAGGACTTGGTTAGTGCATCTAGTCAAAATTTACATGTTCTAGGCTCATTCATGAAAATCAAATGAATTTGAAGTTTATATGGTGCCACTATTGTTTACATGACTTGTATGATCTAGTGGTAGCATATAGCTTGTTTAAGTAGCTTGTGATCCTAAGTGTTTAATCTAGATCACTTGTCTAAATATTTGCTTCAACATGGTGCATGATAACCCTTCTAGTGAGGTGTGAAGAAGCTTGCCCTTGGATCAAACCGAAGCATTTTATTTATGCAAGCAATCTAGGTTGAATCACAAACTTGATCCTCACCCCATATTTCAACCTGATAATCTATCTAAAATTGGTTCCTTGTGGTCATTGGTGTCAAAGGGGGAGAAAATGTTGTTCACAAAGATAGATTCTAAAGGGGGAGAAAACCTAAAGGGGAGAATTGATAAAAGAAGGGGATCAACTAAAATTTTGAGCACACAAGTAGGGGGAGCAAGCTCTTAAACATGAATGTTGCATTTCCATGTGCACTTCATATGTATGATGCATAGTTATGCATTTCTTTTATCGATACATTGCTTGTGTGGTGAATTGCTAGTATAATTTGAATGATGTATTGAGGTACTATCATGAATAGAAAGTAGTTAGATTTTTCTTGCTTCATGTTTTTCAAAGTGATACTAGAGCCTTGCTTATAATGTTGATCTCATGAGGTTTCTAGTTATGTTTGTGCGTTTCCAAGTGGTATCTAACTACACAAGGTGCTAAGATGGTGTTTATCGCTACTCCGATGGTATCACGCTTCAAAGGTCTATAATCTAAAACACTTAGCACCTATTGGTAGTCAATGCTCCAAATCTTTCCTATCTAACATGTATGCTTCCAAAATCCAAACATATAGCATACATGTAGGTGGAGCCATTGCTATCAATTTGAATTCATGATCACATGTCCATAATTCTTACACATGGTAATATACTTGGACAATGTGACATGGGTTCAATCAAAATTTTATCATAATATCTTTGTGAAAGGTTTGTCACCAATTACCAACAAGGTGGAGATTGAAAGTCCTATGTTTGGTGTTGGTAATTAGTGACAATGCCTAAGTACTAATCCTATGCCTAAGTTGTATGTAGCATATGAGGATTAGTACATTCCAAGGTTGGAGGCAAGATGGACATGGTGATCATGATGGCCACACTTGGATTTGGACGCAACCCTACGTGATCAAGGCAAAGGTATATGCTTAAGGGTTGTGTTTTAGTAACCAAGACACCTAGTGGGTGTGGTTACATTATAGGATAGATAGCCGTACTATAAAGAGGGGAATGACACGGCTATTGAACTCCTAAGTGCCTCTAGGTGTGCATTTCATAATCAAATGCATTTGGATAGAACTAATATCGCCTTGAAAAATGATTGTGAAAATGCTAACACACTCACACTTGACGAGATCACTTGGTGGTGTTAGCGCGTTTATGAAGGCGGTGGAGTTTGAGCAGTAGAGAGGGTTTGGGGTCCTCTCTCCCTCCCGCCGAGCTTGCGAGGCGGGATTCAGGCGTTTTCGAGGAGTTGAAACGATGATTTTCCACTACGCCGGAAGTCGGAAAAGAAACGGAGGCGAACGGAGGTCACAGAGATGACCGGACGCTGGATCGGACGCGGTCTCTGTTTGACCGGACGCGTCTGGTCAGTGTTCAGCGTATGCACGTGTTTTTGTTTTTGATCGGACGCGGTGGCGCGTCCGGTCACTGTCGACCGGACGCGTCTGGTCGTTCTGGGAGCTTACTGGAATCCAACCGGACGCTGGCACTGTGGCGTCCGGCCAGTTCTGCAGCACGTCCGGTCGCTGTTTTGTTGTGCGCTGCTCAGGCTTGACCAGCGTGTCCGTTCCATTACGGGACCAGCGCGTCCGATCGAGCTTTGCGCGTCTGGTCGTTGCGTGGAGCGCGTCCGGTCGGTGGTTCGCGAGCGTAGTCGCTGTGCGATCGGCGCGTCCAGTCAGTTGGACTAGCGCGTCCGATCAGCGCGACTTCAGCTGTTTCAAGTTTCTAACGGCTATATTCGAAGGGGTACGTCTATAAATACTCGTTGGCCGGCTCAAGGCCCTCTCTCTTGGACTTTTTGACATACTTGTGAGCACTTTGAGCTAAGCAACTCCCCTCCCACTCATCTCTCTTGCTTCTTTGCATATTCGACGTGAGATTGAGTGATCCAAGTGTATTTGCATTGTGAGATTGCATCTAGTTGGCACTTTGTGGTTGATTTGCTGCAGGATTCTTGTTTCTCTTGGTGGTTGCCACCACCTAGACGGCTTGGAGCAGCTTGGAGGCGTTGGCAAGAGTTGGTGATTATTCTTGGCCACCTCCGGTGATTGTGAGGGGTTTGTGCCTACCTCGGCGAACCGCCAAAGGCAATGTTAGTAAATTGCTCGTTTCATTTGCAACCTTTTGCCATTTGGTAGGTTCTTGTGGCGCCTTTTGAGAGGCTCGGTGTGTGACCGATTAGCCACCGAACCACGTGGTGAAGAGGGACACAACGAGGACTAGCGTTGCCATTTGGTAGGTTCTTGTGGCGCCTTTTGAGAGGCTCGGTGTGTGACCGATTAGCAACCGAACCACATGGTGAAGAGGGACACAACGATGACTAGCGTGCCGGCAAGCACGTGAACAACGAGATAAATCTTTGTGTTATCGCTTTCTTATTGTGATTGATTGATCCCGGTGTTCGGTTGTCTTGGTATTCATTGTTGATCATATTGGTTGGCTCAATACTTCGCCCCTCGGTGAAACTCTCCCAACTCAACTCCGCATTACTTTCTTAGTTATCTTTCCTAGCTAGTTAGCTTTGCTTTAGTAGCTCCTTTGTGTAGCTTGCTAGTTGTAGTTGTAGTTACCTTCTCGGTTTAACTTGTGCGGTTGAGTGTAATTACTAGATTTATGAATTGGTTAGGTGGCTTGCAAACACCCCGTAGGCTAAGCAAAACTCGCATCTCGCTCTTTGTTATATTGATAAACTTGTTTAGCTTGTCTTTGTAGAAAATTTTAAAGGCTATTCATCCCCCTCTAGCCATCAAGACCTTTCAGCAGTGCTCGGATTTGAACTTGAGACCTTTGTCCTCGCGTGTAGCTCCTCTAACCACTCTCCTCTAGCCACTCTACTCCTAAGTCACTTGTGTCTATATATAGCATATCCATTCCCATAATATTCACTTTTCAAGATTTGAATGAATATTTAGGACCCTAAACGGCTTCAGATGAAAAAGTCATAAACTACAAATTTGTTATTCTAATCGAGATCCGCAACTTTGATTTTGGTTGTTTCGCCATCCGAGGTCCTTTGACAAATTTGAATTTTAAAATGTCAAAACTTTAGCTAGACTTTTGGGACCTCAAATGATTTCAAATGAAAAACTCATCAACTACAAAGTTGTTGTTCTCATCGATATCTAAAACTTTGGTTTTGCTCGATTTTCCATCTGAGGTTGTTTGAAAAAAATGGTTTTTTCAAATTTTAAAACTTCACATACAAATTTGAGACTATAAATGATTTCTAATGAAATAGTTGTCAAATACAAAGTTGTATATCTCATCGAGATCTACAACTTTGGTTTTGGTTGTTTTTTCATCTAAGGTGGTTTGTACAATTCACAAAATTGAATTTCAAAATTTGAGCATTTCAAACAGAATTTTGGGACCGTAAATGGTTTCAAATGAAAAGTCATCAACTAGAAAGTCGTCGAGATCTACAATTTTGATATAAAGTTTATTTTCATCTGACTTTATTTGAAAAAGTTATGAATTTTATTATGCTGCAGCATGGTTATCACCGCCGTCTCATATAGCAGTGAAAAATGTCTTCACCGCCGATTCATATGGCGAGATGGCAGTGATGAGGAGCACATTATCACCGCCGACTGGTGGTGCAAGCCGGTTGTGATGATGGACTATCACCACCGATTGGTAAGACAAAGCGGCAGTTATAGTTATCAACTCAGATGTTCTTATGAACCGGTGGTGATACTCTCATCACCAACAATTTATATTACGAACCGTTGGTGATACAGTTTTAATGATATCGGCGGTGATAGAGGCGTTGGTGATAGGTCAATCTGTAGTAGTGAATCTCTCATCATCAATCAACACACATGGGCACATCTCAACCACGTGTTCGCAATCTCCCACTTGTTGAGTGCATTGTCAACACCAACACGAAGAGATGGATCAAAAGCAAAAGAAAAGGGTAAAACTCATCCAACCAAAAGCCAATGAAAAGCTAAAGATGGGTCATTTGGGATGAGTAAACTCGATCCCTAAAGACATGGGTAACGACTCGATGCAACCGAGAAAGAAGCAAGCTTGGTTCCCAAAGACATGGACAACAGCTCGATGCAACCAAGAAAAAATAGCTAGTCCTCAAGAAGAGGCAGAAAGGGCTCAACACCACAATCTAAGCTTCAAAGCAGCAAAACAAGCTTAACAAAGGCTCAAGAAGCAACAATGCAAAATCAGAGCAACTCAAAAAATCTAGAAACTACGCTAGTCCCTCCAGAAGGGGCAAAAGGCTCAACACAACTAGCAAAAGCAGCTCAAAAGCCAAAAACAAGCTCGAATGCAACCCCCGCTGAACAAATGCACTCTCCCACATGAATGCAGAATCTCAACATATTTGTGTAAACATTCTCCCCCTTGTTGATATGTTATGAAGTGCTCAGGGATGCAGAAATGCAAAAGCTTTAGGAGTATATCACTGAGAATGAAAAGATGCTCTAAGTGATACTGTCACAAGAGTATAATGATAAATCCAAGTGCTAGCAGATGTTTAAACAGATCATATGATACAATTGTGATTTGCAAAGCATTTTGAGCACATTTTAGTCTTGAGAAATGTCGGGGTTATGATATCCGAGGTATCTCAAGACATCGACTAGATGGCTGCTCGAGCGGCCCATGATAACCGAGCTAGCTTAAAGTCCAACAACCGTGGCCCATCTAAGCCGCGCAGGCCTGGGCCAAGCACCAAGGCAAGGGGTCGACTGTGACCTATCCTTTCTCCTTTTACTGCACGCAACGCAGCGCTGCACGACCTCTCCTCCGTCCCAACCCCGGAAGGAATGGGGAGAGGTCAAGCTCCATCAAGTACGCTTGCTTTGACAAGGGCAGGCACGCCCCACTCACTCCACTAGGACTAAGGGGACAGCTATCCCCTCAGACCTGACAGACACCATCCCTGCGCCACGCAGCGCAGACAAGACAGCACCGCCACGCGGTGATGATCGATATGGTGACCCACCGACCAACTGCGGCCCGACGAGACGGGCGTACGGTCCCACCCACTATGGGATGGGGCTCGTGACTAGGGCTTTGACTTTCAAAGCCAACCGAGCCAACTAGGGCCATGATCCCGAGGCGGGATCGTGGTCACTGGCTTCATGACCAGCAGGACAACCAACAACGTGGGAGCGGCTACCTACTCCCGTACTGAAGCCACCAGAAGGATGGGGGATGATGACAAAGGCCATGGCGAGTTCACGTCGCATAGGATAGCTGGCGAACCACCACCATGCCAACAGTGCCACCACGACCAGCATTGTAGCATTACGCCACAACAATGCTGTGACGTGGGCACAAGACCATGGCGACAACTATGCCCGGACATGCGCTGATGCCAAGACAAGATGACCTTCCTTGCAGGCCAAGATAGCTAGTTTCCCCTCCCTTAGGATCATGACCACTCAGTCGGGAGAACCTATCTCTCTGTATGTATCCTGGACCCGGACTCTATATAAGGGCCATGGCACCCTTCCAAGGGGACGGACTCTCGAGACTTCATTTGGGCAGTCCCTCTCCACTCTCCTACCTCTTTCTCCCTTCTTGCATACTCCATTGTAAGAACTTCAGAGCATTCAACCGAGGAACATGCACTCAATCTATCTCTAAGATTGGACGTAGGGCTCCGGCCTTAACCAGTATAATTCCTTATGTCTTTGGATGCTACCATTGTCTTTCTAGAGCAGCGCGACCCACATATAAATTCACTCGTCAGGTAACAAAACACCGACAAGAAAGGTTCACCACTAAGATAGCACAAAGCAGATATAGGCAGAAGATCAAACAAGTGCTAGCATGCGCAAACCTTTGTAGGGTGAACTACCTCAAGCGAGTGCCAATCAACACGCCACAAATGAACTGAAAACTTGTGTTTTAACATATTTTTATTTAATTCTTTTTGCACAAGTATGAGACAAAGCATGTGATTGCGAGAGGTTGTAAGCACTGTCTTGCCTAACTTTTCAACCGGGAGAAACCTATGTCACAAAGGCAATCAAAAGCTTAAACATTGGTTTTAGTCATACACTACACTACTCAAGTTCATCTCAAGTGCAATGAGAAGCAATCTCAATACAGCATGGTGTGACAGTGCAAACCCTCTCGATCTTTTCATTTCATTTATCTTGGAGTCAAATTTTAGCATATTTTTTAGAGTATATCCAATGGAAGCAAAAGACTCCAGGATTGAGACATAGCAACCTAGCATAGACATGATAGCAATTAGCAAAAGGATCTCACACATCCTACACATGCTAGGAGCCAAACTCAATGGTGAACAAGTTTTTCAGATTTCAGCATTTATTAATCATGTTCATATTTAAAAAAAACAAACTTAGCTCATCAAAAGTGTGTCATATAAGCAAAGTGAGCCTATCCTTGCCCAAGCACCATCATCTAGCACACAAGACATCTATCACTAATAACATAGTCTCATTCTAAGTGATATAAAAGTGAAGTTCAGTAATGCTCAATAGTATCCTAGCCACCTCTACTTTTACGGCTCTACAAATCGGTGATTCATAGAGACGGATGCCTTTCCATCTCTAGAAATGACCTTTTTAGATAGGGCTGGGAACAACCGTCGCATCTACATAGTGATTTGCAAAGGTGGCTGGGCACCAGAGAGCCGCCTCTACAAATTGTATTTGTAGAGACGGCTGTAAACCACAACCGCCTCAATACATCCATCTGCAGAGGCGGCTATTGTTTCCGGCCGCCTTTGGAACTTCTCCCACCAATTTTTGAAAACCCCCTCCCCCGTGTGCATATATATAAAGTAAGTAAAAGCAATGTAAATGGAAAAACCAAAACATCTTATAATTTGGAACGGATGGAGTAAATTACAATGCAACTTTGTTGATCAAATGCAAATCCATAAACCCCTAAACTGTAGAAGAAACTGATGTTCACCGTCGAAAAATAAAGAAACACAAGCCTATAAACCGGCTCACCAGTCACCACTCACGAATAATTTGTATGACGACGCCACACTCAGACACCAGCTGTCTAGAGCATGGTAAGTGTATATTTTCCATGCAAGTCTATGTCGGTAACGGAGACATCCCAGATCAGCGTCCCATCTCGACGATGATCTTTCCGGTGGCATGGCCCTCGATGCTCTTCTGCCAGGCCTTGCTCACCTCACTCAGTGGGAACCTCGAGTCAATCAGTGTCTTGAACTTGCCGTCCTTCAGCAGCCCGATCAGGAACTCTAGGTCCGCCTTGTTGGGCGACAGGTGCAGTGGCACCAGCCTCTTTCTGGCGAAGGTCACCTTGTGCAGCGCCCATTTGAGGATGGAAGTGAAGTTTGGTGTGACGTCGATCACCCTCCCGGTGGTGGCCAGAACAGGCTCGAACGTCGACCAGCTGATACCGACAGCGCAATGGATGACAACATCGTACTTCTTACCTGAGGGGCTCTGCAGGCTAGCACCCTCTGGCGTCTTGTAGTCAAGCACCTCATCCGCGCCCAGGCTCTTAACCAGCTCCATGTTACGCGCGCCACAGGTGGCGGTGATGTGGAGACCAGCCAGTTTCGCGAGCTGCACGGCGTAGTGACCGACGCCACCTGATGCTGCGGTGATCAGAACGTTTAAGGGCTCGCCGGTACCGTCGAACTTGGCGCCGATGGTCCTAAGCGCCTGGAGCGCAGTACCAGCAGCAACGGGCAGCCCTGCGCCTTCAGCGGCAAATACGTCGGGAGGCCTCTTGACGGTCAGAGTTTCTGGTGCCACAGCATACTCCGCAAGTCCACCTCCATTCTGGAAAAAGGGACATTTTTAACATCAACTCAGAACATCCCTTCCAATAAGTGATGAGCACATCGAACACAGGACATGGAGATCGACTGGTGCATGCACCACAAATAATTCTAGCAATCCAACATACAGCTTTCAACGTACAGTATTTGAGTTGATGCCTTCATATATACTCAAAATAACATAGTCAAGAGCATGTGCTTACAAGTGAGTACAGCTTAGCAACAACTTGATCTCCGGCTTGGAATCCATTGACTCCTGGCCCAACATCAGCCACAACTCCTGCCACATCCATCACTGAAGAAGATGGAGGATAAGCAACTCGTCAGTCATTGCCCAGTTATATATATCTTGCGTGATACAAATTCCTATGTTCAGGATAGTTCATTAGCACAAATAAGATGAAACAAACACTGACTTATTTGTCTCTAGAGTTCAAGCATAATAATGTGTGAATGATCCAAAGATTCCTAAAATACATGTCATCATTTCCTTTACCTGTTACCAGAAGATGACAGACAAGATTAACAACTTCCCATAAATTAACAGTGTGGCACAGGCCAAGTTAAACCCAAGCATAACATAGATTCTACGAAGTCGGAATCAACTACTATGATTCTACGAAATGAGTAATGAGCATGATTACCTGGGATAAAAGGTAATTTACGAGGCAGGAAAGGCCGCAAGATCCCTTTCTGTATCTTCCAGTCCACTGGATTGATGCTTGCTGCTTTCAGCTTCAATAGAAGCTCATTCTTTTGGGCCAAAGGGACGGGAACTTCCACATGCTACATTTGAGGCATTAATTTTAGAATCGGTGGACTGGTTTCTTTGCAAGATTACAAAGGAAATATTCTCAAAACACAAGGAATAAAAATCCTAATATATTCTAAACCAAAAGCAAAATGAAAATAAAAAAATCTTGCTAACTCAGACTATATGTAATGTAGCAACAGAATCAAGTACTAGAGCAAATAAAGGACCAGATTCCCCTGATCAAATTAGTTTTCCTGTATGTAAAAAGCATTCATCAGTCAGAGAGACACCCAAATTCAGAACTCAGCCATCCAATTGACACCACCCAGTACGAGTACATAGGCCTGTTCACGGTTTGGTTCGAAGCCGCACAAACTGGCAAAACAACCTGGACCAAACCCCCAATGCAGGTTTTAAATAATCGGTTCGATTGACCGTACAGTACAGAAAGTGACAAAACCGTTGAACGTCTTGCCATCAGAGTAAGTAGCCGTTCTCAGGCCAAGCTCCACACGAGGTTGGTCGGGACTCACGTCATCGAGGTTGTTGCCGAGAAGCGCACCTCCTCCTCCAGGGGCGTCATGGCGGCATGCACGGCGATCGGCGACGGCGGCGTGGACCAAGTGACCAGACGTGGTTTGAAACCACTAACCCGCCTAAGCTAGCTGTTCCTGGTTTGGTTTGGGTTTCATTTAAAAATAAACCGCCCAAAACCGTGACTGAAGGCCTACTACTATACTAACGACCACTTCTGGGCAAGACAATACCAACTGGAAATCTGCAGGGTTCTTCTCTTGCCAACAAAGATTAGCTGACTGTGACACACGTACTTGAGTTATTATCGACAACGCTCCCTGCTTCACCTTAGCAGTCGGAAATAGGAGGGGAAAAAATATGAACGCGAGGGGTTTGACTAGTCATGAGGCACGTGTTGCGTGAGTGACAGCGAGGGTTGACCTCATAGGGTCAGTATCCTGGCGCCGATGCTTTTCCCGCCCACGTATTTTTCCCGCCAACATTGCCACGCTCACGCCGGTGGCGAATATTTTTCGCGCGCGCAGAGGCGGCCTGTGTCGTCCGGTCCGCGTGGGCGCGGCCCATCTCGTACACGTCAGCCAGCTTACGTATGAATATTTTCTAACAAACTAAAAAAGTCATAACTGCTAAACTAAACATCTAAATTAAATTCTAATTACACCATCAGGTTTTTTACAATAAATCCTTCAAAATAAGATCCCACATGGATATAATTAGATATTTATTAATGAACATTTATCTTATAAAGATAGAATATTTTTCTTTCATTGAGCTGAGATAGTGTTCTAGGTTCAAGTCAACAACTTTTATTTTGGTCATTTCTCCATCCGAGAATAATGATCCGTCTTTGTAAGAAAAATGTTATCGGTTTAGAAGAACAGTATTCTAGTTTTAGATTTATGAAATTGGAATTATAATATACACAAAAATAAATAAATAAATACATAACATAAATAAAAATAATAAAATCTGCAGCAAAACATAAGGAAAAAAAATAAAAACACATAATAATGAAAAATTTAAAAGAATATCACATGGATATTTTTCAGAACATCCTAACTATAGAACATCACATGTGTACTAAGTGAACATCACTAAATACACCATATAACATCACTAAATACAGTATAGAACATTGCATATATATTACGTGAATATCACTAAATACATCATAAAACACTACATGTGTACTAAGTCAATATCACAAAATACGCCATAGAGCATCATTAAATACATTATAGAATATCACATATATATTATATATGTGAACATTACTAAATACACCATAGACATCACTAAACACATTATAGAACATCGTATATATATTACGTGAACATCACTAAATACATCATAGAACATCACATGTATACTAAATGAACATCACTAAATACACCATAGAATATCACTAGATAAATTATAAAACATCGCATATATATTATATGAACATCACTAAATATATAATAAAACATCACATGTATACTGTGTGAACACCACAAAAAATACCATAGAACATCACATGTATACTACGAGAATATCATATGTATATTATATGAACATCGCAAAATACATCATAGAATACTACATGTATACCACGTGAGCATAAAAAACATCACAAAATATCACATGTATAACACATGAACATAAAAAACATAGAATATCACTACATGACCATCACAAAAAACAACATAGAACATCATAAAAAATAATATGAAAAGAAAAAAGAAAAAAAGAAAGATAAAAATATTAAAATATAAAAAATAAAAATAATAATAAACACATAAAACAGGAAAATAAAATAAAAAATGAATGATGCATGAAAAGAAAAAAGAAAAAGAAAAAAGAAAAGTAAAAAAATAAAAAGAAAAAAATAAGAAAGATTGAGAAATAAAAAACATGAATCAAAGAAAAACATAATTAGAAAAGAAACAAAAGAAAATAAATAAAAAGAAATCAAAACAAAGAATAAAAGAAAATATAAAAATATAGCATCACATGTACAACACACGAATATAAAAAATAATAAGAAAAAGAATAAATAAATAAAAAATAAAAGAAACATAAAAAATTAAAAATTGATAGAATAATAAAAAATACATAAAACATAAAAAGAAAATAAAAATAAAAATGAAGCACGTAAAGAAAAAAAAATAAAAAGAGAAAATAAAAGAAAAGAAAAAGAAAAAGGAAAGAAAAGAAAAGAAAAGAAAAAGAAAAAGGAAAAGAAAAGAAAAGAAAAGAAAAAGAATAGAAAAAGAAATGAAGAGATACTAATGTTCCTGCTTTCGGACTTAATGTACCTAAAAATGGCAACTGGCAAAATCCGCGCGGATAGTGGCTTCGCACGCCCGCGCCTGCCACCCTCCTGGGGCAGCAACATGTGCCCGTGCCCGCTATCCGCGGGCAAGGCTCGCCCGCGGGCATGGCCGCATACCCGTCAGAAATATAAATAGATCACATTTAACAGCAAAAAGGTGACAGCTAACACATACATACATGTCAAATATATACACAGAATGACACAAGTAATAGATCACACATTTTGACATTCTCATACACAGTAGTCTTAGTTTATCACAGATCACATATCTCAGTTCAGTAGTTCATCACACATACACAATTAACAATACAGTACAAGCCAACTATAAAAGAACACATTGTTTGACAGCAAAGTCTTCCAAGTGATGCAAATAAACAAGACATGAACAAGTTAATTAGTCGGAATCCGCTCTAATGATGCAAGATTCATCTTTCACATCTTCTTCATTGTCTTCAAGGCATGACCAAAAGCTATTGAACCTTCCATCACCCTCATCTAAATTCAAGTTCAAACATTAGTAGCTGCAATATACAGTTCATGTATTAATGAAAAGAATTAATTGTAAATGCACATCTTTGTACCTTTGAGATTATGACGAAGCCAACTTTGGCTGCACATCAAAGCTTCCAACATTTTAGGTGTAAGACGACTGCGATGCTCACTTAAAACCCTCCCACTAGTACTGAAAGCCGATTCAGAAGCTACTGTGGTGATTGGAATAGCTAAAATGTCATGAGCAATTAGCCTCAAAGTAGGATAACGAGCTCCCTCCAACTTCCACCAGCCAAGGATATAAAAATAATCATTCTCATCATAAGAAAGAGTTTCCTCTTCCAAGTAGCGATCAAGCTCATTCTTACTTCTAACAAAGCTTGAAGTCTTCTTATTTGCACCAAGGGTTTTAAATATGCACAACACAGCAGCTGCACTAACTGTAGAAGAAGGGGCACCACCAGAGGATGTAGCCACAAAGTCTTGGTTCACATTATAATGTTTCATCAAACCAGTAAGCAATTCATCGGCCTCTGTAACATATGTTCCATCAACCTCTTCTCCAAAAAGGGCAATATAGCAAGCATGTAACATTGTCATCTTAAGGCGTGGATCAAGAATAACAACAATAGCCATAAGACCATGAATGTCAAGCCAATACTTATCATACTTTTGTACCATTGCAGCAGACTTGTTCCTAATAGTTTTATTTTCATCATGACCCCAAGAGTTAAGTTTAAGTTTAATTTCACGTACTTTAGGGAAGAACATGTTAGCTGTAACATATTGTGTCCCAGAAAACAGCTCAGTAAGCTCATAGAATATCCCTAATTTCTCACAAACATTAGTAGCAAATGTCCAATCATCTGCTGCTGGACAATCGTAGTTCCTATCGAGCTCACCCAAACGTTCAAAAACCTTCCTATAAGGTATTGCAATGCTAAGCATGATGCACGTTGAGTTCCATCTAGTTTTGCAGTCTAAATGCAACTTCTTATCCAATTCAACATTTTCATCTAGAGCAGTTTTCTCAAACTTTTCATACCTTTTGGGGGTAGCAATCCAATAAGCAAGACTATCTCGGATGTATCCAACAGCAGTTCTAATTATTACCAAGCCATCTTTCACAATGAGGTTGAGAATATGTGCACAACACTGCATGTGCGGCCATTTTCCTTTCAATAGCATATTAGCTGCTCCAAGCCTTGTTTCCATTAAGCCAATCATGTTATCATTGGCACTGCAATTGTCAAGAGTCACAGTTGATACCCTCTGATCAAGATCCCAACTCTGGTGGCATTTATGCAATTCATCACAAATAGCCTCTCCTGTATGGGGGCATGACACATATATAAACCTACATCAAACAATGCAATAATTCAGCTGGACATAATTAACATAATTATACAATCTGGACAACAAGCAGTTTTAAGATATTCACCTCAATATGTAGCTTCTAAGCGTCCATGAGTCTTCAATGAAATGTCCAGTCACTGCCATATAGCCTCTTTTTTGATTTTCAGCTGTCCAAAGGTCATTTGTGATAGCAACATAACAATTTGTCCTTTGCAAGAATATCCTAGCTTTCCTTTTCTCTCCCTCATAGAAACTCATGATATCCCTTCTAATAGTGTTTCTAGTTGCCATTTTGAACAAAGGTTGTAATGCACTAACAAATTTACGAAAGCTATGGTGATCAACAATGGACAACAGGTACTCATGCAGTATAATCATGGAATAAAGAGCTTTTCTAGCTACATCCTGATCAAGCACATAGCTTTCTACAGCTACTGCCCCTTTTTAAGTGGTTCCAAACCTCAAATTAGTTTGAACTTTTGTTCCTGGCTTCTTGTTATTGTAGATACAAGTTTTCAAACGAGTTTTCAAGTGAGTTGTACCATTTCTTGATGTGGCTGAAAGCCTCTTGTTGCAGTGGTTGCACTTGGCCTTCCAAACTCCATCAACACACACTTTTTCAAAGTCATTCTACACTGCAGAGGTGAGCTTTCTCTTTGAAGGCCGCTCATCATCATATGAGTCCTCCCCCTCTGATACGTGCACAACATCCACGACTTTGTCCTCATTAGTACCAACTGCAGTAGTTGCATGGGAGGTTTGCACTTGGGAGCTACCAGGGGTCACCATTGTAGCTACAAATCACAAAAGCACAAGATTTGGAATATGAACACAACCACTAAAAAACACAAGATCTGTTGGGAGACATCAAGAAAACCACTAAAAAGCCACAAGATCTACTGGGAGGCATCAAGAACAAGTGAACTTGCCTTTGAAATTGCACAGCAAGGAAGACGACGGTGGACTGCGGGGCGGAGGCGGCAACCTGCACGCCTGAGGCGGCGACCTAGGTTGGAGGCGCACAAGTGGCGGTCTGGAGTAGAGACGGTGTCCTAGAGCAGGGAGACAGTGACTAGGGTGGGAGGCGCACGCTACGAGTGGGGAGGCCGGAGTGCTAGACGCTCGGAACGGAGGCGTGACCGTGCGTCATGAGTCTTGACCTAGAACTCGCGAAGTGGGGAGGAGGGGTCGCGGCGGTGAGGACTGAGGAGAGGAACTGCGGACGGCTGGTGGTGGAGTGGTGGGATTGGGAATTTGGATGAGGAAACCCTAGAATCTGAGTTTATATACCTCCTCGACAGTGGCCCCACATGTCAGTGCGGGTTTGGTAGGTTTGTGGGTGCGGGCATGCTTTTTTCTTACCTGTGAAGCTTTGCCCGTCAGGCGCAACAGCCTACCCGTGCCCGTGCCCGTGGGCACAGGTTCGCGCCCATATCCTCACCCGCCGGGTCGTGTGCTCGCGGGTACGCAGATATTTTTTGTCCGTTGCCATCTTTAAACGTACCTGTTTCCGTACGCTGCCGCTTCTTACGTGGACGCGCCTCACTTTTCCGTGCGCTGTTCGGCGGACGGCTCCGGTCCGCCCATTCGGACTGGAGGGTTTCCAGGGTTGGTGTTGCGCATGTGCCACAGAAAAGGCAAGACTAACAGACGGGTGTCGAGTGCGAAAGGATCTTTTTTTCATATAATAAAAAGGGCAACTTTATTAGCAGCATGTTGCTGCAATGATAATGGAGTGACCTCCGAATACATCATTGATAGATTCCCTGGTAGGGTAAGCTTGTACATGCACTATACCACAACCAAAGTATAGCGTTAGAAAACGGTGCCTAAAACATAGTATAAACGTCCAATGATTGGTCGCTATAAGTTTCCAACGGAGTATCGGTCGCTATTTTTGTTTACAACTACTGATAATTGGTGGGTGTATATATTCGGCAGGTTTCCTCGGAGAATCGGTCGCTAAAAATGCATCCTAAGGTCCAATCATTGGTGGCTATAGCCTGGTTTCATTTTCGCGTGCTCGGCCCAGCACAATGGCGCGCACTGAAATATGTGTGGCCTACCAGTCATATGTGTGGCCCACCAGTCATAGTGTCACCTAAAACCCTAACTCCAGCACCAAACAATCCCCAATCAGCCGCCATCCTCCACCACCGAACAATCCCACCTCATGACTCTCTCAGCACCCAGCGCCGCTCGCCGTAGGAACTCGTCACCTCGCGCCGCGAGCTCGCGAGGGAGCGCCATCCTCGCCGTCGTGGCCACCATCCTCGCCGCCATGTCCGCCATCATCCTCGTCACCGCGGCCACCAACCCCAGAGCCACGGCCGTTGTCCCCGCTGTGCTCGCCATACTCATCTGAGCCACCGCAGCGTCATCGCGGCCGCCGTCCCCAAGCAGGTACTCGTCCCTTCCATCCCCATCCGCTGCTCCCATCCCTTCCTATCCCCTCTTCCGTGCAGTCACAGTAGCAAGTCACATCCCCGGTCGCTGCGCTGTGTGTCGTGTGGTTGTTCGGCCTGGACTCCGACGAGCTTCCGTTCCAGGGTGGACATTCTGGCTGTTCGATTGAAACACGGTTCTTGTTGCTGCTCCTTTTGTACTGCTACTGCACTAGCTAGTGTCAGGTTCTGATCAGCAAGGCTAAAGAACTGAAGACTAACGAATCTTGCCATGATTCAGGGTGCTTCTATTCTATCCTAGTGGACGAGATGTTCTATTACATTGAGGCCCTGACGCTCTACAGAGAAGAAAATGCCTTTACAAAATAGAACAGTAGTAGTAGAATCCAACCAGCAGGTGGAATCCAAAGGATTGATTTTGGAGTGAAAAAATGCATCCATTCTATCTACTGGTGTTCTGTAAAGCCATTGCACTGATTCTACACACACCAGTGCATAACTGACAGTTGTTTGGGAATTGGGATGGGATACACTGGTGTTGTGTTTTTCACTTTTTCTAGAAGCCCTGTTCTCTGTGCAATATGACAGTGTCTATCTCTGAAATGTATTTTCTTCTGATTTTTTTGGCTTAATTTTAGTTCAGCATTGTTTCTTTCTAGACCTGGTACAGCTTGTCAAAGTGCTTGCTCCTATGTGTCATGTTACTTCCTGATTCCTTTCACTTGGAAAATATGTAGATATTTAAGATTGTTAGGATAATTTATTGCATGGAAATATGTAGATACTTAAGAGATATGTCTGAGCAGTAATATATGCACCGGTCTGACATCACCATATTATAATTGCAGCTGCTCTACTTGTGTTTGCACACCTTGGGAAGGCATTTGAACGTGCTCTTGGCAGTAACTCTACTTGATTGTTTCGGTAGGTTTCTGTTTCCCTAGCTGTTGCTCTCTTTTTTTTCGTGTTGTGGAAGTATGCGACTATTTTAGTGCTTATGATATGTTTTTTTATTCATATTGAAATTTGGTTGATGTCTTGCGTGAAGGTTGAACATGGATAAATCATGGATTGATGATAATGCTAGGTAAAAACCAATTACCTTACAAATATTGAAAGCTATTGAAACATGTCAAATGGTATTTAACCTAAAACTTTCATATAGGCACACCAAGAAATATTTGCAAGGAGTGAATGGTTTCTTAGCTTTTGCTTTTAGCAACTCTGCAGTAGGCAGCAAGATCTTATGCCCTTGTAGAAAGTGTGTAAACTCATTTTGGAAAGAGGCAAGTGAAGTTCGTGAGCACTTAATATGTGATGGGTTTATAAAAGGGTATAGAACATGGAACTTACATGGAGAAGCTAGCTCTTCTGTGAATCATGGGAATTGTGATGATGCTGAGGTCATAGAGGATTCTAGTGAGGAAGATGAAATATCTGATTTGCTTAGAGACTTAGCTGCCGGTCTAGATGATATAGGAGATTTTGAAGACAATAGTTCAACTTTGGAGACTTGTCCTGAACTATTTGCCCTTCAAAAGTTGGTAGCAGAAAATAGCAAAGAACTATACCCAAATTGCAAGAAATATACACAGCTAAGGTTTCTAATTAGATTGCTCCACATCAAACTCCTTGGAGGATGGTCTGATAGATCTATGAACCTACTACTAGATCTACTTAATGATGCACTCCCTGAGGGTTCAAATCTACCTAGAAACTTCCATGAAGCTAAGAAATTGGTGAAATCCATTGGAGTTGGTTACAAGATTATTCATGCTTGTCCAAACGATTGTGTTCTCTACTAGAAAGAGAATGTGGATAAAAACGAGTGTCCAAAATGTGAGGTTTCTCGATGGAAATTAGATAGGAAGAGTCTAGATGGGAGACATGTGCGTAAGGTTCCTAAGAAGGTTCTCCACTACTTTCCTATAAAGAAAACACTCCAAAGGATATTTCTGTCCTCTAAAACAGCAAGTCTAACAAGGTGGCATGATGAAGACCGAAAAAAGGATGGTCTGCTAAGGCATCCTGCAGATTCACCTCTATGGTAGGACTATGATGAGAGGTGTAACACTTCAAGTGTTTAGTCCTTAATTGCATTGCATTTGCATTTGCATAAGCATAAGCATGCATCATTCATGTTTGTTATTTTATGTGATGCAACACATGTGATTGTTCTAGGGTTTGTTTGATTTATTTCATGAAGTATTTGATAGTTGGTGTAACAAAAAGGTAAGGTAGCCAATCATGACCTACAACACCTTAGTTATACTTAGGGTAACATTTGGAACAAGGTTCATGTTGACCAAAATTACAAATTTGCCCTCCAAGAGAAGTTTGACCACCATTTGACCCTAGAAGGCTCTAGTTTGACCAATTAAAAAGTCTAATTTAGAGACCTTGCATGGAAGAGCACCCTTAAGCAAAGTTGTAAAGAAATTCATGGAGAACAAAAGTCTCAATATGACCATCTCATGAAATTGACCCTAACATGCTCAAAAGTGGCCCACAAGTCAGTTAGAGAGGTAGCTCCAAGACTTAGAATTTTTCTAAGTCTGGAATCTGACCCTACAGTTTTACTGATGCCTACTTTAGGAGCTTGTAGTTTGCAAACTAGGCCAAACCAGCTTTCACTCATATTGACAAACTTGTAGATCACATGTAACCCTACAACTTTGTCAACATCACCCAAGCCTGGTTCTCAATGGTTCAAGAGATATCGTGTCATGAACTTAGGCTGTCAGTCGGCATCGTTAACTGAACCCCGGTTTCAGTTTCATCAAGCACTACTTTGAGGTCATGTAGTTTGAATTATAGGCTGAACCAGCCCAAACACCAATTGACAAAGTTGTTGACCTAACGTAGCTCTACAAACTTGATGTTGCCACCTTGGACTGAACAGGCTGGTTTAGAAGTTAATCACGTTCGAAATCACTCTGTCAGTCACTACAGATGGCGTCAATGAACTGCGATTCAGTTTCGTCAGTGGCCGACCGGCCACAGGGCAACGCCGACGCGTGGAGGCGCGGTGGCGCCCGTACGCCGGCCCTGGCCCCACCAGTCAGGCCACGACGCCTTCAAGACGCCACGATGCGCGAGCCAGCCTCCATTCCTCCGCCCCCTCTCTTCCAGTTGTAAAAACATCGAAACCGAGCCGCCATTGCCGTTCTTCTCCGGCGAGCTCAAGCGCGAGCTACACCGCATCACCGGCCGCCAGACCTCGCCACTCCCTCCGCCTCACCACCCTCCATCCCCTTGACCCACCGAAGCCCGCGATTTGACTCAAGGTGAGCCGCATTGCTTTCTTCCCTGTCTCCGAGAGGTCGCCGGAGCCCGCCATGGGACCTCACCGTGGTCGGGGTGCTTCGGGTCTCTCTCCATCCTCCCTTCCTATCAAAATGGATCCGCCTAGTTTCGGTGAAGCTCGTACCGAGCCTAGATCGCACCGTACATCCTCACCGGCGACGGTGCGTCGCCACCGGACATCACCGGCCGCCGCTCGCGATGACAAGCCCCTTCCACCCCATCCCCATCCATTCCACGAGCACCAATCGACGCACCGGGTGACGGAGAACACGAGGCGGTGTTCGATTGGCCGAGCGAGCTCTTCTCCGGCGAGCTCGAGCTCGTCGGAGCTCGCGGGTCTCCGCCTCCCCTGCCTCTGGTCACTGACCGCGGGGGCCCGCCCGTCAGTGTCGCGCGCGGGCGGGGGCGCTGAGCGGGCCGCGCGCGCGCGAGTGTGTGGGCCGAGTTTTCCGGGCCGGCCCAGTTCATCCGAAATGAAATTCATTTTTATTATTTTGTCACTAATTTTTGTACAAGTTGGAAAAATATAGATCTAGGGTTTTAATGATCCAAAAATCATGAGATAAATTTTGTTAGGGTCTACATGATGTGTAGTATTTTAGAAAAATATGGATCTGGCATGAGATGTTTAAATTCTGTAAGAATTTAATAGATCCTTTAAATGTGTTTTGGAATGCATGCAAATTTGTTAAATTTATAACTTGAGCTGTAGTGTTCCATAAATCATGAAATTTGGTGGGTAGGTTACTCTATGCTAGCCCTAGCTCTGGTAAAAATTTGGGCATCAGTGCTTAAGTAATTTCCAAGTTATAAGGCTATCATTTTATTCTAGGAGATAATTGAAGGAATTTTTGTAATTTTTCTACATGTTCAATGTTCTTGTAACTTTTTGGAGAATGTCTTGGTACCCTAGAGTGTCTAAGAAAAATATGAAATCTTTTGTTTGATACTTTTCAATATGATTTATTAATTATACAAAAATCAGCCTTTTTGTCTGGTGAATTTTGTATAGAGAATTTCTTTGAATAAAACTTGTTCAAATTTTTACTGTGGTCTCTTTTTGGGTCAGAGAGTCCCCTGTAATTTTTGTAGAATTTTAGGAGCAGTTTACATATATGTTTAAAATTCCACCTAATTAATTAAGTAAAATAAGAAATGAGTATAAATAAATGTTCTAGGTAGTCACACCCTACTTTCTGGTGTTGTTATACCCCATGTGAACTTTTGGAAATCTTAGTTTGGTTTTAAGGGTCTTTGGCCACATCAATAAATGTTTAACCTTTGTAATTTTAGGTTTTCTGGACAGCTAGTAGTAATTCTAAATTTGGCTTTGATAAAATTGGTTGCTGGAAAACTTGTAAATACCAAAGTTGGAGTAAGCTTGATGAACTAGCTTGTGTCAAAATTTGGAAGCATTTGGCTTAGTAGTTTGAGAGTTACTGTTGTTTAAAGTGGCAGTTCAAAATCTGCTACTCTCTGTTTTGAGAGGACAGATTCTGGAACTTGTGAAGTTTGACATGGAAAAACTTAGGAGTTTGGAGTTGAGGTCTGAAAATGAATTGTAGTGCATTTCTTAGGCTTTCCAGATTGTCTTAGATCATATCTTTTGGAATTGTAAATCTCCAGTTGTGATAAAAACAAGTAGCTGCTGTCCAGAATGCTTACTGTGGTGTTTTGCTGATTGATATGGTGTGATATCCTAAAACATGCTACTTTTGTAATTGTTAGGTGTTAGGGCCTTAACTAAGGATGAGCAGCTTTATCTTAGGATAAGTAGATTAGGTGAGTACTTCTCTACCGGAGAGGAAATTTGCACCTACTCTTTTGAAGTGATTTGAATAGAGCGTTAAATTGTTGTAATGCATTTCATTCCGAGCATATTGCATCTTTCATTATGCATTCATGGGATTTATTATGCACTCATGCAATAGGTGTACCGGAGGGGGTGACACTCCTCGAATTCGAGCAAGTGATACCGGAGGAGGTGCTGAGTCAACCGGAGGAATTAGCAGAAGAACCCAACGTCGGGGAAGCTCCGTCAGAAGATCTACCCGAGTGTCCGGACCAGAGACCCGCAACCTTTCTCAAAGGCAAGCCCCGGTGCATGCTGAACCCATCGTTTTATAAATATATCTTGAGTACTTTAATTGTTTATTGCATTAAGTTCTAGGAGTTATATGAAAACACTTGCTGCATTGTACCTGTCCTTGTCCAGATATCGTACTTAAATCCTATATTAGGTTTAGGCACGTGTCGATGCTTAGCCCTGCTTAGTACGGTAGAAGTCGGGTGATTTCCGGTCATCCGCGAGATATAGGACTGGGTCACGAGTGGCTTATGGCTATTGTGATGGAACCATGCTTTAAAATGAAGTTGAGACCGGGCGAGAGTTCGATGGTACAGCCGCAAGACACTTCACGTCTTGGGTGTGGAGCCATGCCTGTCTCAGTCGTTTAAGGACCGATTCGCTGTACGTCCTTGAGTCATGTTGAACGCAGTCTAACACTTAGTTGGCCGGATAAGTCGTTCCGACCGCGAAGCCGAGTAATGTGATTCAGGCCAGGAATCGAATGGTAGGTTGCTTCTTGGAGGAGAGAAAGGATGTGCTTGGGGACATTGGCGTGAGACCAAGGGGGGGTTAAAGTCCCTATCACCTGGCAGAGTGTCGCCCTTGGGGTCGCGACATCATTCGGACCCGCGATTCCTGAATCATATGAAAAGGTGGCCTGTGCGACCCTGACAGGGGTCTGCACGGTGAGTGTTAGAAATACCCCTCCAGCTGGATAGGAATTCGATTCGAATCGCCGTCGCTCCCGGTTAGTGAACACTTGACTTGAGCAGCGACAACGTAGATCTCATTAAATGAACAGATGGTTAAGTGAATGATACAATGTTGCGACCATTTATACCTATTATGGAAAAAAGATGAATAATTGTTTGATGATGATCAAGTGCATGTTTAGTACAGGTGCTAAGATAGATGACAGGTAAATGCTAAAAATAACTGCTAGTACAGGTTATAAGAGTTTCAACTACTTATGCCTTTATGCAAAATGTGGTGTCAGCTAGCCTCTTGTGTAAGCCTTGCATAATCCTTGGTGTTATTTTATTTCTGGTTTTTGATGGGTAAGTCTAGCTGAGTACATTCCAGTACTCAGGGTTTATTCCCTCCTGTTGCAGATGACATGCTTTATTAGGGATTCTGCAAGACGTGTCTCCACCCTGCGGGTGATGATGACTAGATCACAAGGGCATGATCGTCTTTATGTACTTTCCTCATGCTTTTATGGGATGTCGATCATCCAGACTGGCAGTATTTTAATTAACTAGTGTGTGTGTTATGCTTCCGCTACTTTCAAACTTGGTTTGTAATATTTGCTACTCCGTGGTGTAAACTTATTCGGAACTACTTGTGAAATGTAACGTACGATGTGTATGTTGAATGATGCGATCCTGGTTGTAAGCAGTTTGGTTTGAAATCCTTCGTGATTTCGATTGACTACCGGGATTATATGGGCTCAAGTTTGAAAATTTGAGCGCTTCGGTGCTTGTTTTCGTACTTGTGCTCTTATAATTTGGTCGGTTCTGTTACAGCTGGTATCGGAGCATAATTCAACATTAAAAACATCATACGAGTATTTAAAAACAAAAATATTTGATTATGAAAAAGGGTTTAAACACTAAAAATTATTTTTAGGTATGCCAGTGATCACATCCCTTAGCCCAAATAAGGACTCTTAGGTGGCTTATTATAAAGACTAACTTGGGGGCCTTGTTTGTTTTTGTTTTGTCGTCCATACGGCGTGATATTGTATGGATGCCATCCACTTGGGTGGTAATGTATGGATCAATTGCCTCGACGCTCTGGTAAGTGTGAGTTGTGAGAGCATGATCGTCCAACCGGCGATCTAGGGGAGAGTAGTTTTGGTGACTTGCATACTTACATGTTTAAACCATGTAATTACGTAAGCACTTAATTGTGGGAACCTTTATATCGGGTAGCTTTGATACTGAAGTATATCCATCAGGGGATGTGTATATGGAAAGTATTTAAATTACCGCTTTCTTGTGTGCTTATATTGGGAAACTATTGGGCTGAAATGAGGTTTTCTGCAGGTACACTAACAGCGTAACGAGTAGACCGATAGTTTCGCTTATATGAGAGAACGTATGTATGCCACTGCCTAGCGTTAGAACTTTAGGTTTCTACTAAGGTGAGAGGGCGTACGGAACGTGCATGCATCATGTTTAATTATATCATACATATCATTTACTCCCTCCTTAAAAATTTCTGTACTCCCGACTAAAGTAAATTTCGTATCCCCTAAATGATCCTCACTTTAAGTCGTATCTTATCTTGTTGCTACAGATGGCACGTACCAAGAGGACCGCTCGTAATTCCACTGGGGGCAGGGCACCACGTCACCAGCTCGCTCCACGTGAGCCCCGCCCTGAGCCTACTAAGGTGGAAAGGCTGAGGGCAGAGTTGGCTGAAGTGACTGCTGCCAGGAATGCAGCGCGTCAGCAACTGGAGCAAGTGATTCGTGATCGTGACCAGGAAACCCTTGTAGTCCAGAGATTAACAGTAGCAAACCGCAACTGTCAACGCATGCTGGTCCGTGTCATGAACCAGAGGGATGAAGCCTGACACGAGGAGAATGTTCTGAGAGCTCATCAGTTTGAGCTCGAGCAACAGTTGGAGAACGCTGAAGAATACAATGATAATCTTCATGAAGAAGTGCACCGCCTAAACAACGAGCTTAATCCCCTGCTGCCTCGAAACAACAATGTCGATGAGGACATGGGTTCGGGAATCTTCATGGCTGAGGATGATGATGAAGTGGAGGTTGATGGACCACAGGATGCCCCACCTGCAGAAGCACCAGAGGAAGAGCCAGAAGAAGAAGAAGACGAGGAGTTAGAGCCTGTCAGTGATGAGGACGGCGGGGAGATCCTTGACACTGACTCGGAGGATGATGCTTAGAGTAGTCATCACGTGCCTATAATGTTAGGATCGTCTTTTGTGCCCTCCCTGTGAAGGAGTGAGGCCTTATAATAACTTGACTTTGGGATGTAAGGTTGAACCGTATGTTTCCTGAATGTAGTTTGAACCTGTTAATTTCGATCACAACTTGATGTCTTATTATGTTGCGTTCGATGATGGTGTCACGATTAGCACCCTTCGGTGCCGCGACGAAACCGAGGGCCTCCTATGGCGCGCGACATAAGGCTGTGCTGCTTGGCACGCGCAGGTATCGAGGTGGCTAGTCATGATCCACCATGGAACTCTACCATTGAGAAGTCTCTTTGTGATCAGTTTGAAGTAGCCTTTCTCAGTCAACTAAACACTTTGAAACTGAATCCAAGTACCGGGCAAAAGATCAAAAATCACGTAGATTTTAACGTAAACGGTTCAGTAACTGCTGTGCTCCTCGTGTGTGAGCCTTTATCAAAGAACATCTTGTTGGATTCTCTCGCATGATTGCGCCATTTGATCCGCTTGAATGGATTGTGTGGTTGTGATGAATTATTGTGCCAAGAGTATTTTAAGAAGTCTATTTCATGAAGTCAGTTTGACATATTTACAATAATTCATCTACAAATTTCCCACATCGTCAGTGCTCATTGGCTATGCATTTTGCAGATGTCGTACAATCTTCGTCGGGGTCGGGGCAATGAGGATGAGGAACAGCCACCCCCTCCGCCACCACCTACCCCGGCTGAGCTGATGCAGACAGTGGTCGAAGGGCAGCGCATGTTGGCAGATGCTATGCGCCAGCTGGCTAACGGGGAAGCTCGTCCTGGCCGCCAGGGCCCAGAGCCAAATTAGTACAACGATTTCAAGGACTTTCTGGATACAAAGCCCCCGCTCTTCAAGGAAGCGGAAGAACCACTGCAGGCTGACGAGTGGTTGAATACCATTGAACAAAAGTTTCATCTGCTACGCCTAACTGATGAGCTGAAAACTGAGTATGCTTCCCATCAGTTGCATGGTCCGACGGGCATTTGGTGGAGCCACTATCGTTCCACACTGCCTGACAATGTCCCGATTGCTTGGGATCAGTTTAAGGCGGCATTCCAGGGAAATTATATCCCTCCCGGTCTTATGGCAATCAAGCACACAGAGTTTATGAGGCAGTCGCAAGGAAACAAAAGCCTGACTGAATACTTGCAGTCCTTCAACAACCTGGCAAGGTATGCCACAGAGTTTGTGGATACCGATGCCAAAAAGATTGCTAGCTTCAAAAGGGGCCTCGGCCTAAAACTGATGAAAACTATGGGCACTAGCAAATGTACTACTTTCAATGATTTCATCAGCGATGCTTTGACCCAGGAGAACAACAATACTATTTATTCTGCCTCTAAGAGCCGTAAAAGGGCCCTTGAGGCAAGTGCTTCTCAGTCAAGGGCCTCAGCGGCACCGAGGTCTTCCCCTCGCCCACCTGCTCAGAATACAAAGTTCCGTCCGCCGCAGAAGAAGCCTGCTGCAAAAACGGGGTTCCGTAAGGCTTATACCGTCGCTCTGCCAAAGGGGACTTCTGGACAGAGCAGCTCTAGTGTTCCTCCTAGCAATATGCCTTGCTGGAATTGCAACAAGCCAGGTCATTGGGCCCGGAACTGTCCGTACCCTAAGAAAAATGTCACCCAAGGTAGTTGTCAGGGACACGCCCATTATAACAGCATTGAGGAAATTCCATCTAGTGAGGTGGTCATCGCTGGTAAGTTTCTAGTTGACCAACACCCCGCAGTGGTACTTTTTGATTCAGGTGCTTCGCATTCCTTTATCAGTCCTAAGTTTGCATCCAAATTTGCACACAAGTTGCATACTGTTGAAGGTGTGGGTTATTGTATTAGTGCTGCAAGTGGGAATATTTCCACAAAGTAGTGGGGAACCTTAAGTTTGAGATAGAAGGGCGAAGTTATTCGCTTGCCCTATTGGTTTTACCTGGTTTAGACATAGATGTTATCTTGGGCATGAATTGGATGAGTCAGAATGGGGTACTCATTGACACATCTGCTCGGGTAGTTATGCTCAAAGATCCTACAGATCAAAAGGGTTTTCTAGTACAACTTCCCAGAAAGGTTGAATTGTCAGGGGAAATTCATGCTGTGCAAGCAAAGGCGTTGGCTGAAATTTCCGTAGTAAATGAATTTCCGGACGTTTTTCCCGATGATTTGCCGGGACTCCCTTCGGATCGGGATGTGGAGTTTAAAATCGAGTTGTTGCCTGGCACCGCACCCATCTCTAGGAGACCCTATAGGATGCCTCCAAATGAGTTAGCTGAACTTAAGGTGCAGTTGAATGATCTATTAAAGAAGGGGTTAATTCGTCCTAGCTCGTCTCCGTGGGGATGCCCTGCTATCTTTGTAAAGAAGAAGGATCAAACCTTGCGGATGTGCGTGGACTATAGACCTCTGAATGCGGTCACTATTAAGAATAAGTATCCTCTACCGCGTATCAACATCTTGTTCGATCAGTTGTCCAAGGCTAAAGTCTTTTCCAAGATTGATCTAAGGTCTGGGTACCATCAGATTAAAATCCGTCCTGAAGATGTTCCAAAAACAGCCTTCTCGACAAGATACGGCCTTTATGAGTATCTTGTTATGTCCTTCGGCCTGACCAATGCCCCAGCACACTTCATGTGCTTGATGAATTCGGTGTTTATGCCCGAATTGGACAAGTTTGTGGTGGTATTCATCGATGACATCTTGGTGTATTCTAAAAATGAGGAAGAACACGCTGAACATTTGCGTATTGTCCTCAGCAGACTGCGTGAGCATAAACTGTATGCGAAGTTCAGTAAGTGTGAATTCTGGCTTCGTGAAGTACCTTTCCTTGAGCATGTGTTGTCCGATGGAGGAATTATGGTGGATCCCACTAAGGTACAAGAAGTATTGAATTGGAAGGCTCCTACTTCAGTTCATGAGGTCCGGAGTTTCCTTGGGTTGGCTGGCTATTATCGTCGCTTCGTCCCGGATTTCTCAAAAATAGCCAAACCCATGACTCGGTTGCTGTAAAAAGACACCAGGTTTGTCTGGACTCCTGAGTGTGATGCGGCTTTTCACCAACTATGAACCCTCCTAACCTCGGCTCCGGTTTTGGCACAACCGGATATCGAGAAACCTTTTGATGTTTACTGTGATGCCTCAGGCATAGGTTTGGGAGGTGTTTTGATGCAGGAAGGCTGAGTAATTGCATATATTTCCCGACAACTTCAGAAGCATGAGGTGAATTATCCAACGCATGACTTAGAACTGGCCGCAGTTGTTCATGCTTTGAAGGTATGGCGGCATTATCTGCTGGGCAATGTCTGCAATATCTATACAGACCACAAAAGCCTCAAATACATCTTCACCCAACCCGAGCTAAATATGCGTCAGAGAAGATGGCTCGAGTTGATTAAAGATTATAATCTTCAAGTACACTATCACCCAGGCAAGGCAAATGTGGTTGCGGACGCTTTAAGCTGTAAGTCTCATTGCCATTCCTTAATTGAAACTGATTTTTACCGATCTCGCCTGTTACATCCGGCAGTCTTGTACAACATCACTGTCAGTGGTACTCTCAGAAATAGAATCATTGAGCTCCAAAAGACTGATCCGGGTATCTTTCACATAAAACGGAAGATGAATGAAGGAGAGACTAAGCATTTCAGGTTAGATGACGAAGGTGTGCTGTGGTTTAAGGATAGGTTAGTGGTACCTAAGGACCGAGAGCTTAGAGATCAGATCCTGTCCGAAGCACATTCATCCAAGTTGTCCATCCATCCTGGTAGTAATAAGATGTATTATGATTTGAAGCCACTTTATTGGTGGACCAAGATGCGGAAAGAGATAGCTGCATATGTTGCTAGATGTGACACCTGTTGCAGAGTTAAAGCTGTGCACATGAAAGCTGGGCTACTTCAGCCACTTTCCATTCCAGGCTGGAAATGGGAAGAGATAAGTATGGATTTCATTGTCGGACTTCCTCCTACTGTCAAAAATCATAACTCTATTTGGGTAATTGTTGATCGTTTGACCAAATCAGCTCACTTCATCCCAGTGAGAGTGGACTATCGTCCCACTGACTATGCTGAGTTGTACTTCAATCATATAGTCCGGCTTCATGGGATACCTCGTACTATCGTTTCTAACCGTGGTCCCCAGTTCACTGCTCGCTTTTGGGAGCATTTGCATCACCTTCTGGGAACCAAGTTAGTGAGAAGCTCTGCTTATCACCCCCAGACATCGGGTCAGACAGAACGAGTTAACCAAATCTTGGAAGATCTGTTGCGAGCATGCGTCATTTCATCCAAGGGTTCTTGGGAAAAATGGTTACCTTTAGCCGAATTCTCGTACAATAACAGTTATCAAGAGAGTATTAAGATGGCCCCATTCGAAGCTTTGTACGGTCGAAAGTGTCGAACTCCACTAAACTGGGTAGAAGCTGGGGAAAGAAGGTATTATGGCATTGATTTTGTCCAGGAAGCCGAGGAACAAGTCCGTACCATCCAGAAACACATGGCTACAGCACAAGCGAGACAGAAAAGCTATGCGGATCGTCGTAGAAAACCACTCGAATTTGAAGTTGGAGACTTCGTTTATTTGAAAGTTTCTCCAATGAAGAGTGTCCAACGTTTTGGTGTTAAGCGGAAACTTGCACCAAGATACATGGGTCCTTTCCAGATCATAGGCAAGAGTGGAGCTGTTGCGTATAAAATCCAGTTACCTCCAGAAATGAGTGCCATATTCAACGTCTTCCATGTATCTCAGCTCAAAAAGTGTCTTCGAGTTCCTGAGGAAAGAGTTCCGTTAAGAGATATTAGGCTAGAATCCGATCTAACTTACAAAGAAAAGCTAGTCCGAGTGATCGATACTCAGGAACGAGTGACTAGAAGCAAAGTGGTTAAGTGGTATAAAGTAATGTGGAGTAATCAGGGTAGTGAAAGTGACGCTACATGGGAACGGGAGGATTATTTGCGGGATGGTTATAAAGAATTCTATGAAAAATGGTACGCTTTCCAAATCTCGGGACGAGATTTTTATAAGGGGGGAGGGCTGTAACACTTCAAGTGTTTAGTCCTTAATTGCATTGCATTTGCATTTGCATAAGCATAAGCATGCATCATTCATGTTTGTTATTTTATGTGATGCAACACATGTGATTGTTCTAGGGTTTGTTTGATTTATTTCATGAAGTATTTGATAGTTGGTGTAACAAAAAGGTAAGGTAGCCAATCATGACCTACAACACCTTAGTTATACTTAGGGTAACATTTGGAACAAGGTTCATGTTGACCAAAATTACAAATTTGCCCTCCAAGAGAAGTTTGACCACCATTTGACCCTAGAAGGCTCTAGTTTGACCAATTAAAAAGTCTAATTTAGAGACCTTGCATGGAAGAGCACCCTTAAGCAAAGTTGTAAAGAAATTCATGGAGAACAAAAGTCTCAATATGACCATCTCATGAAATTGACCCTAACATGCTCAAAAGTGGCCCACAAGTCAGTTAGAGAGGTAGCTCCAAGACTTAGAATTTTTCTAAGTCTGGAATCTGACCCTACAGTTTTACTGATGCCTACTTTAGGAGCTTGTAGTTTGCAAACCAGGCCAAACCAGCTTTCACTCATATTGACAAACTTGTAGATCACATGTAACCCTACAACTTTGTCAACATCACCCAAGCCTGGTTCTCAATGGTTCAAGAGATATCGTGTCATGAACTTATGCTGTCAGTCGGCATCGTTAACTGAACCCCGGTTTCAGTTTCATCAAGCACTACTTTGAGGTCATGTAGTTTGAATTATAGGCTGAACCAGCCCAAACACCAATTGACAAAGTTGTTGACCTAACGTAGCTCTACAAACTTGATGTTGCCACCTTGGACTGAAACAGGCTGGTTTAGAAGTTAATCACGTTCGAAATCACTCTGTCAGTCACTACCGATGGCGTCAATGAACTGCGATTCAGTTTCGTCAGTGGCCGACCGGCCACAGGGCAACGCCGACGCGTGGAGGCGCGGTGGCGCCCGTACGCCGGCCCTGGCCCCACCAGTCAGGCCACGACGCCTTCAAGACGCCACGACGCGCGAGCCGGCCTCCATTCCTCCGCCCCCTCTCTTCCAGTTGCAAAAACATCGAAACCAAGCCGCCATTGCCGTTCTTCTCCGGCGAGCTCAAGCGCGAGCTACACTGCATCACCGGCCGCCAGACCTCGCCACTCCCTCCGCCTCACCACCCTCCATCCCCTTGACCCACCGAAGCCCGCGATTTAACTCAAGGTGAGCCGCATTGCTTTCTTCCCTGTCTCCGAGAGGTCGCCGGAGCCCGCCATGGGACCTCACCGTGGTCGGGGTGCTTCGGGTCTCTCTCCATCCTCCCTTCCTATCAAAATGGATCCGCCTAGTTTCGGTGAAGCTCGTACCGAGCCTAGATCGCACCGTACATCCTCACCGGCGACGGTGCGCCGCCACCGGACATCACCGGCCGCCGCTCGCGATGACAAGCCCCTTCCACCCCATCCCCATCCATTCCACGAGCACCAATCGACGCACCGGGTGACGGAGAACACGAGGCGGTGTTCGATTGGCCGAGCGAGCTCTTCTCCGGCGAGCTCGAGCTCGTCGGAGCTCGCGGGTCTCCGCCTCCCCTGCCTCTGGTCACTGACCGCGGGGGCCCGCCCGTCAGTGTCGCGCGCGGGCGGGGGCGCTGAGCGGGCCGCGCGCGCGCGCGAGTGTGTGGGCCGAGTTTTCCGGGCCGGCCCAGTTCATCCGAAATGAAATTCATTTTTATTATTTTGTCACTAATTTTTGTACAAGTTGGAAAAATATAGATCTAGGGTTTTAATGATCCAAAAATCATGAGATAAATTTTGTTAGGGTCTACATGATGTGTAGTATTTTAGAAAAATATGGATCTGGCATGAGATGTTTAAATTCTGTAAGAATTTAATAGATCCTTTAAATGTGTTTTGGAATGCATGCAAATTTGTTAAATTTATAACTTGAGCTGTGTTGTTCCATAAATCATGAAATTTGGTGGGTAGGTTACTCTATGCTAGCCCTAGCTCTGGTAAAAATTTGGGCATCAGTGGTTAAGTAATTTCCAAGTTATAAGGCTATCATTTTATTCTAGGAGATAATTGAAGGAATTTTTGTAATTTTTCTACATGTTCAATGTTCTTGTAACTTTTTGGAGAATGTCTTGGTACCCTAGAGTGTCTAAGAAAAATATGAAATCTTTTGTTTGATACTTTTCAATATGATTTATTAATTATACAAAAATCAGCCTTTTTGTCTGGTGAATTTTGTATAGAGAATTTCTGTGAATAAAACTTGTTCAAATTTTTACTGTGGTCTCTGTTTGGGTCAGAGAGTCCTCTGTAATTTTTGTAGAATTTTAGGAGCAGTTTACATATATGTTTAAAATTCCACCTAATTAATTAAGTAAAATAAGAAATGAGTATAAATAAATGTTCTAGGTAGTCACACCCTACTTTCTGGTGTTGTTATACCCCATGTGAACTTTTGGAAATCTTAGTTTGGTTTTAAGGGTCTTTGGCCACATCAATAAATGTTTAACCTTTGTAATTTTAGGTTTTCTGGACAGCTAGTAGTAATTCTAAATTTGGCTTTGATAAAATTGGTTGCTGGAAAACTTGTAAATACCAAAGTTGGAGTAAGCTTGATGAACTAGCTTGTGTCAAAATTTGGAAGCATTTGGCTTAGTAGTTTGAGAGTTACTGTTGTTTAAAGTGGCAGTTCAAAATCTGCTACTCTCTGTTTTGAGAGGACAGATTCTGGAACTTGTGAAGTTTGACATGGAAAAACTTAGGAGTTTGGAGTTGAGGTCTGAAAATGAATTGTAGTGCATTTCTTAGGCTTTCCAGATTGTCTTAGATCATATCTTTTGGAATTGTAAATCTCCAGTTGTGATAAAAACAAGTAGCTGCTGTCCAGAATGCTTACTGTGGTGTTTTGCTGATTGATATGGTGTGATATCCTAAAACATGCTACTTTTGTAATTGTTAGGTGTTAGGGCCTTAACTGAGGATGAGCAGCTTTATCTTAGGTTAAGTAGATTAGGTGAGTACTTCTCTACCGGAGAGGAAATTTGCACCTACTCTTTTGAAGTGATTTGAATAGAGCGTTAAATTGTTGTAATGCATTTCATTCCGAGCATATTGCATCTTTCATTATGCATTCATGGGATTTATTATGCACTCATGCAATAGGTGTACCGGAGGGGGTGACACTCCTCGAATTCGAGCAAGCGATACCGGAGGAGGTGCTGAGTCAACCGGAGGAATTAGCAGAAGAACCCAACGTCGGGGAAGCTCCGTCAGAAGATCTACCCGAGTGTCCGGACCACAGACCCGCAACCTTTCTCAAAGGCAAGCCCCGGTGCATGCTGAACCCATCGTTTTATAAATATATCTTGAGTACTTTAATTGTTTATTGCATTAAGTTCTAGGAGTTATATGAAAACACTTGCTGCATTGTACCTGTCCTTGTCCAGATATCGTACTTAAATCCTATATTAGGTTTAGGCACGTGTCGATGCTTAGCCCTGCTTAGTACGGTAGAAGTCGGGTGATTTCCGGTCATCCGCGAGATATAGGACTGGGTCGCGAGTGGCTTATGGCTATTGTGATGGAACCATGCTTTAAAATGAAGTTGAGACCGGGCGGGAGTTCGATGGTACAGCCGCAAGACACTTCACGTCTTGGGTGTGGAGCCATGCCTGTCTGAGTCGTTTAAGGACCGATTCGCTGTACGTCCTTGAGTCATGTTGAACGCAGTCTAACACTTAGTTGGCCGGATAAGTCGTTCCGACCGCGAAGCCGAGTAATGTGATTTAGGCCAGGAATCGAATGGTAGGTTGCTTCTTGGAGGAGAGAAAGGATGTGCTTGAGGACATTGGCGTGAGACCAAGGGGGGGTTAAAGTCCCTATCACCTGGCAGAGTGTCGCCCTTGGGGTCGCGACATCATTCGGACCCGCGATTCCTGAATCATATGAAAAGGTGGCCTGTGCGACCCTGACAGGGGTCTGCACGGTGAGTGTTAGAAATACCCCTCCAGCTGGATAGGAATTCGATTCGAATCGCCGTCGCTCCCGGTTAGTGAACACTTGACTTGAGCAGCGACAACGTAGATCTCATTAAATGAACAGATGGTTAAGTGAATGATACAATGTTGCGACCATTTATACCTATTATGGAAAAAAGATGAATAATTGTTTGATGATGATCAAGTGCATGTTTAGTACAGGTGCTAAGATAGATGACAGGTAAATGCTAAAAATAACTGCTAGTACAGGTTATAAGAGTTTCAACTACTTATGCCTTTATGCAAAATGTGGTGTCAGCTAGCCTCTTGTGTAAGCCTTGCATAATCCTTGGTGTTATTTTATTTCTGGTTTTTGATGGGTAAGTCTAGCTGAGTACATTCCAGTACTCAGGGTTTATTCCCTCCTGTTGCAGATGACATGCTTTATCAGGGATTCTGCAAGACGTGTCTCCACCCTGCGGGTGATGATGACTAGATCACAAGGGCGTGATCGTCTTTATGTACTTTCCTCATGCTTTTGTGGGATGTCGATCATCCAGACTGGCAGTATTTAATTAACTAGTGTGTGTGTTATGCTTCCGCTACTTTCAAACTTGGTTTGTAATATTTGCTACTCCGTGGTGTAAACTTATTTCGGAACTACTTGTGAAATGTAACGTACGATGTGTATGTTGAATGATGCGATCCTGGTTGTAAGCAGTTTGGTTTGAAATCCTTCGTGATTTCGATTGACTACCGGGATTATATGGGCTCAAGTTTGAAAATTTGAGCGCTTCGGTGCTTGTTTTCGTACTTGTGCTCTTATAATTTGGTCGGTTCTGTTACAGCTAGTATCGGAGCATAATTCAACATTAAAAACATCATACGAGTATTTAAAAACAAAAATATTTGATTATGAAAAAAAGGTTTAAACACTAAAAATTATTTTTAGGTATGCCAGTGATCACATCCCTTAGCCCAAATAAGGACTCTTAGGTGGCTTATTATAAAGACTAACTTGGGGGCCTTGTTTGTTTTTGTTTCGTCGTCCATACGGCGTGATATTGTATGGATGCCATCCACTTGGGTGGTAATGTATGGATCAATTGCCTCGACGCTCTGGTAAGTGTGAGTTGTGAGAGCATGATCGTCCAACCGGCGATCTAGGGGAGAGTAGTTTTGGTGACTTGCATACTTACATGTTTAAACCATGTAATTACGTAAGCACTTAATTGTGGGAACCTTTATATCGGGTAGCTTTGATACTGAAGTATATCCATCAGGGGATGTGTATATGGAAAGTATTTAAATTACCGCTTTCTTGTGTGCTTATATTGGGAAACTGTTGGGCTGAAATGAGGTTTTCTGCAGGTACACTAACAGCGTAACGAGTAGACCGATAGTTTCGCTTATATGAGAGAACGTATGTATGCCACCGCCTAGCGTTAGAACTTTAGGTTTCTACTAAGGTGAGAGGGCGTACGGAACGTGCATGCATCATGTTTAATTATATCATACATATCATTTACTCCCTCCTTAAAAATTTCTGTACTCCCGACTAAAGTAAATTTCATATCCCCTAAATGATCCTCACTTTAAGTCGTATCTTATCTTGTTGCTACAGATGGCACGTACCAAGAGGACCGCTCGTAATTCCACTGGGGGCAGGGCACCGCGTCACCAGCTCGCTCCACGTGAGCCCCGCCCTGAGCCTACTGAGGTGGAAAGGCTGAGGGCAGAGTTGGCTGAAGTGACTGCTGCCAGGAATGCAGCGCGTCAGCAACTGGAGCAAGTGATTCGTGATCGTGACCAGGAAACCCTTGCAGTCCAGAGATTAACAGTAGCAAACCGCAACTGTCAACGCATGCTGGTCCGTGTCATGAACCAGAGGGATGAAGCCTGACACGAGGAGAATGTTCTGAGAGCTCATCAGTTTGAGCTCGAGCAACAGTTGGAGAACGCTGAAGAATACAATGATAATCTTCATGAAGAAGTGCACCGCCTGAACAACGAGCTTAATCCCCTGCTGCCTCGAAACAACAATGTCGATGAGGACATGGGTTCGGGAATCTTCATGGCTGAGGATGATGATGAAGTGGAGGTTGATGGACCACAGGATGCCCCACCTGTAGAAGCACCAGAGGAAGAGCCAGAAGAAGAAGAAGACGAGGAGTTAGAGCCTGTCAGTGATGAGGACGGCGGGGAGATCCTTGACACTGACTCGAAGGATGATGCTTAGAGTAGTCATCACGTGCCTATAATGTTAGGATCGTCTTTTGTGCCCTCCCTGTGAAGGAGTGAGGCCTTGTAATAACTTGACTTTGGGATGTAAGGTTGAACCGTATGTTTCCTGAATGTAGTTTGAACCTGTTAATTTCGATCACAACTTGATGTCTTATTATGTTGCGTTCGATGATGGTGTCACGATTAGCACCCTTCGGTGCCGCGACGAAACCGAGGGCCTCCTATGGCGCGCGACATAAGGCTGTGCTGCTTGGCACGCGCAGGTATCGAGGTGGCTAGTCATGATCCACCATGGAACTCTACCATGGAGAAGTCTCTTTGTGATCAGTTTGAAGTAGCCTTTCTCAGTCAACTAAACACTTTGAAACTGAATCCAAGTACCGGGCAAAAGATCAAAAATCACGTAGATTTTAACGTAAACGGTTCAGTAACTGCTGTGCTCCTCGTGTGTGAGCCTTTATCAAAGAACATCTTGTTGGATTCTCTCGCATGATTGCGCCATTTGATCCGCTTGAATGGATTGTGCGGTTGTGATGAATTATTGTGCCAAGAGTATTTTGAGAAGTCTATTTCATGAAGTCAGTTTGACATATTTACAATAATTCATCTACAAATTTCCCACATCGTCAGTGCTCATTGGCTATGCATTTTGCAGATGTCGTACAATCTTCGTCGGGGTCGGGGCAATGAGGATGAGGAACAGCCACCCCCTCCGCCACCACCTACCCCGGCTGAGCTGATGCAGACAGTGGTCGAAGGGCAGCGCATGTTGGCAGATGCTATGCGCCAGCTGGCTAACCGGGAAGCTCGTCCTGGCCGCCAGGGCCCAGAGCCAAATTAGTACAACGATTTCAAGGACTTTCTGGATACAAAGCCCCCGCTCTTCAAGGAAGCGGAAGAACCACTGCAGGCTGACGAGTGGTTGAATACCATTGAACAAAAGTTTCATCTGCTACGCCTAACTGATGAGCTGAAAACTGAGTATGCTTCCCATCAGTTGCATGGTCCGACGGGCATTTGGTGGAGCCACTATCGTTCCACACTGCCTGACAATGTCCCGATTGCTTGGGATCAGTTTAAGGCGGCATTCCAGGGAAATTATATCCCTCCCGGTCTTATGGCAATCAAGCACACAGAGTTTATGAGGCTGTCGCAAGGAAACAAAAGCCTGACTGAATACTTGCAGTCCTTCAACAACCTGGCAAGGTATGCCATAGAGTTTGTGGATACCGATGCCAAAAAGATTGCTAGCTTCAAAAGGGGCCTCGGCCTAAAACTGATGAAAACTATGGGCACTAGCAAATGTACTACTTTCAATGATTTCATCAGCGATGCTTTGACCCAGGAGAACAACAATACTATTTATTCTGCCTCTAAGAGCCGTAAAAGGGCCCTTGAGGCAAGTGCTTCTCAGTCAAGGGCCTCAGCGGCACCGAGGTCTTCCCCTCGCCCACCTGCTCAGAATACAAAGTTCCGTCCGCCGCAGAAGAAGCCTGCTGCAAAAACGGGGTTCCGTAAGGCTTATACCGTCGCTCTGCCAAAGGGGACTTCTGGACAGAGCAGCTCTAGTGTTCCTCCTAGCAATATGCCTTGCTGGAATTGCAACAAGCCAGGTCATTGGGCCCGGAACTGTCCGTACCCTAAGAAAAATGTCACCTAAGGTAGTTGTCAGGGACACGCCCATTATAACAGCATTGAGGAAATTCCATCTGGTGAGGTGGTCATCGCTGGTAAGTTTCTAGTTGACCAACACCCCGCAGTGGTACTTTTTGATTCAGGTGCTTCGCATTCCTTTATCAGTCCTAAGTTTGCATCCAAATTTGCACACAAGTTGCATACTGTTGAAGGTGTGGGTTATTGTATTAGTGCTGCAAGTGGGAATATTTCCACAAACAAAGTAGTGGGAAACCTTAAGTTTGAGATAGAAGGGCGAAGTTATTCGCTTGCCCTATTGGTTTTACCTGGTTTAGACATAGATGTTATCTTGGGCATGAATTGGATGAGTCAGAATGGGGTACTCATTGACACATCCGCTCGGGTAGTTATGCTCAGAGATCCTACAGATCAAAAGGGTTTTCTAGTACAACTTCCCAGAAAGGTTGAATTGTCAGGGGAAATTCATGCTGTGCAAGCAAAGGCGTTGGCTGAAATTTCCGTAGTAAATGAATTTCCGGACGTTTTTCCCGATGATTTGCCGGGACTCCCTTCGGATCGGGATGTGGAGTTTAAAATCGAGTTGTTGCCTGGCACCGCACCCATCTCTAGGAGACCCTATAGGATGCCTCCAAATGAGTTAGCTGAACTTAAGGTGCAGTTGAATGATCTGTTAAAGAAGGGGTTAATTCGTCCTAGCTCGTCTCCGTGGGGATGCCCTGCTATCTTTGTAAAGAAGAAGGATCAAACCTTGCGGATGTGCGTGGACTATAGACCTCTGAATGCGGTCACTGTTAAGAATAAGTATCCTCTACCGCGTATCAACATCTTGTTCGATCAGTTGTCCAAGGCTAAAGTCTTTTCCAAGATTGATCTAAGGTCTGGGTACCATCAGATTAAAATCCGTCCTGAAGATGTTCTAAAAACAGCCTTCTCGACAAGATACGACCTTTATGAGTATCTTGTTATGTCCTTCGGCCTGACCAATGCCCCAGCACACTTCATGTGCTTGATGAATTCGGTGTTTATGCCCGAATTGGACAAGTTTGTGGTGGTATTCATCGATGACATCTTGGTGTATTCTAAAAATGAGGAAGAACACGCTGAACATTTGCGTATTGTCCTCAGCAGACTGCGTGAGCATAAACTGTATGCGAAGTTCAGTAAGTGTGAATTCTGGCTTCGTGAAGTACCTTTCCTTGAGCATGTGTTGTCCGATGGAGGAATTATGGTGGATCCCACTAAGGTACAAGAAGTATTGAATTGGAAGGCTCCTACTTCAGTTCATGAGGTCCGGAGTTTCCTTGGGTTGGCTGGCTATTATCGTCGCTTCGTCCCGAATTTCTCAAAAATAGCCAAACCCATGACTCGGTTGCTGTAAAAAGACACCAGGTTTGTCTGGACTCCTGAGTGTGATGCGGCTTTTCACCAACTACGAACCCTCCTAACCTCGGCTCTGGTTTTGGCACAACCGGATATCGAGAAACCTTTTGATGTTTACTGTGATGCCTCAGGCATAGGTTTGGGAGGTGTTTTGATGCAGGAAGGCCGAGTAATTGCATATATTTCCCGACAACTTCGGAAGCATGAGGTGAATTATCCAACGCATGACTTAGAACTGGCCGCAGTTGTTCATGCTTTGAAGGTATGGCGGCATTATCTGCTGGGCAATGTCTGCAATATCTATACAGACCACAAAAGCCTCAAATACATCTTCACCCAACCCGAGCTAAATATGCGTCAGAGAAGATGGCTCAAGTTGATTAAACATTATAATCTTCAAGTACACTGTCACCCAGGCAAGGCAAATGTGGTTGCGGACGCTTTAAGCTGTAAGTCTCATTGCCATTCCTTAATTGAAACTGATTTTTACCGATCTCGCCTGTTACATCCGGCAGTCTTGTACAACATCACTGTCAGTGGTACTCTCAGAAATAGAATCATTGAGCTCCAAAAGACTGATCCGGGTATCTTTCACATAAAACGGAAGATGAATGAAGGAGAGACTAAGCATTTCAGGTTAGATGACGAAGGTGTGCTGTGGTTTAAGGATAGGTTAGTGGTACCTAAGGACCGAGAGCTTAGAGATCAGATCCTGTCCGAAGCACATTCATCCAAGTTGTCCATCCATCCTGGTAGTAATAAGATGTATTATGATTTGAAGCCACTTTATTGGTGGACCAAGATGCGGAAAGAGATAGCTGCATATGTTGCTAGATGTGACACCTGTTGCAGAGTTAAAGCTGTGCACATGAAAGCTGGGCTACTTCAGCCACTTTCCATTCCAGGCTGGAAATGGGAAGAGATAAGTATGGATTTCATTGTCGGACTTCCTCCTACTGTCAAAAATCATAACTCTATTTGGGTAATTGTTGATCGTTTGACCAAATCAGCTCACTTCATCCCAGTGAGAGTGGACTATCGTCCCACTGACTATGCTGAGTTGTACTTCAATCATATAGTCCGGCTTCATGGGATACCTCGTACTATCGTTTCTAACCGTGGTCCCCAGTTCACTGCTCGCTTTTGGGAGCATTTGCATCACCTTCTGGGAACCAAGTTAGTGAGAAGCTCTGCTTATCACCCCCAGACATCGGGTCAGACAGAACGAGTTAACCAAATCTTGGAAGATCTATTGCGAGCATGCGTCATTTCATCCAAGGGTTCTTGGGAAAAATGGTTACCTTTAGCCGAATTCTCGTACAATAACAGTTATCAAGAGAGTATTAAGATGGCCCCATTCGAAGCTTTGTACGGTCGAAAGTGTCGAACTCCACTAAACTGGGTAGAAGCTGGGGAAAGAAGGTATTATGGCATTGATTTTGTCCAGGAAGCCGAGGAACAAGTCCGTACCATCCAGAAACACATGGCTGCAGCACAAGCGAGACAGAAAAGCTATGCGGATCGTCGTAGAAAACCACTCGAATTTGAAGTTGGAGACTTCGTTTATTTGAAAGTTTCTCCAATGAAGAGTGTCCAACGTTTTGGTGTTAAGCGGAAACTTGCACCAAGATACGTGGGTCCTTTCCAGATCATAGGCAAGAGTGGAGCTGTTGCGTATAAAATCCAGTTACCTCCAGAAATGAGTGCCATATTCAACGTCTTCCATGTATCTCAGCTCAAAAAGTGTCTTCGAGTTCCTGAGGAAAGAGTTCCGTTAAGAGATATCAGGCTAGAATCCGATCTAACTTACGAAGAAAAGCCAGTCCGAGTGATCGATACTCAGGAACGAGTGACTAGAAGCAAAGTGGTTAAGTGGTATAAAGTAATGTGGAGTAATCAGGGTAGTGAAAGTGACGCTACATGGGAACGGGAGGATTATTTGCGGGATGGTTATAAAGAATTCTATGAAAAATGGTACGCTTTCCAAATCTCAGGATGAGATTTTTATAAGGGGGGAGGGCTGTAACACTTCAAGTGTTTAGTCCTTAATTGCATTGCATTTGCATTTGCATAAGCATAAGCATGCATCATTCATGTTTGTTATTTTATGTGATGCAACACATGTGATTGTTCTAGGGTTTGTTTGATTTATTTCATGAAGTATTTGATAGTTGGTGTAACAAAAAGGTAAGGTAGCCAATCATGACCTACAACACCTTAGTTATACTTAGGGTAACATTTGGAACAAGGTTCATGTTGACCAAAATTACAAATTTGCCCTCCAAGAGAAGTTTGACCACCATTTGACCCTAGAAGGCTCTAGTTTGACCAATTAAAAAGTCTAATTTAGAGACCTTGCATGGAAGAGCACCCTTAAGCAAAGTTGTAAAGAAATTCATGGAGAACAAAAGTCTCAATATGACCATCTCATGAAATTGACCCTAACATGCTCAAAAGTGGCCCACAAGTCAGTTAGAGAGGTAGCTCCAAGACTTAGAATTTTTCTAAGTCTGGAATCTGACCCTACAGTTTTACTGATGCCTACTTTAGGAGCTTGTAGTTTGCAAACCAGGCCAAACCAGCTTTCACTCATATTGACAAACTTGTAGATCACATGTAACCCTACAACTTTGTCAACATCACCCAAGCCTGGTTCTCAATGGTTCAAGAGATATCGTGTCATGAACTTAGGCTGTCAGTCGGCATCGTTAACTGAACCCCGGTTTCAGTTTCATCAAGCACTACTTTGAGGCCATGTAGTTTGAATTATAGGCTGAACCAGCCCAAACACCAATTGACAAAGTTGTTGACCTAACGTAGCTCTACAAACTTGATGTTGCCACCTTGGACTGAAATAGGCTAGTTTAGAAGTTAATCACGTTCGAAATCACTCTGTCAGTCACTACCGATGGCGTCAATGAACTGTGATTCAGTTTCGTCAGTGGCCGACCGGCCACAGGGCAACGCCGACGCGTGGAGGCGCGGTGGCGCCCGTACGCCGGCCCTGGCCCCACCAGTCAGGCCGCGACGCCTTCAAGACGCCACGACGCGCGAGCCGGCCTCCATTCCTCCGCCCCCTCTCTTCTAGTTGCAAAAACACCGAAACCAAGCCGCCATTGCCGTTCTTCTCCGGCGAGCTCAAGCGCGAGCTACACCGCATCACCGGCCGCCAGACCTCGCCACTCGCTCCGCCTCACCACCCTCCATCCCCTTGACCCACCGAAGCCCGCGATTTGACTCAAGGTGAGCCGCATTGCTTTCTTCCCCGTCTCCGAGAGGTCGCCGGAGCCCGCCATGGGACCTCACCGTGGTCGGGGTGCTTCGGGTCTCTCTCCATCCTCCCTTCCTATCAAAATGGATCCGCCTAGTTTCGGTGAAGCTCATACCGAGCCTAGACCGCACCGTACATCCTCACCGGCGACGGTGCGCCGCCACCGGACATCACCGACCGCCGCTCGTGGTGACAAGCCCCTTCCACCCCATCCCCATCCATTCCACAAGCACCAATCGACGCACCGGGTGACGGAGAACACGAGGCGGTGTTCGATTGGCCGAGCGAGCTCTTCTCCGGCGAGCTCGAGCTCGTCGGAGCTCGCGGGTCTCCGCCTCCCCTACCTCCGGTCACTGACCGCGGGGGCCCACCCGTCAGTGTCGCGCGCGGGCGGGGGCGCTGAGCGGGCCGCGCGCGCGCGAGTGTGTGGGCCGAGTTTTCCGGGCCGGCCCAGTTCATCCGAAATGAAATTCATTTTTATTATTTTGTCACTGATTTTTGTACAAGTTGGAAAAATATAGATCTAGGGTTTTAATGATCCAAAAATCATGAGATAAATTTTGTTAGGGTCTACATGATGTGTAGTATTTTAGAAAAATATGGATCTGACATGAGATGTTTAAATTCTGTAAGAATTTAATAGATCCTTTAAATGTGTTTTAGAATGCATGCAAATTTGTTAAATTTATAACTTGAGCTGTATTGTTCCATAAATCATGAAATTTGGTGGGTAGGTTACTCTATGCTAGCCCTAGCTCTGGTAAAAATTTGGGCATCAGTGCTTAAGTAATGTCCAAGTTATAAGGCTATCATTTTATTCTAGGAGATAATTGAACTAATTTTTGTAATTTTTCTACATGTGCAATGTTCTTGTAACTTTTTGGAGAATGTCTTGGTACCCTAGAGTGTCTAAGAAAAATATGAAATCTATTGTTTGATACTTTTCAGTATGATTTATTAATTATACAAAAATCAGCCTTTTTGACTGGTGAATTTTGTATAGAGAATTTCTGTGAATAAAACTTGTTCAAATTTTTACTGTGGTCTCTTTTTGGGTCAGAGAGTCCCCTGTAATTTTTGTAGAATTGTAGGAGCAGTTTACATATATGTTTAAAATTCCACCTAATTAATTAAGTAAAATAAGAAATGAGTATAAATAAATGTTCTAGGTAGTCACACCCTACTTTCTGGTGTTGTTATACCCCATGTGAACTTTTGGAAATCTTAGTTTGGTTTTAAGGGTCTTTGGCCACATCAATAAATGTTTAACCTTTGTAATTTTAGGTTTTCTGGACAGCTAGTAGTAATTCTAAATTTGGCTTTGATAAAATTGGTTGCTGGAAAACTTGTAAATACCAAAGTTGGATTAAACTTGATGAACTAGCTTGTGTAAAAATTTGGAAGCATTTGGCTTAGTAGTTTGAGAGTTACTGTTGTTTAAAGTGGCAGTTCAAAATCTGCTACTCTCTGTTTTGAGAGGACAGATTCTGGAACTTGTGAAGTTTGACATGGAAAAACTTAGGAGTTTGGAGTTGAGGTCTGAAAATGAATTGTAGTGCATTTCTTAGGCTTTCCAGATTGTCTTAGATCATATCTTTTGGAATTGTAAATCTCCAGTTGTGATAAAGACAAGTAGCTGCTGTCCAGAATGCTTACTGTGGTGTTTTGCTGATTGATATGGTGTGATATCCTAAAACATGCTACTTTTGTAATTGTTAGGTGTTAGGGCCTTAACTGAGGATGAGCAGCTTTATCTTAGGTTAAGTAGATTAGGTGAGTACTTCTCTACCGGAGAGGAAATTTGCACCTACTCTTTTGAAGTGATTTGAATAGAGCGTTAAATTGTTGTAATGCATTTCATTCCGAGCATATTGCATCTTTCATTATGCATTCATGGGATTTATTATGCACTCATGCAATAGATGTACCGGAGGGGGTGACACTCCTCGAATTCGAGCAAGCGATACCGGAGGAGGTGCTGAGTCAACCGGAGGAATTAGTAGAAGAACCCAACGTCGGGGAAGCTCCGTCAGAAGATCTACCCGAGTGTCCGGACCACAGACCCGCAACCTTTCTCAAAGGCAAGCCCCGGTGCATGCTGAACCCATCGTTTTATAAATATATCTTGAGTACTTTTAATTGTTTATTGCATTAAGTTCTAGGAGTTATATGAAAACACTTGCTGCATTGTACCTGTCCTTGTCCAGATATCGTACTTAAATCCTATATTAGGTTTAGGCACGTGTTGATGCTTAGCCCTGCTTAGTACGGTAGAAGTCGGGTGATTTCCGGTCATCCGCGAGATATAGGACTGGGTCGCGAGTGGCTTATGGCTATCGTGATGGAACCATGCTTTAAAATGAAGTTGAGACCGGGCGGGAGTTCGATGGTACAGCCGCAAGACACTTCACGTCTTGGGTGTGGAGCCATGCCCGTCTGAGTCGTTTAAGGACCGATTCGCTGTACGTCCTTGAGTCATGTTGAATGCAGTCTAACACTTAGTTGGCCGGATAAGTCGTTCCGACCGCAAAGCCGAGTAATGTGATTCAGGCCGGGAATCGAATGGTAGGTTGCTTCTTGGAGGAGAGAAAGGATGTGCTTGGGGACATTGGCGTGAGACCAAGGGGGGGTTAAAGTCCCTATCACCTGGCAGAGTGTCGCCCTTGGGGTCGCGACATCATTCGGACCCGCGATTCCTAAATCATATGAAAAGGTGGCCTGTGCGACCCTGGCAGGGGTCTGCACGGTGAGTGTTAGAAATACCCCTCCAGCTGGATAGGAATCCGATTCGAATCGCCGTCGCTCCCGGTTAGTGAGCACTTGACTTGAGCAGCGGCAACATAGATCTCATTAAATGAACAGATGGTTAAGTGAATGATACAATGTTGCCACCATTTATACCTATTATGGAAATAAGATGAATAATTGTTTGATGATGATCAAGTGCATGTTTAGTACAGGTGCTAAGATAGATGACAGGTAAATGCTAAAAATAACTGCTAGTACAGGTTATAAGAGTTTCAACTACTTATGCCTTTATGCAAAATGTGGTGTCAGCTAGCCTCTTGTGTAAGCCTTGCATAATCCTTGGTGTTATTTTATTTCTGGTTTTTGACGGGTAAGTCTAGCTGAGTACATTCCAGTACTCAGGGTTTATTCCCTCCTGTTGCAGATGACATGCTTTATCAGGGATTCTGCAAGACGTGTCTCCACCCTGCGGGTGATGATGACTAGATCACAAGGGCATGATCGTCTTTATGTACTTTCCTCATGCTTTTGCGGGATATCGATCATCCAGACTGGCAGTATTTAATTAACTAGTGTGTGTGTTATGCTTCCGCTACTTTCAAACTTGGTTTGTAATATTTGCTACTCCGTGGTGTAAACTTATTTCGGAACTACTTGTGAAATGTAACGTACGATGTGTATGTTGAATGATGCGATCCTGGTTGTAAGCAGTTTGGTTTGAAATCCTTCGTGATTTCGATTGACTACCGGGATTATATGGGCTCAAGTTTGAAAATTTGAGCGCTTCGGTGCTTGTTTTCGTACTTGTGCTCTTATAATTTGGTCGGTTCTGTTACAAGAGGCATCCAGAATTTTCTGCAGATAGTCAAAATATCCGTCTAGCATTTGCCACGGATGGGTTTAATCCATTTAGGATGAACAATGTTAGCTATAGTGTTTGGCCTGGTGTTTGTATTCAACTCAATTTCCCACCTTCCATGTGCATGAAGCAGTCAAATTTCATCCTTTCTTTGCTCATTCCCGGTACACGTGCCCTGGGTCATGATATAGATGTCTTTTTATAGCCACTTATTTATGATTTGTTAGACATGTTTGAAAATGGAGTTCGAACCTATGATGCTTCAAGGGGCGAGTTCTTCAAGTTGAGGGCAGCGGTGTTGTGGACTATTTCAGATTTCCCAGGTTTAGGTTATGTGTCTGGGTCTACCACATCTGGTGAAGCAGGATGTCCTGATTGCCATGAATTTACATGTTCACTTAGACTTCGTAATGGTATGAAGACTTGCTATATGGGTCATCGTAGATTCTTGGCTGAAAACCACCCATTTAGGTTTGATGCTGATAAATTTGATGGTAAAACTGAGTTTAGGCCAGCACCTACACCACTTTCTGGGGAGCAAATTTTGGACTGCACTAAGGATCTTAGTACAAGTTTTGGCAAGGATCCATCTAGGAAGCAACCAGCAAGGAAAAAAAGGAAGCAAGGGGAGCCCTTAGTCATTTTCAAAAGAAGATCTATTTGGTTCAAACTTCCATATTGGAAAGATTTGATGCTGCGACATAATTTTGATGTCATGCACAGGTAAAAATGTTAGTGAAAGCTTAATTAACACATTCCTGGGCACCACTGAAAAGTCCAAGGATAATTTGAATTCTCGTCTAGACCTTCAAGCTCTAGGTATTAGAAGTGATCTTCACCCCGTTGAAGTTGATGACCAATTTTATTTACCACCTGCACCATACACAATGGGTCCAGATGAGAAGAAATTATTTTGTCAAATACTAAAAGGGGTCAAGTTTTCTGATGGTTATGCATCTGATATACGACACAACATCCACATTAATGAGAAAAAGATATTTGGGCTAAAGAGTCATGAGTGCCACATTATTCTTCAACACTTGCTGCCCTTTGCTGTGAGAAAAATATTGCCTAGAATGGTCTGTGCAGGAGTGATTCGTGTAAGCAATTTTTTCAAGAAAATTTGCTCACCTGTCATTCGAAAAAGTGATATGGATACTCTAGAGGCTGATATAGCTGAAACCTTGAGCCTTCTTGAGGCTATATTCCCTCCATCGTTTTTCGATATTATGGTACACTTGATGGTACATCTTCCTGCTCAAGCAAGAATAGCTGGTCCTATCCATTTTCGTAGCATGTGGTCAGTAGAGAGGTAATTTTCTTGGTCATATAAATACTATAACAGAGTTAACAGAATTTCATAGCTAATGTTTTATAACATTATCAATTTGCTTTGCATTTTTTTTTGCATATAGATATCTAATGAGATTGAAGGGTTCTGTTCATACAAAAAGTCACCCTGAGGGATCAATTATGGAGTGGTCTATGTTTACTGAGTGCCTTACACTTTGTGCTCGCTATCTACATGGTGCGACTCAAGTTGGCTATCAAGTTGTAACCCAAGAAGATTGTAGCACAACTCCTTCCTTTCGTACCATTGGTCGAGGATTGGCCGGGAAATGCACAATGAGTATAGACCACAAGACATGGCTGCAAGCTCATAGATATGTTTTATTCAACTATGGCGATATAGGACCATACTTGGAGTAAGGCATCTAAATTATTTTTACATTTCACATGATCAATTACGTAATACATTCTAAACTGATAAAATGGTATGTACAGCAAGCATGCTCACTACCTATCCTCAATTGGTGTTCGAAGTAAATGAGACATAAGCCGCATGCATCATGAATCATTTCATGAGTGGTTTAGGTTGCATGTAAGTAAGAAGAAAACTCACCAAATGTAACTTCAGATGTATTTCATACTTTGATTCATAGAATTTTTTCATAATCATAGGTGGAAGAAATGAGTGAGGAAGCAACAGATGAGATTAAGATATTGGCAAAGGGGCCAATGATGACTGCATAGAAATATAGTAGCTATACCATAAATGGATTGAATTTCCACACAAAATCCTATGATGAGGGTAGAGTTGTTCAAAATAGTGGGGTTGCTGTAGTTGCAGAGTCAGCAAGCTTTGAGAGGGGCAATAATGATCAGATTATAATAGGAAAGAATGTCTATTATGGTGTTATAAAAGAAATTCTTGAACTGAACTACCAACACAAAGGAAATGTGGTGCTTTTCATGTGTGATTGGGTTGATAGTCGTGTGCAGGATAAATGGGTAAAAACTGATCAGTTTGGGGCCACAAGTGTCAACTTTAAGCATTTATTCAATACAGGTGAAAAGATATCAGTTGAACCTTTCATTCTAGCTTCACAAGCACTTCAAGTATACTATGTTCCTGATCAGGTTGATACTGAGTGGGCTGCTGCTGTTCAATCAATACCTAGTGGTTTATATAACTTGGATAATTTGGAGATCGAACATACCGAAAATGATAATGGACAAGTTATACCTTCTGTGACTGATCTAAGTGGCACTGTGACTGTGGATATTATTAATGGGGTTGTCCCTTCTATTAGAACTGACATAGATGGTGTAATTGTTGATAAAAAAAATCTAAAACAGGGTCTAGAAAGTAAGTATTATTTAAATTTTATTGCTGCCATAATTTTCCTAATGCTTGCCTGCAAAAACTAATGATTTATTTGTTTCTCAATGATTTCTGATTTGTTTGTCATTTTTCAGGAGGAAAAATGGCAAGCGCTAGAAGAAACAATACTAGTGCCCCTCTCACCATGTATGAATAGCAGAAGAATGCAAGAGTTGCAATTCTTCAAGCAAAGCTACAAGACCTAAATATCCCTAGGTTGAGAAAAGAGGTGAATGATCATTCAAAGAATGATCAACCAAAGACAAGGAAAAAGGTTCTGTAAGAACTTTGTTGTTAGTGTTTGCATATTTCATGAAAAGTATTTAATTATGCCACTGTGTTACTGGCAGAGAACTCACACAGTTGCTGCTGAAACGGATGCCCGTAATTTGCACCCAAGGCCACAAAGAGACTCTGTTGACAATGAAAATGAGGAGATTGATGAAGATCTGCATTGTGAACCAATTGGGGACTTTTTATGTGGCAATGAAGGTATTAGTTCTTGTCTTTTGTTATATCTTCCAGCAATATCATATCTTGCTATTCTAGTTGTTTCTCATGTTTAAAGTTTCTTGTTACAGAGACTAGTCCACACAAGAAAAGGGGAGGGAGGGGTATCACTAGAATGGAAGAAGTATTTTCAAGGACACCTGATATGGCAAAAGTGAAAATAGAACTTAATGAATATGATCAGCCTGTAGGGTCACGTGCTAGGGAGCTTGCTAGTGTTATAGGTTGTTTGGTGAGGAAGATATCTGTTCATTGTTCTGATTGGAGACTTGTTGATGTTAAAAAGAAGAATGCGCTTTGGAAAGATATAAAGGTAATTTATGGTGTTATGCATTCAGTTTTGAACTATAATCTTAACTTATGGTGTTATCTGCTAGAAAACTGCAATTGGTGTTAAAAATAAGTGTTCTTTTTGTCCTATAATTTGAGCAATGGCTGTTCTCTGCTACAAAACCATGCTGTTTTGAAACTTCAGTGACCTATATTGAAACTGATTATGTATTTTCCCATGGAAAAATTAGGCTAGATATGATATCCATGATGATGGGAAGAATTGGGTTATAAAAACTGCTAGAAGTAAATGGAAGGAATTTAAGGCAAATTTGAAGAAAAAGTATTTTGATGACAAATTAACAGATGAGCAGCTGAAGAAAATGTATGGTGATAGAGTTAATGATAGTGATTGGGAGTATCTTGTAAATCATTGGATGTCTCCTGACTTTGAAGTAAGGCTTGTTGATATTAAAGTCTTCTTATATGCTTGTGGAACTGGTATACATCTATTTGTGCATAAGCTAATAATTTCTCACTTAGGTTCGCACGGAAATTGCCAAAGCGAATCGTGCTAAGTTGGTCATACATCATACATCAGGCACCAAGAGCTTTGCTCGTTCTAGACATGAATTGGTATAGTTATCTTTTTTCACTATCTTACATAGGCATTTTTGTAGATTATTTATACTGATAGCTAAAACACTTGTAGGGTCATGAGCTAGGATGCCCTGCTCGACGACATGAACTATATGTCAAAGTTCATACACGAAAAAATGGTGTTCCTACACAGAATGCAGAACCAATCATTGTAAGTTTTCATGCATTTTTGCTAAATTGTGGTAGTTAGTAATGATGGTGTGTAAACACTGATCTCCCATTCATGTAGAACAAACTTAAAGAAATTATTGAAGCCCACCCAGAGTTGATGGAAAAAACAATTGAAGAGGGCGATGCACTTGCTGTTGCTTGTGGTGCAAAGGAGCCAAGAGGGCGTGTGCGAGCTTTGGGTCTAGGACCAACTCCTCAAGATGTTGGCGCAGCAGGATTGAAGTCCTACCAATCTACAAGATTTCAAATGGAAGTTTTAGCCCGTAAAGAAGCTGAACAACGCATAGCTGAATTGGAAGAGCAAATGAAAAGGATGGAGGAAAGGCATGCAGAGGAAAGGCAACATTTTATGGAAGTCATGTCACATAATGGTTCTAATTCATACCACCATGTGGTATAATACTATGACAATACATCAGCTAGTTATTTTGGCCTCTTAATACCCTATGCAGATTTATCACACTATTGCTCTTTTGTTTGTAGAGCCCAAGGTCTATAGAAAATGTTGATGCACATTGTAACAGAACCGTCCAAATTATAAGAGCACAAGTACAAAAACAATCACCAAAGTGATTAAATTCTCGCACTTGAGCCCATATAACTCCGATAGTCCAATGAAATCGTGAGGGATTTCAAACCAACCAACATATAAGCCAAGATCGTAGTGATTCAACATAACAAGTCACATGTTACATCCATTTCACAAGTAATCCAATATACATCGGAGTTCAACATAGTTATTACAACTAAAGTTCAAAAGTAGTGGAAGCAAAGTAATTTGAAACTAACAACACCCTTATTTCAAATACATGCTAGTACCAAGGTCATCTTCCAACAAAAGCATTAGAGACAAGATAACTCAGAAGGATCATGCCCGTGATCACACTCCACCACTAAGGCAGGAGCCAACCAACTCTTGCAGTAGCCATGATACATCACAACCTGCAACAAGTGGGGATAAAACCCTGAGTACGATAATGTACTGTTGACATCATTTTTTAGCACGTGTCAAGATGGTCAGGAAGGGCTAATCAGCAGAGGAAAGATTACTGTGTAGATTGATAGCCGATGAAAATGAGCTTGTAAAGAAGGCTGCTTATGAGTGGTGGTGGCATGTGGATTAAAATTGAAGTGTTGCAGATAAGGTTAAGGGTATTATTGCCGATGCCGATGAAAGAAGACTTAAAGACTGCTGCCGATGAAACGGGGAGTGTGCCGATGGAAGAGACTTGAAGGCTACTGCTGATGGAATAGGGAGTGTGCCGATGGAAAGGAGGTCGATGAGAATACCATCGTGATTGAGGCGGACTATGGAATAAGATAGGAGTTAATTTCCTTGTATATGTTTATTAGAGTCTGAGTTGTATCAAAGTCATGTGTTTCCTTAGATTTGAATTTAGTGTCCTAGTCGTATTTGGTTACGTTTCTGTAGATCAGGATATAAATATAGGGTGAAGGGCAATGTAATAATCAATCAATCAATATCAAAAATAACTTTTACTCTTATTTACATCTACTTTTCGGTGACTTCGTCAATTTACATACTTTTTCATTTTTACGAGTTCTCATCGATTCGGCGAGTTGCATTGCTCCAGTGCAATCTTCGACGATCCTCGAGTTCCACGTGAGTACCTCTTGGCCGTGACTTCCGGGCATATCGCTGTTGTCAGGACCAAAGTGCTCGTATCTTTATCCTTGTCGATTAATAGGTCAAATCGACTGGCACGCTTTGGATATCGATTTCGGGTATTAGCCCTTTGTGTTTGCAGATCCACTTTTGCATCAACACATCTTTTGGCACGCCCGGTGGGACAAGATCTAGTCAATATGCTCAATCCTGAGATTGATGCAGGGAACATCATCGCGGTAACAGAAGAAGATCTTAAGGAAGAACAGAAGCAGGCTATGGAAAGGGCTATAGAAGAATACAGACAGCTCTGCTTGAAGTCATTCAGCTTGAACAAGAGTGGACAAGTCATCCAGAAGCAAGACTTGTCGTTGCCTCGGCAAGTTATCTTTGATTCTAATTCGGGTAAACTTCAAGAGATGGTTAATTCTGCAGTAAATCATGCTTTAATTAATCATTCCAATGTGTTGTCCAATACTGTTCATAATGCTGTGGTTCGAACTTTCAAAGAAGGGAAAGCGTCACCTCATTACGTTGGACCTGCTTATCATCAACCAGAGTCAGCATTTGTTATTACTCCATTGGCTCCCCTAGCCGTTGTGGGTACAGAGATTTCTTCCCCTCCAGTATCAGCAGGTTTATCTAACGTACAGTCTACACCGATGCGATCAGATTCAGCATTATCAGGATGAGTTTAGCTTAATACAGATCTATCGGCATCGGCTTTATCAGGTCCTATGCCACAGAGTAATCAGACTCCTGTTAATTGGTGGGGATACGGTATGCCTCCAGAGCCATCTGCTTTTAACCCTAGATTACCTCAAGTGTTTCATATAGCAGGAAAAGCTCCTATGCCATCGGCTGGTTCACCGATAGCTCAAGTACCTCAATATACTACAGCAACTACTGTGCAACCAACTCTAGGGGGTTTTCAGGTGCCTTTGGGTCAAACATCTAATTCAAGTCCATCGACAGATTTGTTACCGATGCAACAGAAGGCTCCTATTGTAAGTCAACCTAGAGTCCAGGTTATACCTCAAGTTGGTTGTAATTATCCAGCAATGCCAACAAGTTACTAGCCATCGACAAATTTTGTACCGATGAACGCTAATAATAATTGGTCAGGGCAGTTTCTCACTCAACATACAGTTCAGCCAAATCAGCAAGCTGCAGGTATTCATCAAGGTCACATGCATGCTGGTTTTCAGAATCAAGCATCGGCAGCTCAGCCGATGAATCCTTTCCAGCAGGTTAATGGACCACAAATAGTGGCAAATATGCCAGTTGCTGGAGATCGTGGGCCATAAAGATATGCAGAAGGGTATCAGTAAGTACCTCCGGTGGAAATTCAGCCATATCGTCAACAAGATGTTGATGCTTTTTGGGCTGATAAAATAGCAGAAATTATGAAAGATCAGTTTGGGATCAAGCCCAAGGTCAATACCTATTCTTATCGGACTCCATATCCTTCGGCATACGATTTAATTCTTCTCCCAAATCGGTACAAGGTGCCAGATTTCACTAAGTTCTCTAGGCAAGATGATACATCAACCATGGAGCATGTTAATCGCTTCATTATTCAATGTGGAGAGGCAGCTAGTAGAGATGAATTGAGAGTTTGTTTGTTTTCATCATCTCTATCTGGATCAGCATTTACATGGTTTATTTCATTACCGCCAAATTCTATTATTACTTGGGCTGATCTGGAAAAGCAATTTCATAAATATTTCTTTGCTGGAGTTCATGAAAAGAAGCTTACCGATTTGGTAAAGTTGAAACAGCGCAATGATGAATCGGTGGAAGGTTTTGTGCAAAGGCTACGAGATGTAAAAAATAAGTGTTATAGCCTGGTATTGGATGATCGGCAACTTGCCAATTTGGCCTTTCAGGGATTGTTGCCACACCTTAAGGACAGATATGCTTCTCAGGAGTTCGAAAGCCTAAGTCATCTAGTGCAAAGGATTTCTGATCAAGACACTAGGGTTTTTGAACCCAAAAGGAATTGGAACAGGAAGGTTTCATTTGTCGGAGAGATAGAAGATTCTGACTCGGATGAAGGACTAGTTATCGGTTTGGCTGAGTGGGTTAAGAATAAAAAGCCGATATCTTGTCCTTTTGGTCACAAAGAGCCAGAGAAGTTTACTTTTGACATCACCAAAGCCGATAAGATATTTGATCTTTTGCTTCAAGAGGGCCAGATTAAGCTGTCACCTAATTATGTGATCCCATCGGCAGAAGAGTTGAAGAAAATGTTGTATTGCAAATGGCATAATGCAACTTCACACAGTACAAATGAGTGCAAAGTGTTTAGACAATAGTTACAATTAGCTATTGAGTCTGGAAGAATAAAATTTGGTAATTCCAAGATTCAGAAGCTGATGAAAATTGATCAACATCCTTTTCCAGCAAATATGTTGGATGCTGAAGGAAAGACTGAGGTGTTGACATCGGAAGCTGTTGAAAAAAATGCATCAGTGGATCCCCAACATCGGATAACTACCGATGATGCAAAAGGCAAGGGGCTATTAAGAGAAAGTGACAGTTCTGGAAAGCCTCCTCGATCTGGCATTGTGATTACCCATCAAAGGCAACAGGAAGACTAGCGTCAGCGAAGGGACCGATATCGACAACAGCAAGAAGAAAGACGCCGAGAGGAGTGGAATCGGCATAAGGATCATTGGAGGTGTCCGTTTTTTATTCATTGTTGGGAAGAGGGTATTAAGTTACCTACTGTTGAAGATTGCCCAGAATGCAATGGTTATTATGGGGTTAATCGTCCAGAAAGGAGGTTTCAATCTGGTAATCAAGGTTTGTCCATCAATGAGCCGATCAGAGGTAAAACATCAGTACATGATCGACTAGGGGGCAGGCTCAGTGTACATGAGAGGCTTGGTAAACACGTTGCATATTTTCCGAGAAACCAAGAGGAACTTGAAGAGATGGCAAATGCAAGAGTTCCTAATAAAGAAATATTTTATAGGGATCCTAATATACGTCGTGTAGAGTCAACCAGGACCTACCAGCCAGTGTGGAAAACTAAACTTCCTCAATGGTGTCCAGAAGGTTTGACAAAGACACAGAAAAAGGAAAAAGTAGCGAGAGCGTCAAGAGGACTTATACCAAGAAGAGAGTTCCTCTAATAAGAGATCTGGTAATCAGCAGTGGCAGATAAAGCACAAAAATAAAGGCCCATCGGCAGATGTCAATATGGTGTTTATGTTGCCGATGGAATTTTTGGCACTCTCTGATAATGAGGAAGAAGCTGTTTTCTCTGACCAAATTGCTCAATTAATGCTAGATCCAATGATGACTGTTTTTGAGAAGCCTGCCGATGATGAGAGACAACATTTCAAGGCTTTGTTTGTAAAAGGCAGAGTTGATGGGCAGCCTGTATCTAAGATACTTATTGATGGAGGAGCTGCGATTAATATTATACCTTATGTGATGTATCGGAAACTTGATAAGGGAGATCAAGACTTAACAAAAAACCGATATGATGCTAAATAATTTTGAAGGCAATGTGTCACCAGCTAAAGGGGCAGTGTGTGTTGAGTTGACCATCGGCAGCAAAACCTTATCGACGACTTTCTTTGTTATTAATGGCAAGGGTGCATATAATCTGCTTCTAGGAAGGGATTGAATTCATGCTAATTGTTGTGTTCCTTCTACAATGCATCAGTGCCTTGTACAATGGATTGGGGATAAAATTGAAGTTGTTCATGGTGATTCTTCTTATTTCATCGCATCGGCAGAATCAGACACTTATGAACGAACCAAGTGCATATCAGGAGAAGCTTGGGAAAAAGAGTTCCTCAAGGTTGCCGATTACGAAATTCCACCGGTCCAAGTAGTCGGTTCTGAAGAAGAATTTTAATGGATAGGTTTGTCGATGATGGAAAATTAGGTCAAGGGTTTACATCGGCTGATGATTTAGTAGAAGTAGATATTGGTGAAGGCGATAGGCCAAGGCCTACTTTTATTAGTGCTAAGTTAAATTCCAAGTGTAAACAGCAATTAATCGATTTGTTAAAAGAATATAAAGATTGTTTTGCTTGGGATTATACTAAAATGCCTGGATTAGACCGATCGATAGTTGAACATCGGTTGCCTATTAAGTCTAGGTTTCGGCCACATCAGCAGCCAGCCGCCGATGCAATCCTAATATACTTCCTGATATTAAGGCCAAAATAACTAAATTGATTGAGACAAAGTTTATTCGGCAGTGTCGATATGTAGAGTGGATTTCTAATGTGGTTCCTGTTTACAGGAAAAATGGGAAACTTCGTGTTTGTATTGATTTCAGAAATCTCAACAAAGCTACACCAATGGATGGTTATCCAATGCCGATTGCTAATCTGTTGATTGATGCTGTAGCAGGACATCAAATTATCAGCTTCATGGATGGTAATGCGGGTTATAATCAAATATTCATGGCTGAAGAGGATATTCTCAAGACTGCTTTTAGGTGTCCAGGTCATGTGGGATTATTTGAATGGATAGTTATGACATTTGGTTTGAAAAATGCTGGTGCTACTTATCAAAGAGCTATGAACTTTATTTTTCATTAATATATCGGCACATTGGTAGAGATCTACATTGATGACATAGTGATTAAGTCTGGAGACATCACAAAGCATCTAACCGATCTACGGAAGATATTGGAGTGCACAAGGAAGCATGGATTAAAGTTGAATCATAATAAATGTGCATTTGGTGTATCGACAGGACAATTCTTGGGTTTTATGGTACATCAGCGGGACATTGAAATTAGTAGGAAGTGTATTGAGGCAATTAACAAGGTTGTTGCTCCTGCCAATAAAACTGAATTATAATCCTTGATCGGCAAGATTAATTTCATCAGGAGATTCATATCTAATCTATCGGGTAAGATCAAGGCCTTTAGTCCATTACTAAAATTGAAAGCCGATCAGGAATTTAAATGGGGAGATGAGCAGCAATTAGCCCTAGATGAAATTAAGAGTTACTTAACAAATCCTTCAGTGCTAGTTCCACCTCAACACGGAAAACCTTTCAGATTGTATTTGTCAACTGATGATACTATTATCGGCTCAGCTCTTATTCAAGAATTTGAAGGGAAAGAACGTGTTATCTATTATTTGAGCAGACGGTTAATAGATGCTGAAACCAGGTATTCGGCTATTGAGAAATTATGTCTGTGTCTATACTTTTCTTGTATTAAGTTGAGGCATTATTTACTATCGGCTGAGTGTATTGTCATATGCAAAGATGACGTGGTCAAGTATATGCTGTCAATGCCGATATTAAGTGGTAGAATTGACAAATGGATTTTAGCGTTATCAGAATTTGACCTATGTTATGAATCGGCTAAGGTAGTTAAAGGACATGTTATGGCTGATTTCGTTACTCAACATTGCAACACAGTGGATTCTCTGGAGATTGCTCCTTGGACACTTTTCTTTGATGGGTCTACATGTGGTGAAGGAGCAGGCATCGGTATTGTGTTAATTTCCCATAGGGGAAGAAGTATGAGTTCTCGTTACCGATTGTTGCTACATCAACAAACAATCAAGCTGAGTACCAAGCCTTGATAAAAGGGTTAGAATTGCTTAAGGAAGTACGTGCCGATGCTGTTGAAGTCTTCGGTGATTCTATGCTAGTTATAAATCAGTTGGCTGGGATTTATGAATGTCGAAGTGAAATTTTAATTTCATATTATGAGAAGTGTTTACAATTGTTGAAAGGGTTTAGGAATTTTCATCTGAAACATGTTTCTCGACTGCATAATGAAGAGGCTAATCGATTAGCTCAGCATGCTTCAGGATATCAGCCTATTCAAGAAGTGTTAGCATCGACAGTTGAGACCGATGACTAGAGAAAGGAAATTATTGATTATTTAAAGAATCCATCTAAAAAGTTTGAAAGACGTATAAGGTTCCAAGCTACCAAGTATGTGCTCCTCGATAATGAATTATATTACCGTACCATAGATGGAGTTTTACTCAGGTGTGTTGGCATCGATGAATCAAAAGGCCTGATTTGTGAGATTCATGAAGGAGTATGTGGGGCTCATCAGTCAGCTTTCAAGATGAAATAGATGATCAGAAGGAAAGGATATTATTGGCTGACTATTCTCGAAGATTGTTTTAAATATTTTAAAGGATATCAGGAATGTCAAAAATTTGGTAATGTTTAAAGGGCACCCGCATCGGCTATGAAACCCATAATTAAGCCTTGGCCATTCTGCGGTTGGGCTATTGATCTCATCGGTCAGGTTTATCCACCATTGAGTAAAGGGCATAAATTTATTCTGGTTGCTACCGATTACTTCACAAAGTGGGTTGAAGCAATACCTTTGAAAAAGGTGACATCAGCTAATATGATTGATTTTGTGAAAGAGCATATTGTCTACCGATTTGGTATTCCTCAAACCATCACTACCGATCAGGGTACCATGTTTACATCGGGTGAATTTGATGAGTTTGCTATAGGTATGGGGATTAAAGTTTTGAATTCTTCACCATATTATGCCCAGGCTAATGGTCAGGCTGAGGCTTCTAACAAAGGAATTATCAAGCTCATTAAGCGCAAAATTAAAGAATATCCTAAGTGGTGGCATACAATATTAAATGAAGCCTTATGGTCATATCGAATGGCGTGTCATGGTGCAACCAAGGTAACACCTTATCAGTTGGTGTATGGACATGACGCAGTATTACCTTGGGAGGTTAAAACTGGCTCTAGGCGAATACGCTCTCAAGATCAATTGACAGCCGATGACTATGATACCCTTATGAAAGATGAGTTGGAGGATGTAGCAGGTCATCGGTTAAAAGCTTTAGCTAGCATTGAGGAGAATAAGAAAAGGGTAGCCAGATGGTATGACAAGAAGGTGAAGGTAAAGGAATTTATCGATGGAGATTTGGTTTGGAAGTTGATTTTATCGATTGGGATTAAAAGTTCTAAGTTTGGCAAATGGTCACCTAATTGGGAAGGTCCATATCGGATAAATCAATCTGTTCCTGGCAATGCGTATATTCTCGAAACCCTCGAATGGGTTGTGTTTCCCAGAGCATTAAATAGAAAATACTTAAAGAAATATTACCCTAGTATCTGGATAGATGCATAAAAGTGTAATTGCCGATAACAATCCTATCGGCTAGAGTTAAAACAAAGTATTAATATATTATTGCTGATGCGCTAATTTAACAAAGTTTGGATAGCCGATATTACACGCAAGCGAATTTCATCGGCTTCCTTTAATTCTTTGGCGTCTTCATCGACAGTTCCCTCCACAGGTTTGAGTTTCTTTTTCAAGGCCAAGGCCTTGCGAGCTTGGACATCCTGTTCCTGCTGAAGGGTTTTGATAACGTCAGGAAGCTGGTCTTCTTCTTGCTTGGCTTGGGTCAGGGCTGCTTCAACTTGTTCTAGTTCAGCTAGCAAAGCTGCTCTCTTTGCCGATAGATCTAGAATTTTCTGCTTGAGATCGGTACCGGAGGTTTGCAAGTTGCTGATGCTTTTGTGCTTCTCATCGGCAGTTTGCTTTAGCTGCAACATTTCTTCCTTGAGCTGAGATTGAGCTGCTCTGTCAGTGATACAGTGAGCAGCCCGTTGATATTGAAGTTGTTAGCTCTCTAGATGGACTGCTGGGAAGATAGTTTCTTCAACATCGGCAGGAACTTGGCCACGGATCGTCTTAAAGATAGTCTTTGCAGGGTCTGAATCGGTTATCAGTTGAGCAGTATCTTGTTGCAGCAGATTCAGAAGGGCTTCTAGCTTGCCATAGATGTCTGCCGATATTGTTCCCAATGCCAGGGAAGAACTCGCCTCTTCTCCATCATCATCAGAAACGTCGATAGCAAAAGAAAATAAGCTATCGGTAGAATCCTGTTCCTGTGAAGAAAAGGAAGTTAGAGATTTATACCTAAGAATAGATACAGATACTATAAACTAAATAGGTCAATCGGTTTACCTACTTTAAGGCAATTTCTTGGGCCTGGCTTGAGGGAGCAGCTTGAAGGGGATCATGCGAAGGATCGACAGAGGTTGCCGATGGAATGTCTTCTACAATATCATCAGTAGTTGGCCCTTGGGATATGATGGCCGATGATATATTCTGTGCAGGAGGGTCAACTTGTTCGACTACATCAGTTGGCTGACTAATAGGTGCTGGTGTAGATTTCTATCGCTTTTGCTGAGCTTCGGCATCAGTTAAAGCTTTACGCTTTGCTTGGGTCTCAGCGACAATTGGCTAGGGGCATCGGCACTTGTTGATTGGGGAGCTTGAGTGCTTGGTATGCTTGCCGATGTACCCATTTGTTGCTGTAAAAATAAGTGTGAGATCGGATATTTAACAGATGAAAGGTAAAGATAAAAGAATACCTCTGAAGGTTGGTTGGAGGTAGTGGTGCTTGTTGTTGGGGGAGTTGCCAATGATGATCTAGCCACAGCTCTTACACCCTGGTAGTTATATATTGATATAATTTGTATCGGTAGTAAACAAAAAATAAACAGGATTATTACCTTAAAAGCCTTAATTAGGCTTGTAGCAACAACCATTAGAGTGGCCCTGGATGTTGCCAGTTTTGGTCTGGAGGTGATAGTTTTGGCATGGATCCTCTGGAAGGTTAAGGCGTCTAAGGTGGGGGCGTTGTAGCCGATTATTGAAACTGGAGAGATAGGGTGTAGGTTGAAAGGTCTCCCACTCTTGCTTACTGATGGAACTGGATCATCGGCCTGTTACGAGAAATATTAGCTGCCGATATATATATATAAAAGGAGGAGAAAGACAAAAGAAAGTTAAAAGGAACTTACTGCATCGTCAGGTATGGCGTAGTCGGGATCGATCATGTGCCGATATGTGTGGACGGATGTTGAAAATAACTGTTCTTTCCACTCTTGCCACCATTGCTTATATGATTCTGTGATAAAAGATGCTGGTGACCAGGCGGAGAGATCAACATTTGAAATATCGGCATCAGGGGCAAGTCTTACTACCCTACTCCACTCAGTTCTAGTGGTGATGGTTTCTCTGGGCTTGATCACATCGGCAAAGCATAGCTTGATTGGCAGTTGCCCAAAAGCCAGTTGACGAGATACTGCTGATGGATTGTAGAATTCATAAGTAGTGTTGGAATTCTTTCCACTACCAAATGTGTTCACCGGGATTGCCCTGGGAGTAATAATGGCCATCATAAGCTCATTATCTTGGTTTAGATCACTATCGGCGAAGTTGAAGAGAAGGGGGAACTTGTTATCCTCATCAATATAGGGTACCCAAGCCCTAAGATCACGAGGGAGACCATGGTAGAAATTCTAGAAAAACCTGCCGATTTGATCTTCATTAGCCTCTGTTCCAGGGAGGACAATTATAGCTTCGCCGAAGTTGAGAGGAGGGCGTGTTGCCGATTCCTCATCTCCAAGAACATAATCTTCGGCGATCTCTCGTGGAAATTCTTGGGCGAAGAAATCCCACTGTAGACGCTTATGCATATGAGCGTTTAGCCACATATTGATGAACCACCATGGGCCTCCCAAATTGCCGATGGGTTCACCAAGTAGAAGCTTCTGAGATACTTGGTGGAGGAGGTGGTAGGTCGTGCTCAGAAGGTATCGGCCAAGCGGGAATCTGACACCATTGGCCAAGAGTTCGGCTGCTGGGAGGAAGGCGTTGGTTGGTCCTACCAATCTACCACAGAAGATAAACTTCTCCAACCACATATTCAAGAATATGGCGTGTTCTCTTTGATTGACAGTACCAGTCTTTTGGTATTTCTGGATGTATCCTGTCCAGCCGCCGATGTCTGCCATAGATGTGGCCTTCATCGACGGTTGAGATATCCAAGTCGGTGAGCATGTATACATCGACAAGAGTAGGGGCGCATGGGCCATGACCAAACATAAAGGTATTTGTGGTGTCTGACCAGAAGTGAGCGGCGGCTATCATCATAGACTCATTCTTTTGCATATTGGCAATGGATAGCCTAATGCATTGGTCTATCTTCTGCTCTGTCTAGTACATTTGCATCATCCTGTTGACCCTCAAGTACCAGTCTTTCCACCCTTTGGTGGGTTTGGGCAAGATCGGAATGTATCCTTCCATAGATTCAAAGAAAAATTTTGAGCTTTGAAGGGAATTCTGTTAGCCTCTGTATTGATCAAGTTAGTTGGATCTGGGTCGCCCATTGGACCTAGGTAGTGGAGGGGAGGTTGGTTGGTTGGAATAGCCAATGTGTTGCGTAGTTCCTGAGTTTGGAAGATCAAAAGAATGGAAAAAGAAGAAAAATACCAACTATAAGAACTCGCAAAGAACCAAAGGGATCAAGGTAATGGAAGAAGAACGAACCGCAGGAACATTGAAGTTGACCGCCATTGCTTCGAGAAGGATGAGGGCACGAGCTAGGGACTTGAAGTTGACGATGGAAGGAGCTCTGATGGGTTGAGATGCGCAGTTGTTGGTTAGGGTTGCCGCCGAAGAGAGAATGCCAAAGGTTGAAGTTTGAAGGTAGAAGATGAGCAGTCCGGAGAAATCTATTTATAGGCCATTTGGGGTAAGGGTATTCTTGACTTATCTCTATGCCGTGCGTGGGTGGATCGAGGTGGTTCAGATGGATATGGTAACTGTTTGCATGACAATCAAGGGATTGTACAGAAGATTTGATGGCAAGTAATCATAACTTGGAAGAGATCTTGATACAGGATCTTTCAGTTCTAAAATGGTGATGTTGCTATGATAAGATCTTGCCGATGGATTGTTATTTTGGTATCTCAACCGTGATTGAGGCAAAAATAGTTGGAAATTGTGCGATATTTACTGAGATACATGGATTAGAACTAGACTCGATTAAATTTGGGAACAGATTATGTTATGCTTGGAGAATGGGTTGAGAAAAATAGGTAACAGCAAGCATTATCTGGAGTAAATTTCGGAGCATCAGTATCTTATACTCTAAAATTGGGGGGCATGTGTTGACATTGTTTTTTAGGACGTGTCAAGATGGTCAAGAAGGGCTAATCAGTAGAGGAAAGATTACTATGTAGATTGATAGCCGATGAAAATGAGCTTGTAAAGAAGGCTGCTTATGAGTGGTGGTGGCATGTGGATTAAAATTGAAGTGTTGCCGATAAGGTTAAGGGTATTATTGCCGATGCCGATGAAAGAAGACTTAAAGACTGTTGCCGATGAAACAGGGAGTGTGCTGATGGAAGAGACTTGAAGGCTGCTGCCGATGGAACAGGGAGTATGCCGATGGAAAGGAGGTCGATGAGAATACCATCGTGATTGAGGCGGACTATGGAATAAGATAGGAGTTAATTTCCTTGTATACGTTTATTAGAGTCTGAGTTGTATCAAAGTCATGTGTTTCCTTAGATTTGGATTTAGTGTCCTAGTCGTATTTGGTTATGTTTCTATAGATCAGGATATAAATATAGGGTGAAGGGCAATGTAATAATCAATCAATCAATATCAAAAACATCTTTTACTCTTATTTACATCTACTTTTCGGCGACTTTGTCAATTTGCATACTTTTTCCTTTTTATGAGTTCTCATCGATTCGACGAGTTGCATTGCTCCAGTGCAATCTTCGACGATCCTTGAGTTCTACGTGAGTACCTCTTGGCCATGACTTCTGGGCGTATGCTGTTGTCAGGACCAAAGTGTTCGTATCTTCATCCTTGTCGATTAACAGGTCAAATCGACTGGCACGCTTTGGATATCGATTTCGGGAATTAGCCCTTTGTGTTTGCAGATCCACTTTTGCATCAACATGTACTCAGCTAGACTTACCCGTCATAAACCAAAAATAAAGTGACACCAAGGATCATGCAAGGCTGATGTAAAGTGGGCTAGCTTGATAACATTTTGCATAAAAGCTTATTATGGATAAGTAGTCATTAATGCTTAAGCATCAAGTTAATTATCATTAACTTGCCATCTATATTAGAACCTGTACTAGAACACTCACTTTATTAGGAGCAAACAATATTAACCATAGCAGGTATAATTTGAGGCAACCTTTCCATCGTTATCCAAATAACCATCCGTTCAATTTAATGGAATCTACGTTGCCGCTGCTCAAGTCAAGTGCTCACTAACCGGGAGCAACGGCGATTCGAATCGAATTCCTATCTAGCTGGAGGGGTATTTCTAACACTCACCATGCAGACCCCTACCAGGGTCGCACAGGCCACCTTTCGTACGATTCAGGAATCGCGGGTCCGAATGATGTCACAACCCTAAGGGCGACACTCTGCCAGGTGATAGGGACTCTAACCCCCCTTGGTCTCACGCCAATGTCCCCAAGCACATCCTTTCTCTCCTCCAAGATGCAACCTAGCATTCGATTCCTGGCCTGAACCATATTACTCGGCTTCGCGGTCGGAACGACTTATTCGGCCAACTAATTGTTAGACTGCGTTCAACATGACTCAAGGACGTACAGCGAATTGGTCCTTAAACGACTCAGACAGGGATAGATCCACACCCAAGACCTCCATGCCTTGTTGCTTCACTATCTTCATCCCGCCCGGTCTCATTTCATTTTATTAACACATGGTTCCATTCCACGATAGCAAATATAGCCAACTGTGCCATATATGAATATCCCTACATCTTGCAGGTGACAGGAAATCACCTGACTTCTACAGCTTAAATCAGGGCTAAGCATCTACTCGATCCTAGTCTATGTAGGATTCAAGGATTCATATAACTGGACAAGGAATGATATAATGCAGCAAGGGTTTCCAACCAACTCCTACCACTTAATGCAATAATACTTATAACATATATATATAATTAATTGCTTTGAAGATAGGAGGCTTATAATGCTCCGGGGCTTGCCTGGGATCCGACACAAGTCAGTAGTTGTCAGATGACACTCGCTTGGCGAGCATCCTCCAATCTAGCACTTGTACGATCCTTCTATCTTTGGGATGGATCCACCAACTCCATCTTCGGGTTCAGCTCCACATCTTGCCATCCACGTAGTGCATCTAGCGTACCTAAATGAGATATGACGATGCATGTGTATGAACATGATGAATGGCAATATGAATGCATCACATAAGACAAGCACAATATTAAACAAGATACAAGCCCTCACAGCCACTCACTGACTATAGCACACCAACCATTCCATGCATATTAAGTAAAGCATAATCTTCACAAGTTTCAGGTGTACTAACTTCATCACCAAGGACATGAATCACACTTAGCAACATGCAAAGCAACTCAAGGTGAAGCAACAACGATAACTGGAATATGCCAATTTCTGGACTAGCAAACAGTAGCTTTATAAATCAATCATATCTGGAGTTTTATAAATCCAAATGACTTGCAAGAAGACATTATGGAAAGCCTATAAAATTATCTACATTTCATATAATATCATCACAGCATGATTCATAAGTTAAACAAGTCAAAATGACAAAGTTCCAGAATCTGTTCCTGACAAACAGAGAGCAAGCAATTCTGTACCCTAACTTTAAACAGCTATAACTCCTAAACCACATTGTTAAATGCCACCAAATTTTAACAGAAGCTATATACATAAATTATCTACAACTTTTGTATAAACAAGTTTTACAACAAAGCACATTATCATGAAGAACTTTGCTACGTTCCCAGATCTGTCCAGAAACCTCATTTGCAAGAAATAATTATTAACTTATGTTGCCAACATATAATTGGACAAAACCAACTTTACCAACATGTCACACCTGACTAATAAACACCAGAAAATATAGTGTCCATTCCTAAATAAATTCTTTTAATGCATTCTCTTCATTTATTTAGATAATTAGGTGGAATTATGAACATATAGCAAAAGTGCACAATAAATTCTACCAAAATTACAGTAGCCTACATATGCACCCAAAAGTATACTGTCCAAATTTCAATACATTTGGACAAGTATATCAACCTCTATGAAAAAGACAAATAGCTATTGAAATAAATCATGTGAGAGCAAGTTAACCCTAAAACTCAATATTTTCTGTGAACACATGGCCATAGAATGAACCAACATCATAGAGCAACATCATAATAAGGTGATGGGACAACATTTTCTATTTTATCATTTATATATTATTTATAAGCTATTTATCAAGCCATAAACAAGTTAACTCAATAACTTGAGCATACAGTAAGCAATGATCATGAAATTTATACCACAGTACATCCATAGCATGAAAATCCTACCATAAAAATTTCACATCAACTGGAGCATCACAACTCAAGATATAAAAATAACAAGTAATATAATGTAGTTTTCCTTATTTATCAAGGTCAAATCAAAACCTTAAGAAAACAGTGAACAACTAGTGTGTTTAATATTTTTTCTAGCAATTACATGTCATCACAAAATTAACAAAATAAGAATCACTATGTTTGGATGTCCAAAACTATAGATCTTGCTCTGGTCAAGTTTATAAGCATTTTTGGAGCATTTTTAAAGCTTAAATAAAGACATCAGAAAACATCTATAACATGTAATAATTTATGACTCTACTGCATAGATCTCTACTCAAGGTTTCCAAAAAGTCCCCATTTACTATTTTTGGAATTACCTAGCAAGAGATATGATTTTTAGAAGATTTACATAATTTCTAGAATTCAAAAACGAAGTCTAACTACTTCACCCTAGAACTGCTAAGCGCACCTGAACGTGTACCCCATCCCTGCCATTCATAACCGACACGTGGGACCCCTAGTTTAGCCGGGACCACTTGTCATATAAGAGAGAATGTACACATAACTTCCCCTTCTCCTTCCTCAGGCTGTCGGCTGAGAGCAGGGGAGTGGCCAGCCCGCAGCTCCGGCCGGCCAGCAGGGGGCGGCGCCGGCGGCGAGGGAGGGGCCGATGAGGTTCATGGCATTGAGGCGCATCCAAAGGGGGTCGCGGCTTGGCGTGAGGTGGTCCCTATCCTCCGGACCACGTGCACGGTGACATGCCGAGGCATTGCTCCGCCGGCGGCGGCGCTCTAGCGGCTAGCAACGGCAGACTACGGCGGTGGGAGGGCGGTGGAGTGCCAGGAGACTCGCGCCCTGCATGGAAGGGTTTAACTCGGCCAGGGCTTGCCTATAGCAGTCGGCCACGGAGCTCGACTCGGCTCGGCAATGGAGGCTATGGCCATGGCGATGGCGTCCGCGCTCGGCTTAAAACGAGAAAGGGGCGAGCAAAAGTGGGAAGGAGTGGGAGATGGAGAGCGGGGCCTCGGCCTCTCCCAGTGACCTAGGGCACGGCATACAAGACAGGGAGGAGCAGCAATGGTGGGGCGCGCACTGTGGCATGCTTGCCACGCACCAGGCCACGCGTCAGTGGTTCAGGCATTATGTCGAGCACGCGGCAGGCATCAGCGAAGCCAAGCGGAGGCGCCATGTTGGGCCCGAAGCTGGCCGAATTGGACTATGGGCCAATTGTCAAAGTTGTTCACCTCGGTATACTCTACAAATTTCATTTAAGCACCATGGTCATAAGACCCACAGATTAGGAGATAATTCAACCCAAAGTTGGCAGTGTCAATGAGTTAACAGCGATTAGGGGCAAGGGTCAAAACTTGATCAAATCTGCGTCAAACTTGATCCAACTTTTTGAATGCCCTTCTCCAAAGAATATACTCCAACTTTTACATTGGGATCAACTCAAGTTACCTAACGAAATTTGGAGAACGCGGAATGCCAACATGTCGATGTCCGTCTAGTGACAAAGTAAACTTCTGCTATTTTGGGAGCTATTTTTGAAGATCCAATTTAACTCCAAATTTTATGAGACTTGTTTCATTATTTCCACCATGAAAGGTATTCCAACTCATATTAAGGAATCCAATGGAGTTACCACATGAATTTGGACGATAAAATGTCGCAAAGTAGCCAACTTGCTGCTATCACTACAAGGACTTAGAATATTTTTCTAAGTGCTAAAAACAGCAGCTGATTCCACATTGTGATCTCTATTTGACTAGGTTAGATGCCAAACTAGCTCTTAACCATTAAACAAAGTTTGTTCTACACAAGATGAGCTACAACGTTTGTTTAAGGTCAAACCTCGTAACTAGTACAGAAGTCAAACTTTCACTTTGGTCAAAGTATCAACTCGATAAAGCTGAAACTAGGGTTTTAGGCCAGTCGGGGCAATTTCTTGACATTTGCTCAACATGAACCCTTCATGACTTTTGTTTTAGAGTTCATCTAGAGTCATTTGGGTAAAGTTGCAAAGCTTGGTTGATGATCTATAGTTCCATTAACTTAATGGGACAAATTCCAATAGGAATGGAACTTATCATTTCATGTGACTTTTTGATTCCAAACTTCATGAAACTTTTCCAGGGATCAATATAGATAGTTATTGAGGTGAAACATGTGAAGATACTTTGATAGCAACACCCAAGCATATATCTTTTAATTGAGACTATATGTAAGCAAGGGTGCAATATCCAAGTTTAGGTTAGGGCTTATCTCCATAGGTTCGACCTTGACATCGTCATCTCCACTAATCTATCATGTTTGAGCTTAAACCCACTACTTAATTGGTGATAAACACCTAGGGTGTTACAGCCCTCCCCCCTTAAAAGAATCACGACCCAGATTCAGAATGGAAGACCTTTTAAGGAAAAGAGGCACGTTATCTAGTTCCCAACATCTGCTATAGCATTTAGCTACAAAGCTTCAACATCGGTGAACAATTGGACCAAGACACTTTCTGATACTTACTCTTCATGGTAAAATTTGTCTGAAGAATTTCATTCATTAACTTTTGTGAAGCATTATTACTTTGGGAGGAATCCAAGATAGCACAGTACGACATTCTAAATGTACAGAGATCATTTAGTCCGTGAGCTGACCACTCCCAAGTATCTGATTCTTTAGTGAGCATAATATAGTCCATATGAAATTTACACTAGACCAAATTCTTCAGAAGTATACTCGTTAAAATGACTCTATGTTCACAAAGTTTGAAAAGCAGTCCTCTACCAAAATGGCTTGAGTACAACCTTCCAAAAGGGTGAGATCATAGATGATAAACATTCTCTGAGGCCATAGGTTACTGACTAACCAATAGACAAGGTCTATGTTGGTTGTAAATGTTCATTCATTTAGACACCAACTAATGAAAAACTACTTGCGGTTCCATGTGTGCAGTTCTCTTTCTCTGATGACAACACTGTATTATCTGAGTCTATCGAGGGGTTCATGAATGTGATAGCTGACTCTGTCGGCTTCGTCTTCCTGCCAATAGCTATCTAATAAGATTCTTTTATCCAAAGACAACAGTTATCTGGATTGAATCAGATGCAACCTCTTAGGTAAAAACATTTATAAGGTACCAAAGTATGTCATCATTGGAAAATAATTCCCGAAGAAAGATGTAGCGAAGCCTTAAGGACAACAAAAGTGGTAAATATTCACTAAACCATGGGGAGTAGTCTACCACCAAGCGGTTGAGTAAAATTTTCCTTTGTGACTTAGTTGCACTGTAAGTTGAGTTGACTTGCAATGTAGCAACTTTGTCAGGCCAACTTTCACCTAAGGCTTCCTCTTTGGGATCAAACAACAGCTCTTAGATAGGAAATCTGTTGTTTGACACTTCTCAAATTGCTTTCGAATATTCCTCAACACTTTGTCCAATAAAGTTATGAACAAACCGTTTGTGGCACCTAAGGGCACAAGGATGTTGATCGAAACTAGGGCATGCACTTCTCTAATTCTTCACCGCAGCTGATTGAACACCTTGCACTATCTGTGTGATTGTCCAAGACGGAATTGACTTGATCACATTGGCTCTAGAAGATATAATATCACTCAAGTTGTTGGCTAGTTGGTCAACTTCTCGTTAGTTATCGCTCTATAAGACAGCCCTCGTAGATACCAAAGAGTCATTACCGAGCTGAAGATTAACCTTCCTAATGGTAACTAATCAGTTGTCTCTCAACACTAAAAAGTTCCAAATCTTCACTCTTGACCACAACAACTGTGGTTGATGTAGAACAGATGGTTGCCATCGAAGTTAGCAAATACGAAGTTATTCTAGAGATGGTTGATTTCGATTGTATGGTCATTATGCACCCAAGATTGTGACTTGGATAGCTCCGGCCATATGCACAATGCGACAATCGATTCTCATCCCACAGATAACTTGTCCAACATTAAGTGTTGTGTGTCCTTTTTATCCAATAGAGATGAGATACTTGCTTACTAGATGACGTTCGTCAATACGGGGGCAACTAAATAGAGTCATTGGGCTACCACATATTGCAGTCTGTTAATATTTATGTCGGTGACCTGTTCTTCAAAGGTTATCCTCTTAGCAACTTTAGAAGGAAACTCCACTACTTTCGGTCTAAGATATGGATCTTACGATACAATTATAGAGAGATAACCAAGAAAAGGAACACGAGAAAATAACACATCGTCTGTCATTTGATAATGGATCATGACTAGAAACCATGATACCAGCGCGTGCCAAGCAGTCAGCCATGTGTCTGCAGCCACAGGAGGCCCTTGGTTTCGTCACAGCACCATCAGCTGCTACTCATAACACCATTACTAAACGCACAACGAAAGTGAAATTTCAAGTGGCACCAATGGGTTGTGAGAACAAGCGCCATATAAGGAGGGATAGCAAGTAAAGGTAGTCACAAGGTTTAGAATCAACAAGGAAGCTATTCACAGATCAACACACCTCATAAGAGAACATAGCTCCATTGCCGAAGGCGACTGAGCATACGATTTTTGTGTAATTCCACGCACACCTAGCGTCGACTAAGGAAACTACCAGATAATTAATTAACAGAGATTTGATCATGTTGAGCACAACATGAGATCAAGACTGATAAACATCTCAAGACTTGGGAAGGTTGGAGATGGATTAAGCAAACTTCAAGGGCAAAAACCGATATGTCAATCAGAGATTGAGTCGATAAGGTAGATACACGAATTTGCAAGCAAACGATTTTGAGGCCACAACAAAGAGACATTGCGTCATACTAGCTAACCTTTGGGAGAGGCAACCAGGAGGACCAACATGGATTTAGGTAGGATGTCCATAACTTGGCAAAGAACAACTATGGGCAACAGGAAGTGTTTGCGAGAATCTATCCTGGTTGGTAGATCAAACAAGGTATTCACATGCGGTGCAGGACAACCATGGTATACATGAATATTTAAGGGTCCAGGCTCAGGCTTAGATATCAAGCAAAGGCATTGTGCACTAACATTCAAAGCAAGCAACCACAGCTACAAGCTTAGTCTCATAAGGAAAAGAATCTAATTGGAGACGACACCAAGAGATTGTTTCACGTAACTCAAGTATTCCTCTAAGATAAAGCTATTCGACACTCGTATACTCACCGAGGACAATGAGATGACAACTATGGCACTAATTAGATAACAAGCATACATACTACATCACAGTCAAGCAGACATTTGAGAAAATTCAAACGAATGGGCTTAAGCAACCAATACAAGGCACAAGGCTCACCCGAACTAAGCATTTATCTCAAGCATGAACTAACTACAAGTTTAGCTCAAAACAAACGCTAGCTAAGGTGACTAACTTAGCATGGGCACAAAATTTGGATAGCAGCACAATAGTTACTGGTTTCAACCATAACTAGGGTTGTAGACATCCCACAAAGGTGATCCTAGACTTTCTAGACAGATTAGGAAGATGACTACACTTTAGTTATTCATACCAACAGCTAATTCATAGATTAACATAACCAAAAATGCTAATGTTTCAGATCTGTACCAATATGGATAGAAAACTGACAAGAACTTCAAAGGTGCATAATTGGAGTTTTAGGGACACAACAAGGCTGAGACTTAACTTTATGTAAAGCTTATTACATTGGCTATAACTTTCTTATTATCATATTAAGATGATTCTACAGCTAACAAGGTTAATCAACACAAAGAAGACATTTCTGCCCAGATTTGGACAGATTCTGTCATTCCACTTTGCAAGCTCACAACTAGAGATTTGTACCATCAAAAGTAGTGATCTTTAGCATTTTGGAAAGCTTAGAAAAAGTACTACACTTCCTCTAATATTTCCAAGACATGATTCCATAAGCACATAGGTCAAATAAAGCAAACATTCAGATCTGTTCTGAACATGAGCAGATTCTGACAACAAACTTCTAAAATTTATAACTCTCAAACCATAAGACCTAGGGTCATGAAATTTTAGGACAAGCTAGAAAAGTAAGTTAGCTACAACTTTGTTATTCTCCATATCTACAGAAAACACCATTATAACTATGAAAGTATCCCTACAACAGAAAACGTTCTAGCAGCCAACATTCGACAAGCAAAACAAAGCTTGCCTTTGTTCTACTTAACAAGAGAGCGTACAAACATGTTATTCTAGTAGCTCTAAATTTTGTTACCTTAGACCAATCACCAATTTAATTCACTCATGAGAATCCAATTTACTTAAGTGAGGTCTAAAGCATTTTCAAAAACTTGTAGGAACAACATATCCACTACTTGGCTAAACTAAAGGACATCTATAGGTTCAAGCATGTAACCACAATTATTTCTAACAAAACTAAGCACACACTATCTTCAAACACTCCCTATTCAAGCAACATGGAATAAGGAATTCATGTCTAACTCCACACTAGAAAGATAGCGTAACACATTGATCACAAGTTACACACTAAAGAACAAGGGTGAGAGGAGCATAGCTATGCATAAAGCAACAATCATGATAATGCATGCTTTGTCCTATTCGTCCTCACAAGATTGCCAACCTAAGGTGATGATCACATTCTATGTCGGTGGCATAACACGCGCTCTTTTCATATATATATCTAGTCGTCAGCTACCTTCGACTTACGCATTCGTGGTTAGCGTACCTATAGAAAAGTTTCATTGCAGCCCAACATTTCCCAATATAGCACACAATGAAAGCAGAGAAGTAAAATTCTAAGTACTCCCATGTACATATACCCCCGTATATATACATGTTGCACTAAAACTACCCGAATCATCAATCTCCCACAATTAAGTACCTTCATATATACATGTGTCTAACATGTAAATAATCCAGTAACCAAAACTAGCTCTCCCCTAGACCGACGAATGTTCGGTCATGCTCTCACAACTCACACTTACCTGAGTGTAGGTGCGATGTTGCAAAAAAGTAAACTAGCGACATATATGGCTATTTCATATATGAAGGCTACCACCAATCTAACACACCGGGTAGCATAGTGTGTGAGAGTCATCACACATACATACCTTGGCCTGGGCGTAGATGCATAAATGAAAACCCCCAAGTTAGTACTTATATAAGCCACCTAATAATCCTTATATGGGCATAAGGAAATTGACCACTGGCATACTTAGATTTAGAATTCAGTTTTCACAAACCTATATATAGCTATAAGTTGATAAAACTGATTTTATAAAACAAAACCTTTGTTTTAAATACACATACGACAAGTTTAATGTTGAATCTTGCTCTGATGCCAGTTGTAACAGAACCGTCCAAATTATAAGAGCACAAGTACAAAAACAATCACCGAAGTGATCAAATTCTCGCACTTGAGCCCATATAACTCCGGTAGTCCAATGAAATCGCGAGGGATTTCAAACCAACCAACATACAAGCCAAGATCATAGTGATTCAACATAACAAGTCACATGTTACATCCATTTCACAAGTAATCCAATATACATCGGAGTTCAACATAGTTATTACAACTAAAGTTCAAAAGTAGCGGAAGCAAAGTAATTTGAAACTAACAACACCCTTATTTCAAATACATGCCAGTACCAAGGTCATCTTCCAACAAAAGCATTAGAGAGAAGATAACTCAGAAGGATCATGCCCATGATCACACTCCGCCACTAAGGCAGGAGCCAACCAACTCTTGCAGTCGCCATGATACATCACAACCTGCAACAAGTGGGGATAAAACCCTGAGTACGACAATGTACTCAGCTAGACTTACCCGTCATAAACCAGAAATAAAGTGACACCAAGGATCATGCAAGGCTGATGTAAAGTGGGCTAGCTTGACAACATTTTGCATAAAAGCTTATTATGGATAAGTAATCATTAATGCTTAAGCATCAAGTTAATTATCATTAACCTGCCATCTATATTAGAACCTGTACTAGAGCACTCACTTTATTAGGAGCAAACAATATTAATCATAGCAGGTATAATTTGAGGCAACCTTTCCATCATTATCCAAATAACCATCCGTTTAATTTAATGGAATCTACGTTGTCGCTGCTCAAGTCAAGTGCTCACCAACCGGGAGCGACGACGATTCGAATCGAATTCCTATCTAGCTGGAGGGGTATTTATAACACTCACCGTGCAGACCCCTGCCAGGGTCGCACAGGCCACCTTTCGTACGATTCAGGAATCGCGGGTCCGAATGATGTCGCAACACCAAGGGCGACACTCTGCCAGGTGATAGGGACTCTAACCCCCCTTGGTCTCACGCCAATGTCCCCAAGCACATCCTTTCTCTCCTCCAAGATGCAACCTACCATTTGATTCCCGGCCTGAACCATATTACTCGGCTTCACGGTCGGATGACTTATCCGGCCAACTAAGTGTTAGACTGCGTTCAACATGACTCAAGGACGTACAGCGAATCAGTCCTTAAACGACTCAGACGGGGATAGATCCACACCCAAGACCTCCATGCCTTGTTGCTTCACTATCTTCATCCCGCCCGGTCTCATTTCATTTTATAAACACATGGTTCCATTCCACGATAGCAAATATAGCCAACTATGCCATATATGAATATCCCTACATCTCGCAGGCGACAGGAAATCACCTGACTTCTACCGCTTAAAGCAGGGCTAAGCATCTACTCGATCCTAGTCTATGTAGGATTCAAGGATTCATATAACTGGACAAGGAATGATATAATGCAGCAAGGGTTTCTAACCAACTCCTACCACTTAATGCAACAATACTTATAACATATATATATAATTAATTGCTTTGAAGATAGGAGGCTTATAATGCTCCAGGGCTTGCCTAGGATCCGACACAAGTCAATAGTTGTCAGATGACACTCGCTTGGCGAGCATCCTCCAATCTAGCACTTGTACGATCCTTCTATCTTTGGGATGGATCCACCAACTCCATCTTCGGGTTCAGCTCCACATCTTGCCATACATGTAGTGCATCTAGCGTACCTAAATGAGATATGACGATGCATGTGTATGAACATGATGAATGGCAATATGAATGCATCACATAAGACAAGCACAATATTAAACAAGATACAAGACCTCATAACCACTCACTGACTATAGCACACCAACCATTCCATGCATATTAAGTAAAGCATAATCTTCACAAGTTTCAGGTGTACTAACTTCATCACCAAGGACATGAATCACACTTAGCAACATGCAAAGCAACTCAAGGTGAAGCAACAACGATAACTGGAATATGCCAATTTCTGGACTAGCAAACAGTAGCTTCATAAATCAATCATATCTGGAGTTTTATAAATCCAAATGACTTGCAAGAAGACATTATAAAAAGCCTATAAAATTATCTACATTTCATATAATATCATCACAACATGATTCATAAGTTAAACAAGTCAAAATGACAAAGTTCCAGAATCTGTTCCTGACAAACAGAGAGCAAGCAATTCTGTACCCTAACTTTAAACAGCTATAACTCCTAAACCACATTGTTAAATGCCACCAAATTTTAACAGCAGCTAGATACATAAAATTATCTACAACTTTTGTATAAACAAGTTTTACAACAAAGCACATTATCATGAAGAACTTTGCTACGTTCCCAGATCTGTCCAGAAACCTCATTTGCAAGAAATAATTATTAACTTATGTTGCCAACATATAATTGGACAAAACCAACTTTACCAACATGTCACACCTGACTAATAAACACCAGAAAATATAGTGTCCATTCCTAAATAAATTCTTTTAATGCATTCTCTTCATTTATTTAGATAAATAGGTGGAATTATGAACACATAGCAAAATTGCACAATAAATTCTACCAAAATTGCAGTAGCCTACATATGCACCCAAAAGTATACTGTCCAAATTTCAATCCATTTGGACAAGCATATCAACCTCTATGAAAAAGACAAATAGCTATTGAAATAAATCATGTGAGAGCAAGTTAACCCTAAAACTCAATATTTTCTGTGAACACATGGCCATAGAATGAACCAACATCATAGAGCAACATCATAATAAGGTGATGGGACAACATTTTCTATTTTATCATTTATATATTATTTATAAGCTATTTATCAAGCCATAAACAAGTTAACTCAATAACTTGAGCATACAGTAAGCAATGATCATGAAATTTATACCACAGTACATCCATAGCATGAAAATCCTACCATAAAAATTTCACATCAACTGGAGCATCACAACTCAAGATATAAAAATAACAAGTAATATAATATAGTTTTCCTTATTTATCAAGGTCAAATCAAAACCTTAAGAAAACAGTGAACACCTAGTGTGTTTAATATTTTTCCTAGCAAATACATGTCATCACAAAATTAACAAAACAAGAATCACTATTTTTGGATGTCCAAAACTACAGATCTTGCTCTGGTCAAGTTTATAAGCATTTTTGGAGCATTTTTAAAGCTTAAATAAAGACATCAGAAAACATTTATAACATGTAATAATTTATGACTCTACTGCATAAATCTCTTCTCAAGGTTTCCAAAAAGTCCCCATTTACTATTTTTGGAATTACCTAGCAAGAGATATGATTTTTAGAAGATTTACATAATTTCTGGAATTCAAAAACGAAGTCTAACTACTTCACCCTAGAACTGCTAAGCGCACCCGAACGTGTACCCCATCCCTGCCATTCATAACCGACATGTGGGACCCCTAGTTCAGCCGGGCCCGCTTGTCATATAAGAGAGAACGTACACATAACTTCCCCTTCTCCTTCCTTAGGCCGTCGGCCGAGAGCAGGGGAGTGGCCGGCCCGCGGCTCTGGCCGGCCGACAGGGGGCGGCGCCGGCGGCGAGGGAGGGGCCGGTGAGGTTCGCGGCGTCGAGGCGCATCCAAAGGGGGTCGCGGCTCGGCGTGAGGTGGTCCCTATCCTCCGGACCATGTGCACGGTGACATGCCGAGGCACTGCTCCGCCGGCTGCGGCGCTCTGGCGGCTAGCAACGGTGGACTACGGCGGTGGGAGGGCGGTGGAGTGCCAGGAGACTCGTGCCCTACACGGAAGGGCTCAACTCGGCCGGGGCTTGCCTGTAGCAGCCGGCCACGGAGCTCAACTCGGCTCGGCAATGGCGGCTATGGCCATGGTGATGGCGTCCGCGCTCGGCTCAGAACAAGAAAGGGTCGAGCGAAAGTGGGAAGGAGTGGGAGATGGAGAGCTGGGCCTCGGCCTCTCCCAGTGACCCAGGGTGCGGCATACAAGACAGGGAGGAGCAGCAATGGTGGGGCACGCGCTGTGGCATACTTGCCACGCACCTGGCCACGCGTCGGTGGTTCAGGCATTATGTCGAGCATGCGGCAGGCATCAGCGAAGCCAAGTGGAGGCGCCATGTTGGGCCCGAAGCTGACCGAATTGGACTATGGGCCAATTGTCAAAGTTGTTCACCTAGGTATACTCTACAAATTTCATTTAAGCACCATGGTCATAAGACCCACAGATTAGGAGATAATTCAACCCAAAGTTGGCAGTGTCAATGAGTTAACAGCGATTAGGGGCAAGGGTCAAAACTTGATCAAATCTGCGTCAAACTTGATCCAACTTTTTGCATGCCCTTCTCCAAAGAATATACTCCAACTTTTACATTGGGATCAACTCAAGTTACTTAACAAAATTGGGAGAACGCGGAATGCCAACATGTCGATGTCCGTCTAGTGACAAAGTAAACTTCTGCTGTTTTGGGAGCTATTTTTGAAGATCCAATTTAACTCCAAATTTTATGAGACTTGTTTCAATATTTCCACCATGAAAGGTATTACAACTCATATTAAGGAATTCAATGGAGTTACCACATGAATTTGGACGATAAAATGTCGCAAAGTAGCCAACTTGCTGCTGCCACTACAAGGACTTAGAATATTTTTCTAAGTGCTGAAAACAGCAGCTGATTTCACATTGTGATCTCTATTTGACTAGGTTAGATGCTAAACTAGCTCTTGACCATTAAACAAAGTTTGTTCTACACAAGATGAACTACAACTTTTGTTTAAGGTCAAACCTCATAACTGGTACAAAAGTCAAACTTTCACTTTGGTCAAAGTATCAACTCAATAAAGCCAAAACTAGGGTTTTAGTTCAATCGGGGCAATTTCTCGATATTTGCTCAACATGAACCCTTCATGACTTTTGCTGTAGAGTTCATCTAGAGTCATTTGGGTAAAGTTGCAAAGCTTGGTTGATGATCTATAGTTCCATTAACTTAATAGGGTAAATTCCAATAGGAATGGAACTTATCATTTCATGTGACTTTTTGATTCCAAACATCATGAAACTTTTCCAGGGATCAATATAGATAGTTATTGAGGTGAGACATGTGAAGATACTTTGATAGCAACACCCAAGCATATATCTTTTAATTGAGCCTATATGTAAGCAAGGGTGCAATATCCAAGTTTAGGTTAGGGCTTATCTCCATAGGTTCGACCTTGACATCGTCATCTCCACTAATCTATCATGTTTGAGCTTAAACCCACTACTTAATTGGTGATAAACACCTGGGGTGTTACACACGTCATCATGATGCTCATTTCGAAGAAGATGAAGATTGTGGAGACAATGAAGACCATGGTGCAAGTCCCGAGGAGGGTGGATACTTGTTTGCACAGAGGCGTCTTGCAGCCCATACTATGTAGTTTCATCGACATAGCCCTACTAGTGCAGCCCATACAATGCAGACCCATGCAACCTCGCCCCATCAGTGCACCCCCAATGATACGGCCCATGTTGCACAGCACCATGCACCCTTGTCTAGTCGGTGCTTCTCCAACAATGCAGCCCCTACAGTCCAGCATGGTGCAACACATGAAGAGCAGCCCCATGCAACCTCGTCCCGTCAATGTATCCTCAAAAATGTTCTTCCTGCAGTCCAGGACGATGCAACCCATGAAGTGCAACCTGATGCAGCAAAACAAACAAAGCCAGTGCAACCCCAAGTTGGAATGAATGTGATATTATATGGAGTGGTGAGATCCAATGCACGTGTGGCTCTAGGAACAATTATTTCAACAAATCCTAAAACCATTATTGGAGGTGTACCTCTTGGAAAGCAATATTGTGAAGTTGTTGTGAATCATGTGCTGAAAAGGGACGCAACTCTGCTTCACACTTATCCTGGTGTGGAAAAGATGGGTGATGCTCATAGGCTGTCGATTGCATGGCCATACAACAGAGTAATATACCATCCTTGTCATTGTTTCTTGTTTTCTCATATATGACAAATGGTCAATTTTATAATTTATGATATTTGTGACAATTGAAGGTTAAGCAGTAGGCATCAAAATCGCCTCAAGGTGTTTCAGGTATGTTATTCTTAGGTCACTTATCTTCTCTTGTGACAGTTGAAGGTTAGCAAGTTTCATGATGCTAATTAGAGCCTATATTCTGTTGTTTACTGCAGCAGGGGGAGAGAAGAACTAACTCAGGTAGGCAGTTCTGTTGTAATGTTGTGCAATGTAGCCAGAAATATTGCAATCTAATTAATGGCCAATGAATGCTACTAGTGCAGATTTTATATGAAACTCTTGCAAGCATAATTTCAATTGCAAAATGTTATTAGTTTTTGATGTGTGTCAATTAAATAATGGAGGAAAAACTTAAAATCTAACAGTTGGCACTTCCCCTGCTGTTTTCCTGGTTCAAAAAAATGGAGGAAAAACTTAAGAGTACAACACTGAGTTTTTCTGTTATTTGAATACAACGGTGCTGAATGTAACTTGGCACCTATCAATTCTTACTAGCATATGCAGATTCATGTTCAAACTCTCCTTAAATTTTGTGGAAGGGCAAAAAGCATAGGAATCTAGTTTGAAGCAGCTTGTGGTCATCTTTATCTATATTTTTTACCAGTACAGTTCCTATAATTAACTTCATGTGTGCACTGTGTTTTTTTGGTATTCAGGTGGGACAGATAGGCCTTGGAGGTGTGCATGATGTTGGATAGTCACCAGGAAGCCAATATATGACTTTTTCTTTTGATAAGATCGAGATGAGGCATTTTGTAGTGGATCAAGTTAGACTGTGCAAGCAAACATATGGCTTGTGCCTACCATTTAACTTAGCTAGGTCGTGTGTCTCGGATGATAGAACTGTATGGACCAGAATCTTAGATGATTGAACTCGATGTGAATTGCTAAATGTTGGTTTCAATGAAACTTTGAGATATTGTTATCTAATGACGTGTTTGATGAGTGCTATGGGCAGCAATGGATGTATGTGTTGGTTGATGAACAATGAGACATGTTATTGATGTTCATTATGTTTGAAATCCGGTTATTATGAAATTAATATTATACATAATTGTGCCAGTTCATAGCAACTGATCATCGGTCGCTAAATAGTTTGGTATCCTCAAACCATCGGTCGCTATAACATGTGACAGATAATCGGTCGCTATAAATATTAGTGTCTAATCATCAGTCGCCATAAAACTGATCGGTCGCTATACATTTATAGCGACGCCACTTACAACGACTTATACATCGGTGGCTATAACTTTATAGCCACCGATGATCGGTCACTATAACGGCTTATAGTGACCATTTTGCAGACGCTATACTTTGGTTGTGGTATAGTGATGGCTTGGATTAGAGCATATTATATTGCATGCCAGCTTTTCTACCAGCTTGACGAGAGGAGTCCGGTGCCGTAGCTGCACCCTACTATAAGGACCAATCAAAATTATACTAGGTTTTCTCAAGAAAATGTCGCTTGCTGAGAGTCTCCAACCATTGTGTACCCAGGAAAATACATATATGACTTTGTCTCCATTAAAATGAAGGGCTAATAAAACATCTAAACCAAATCCGATGGCCACTATTCGATGTGTGATGCCAGGCTTCTCACCCCTGCACCCTCGCACTTCAACGTGCGACACCGTGATTCAATGCTCCAACCACGATCAAAGCCGATCACCGAATAAAAAAAAGAACGACGTTCGAAACCTTCCGTGCCGCCGCCGTGCCAATCGACGTTCCAAACCATCTGGGCTGCTGCCGTGCCGATCGCCCACGCCCTTCACGGAGGAGAGGAGGAAGCCACGGTGCCCGTACGTCGTCGCGCGGCTCTGCCGATAGCCTGCGCCCGCGCCATTCGTTGAGGGGAGGAGGAAGCCGCGGTGTCTGGTGTGAGCCTCCCGGGTCTCCACCACCGATACGGCACCTTCGGCTGTCGGGAAGGCAAAGGCGTACCCATACGTCATGGCGCTTCACTACCAGTGGGGGGCGTTCGGGAACGAAGAGGCACTGCCGAGCTGGGTCATGAACGACGCCGACGAGTGGACGGCAGCGGGCACTCCCGACGGCGCGATCCTTGTCACCGTCAGCGACATTGCCCAGGTACTTAATTATAAGTACAAATCTCTCAGATATCCCATGAATCTTAGTCACTGAAATTTGCAATAGCATCTTCCAAATAAAGGCAGAGATTACATAAAACACCACAACTATATGAATATCCGCGTCTTTGAACCTTCTATTATCCTTTAATACATATGTGTTTGATTCCAGCAGTGCACGTTGATCTGCTGTCTTTTTTTGTTCAACAATTACTTGTTCTTATCTGCCCATAAAAAAATGTTTTGAAGGGACGGAATACATCTTGATTCTATTATTTATTTCTAGATGTTTATAATTGTTCTTTTCAGTAATAGTACTACCCATGTAACCAGTGATATCCTCTCAAGTGGATATATATGCTTAACTTTTGTTTTAATTGTGCAAGTCTGTATATATATTCAGTTATTACATTCCAGACCTATATGGTTCTAAAAACTTCAGTGCTCTTTGATGCAGAACAACACGAATAGAGTATGCTTTTGGTTCCATATGCTTAGTTAGTGCAATTGCTTTTTTTTTCCTGTCATGTCTGTTGGTGTAATCCTGCCACACATGATGCCACCTCATCGTTTGGACCAAGGCACAAGGCGGGAAGCTCAAGTTTGAACCAGGCGGTTGCTGAGTGCACGGTGAGCGCGCCCACGACGCAACGTCACGCGGCAGTTTACATTTCATCTCTTTGTATCCGGGTTTAGGCAGTTGTTTAGTTTGCGTCTGTGTGATCGAGCTGCACGCAACATAGCGCTGCACGACCTCTCCTCCGTCCCAACCCCGGAAGGAATGGGGAGAGGTCAAGCTCCATCAAGTACGTCTGCTCTGACAAGGGCAGGCACGTCCCACTCACTCCACTAGGACTAAGGGGACAGCTATCCCCTCAGACCTAACAGACACCATCCCTACGCCACGCAGCGCAGACAAGACAGCACCGCCAGGTGGTGATGACCGATACGGTGAGCCACTGACCAACTGCGGCCCGATGAGACGGGTGTATGGTCCCACCCACTACGGGATGGGGCTCGTGACTACAACTTTGACTTTCAAAGCCAATCGAGACAACTAGGGCCATGATCCCGAGGCTTGGGATCATGGTCACTGGCTTCACGACCAGCAGGACAACCAACAACTTGGGAGCCGCTACCTACTCCCGTACTGAAGCCACCAGAAAGATGGGGGACGATGACGAAGGCCATGGCGAGTTCACGTCGCATAGGATAGCTGGCGAACCACCACCGTGCCAATAGTGCCACCACGACCGGCATTGTAGCATTACGCCACACCAATGCTGCGACGTGGGCACAAGACCATGACGACAACTATGCCTGGACATGCGCTAATGCCAAGACAAGATGACCTTCCTTGCAGGCCAAGATAACTATGTTGTGTACATACCTAGGTGACCTTTGTTGTAGACCAAGGAGACTCAATAAGAGACTGCAAGGCCATATTACAAACAATATACAACGACAGGCTTAGTAGCTCATTGATGCAAAGGAACGCATAAGCTCAAGCCAGCCTAATATGGGGCAGGCATACACCGGCTAGAGCCTATGAACCCCAAATGAAATCCATGAATTACACACGTAATGGACCCCTTGATCCAGAATGCAGCTAAGCCGGGTTAGGGGCGTCACAGGAGTAGCTAGGGTTACCCATGAGCACACAGAGCACCATGGAGGAGGAGACTTGAGATGGCTGGGCTATAGGTCACGCACCTGTTACCCATGAGCACGCAGAGCACCATGGAGGAGGAGACTTGAGATGGCTGGGCTATAGGTCACGCACCTGGATCCTGCCGCTGTCGTGACCCCTGAGTTGGGATCTCGCCCCTGCTGCCGCCCAAACTGGGATCCCGCCGCCACCGGCGTCTACGCTCGAATCCAGCCACCCGCGCCCCCCGGATCCAGCAGCCCACGCTTGGCTCCCCCCGCTAGCGCCTCCCGCGCTGCGATGCCGGCGCCATCTGGATCCAGCCATCGCTGCCAACCGCGCGTCTGAATCCCGCTGTCACCGCAGTTTGTGTGCCCAGAACTAGCCGCCGAGAGAGACACAGAGGGAGAGAGAGAGAGAGGAGATCGACGGGGAGGGGACTGGAGTCATGGGGGCGTGTGTGCTAGAGTCGAGGGAGCGGATGTGAGGGCAGGAGATTTGGGATGGAGAGGGCGCTGGCACGATTTGGAGAGGGCGACGGGCGCATCGAGCCTATACCAATCGCGGCCTCACGGAGGCGGGCTTTAATGCGGCTAGGGTTTGGCCTCTGGGGCCCGGCCATCTAGGGGATTTGGGGGTGCTCCACTCGCGCTCGAGCTGAGTGGGCGCACAAGCTGGGGCCCATTTCTTTTGGCATTAGACAGATTGACGATGTACTTGTTTTCAGCGTCAGATAGTTCGACGTTCAATATGATTACCTATAGCGACAAACAGTTTATCTCTAAATGGAGAATTAGCGTCAGATTGTCTATTAGTTATATTTAGCGTCAGATCACCCGTCGATAAAAGAAATTTTTAGCGTCAGATGTCTGACGGTGAAGCGGTGTTGTGGTGTAGTGCCTGATAGTATAATTAAAATTTAATTTGGATGTTTGATTTAGCTGGTATGACGTTTTTTTAGTTCGTAAGAAAGTATTCATACGTAAGCTGGCTGACGTGTACGAGATGGGCCGCTCCCACGCGGACCGAACGATACAGGCCGCCTCTGCGCGCGCAGAAAATATTCGCCACCGGCGTGAGCGTGGCGATGTTGGCGGGAAAAATACTGTGGGCGGGAAAAGCATCGGCGCCAGGATACTGACCCTATGAGGTCAACCCTCCCTGTCAAGTATCAACTCACGCAACACGTGCCTCATGACTAGTCAAACCCCTCGCGTTTATATTCTTCCCGCCACCACGCGACAAAGCCCAACCCAGAAACAGGCAAGGCCGTGGAGGCGTCAACCGACTCTAATCGCCACGGTTCCTTGTCCAGTTGTCCCCTTCCCTCTCGCCGGCGCTACTCTTGCTTGCTGCTCCGATGGCCGCTGCCGTTGCCGCCGCCCCCACCAAGACGATGCGGGCCGTGCAGTACGACGCCTGGGGCGGGGGCGCCGCGGGACTCAAGGTACGTAAGCGCACAGCAGTCGCTTGGCAGCCATTTTAGTTTTTTCCCCTCCTACTTCCGACTGCTAAGGTCAAGCAGGGAGCGTTGTCGATAATAACTCAAGTACGTGTGTCACAGTCACAGTTTTGGGCGGTTTATTTCTAAATGAAACACAAACCAAACCAGGAACAGCTAGCTTAGGCGGGTTAGTGGTTTCAAACCACGTCTGGTCACTTGGCCCACGCCGCCGTCGCCGATCGCCGTGCATGCCGCCATGACGCCCCTGGAGGAGCTTGGCCGTCTGCGCTTCTCGGCAACAACCTCTATGACGTGAGTCCCGACCAACCGCGTGTGGAGCTTGGCCTGAGAATGGCTACTCTGATGGCAAGAGGTTCAACGGTTTTCTCACTTCCTGTGCTGTACGGTCAATCGAACCCACTATTTAAAACCTGCATTGGGGGTTTGGTCCAGGTTGTTTTGCCAGTTTGTGCGGCTTCGAACCAAACCGTGAACAGGCCTATCTACTGGTACTGGGTGGTGTCAATTTGATGGCTGAGTGCTGAGTTTGGGTGTCTCTCTGACTGATGAATGCTTTTTACATAAAGGAAAACTAATTTGATCAGGGGAATCTGGTCCTTTATTTGCTCTAGTACTTGATTCTGTTGCTACATTACATATAGTCTGAGTCTGCAAGATTTTTTATTTTCATTTTGTTTTTGGTTTAAAATATATTAGGATTTTTATTCCTTGTGTTTTGAGAATATTTTCCTTTGTAATCTTGCAAAGAAACCAGTCCATCGATTCTAAAATTAATGCCTCAAATGTAGCATGTGGAAGTTCCCGTCCCTTTGGCCCAAAAGAATGAGCTTCTATTGAAGCTGGAAGCAGCAAGCATCAATCCAGTGGACTGGAAGATACAGAAAGGGATCTTGCGACCTTTCCTGCCTCGTAAATTACCTTTTATCCCAGGTAATCATGCTCATTACTCATTTCGTAGAATCAAAGTAGTTGATTCCAACTTCGATCAACAGTTGGCCATTTATTTCATTTATCTATGTTATGTTGGGTTTAACTTGGCCTGTGCCACACTGTTTATGGGAAGTTGATAATCTTGTCTGTCATCTTCTGCTAGGTAATGATGACATGTATTTTAGGAATCTTGGATCATTCACACATTGTTATGCTTGTACTCTAGAGACAAATAAGTCTGTTTGTTTCATCTTATTTGTGCTAATGAACTATCCTGAACATAGGAATTTGTATCACGCAAGATATATATAACTGGGCAATGACTGATGAGTTGCTTATCCTCCATCTTCTTCAGTGATGGATGTGGCAGGAGTTGTGGTTGATGTTGGGCCAGGAGTCAATGGATTCCAAGCCGGAGATCAAGTTGTTGCTAAGCTGTACTCACTTGTAAGCACATACTCTTGACTATGTTATTATATGAAGGCATCAACTCAAATACTGTATGTTGAAAGCTGTATGTTGGATTGCTAGAATTATTTGTGGTGCATGCACCAGTCGATCTCCATGTCTTGTGTTCGATGTGCTCATCACTTACTGGAAGGGATGTTCTGACTTGATGTTAAAAATGCCCTTTTTTTTTTACCAGAGTGGAGGTGGACTTGCGGAGTATGCTGTGGCACCAGAAACTCTGACCGTCAAGAGGCCTCCCGAGGTATTTGCTGCTGAAGGCGCAGGGCTGCCCGTTGCTGCTGGTACTGCGCTCCAGGCGCTTAGGACCATCGGCGCCAAGTTCGACGGTACCGGCAAGCCCTTAAACGTTCTGATCACCGCAGCATCAGGTGGCGTCGGTCACTACGCCGTGCAGCTCGCCAAATTGGCGGGTCTCCACATCACCGCCACCTGTGGCGCGCGTAACATGGAGCTGGTTAAGAGCCTGGGCGCGGATGAGGTGCTTGACTACAAGACGCCAGAGGGTGCTAGCCTGCAGAGCCCCTCAGGTAAGAAGTACGATGTTGTCATCCATTGCGCTGTCGGTATCAGCTGGTCGACGTTCGAGCCTGTTCTGGCCACCACCGGGAGGGTGATCGACGTCACACCAAACTTCACTTCCATCCTCAAATGGGCGCTGCACAAGGTGACCTTCGCCAGAAAGAGGCTGGTGCCACTGCACCTGTCGCCCAACAAGGCGGACCTAGAGTTCCTGATCGGGCTGCTGAAGGACGGCAAGCTCAAGACACTGATTGACTCGAGGTTCCCACTGAGTGAGGTGAGCAAGGCCTGGCAGAAGAGCATCGAGGGCCATACCACCGGAAAGATCATCGTCGAGATGGGACGCTGATCTGGGATGTCTCCGTTACCGACATAGACTTGCATGGAAAATATACACTTACCATGCTCTAGACAGCTGGTGTCTGAGTGTGGCATCGTCATAAAAATTATTCGTGTGTGGTGACTGGTGAGCCGGTTTATAGGCTTGTGTTTCTTTATTTTTCGACGGTGAACATCAGTTTCTTCTACAGTTTAGGGGTTTATGGATTTGCATTTGATCAACAAAGTTGCATTGTAATTTACTCTATCTGTTCCAAATTATAAGATGTTTTGGTTTTTCCATTTGCATTGCTTTTACTTACTTTATATATATGCACACGGGGGAGGGGGGTTTTCAGAAATTGGTGGGAGAAGTTCCAAAGGCGGCCGGAAACAATAGCCGCCTCTGCAGATGGATGTATTGAGGCGGTTGTGGTTTATAGCCATCTCTACAAATACAATTTGTAGAGGCGGCTCTCTGGAGCCCAGCCACCTTAGCAAATCGCTATGTAGATGCGACAGTTGTTCCTAGACCTATCTAAAAAGCCCATTTCTAGAGATGGAAAGGCATCCATCTCTATGAATCACCCATTTGTAGAGCCATAAAAGTAGAGGCGGCTAGGATACTGTTGAGCATTACTGAACTTCACTTTTATATCACTTAGAATGAGACTATGCTATTAGTGATAGATGTATTGTGTGCTACATGATGGTGCTTGGGCAAGCATAGGCTCACTTTGCTTATATGGCATACTTTTGATGAGCTAAGTTTGTTTTTTTAAATATGAACATGATTAATAAATGCTGAAATCTGAAAACTTGTTCACCGCTGAGTTTGGCTCCTAGCATGTGTAGGATGTGTGAGATCCTTTTGCTAATTGCTATCATGTCTATGCTAGGTTGTTATGTCTCAATCTTGGAGTCTTTTGCTTCCATTGGATATACTATAAAAATAATGCTAAAATTTGACTCCAAGATAAATGAAATGGAAAGATCGAGAGGGTTTGCATTATCACACCTCGCTGTATCAAGATTGCTTCTCATTGCACTTGAGATGAACTTGAGCAGTGTAGTGTATGACTAAAACCAATGTTTAAGCTTTTGATTGTCTTTGTGACATAGGTTTCGCCCAGTTGAAAAGTTAGGCAAGATAGTGGTTACAACCTCTCGCAATCACATGCTTTGTCTCATACTTGTGCAAAAAGAATTAAATAAAAATATGTTAAAACACAAGTTTTCAGTTCATTTGTGGCGTGTTGATTGGCACTCCCTTGAGGTAGTTCACCCTACATAGGTTTGCACATTGTAGCACTTGTTTGATCTTCTGCCTATATCTGCTTTATGCTATCTTAGTGGTGAACCTTTCCTGTCGGTGTTTTGTTACCCGACGAGTGAATTTATATGTGAATCGTGCTGCTCTAGAAACGACGGTGGTAGCATCCAAAGACATAAGGAATTATACTGGTTAAGGCCAGAGCCCTACGTCCAATCTTAGAGATAGATCGAGTGCATGTTCCTCGGTTAAATGCTATGAAGTTCTTACAATAGAGTATGCAAGAAGGTAGAAAGAGGTAGGAGAGTGGAGAGGGACTGCCCGAATGAAGTCTCGAGAGTCCGTCCCCTTGGAAGGTGCCCTGGCTGCCCTTACATAGAGTCTGGGTCCAGGATACATACAGAGAGATAGGTTCTCCCGACCGAGTGGTCGTGAGCCTGAGGGAGGGGAAACTAGCTATCTTGGCCTGCAAGGAAGGTCGTCTTGTCTTGGCGTCAACGCATGTCCGGGCATAGTTGTTGTCATGGTCTTGTGCCCACGTCGCAACATTGGTGTGGCGTAATGCTACAATGCCGGTCGTGGCAACACTGTTGGCACGGTGGTGGTTCACCAGCTATCCTATGCAACTTGACCTCACCATGGCCTTCATCATCGTCCCCCATCCTTCTAGTGGCTTTAGTACGGGAGTAGGTAGCTGCTCCCACGTTGTTGGTTCTCCTACTGGTCGTGAAGCCAGTGACCACGATCTCGAGCCTCGGGGTCGTGGCCCTAGTTGGCTCGGTTGGCTTTGAAAGTCAAAGCCATAGTCGCGAGCCCTATCCCATAGTGGGTGGGACCGTACGCCCGTCTCGTCGGGCTGCAGTTGATCGGTGGGTCATCGTAGTAGTCATCACCGCCTGGCGGTGCTGTCTTGTCTGCGCTGCGTGGCACAGGGATGGTGTCTGTCAGGTCTGAGGGGATAGTTGTCCACTTAGTCCTGAGTGGGGCGTGCGTGCCCTTGTTAGAGCAGGTGTACTTGATGGAGCTTGACCTCTCCCCATTCCTTAAGGGGTTAGGACGAAGGAGAGGTCGTGCAGCGCTGCGTTGCGTGCAATGAAAGGAGAAGGGAGAGGTCGTGGTCGACCCCTTGCATTGGTGCTTGGCCCAGGCCTGCACGGCTTAGATGGGCCATGGTTGCTGGGCTTTAAGCTAGCTCAGTTATCATGGGCTGCCCGAGCGGCCATCTAGTCAATGTCTTGATAGATATCATAACCCCTACATTTCTCTAGACTAAAATGTGCTCAAAATGCTTTGCTAATCACAATTGTATCATATGATCTGTTTAAACATCTGCTAGCACTTGGATTTATCATTATACTCTTGTGACAGTATCACTTAGAGCATCTTTTCATTTTCGGTGATCTACTCCTAAAGCTTTTGCATTTCTGCATCCATGAGCACTTCATAGCATATCAACAAGGGGAGAATATTTACACAAATATGTTGACATTATGCATTCATGTGGGAGAGTGGATTTGTTCAGCGGGGGTTGCATTCGAGCTTGTTTTTGGCTTTTGAGCTACTTTTGTTGGTTGTGTTGAGCCTTTGGCCCCTTCTGGAGGGACTAGCGTTGTTTCTGGACTTTTTGAGTTGCTCTGATTTTGCATTGTTGCTTATTGAGCCTTTCTTAAGCTTGTTTTTATGCTTTGAAGCTTAGATAGTGGTGTTGAGCCCTTTCTGCCTCTTCTTGAGGACTAGCTATTTTTTCTTAGATGCATCGAGCTATTATCTATATCTTTTGGAACCAAGCTTGCTTCTTCTTGGTTGCATCGAGATGTTACCCATGTCTTTAGGGATCGAGTTTGCTTATCCCAAATGACCCAACTTTGGCTTTTCATTGACTTTTGGTTGGATGAGTTTTACCCTTTTCTTTTGATTTTGATCTATCTCTTCGTGTTGGTGTTGACAATGCACTCAGCAAGTGGGAGATTGCAAACACATGGTTGAGATGTGCCCATGTGTGTTGATTGATGATGAGAGATTCACTACTATAGATTGACCTATCACCAACGCCTCTATCATCGCCGATATCATTAAAACCGTTGGCACCAACGGTTTGTAATATAAATCGTTGGTGATGAGATTATCACCGCTGGTTCATAAGAACATCCGAGTTGATAACTACAACTGCCGCTTCATCTTACCAACCGGCGGTGATAGTCCATCATCACAGCTGACTTGCACCACTAGTCGACGGTGATAATGTGCTCCTCATCACTGTCGTCTCGCCATATGAATCGGCGGTGAAGACATTTTTCACCACTATATGAGATGGCGGTGATAACCATACTGCATCATAATAAAATTCATAACTTTTTCAAATAAAGTCAGATGAAAACAAACTTTATATCAAAGTTGTAGATCTCGACGACTTTCTAGTTGATGACTTTTTCATTTGAAACCATTTACGGTCCCAAAATTCTATTTGAAATGCTCAAATATTAAAATTCAATTTTTTGAATTGTAAAACCACCTTAAAAGAAAAAACGACCAGAACCAAAGTTGTAGATCTAGATGAGATATACAACTTTGTAGTTGACAACTATTTCATTAGAAATCATTTATCATCTCAAATTTGCATACGAAGTTTTAAAAATTGAAAAAAAACCATTTTTTCAAACAACCTCAGATGAAAAATCGAGCAATATCAAAGTTGTAGATATCAATGAGAACAACAACTTTGTAGTTGATGAGTTTTTCATTTGAAATCATTTGAGGTCCTAAAAATCTAGCTAAAGTTTTGACGTTTTAAAATTCAAATTTGTCAAAGGACCTCGGATGGCGAAACAACCAAAATCAAAGTTGTGGATCTCGATTAGAACAACAAATTTGTAGTTTATGACTTTTTCATCTGAAGCAGGTTAGGGTCCTAAATATTCATTTCAAATCTTGAAAAGTGAATATTAGAGGAATGGATATGCTATATATAGACACAAGTGACTTAGGGGTGGAGTGGTTAGAGGAGCTACACGTGAGGACAAAGGTCTCAAGTTCGAATCTGAGCACTGCGTACCATGAAAAATCGCATGGAGCTGGAGTTGGAGCAGCTTTCCCGGATTGAAACAATTTTTTTGCTATTTTTTGCCCGTTTTTTGGATTTTTAAAAATTCAAATCACCACCGGCCGGTAATACGAACCGACTGTGATAAGCTATTATCACCGCTGGTTGCAAAACCAACTGTGATGAGAATATCATTACCAACGACAACTCACTGCTGAGACCGAAAGACATTTATGATGGATTTTATGAACCGCTTGTGATAGCTCTGAATGTAGTAGTCCTTGTTAGGAGATGATCAAACTTTGAGTTTGGAGACTAACCTTAGCGTGATTGTGGTGTTTGTGCAATGCGTTTCTTGGCTTGTGGTGCGCAGGTGTGGAGCACAGAGATGGTCAATGGCTATGGAGAAGGTCAAACAGGTCCATGCACTGTCGATGGACCAGGAGCTTTTAAGGACGGACGAGAGGCTTGGACCTAGGGACTAAGGGCTAGGTGACTGACTATGAGTGACTGACACTAGGGAACATCAACAAGCCAGTGTACATGTAGAGGACTAGGCCATGTTGACCAAGTCAAGCGGAGGCATGGAGGACTTGGTGATTGGGTGGTCAAGGACAGATAGTGACACGCGTCGAGATCATGGAGGAGGCGTAGCAGAAACACTTCTCCAGCTGGGTTTGGTGGTTTGGCCCTCAAAACCACCGACGTGCGGTTTTGTTAGGTTTGGGCCTCAAAACCTGCGATGGAGTTCGAGGTAGCACATGACATTATCGGGAGTTCGTGTCAAGGCAAAGCTATCTCATGAAGGGCTCGTGGCTATTAGATGCACAGTTCTCTACTTGGACCATTTTGCTCCTAGAATTAAATAGTTCAGGCAAAATATCTAAGGGCAAGTTTGGATTGTGTAATAACTCTATAAATAAGAGGGGAGGCTGCCCAAACCAGCCCATCACTTCCAATGCTTTCATTTGAGTCAGTAGGTTTTAGTTTTTAGATCTAGCCTAAGTCTAGTACTATGTTGAGATCCACAATCTATGTAATCTTTTGTCTACAACAAAGGTCACCTAGGTATGTACACAACATAGCTATCTTGGCCTGCAAGGAAGGTCATCTTGTCTTGGCGTTAGCGCATGTCCAGGCATAGTTGTTGTCATGGTCTTGTGCCCACGTCATAGCATTGGTGTGGCATAATGCTACAATGCCGGTCGTGGTGGCACTATTGGCACGGTGGTGGTTCGCCAGCTATCCTATACGACGTGAACTCGCCATGGCCTTTGTCATCGTCCCCCATCTTTTTGGTGGCTTCAGTATGGGAGTAGGTAGCGGCTCCCAAGTTGTTGGTTGTCCTGCTGGTCGTGAAGCCAGTGACCATGATCCCGAGCCTCAGGATCATGGCCCTAGTTGGCTCGATTGGCTTTGAAAGTCAAAGTTGTAGTCACGAGCCCCATCCCGTAGTGGCTGGGACCATACACCCGTCTCGTCGGGCCGCAGTTGGTCAGTGGGTCACCGTATCGGTCATCACCACCTGGCGATGCTGTCTTGTCTGCGCTGCGTGGCGCATGAATGGTGTCTGTTAGGTCTGAGAGGATAGCTGTCCCCTTAGTCCTAGTGGAGTGAGTGGGGCATGCCTGCCCTTGTCAGAGCAGACGTACTTGATGGAGCTTGACCTCTCCCTATTCCTTCCGGGGTTGGGATGGAGGAGATGTCGTGCAGCGCTACGTTGCGTGTAGCTCGATCACACAGAAGCGAACTAAACAACTGCCTAAACCCGGATATAAAGAGATGAAATGTAAACTGCCGCGTGACGTTGTGTTGTGGGTGCGCTCACCGTGCACTCAGCAATCGCTTGGTTCAAACTTGAGCTTCCCGCCTTGTGCCTTGGTCCAAACGATGACGTGGCATCATGTGTGGTAGGATTACACCAACAGACATGACAGGAAAAAAAAGCAATTGCACTAACTAAGCATATGGAACCAAAAGCATATTCTATTCGTTCCAGTGCGTTCACGTTTTCGTTCTTGTTCTTCCACTGATTCTAGGTTAGCCATTGCATACAGGGCTATGATTTGCGTGTTTTAGAACCTACATTTGGTATCGGAGCCATAATCACATACCTGATCCACCATAATTTGTGAGGATGAGCGAGACACAGCGCTCTGGCGACAGCGGTTCTGGTGGGGGAGGTGGCGGTGGTGCCGGTGAGCGGTTCGTGTATTCGCAGCTAACGGGCATCAACTACACGAGCTGGATCATCCGGGTGCAAGCAATTATGGAGGACCAAGGGGTGTGGGAGGTAGTAGAGCCATCGGGGGTGGGGGAGATGGTGTTGGAAGGCCAGGCGGCTGTGGCGGCGAGAACTGCCAAAGACAAGAAGGCGAGGGAACATCTCCTTTAGTGTCTATCCGATGACTTGCTCATGCAAGTGGTGAACAGGGGAAGGTCTGGGAGTGTCTCAAGGAGAGGTTTGTGGGAGCGGATCATGTGAAGGAGGCGAGGTTGCAGACCTTGAAGAGTGAGTTTGATGCACTGCGCATGAAGGATGATGAAGGAGTGGATTAGTATGCTAGTAAGATCTTGGCGATGTTGGTGAAGTATGGGAACCTTGGTGGAACCCTGGATGATGCGGCGATGGTGAGGAAGCTATTTGACACTGTGCTGGATCGATATATCACGGTGGTGGCCGGGATGGTGCAATTCTTCGATCTCAAGAAACTGGCGTTTGAGGAGGCGGTTGGTCGACTGAAGGCCTCCATCGGGCGCTGAAACTAGGCGCGAGAGTGCTGAAACTCTCAAGAAACTGGCGCGAGAGTCCTCGGGGAGAGGGACATCGCAGGATGGGGGGAGTCATGGTCGGAGCCGAGGGCGCTGCGGGCGCGGGGATGCATCCGACAAGGAGAGTGGTGGCAAACATGACAAGAGCCACATCAAGTGCTTCAAATGTCACAAGTATGGCCACTATGCCAATTGGTGTCCAGGGGGTGAGGAGAAGAAGGGAGACAAAGCTCTCCATGCTCGAGTGGAAAACATCAAGACGGCGCTGATGCTTACGGTCACAGAGGTGCTAGAACCTTTCGAGCTCGCATCGATGGCGATCACTGGAGTGTAGCGCCCTACTGTGTTCTTGGATGAGAGGAAGGTGATGCCTGAGCTACATCTCACTAGAGGCGTGAAGAAGGCAGGAGATGCCTAGTGTCTGGGGATATAGACAAATTTTAGGATCTTGACATTGGTATAGTGGGCAAGGTCAGATTTGGGGATGGTTTAGGTGTGGAGATAAGGGAAGGGGAACATTGATGTTTCAGTGTAAGAATGGTGACCAGTGGGTGTTGCCAGATGTATACTACATTCCAAGACTGAAGAGCAGTCTGATCAGTCTGGGTCAGCTCACTGAAACTAGGCACAGGGTGATCATGGATGATGACTGGCTTGAAGTGTTTGACAAGAGAAGGGAGAGACTTGTTATGAAGATTGAGCAAGGAGCAAACCATTTCTACAAAGTTGATCTGAAGAGCACTGAACCATTGTGTTTGCTGACTAAATTGTCTGAAGATGCCTGGCTTTGGTATGGAAGACTAGGTCATGCAAACTTTCATTCTCTAAAGCTGTTGTCAGAAAAGTCCATGGTGGGAGGTGTGCCTACTATTGCTCATCCTGAGGAAGTTTGTGAAGCATGTTTGGCTGGGAAGCAAACAAGGATGGCAATCCCCAAGATAGCACAGTGGCATGCTACCAAGCCCCTGGAGTTGCTCCACATTGACCTTTGTGGGCCCATCACACCTACTACAGCAGGAGGTAACAAATATTTCTTGCTCATTGTGGATGATTGTTCTAGATGGATGTCTGTCTTTATGCTTAAGTCAAAGGATGAAGCAAGTAGTGCATTTGGATTGTTTAGGACTAAAGCTAAAAATAGTACTAGTGAACACATTAAAAATGTAAGATCAGATAGAGGTGGAGAATTTCTAGCTGCATCTTTCAAGGGTATATGTGAGCGGGCTAGGATAAAAAGGCAGTTTACAACACCATATACACCACAGAAAAATGGTATAATTGAGAGAAAAAATAGGACGGTCATGGACATGTCTAGGTCACTGTTGATGAGCATGAGAGTGCCAGGTAGGTTTTGGGGAGAAGCTGTCAGGCACTCAGTCTATTTGTTGAATAGGTTGCCAACTAAGGCATTGAAAGCTCAAACTCCATATGAAGTGTGGAATGGGAAGACACCTCACTTGGGTCATCTAAAAGTATTTGGCAGTGTTGGACATGTGAAAAACACAGTGCCACATTTGAAAAAATTAGATGACAGGAGTACTCCAATGGTGTATTTTGGAGTTGAGCAGGGAAGCAAAGTTCATAGGATGTACAATCCTCAAACTAACAAGATTGTAGTAAGCAGGGATGTAATTTTTGAGGAGTCTAGAAGCTGGCAGTGGACTGCAAACACTGACTTCACTAAAGGTGCACATTTCAGTGTTGATACTGATGATCACTTTGTTACTCAAGTTGGTGGATCAGGTGATGCAGCTATTGGGAGTAGTGAGTTGCCACAACTAAGTGATGCTAGTGGGTCAGCAAGTGTTGGAGAAGCAGGCCTGGAAGTGTCAGGTTCAGGGGAAGCATATAATGGAGGGAATCTAGTTACTGTTCATGAACCGACAACATAGGTAGAAACAGCTACACCAGCACATTCAGCTGCAGGGGGAGGCTTGGATCAAGAAGCTAATGACCTAGGGAGTAACAGTGATTATGATGAAGAACCATTGAGGTTTAGAAGCTTGAATGAGGTGTATGATGACACTACTGAAGTGGAATTAGCTTCAGATTCAGAAGTTGATGTCTTACTTGCACTGATGGAGGAGCCAGTCTTGGGTGGACCCAGCACTAGGGCAGCTAGGGCCATGGCCCTAGTCATGGCCCAAATAGCCCAGGAGCAGCTCTTTAATTTTGGCCCATCAAACATTAGCCCAACAAAGAAATAGTTCCAAGCCAAGGCGCAGGGTAGACGCGTTCGATCATCTGCTCGATGCCCGACACCACATTGCTCCTCACCGCTCGCCTCCTCTATAGCTCTGTGCCTCCACCCCGCAGGTCCGCCCTAGCCCCTAGGCTAGGCAGGTCGCCGACCAGCCAGCCGTTGCCCGTCGGTCGCTGGACGCTTAGACACGGATGGTGTTCGACTGGCCGCTAAGGGCCGCTCCCCGCTAGCCTAGCCGAGCATGTAGGGGGCCGAGCGAGTAGAGCACTAGAGCAGGCCTGGTTTGGATCTAGAAGTGGAAGCCCGGAAGGTATTCTACAATCTCTACTAATTTTGATTCAAGTTCCCAGATTCAATCCTTCACAGTTTGTAGAGTTTTGATTCCAAATTTCCTGTTAAATTCTAAAATTATAGTTTATAAGATGAGGAGAACCAGGACTTCATCGTACTATTAATTATGTAGTTTAAAAACTTCTCTCCATTTGCAATTTTTTCTTGAAAATAGTTGTTTTTCTTTGTGATAAACATACATGCACATGCGCACGCACACACGCACAGATATATATATATATATATATATATATAGCTTTCAGTTGGCCGCTAGAATTTGGCCGTAGTCTTGGCCAAATCCTAGGTCCGCCACTGAGCTAGTCACTTATCAAGAAGCTGTAGAAGATATTGAGTGGGTGACTGCTATGGACAGTGAGATTCAGTCCATAAATAAGAATAGAACTTGGAAGCTTGCTACTCTACCACCAGGTCACATACCCGTTAGTCTCAAGTGGGTGTATAAACTCAAGAGGAATTCTGAGGTGAGGTAGTTAAGCAGAAAGCAAGACTGGTTGCCAAGGGGTATGTGCAGAAACATGGTATAGATTTTGTGGGGGTGTTTGCTCTAGTTGCTAGACTTGATACAATCAGATTGTTGTTGGCATTGGCAGTAAACAGAGGTTGGCAGGCTCATCATTTGGATGTCAAGTGTGCATTCCTGAATGGTGAACTTGAGGAGGTCTATGTGCGTCAACTAGAAGGCTATATGCAGAAAGGCAAGGAAACAATGGTGCTCAAGCTCAGCAAAGCTTTGTATGGCTTGAGACAAGCTCCAAGGGCTTGGAATGTTAGGATGGATAAAAGCCTAAAAAAACTTGGCTTCAAGAAGTGTGCAAGTGAAGCGGTAGTATACAAGAGAGGAGTTGGAAAGGGTGCAATGATACTTGGTGTATATGTTGATGATCTGATTGTGACAGGTGGAAATCCAGATGAGATTGCAGTATTTAAGAAGCAAACGACATCTGAATTTGAGATGAGTGATTTGGGTCTACTGTCCTTTTATCTTGGCATAGAGGTGGACCAGCAGCAAGATCACATCATAATCAAGTAGTCAAGCTTGGCAGATTGCAACCCAACAAAATTTCCAATGAACCCTGGCACTAAGCTTGACAAAGATAAGCAGGGAGTGTCAGTAGATGCTATTGAGTATAGAAGAGTCATTGGGTGTCATAGATACTTTCTCCACACAAGACCAAACTTGTGTTTTTCAGTGGGAATGGCAAGCAGATTCATGGAGAAGCCCACTGTAATGCACCAGAAGGCAGTGAAGCAAATTCTGAGATATTTGTAGGGTACTGTTGATTATGGCTTCGTGTATACTCAGGAAGGAAAGAAGGAGGTGTTGGTAGGGTATTTAAACAGTGACCATGCTGGAGACATAGTTGGGAGAAGAAGCACAGGAGGGATGGCTTTCTATCTCAATGAGAGTTTGATCACATGGAACTCTCACAAGGAGAAGATAGTTGCTTTATGTTCTTGTGAAGCTGAGTTCATGGAAGCCACTACAGCAGCAATGCAGGGACTATGGCCGAGAAACCTGCTGGCAGAGGTCACTAGTGAGCCACCACAGACAGTGAAGCTATTTGTTGACAACAATTTAGCTATTGCTCTAATGAATAACCCAGTGTTTCATGGGCACAGTAAGCACATTGATACCAAGTATCATCTCATTAGAGAGTGTTTTGAAAGAGGATAGTTTTAGGTGAAATGTGTTAGCACTGAAGAACAGAAGGCAGATGCTCTAACAAAGGCAATGCCAGCGGTGAAGTTGGCTGTGATGAGGCGCTTGCTGGGTGTGCGAGACCTCAGTGCATGTTAGAATTAAGGTGGAGATTGTTGTTGTAATCCTACCACACATGATGCCACATCATCGTTTGGACCAAGGTGCAAGGCGGGAAGCTGGAGTTTGAACCAGGCGGTTGCTGAGTGTGCGGTGAGTGCGCCCATGACACGACGTCACGTGGCAGTTTACATTTCATCTATTTGTATCCGGGTTTAGGCAGTTGTTTAGTTTGCTTCTGTGTGATACAACTACTGGTATAAGTAGCTTAGACTTCAGGGTGTGTGTTTAAGTCGAAAACTACCATTGTATCATGATGTACTAATCATTCACATATGTGGAAAATAGCACTGTCCTCTGATAGTTGCCATTCGCCATTTCTGCATTCTAGTGCATTCACATTTTTGTTCTTGTTCTTCCACTGATTCTAGGTTAGCCATTGCATACAAGGCTGTGATTTGCGTGTTTCAGAACCTACAATGTCATCTTCCTTTACCTATGTTGAAGAATTGTTCAAGAAATAAGATTAGGTAATTCGATGTTCCCTTCCTGCTATGTTCCCTCTACCTGTCTGTTACCATATCATATACTTTTGATGCTTCTTTCCACTTTGATATGTGCGGTAAATTGAATAGCCATCCGACACCGTTAACAGTTGCATTGATGCCTATGGTCCACGGAGATGAAGCCTACATGGAGGTGATCACCATCAACGGGGCAAACACGCCCTTGCCGACCACCGCAGCCCTTCTGTCCGCTATCCAGGTCTTCGTCGGACCCTTCTCTGTCGAGACAACCATCCTCCACTCCAGGTATGATGGCCGCTCTCTTACCTTCCTGCTGTCCAAAATGGAGATCCCAAACCCTGATTTGAACTATTTGGTTATCTGTATATGAGGCGCAAATCATTCACCATTACATGATACTAGCTTGGAGGCCACTAGCATGAGGAAACCCTACTGCCCGCCGCTACTGCCGGCTGAAGATCCTCACTAGTACTTTCCAATGTCTATGCCCGGAGATACACGTGATGGGCTAAGCGCTATCACCAACATCACAACTATGATTTCCTAAATACTAGGTGAATACCCCGCGTGTTGGCACGCTGATGTGAACAACTAAATGCATGTTAGTGGATAATGTGTCTTGCTGACACTTAGATCATAATTGCTAATGTTGGTTGGTCATAAATGCATCTGACAGTGGACTGATTAGGTGGACAACTTGTATGTTTAGAGAAATAGCTAGTGGGGTTTAGCTTTATAGAGTTTATAGATATCCAAACGCCCACTTTCGATGAGGCCTCGCGGAAGAGGGAAGAAAGAAACATACAACAACGGATTTGTCGAGCTGAGATGTCCAGCGAACAAAGAGAAGAGATGAAGAGGAAGCAACGTGAGTACATGCGTGACTACCAAGCACGGAAGAAGGCTAAATCCCAAAATAGTAGCACTTCTTGTGCTTTGACTGAAACAGTGCCCACAACAACACCCATGGTACTTAATCTCTTCGATACTTTCTTTATTTCTATATAATATAAAACCAACTTTTGTACAACTGACAAAAATATATGCAGGTACTAATTACTCTGAGATGGACCAAATCACGTCAATTATATTGGACAAGGAAAATATCCCACCAGATGCACACAGGAATAATATACATGTTGGCATTGACACAGCTACCACAAACACGGTTGTACTTTGAGTTTATTAATTAAGTATTAGTAACTTTCTTTATTTCTATATAATATACGTTATGTCTTAATGATTGACATATATATATATATATATATATATATATATATATATATATATACATACTATTTTTAAATTCGTTAATATCCCTTTCTAAATCTTGGTGTTTTGGTCATAGCAGTTAAAGGAATGGAAAGACTAATAAAACGTTACTTAGTTGAACTGAAAAAAATGGGAACAGGATATCGGAGTGCCATATTGGCCAAAAAAACATAAGATCACCAAAAGAGTGCAAACAGATGAGTAAAATATCATCTAACTTGTGTTTATGCCATTGTCATACCAGCAACGGTATCTGTATCACTCATGTTTTATTTTTTCAATACTGCACAGTGTAAGTTGTGCTTTATGGATGATTAATTACATGGAGTATTGAATTAGAACTACTTTATCTGACCATGTGACCCAGGTAATTTCATATGAATATTTCTAAACATAGTCATTTTTTTCGACTGGTTAAGCCCTGTGTAGATGCATGAACATCTAGAATTGACTGATTAAATGTATAATATAATTCATTCAAATGAAATGAGTTTTCGGATAGTATGAAATGTTTCCTATCAGCCCCTATGATAGGACAGGACAGGACAGGACAAAGACATTCCTGTCGGTTTATGTTTTAATTCCTGAACGTTTGGTTACTTGGTTTTGGGTTTGACTGGTCAAAGGTAAGCCGTCAGGAAAAGATTCCTGTTGGTCGGCCGTCAGGAAATATAAATTATTCCTGTCGAGCTGTTCCTAACGGTCCCTTCCTGATGGCTAGGCTGGCCGGCAGGAGTATAAATTCCTGATGTTTTTTGGCCTTTCCTGACAGTTTCTGGCCGCTAGGAAAAACTCTGGGTCTGGTAGTGTCATTCCAGGAACTAGGATATTTACAGACTAGTATTGCTAAAAGGTTCAATGTCGCCATGAAACTGACAAATTCTAAGTGGAGCGACATTATTTATTACTGGAAGCGAGAATTCCCTACATGTGTTCCAAAAGTTCCAAAAAATAAAGACTGGTAATCACTTGTATATGTTTTGTCGTTGTTATCACAAAATAGTTATTTGATTTTTGTACAAAAATAAACAAATGCTCTTCTCTAGGAAATTGAGATGCTTCCTTGTATACCATTTCATGAAGTCGTGGGACGACATAAGATCTAACGCCATGGCTTTATCTTGGGGATGCACATGAAAACAACCAATGATTTTTTCTATACTTCAACTTTTACACAGTTGTATTTGAGCATGTATACAATTTGGGAAACACTTTTGCATAAGAAGGCATAGTAAAGTTATTTCTTATATTAATCATCTAAGTTATATTCTGCCCTAGTCCTTATTCATGACTTGGAGATCTTTGAGGGAAGCTGTCAAAACATTCGTTTGCATGGCTCTTCAAAATGTCCGCCAAGAATTTCATCTTCAATGAAGTCGATAGCTGTGCATGGAAAACAATAAGTTATTAATTTCCTATGTAGTGTACAGAATATAGTTAGAGAACATATATGCTTACAGTGTTGATCGGTGCCAATCTTATGCCGTCCCACGACTTCATGAAATGGTATACAAGGAAGCATCCCAATTTCCTAGAGAAGAGCAATTGTTTATTTTTGTACAAAAATCAAATAACTATTTTGTGATAACAACGACTAAACATATTCAAGTGATTACCAGTCTTTATTTTTTGGAACTTTTGGAAAACATGTAGGGAATTCACGCTTCCAGTAATAAATAATGTCGCTCCACTTAGAATTTGTCTATTTCATGGCGACATTGAACCTTTTAGCAATAGTGTGAAATGTAGCTATATATGGCATGCTTTGATCATAACCCTTGTAACATACATCATTTGGAGGTGGATCCATAATGTGCACATTTTTGTTTTGCATGTCCATTTTGAATAAAGTGTATAGTCCATCTTGATAATATGGCAGTAGAATCTAAAAACATACACACAGACTATAAGTGCTAAATAAAATATAATAAGTATTTAAAGGACTACACAGAACATATCTTACATTGCTACAATCTTTAGGATTTATACTGGTTTAGGCCACGGTGCGCGTAAAACCCTAGTCCAGTGGTGCTACTACGACTCTTGTATTCGTATGCTCAATTACAGGGGCTGTTTCTCCTAGCTATGTAGTAGATTGGAATGAGAAGAGTTGGATCCCGATCGCGAGGTCCCTGCCCTTCTTTATATAGACAGAGGAGGTAGGGTTACAATGAGGGCGATCGGGCTAACAGATTGGATTCCTAGTTTGTTGCTTGGAATGCGCAACAGATTGATCCTAACTATTGTCCAGATAAGCCTATCTTGGATATTCTCAGCTTGCCTTGGTCTTCACATTGATCGACCGCCTAGCCCTCGTGGGCCTCCTCCTTGATGGCTCCTAGGTCGATAGCTTGGACATGGCCATATATACGGGCGGTGCGGGTACCCCTGGCCCATATATCCGACAGAAGCCACCATAGGACTTAATGATGAGCTAGTTGGTAGCTTCTTGGGTTGTCGCATGCCCCTATAAGTTTCAAGTACTGTGAGTACCAGTGAGCTTTTCCTCAGGTGCCAAGGCACGGAACAACATAGCTTGATATTTTCAAGTATTGAAAAAATAGTATGGGTTTGCTCGGGTGCCGAGATGCTTTCTCGGGTACCAACAGTCTTCCTTCAGTGTCGAGGGATATGGTGGTAGCACCATTCATCAAGGAACGTAGTTCCCTGGGCGCTATAAGCACTCGGTTTGGGTGGTAACACCTTGTGCTAGGAAACATGGTTTCCTGGGCGTGGCCCTTGGAGCGTTGTCAACACTATATTCTGGTGGTAGCACTGCATATCAGGAAGCGTAGCTCCCAAAACGTTGTTAATGCCTTGATCGGGTGGTGACACTGCTATTATCGAGAACTTGGTTCCCAATGTGTTCTGGTGTTTGGTAGTGGTTGCATGCCATTGAGTCCTACTTAAAGAATGGATCAATAGGACAGGTAGTTTGTGCCGCTTCCATTTTTCATGCATCACTACACCAGTTGATTTTTAGGGCAACCTGATTTGGGTCATTGTTTATCAAACACCAAGTGCTTCACGTTTTTCTTCGGGACTTGCTAAGTAGCATGATCCCGAATTTTAGTGGGCATCTTAGTGGGAAATACAAGGTCATTGTCTTGGAGCCCGGATGCCTGTTGGCGGTCCTTAACTCCTATTTTCAACCGCCAACACTCACATAAAATCCACTCAAATGGACACTAAACTTAGTGATAGGGTTTACAACTAATGAATTCCACGAGTTGTGGTGTTTATTCATTTGCAAGAGGGCATTTGTGGAAATACACATAAAAGGGCTAAAAATGTGCAAGAAGACAAAGCGCAACTACATTTAGCTCAAGACAAAGAAAAGAGGCCCAGTCGCTAGGTAGATCAGGGCCTGAACATGAGAAGAATCATGCCAAAAGCCCAAACAACCGACGCATCTAGGTAGAACACCAATGCAGGAGAAGTCGAGGCCCACATAGCAACTGACTAGAGGAAGGCGGTCGCGGGGTGGCTCCACCTGGGTGAGGCCGCACCCAGAGTGCGCTCGCACCCCTGCCACCCCCTCCAGGACCACTCTCCTCTAGCGGTGCCATCAATGCGCCTTGGGTCAGTTTTGGGGGGTTTCCTAATTTATCTCACCCAAACTGACCATGTAGCATTATATATGAAGAAGCTACCCCCTCCATTGAGAACAACACCACAAGGAAGAAGAGCTAACACACTTGAGCAAGTGCATCACTCCAAAGGGTTTAGGCCAGCCCTAGCTACCTAGAGTTGAGTAGTTGGGAGAGATGTGAGGGAGAGTTCGGGGAAGTGCCGGACTTGTTGGTACCTCCCCACTTGTACCTCGACGAACACCTGCACCTCAACGGGTTCATCCGCTAAGTGAGTGTTTGTGGTTCTTATGTTATTTAGTCTTTTGATTAGTTAAGCTTTGCTCTTACTTGTTTGCGGGTTCGTCATCCGCTCCTATGGTGGATACTCTAGTAGAGGGCTCCTGATAAAGACGGATCACTCTGTACGCCGCTAGAGTAGTAGTCGATAGTGTAGACGTGGTGTCTAGCTAGAGGCTACCTTCATTTGCCTCGTATCCTACGGTTGACGGGTAGGCGGGAGGTGGTGATAGCCTTGTCCATCCCTTGTAATCCCCCACATCCAGGTATGGCCTAGGGCTATAGGTCGGTATCACTTGGCAGACCAGGTGTAAGCCGGTGCTCGAAGTGAGCAAGTAGAAGTAGAGTTTATCTATCCTTGGACTTTGAAACCATAGGAATCCATCTCAACCTCTACCAACTCTACCCTTGTGTTGTCCTTGGATGAACTAGATAGAAGATTTACCTCCGTTCCCTGTGGAAAATATGATACCCTAAATACTTTCTGGTGAAATGCTACAATGGTAATTCCGTGCACTTGCGGATCATTTCTGTTTGTGTTAAGAAATACCAACAAGCATTTCTAGCGCTGTTGCTGGGGAACAAATGCTATTTTCTTTGAACCTAGTTCGTCCTCGTATTTGTATCCTCTATTTTTATAAAACAAAATTGTTTTCTTTTATCTTTGTTACAATGAAGCCAACTCAAATACCAAATCCATACCTTTCTGCTTTGAAGGGGGAGTTTCTTGAGCCATCACCTGTTTCAAAACAACACTTTCATCTAGCTACGAACTCCACCCTAGTCTAAAAGCCATGGTTCTGGCACAAACCTTCTCAGGGCATGACAATGCAAACCCTTGCCAACATTTGTTAGAGTTTGAGGAGATTTGTTCGTGCTTGAGCATCTCAGGCATGACACAAGAAACCCTAAGGTGGAAATTGTTTCCCTTCTCTTTCATGGAGAAGGCAAAGCATTGGTACACACATGCCGTAGGAAGTACGAATGGGGATTAGGAAGAACTTAAAGATAAGTTTTGTCTTGCATTCTTCCCTATGTCCTGTATCGTCTCTTTATCGAGGGTAATCCTCGATTTTGAGTAGTACGAGACAGAGTCTTTTACTGCAGCTTGGGCTAGGTTTTCAGTGTTGATACACACTGGCCCAGACTTGTCTTTACCCGATAGCATTTTGCTGCGATTCTTTTGTTTGGGTATTGACGTGGAAGCTAACATGTGCCTTGACATGACTACCAGAGGTGGATTTACTCACAAACCTATGACGGAACAAGTAAAATTCCTTGAAAACTTCATAGACAAATACTCATCTTCCATCATAAGAACCAAATCCCTCCATGCCAAAGTTATGTCGAGTGTTGAGGAGTCTTCATTAGTCGAATCCAAACCCATACCATCCTTAGATTTGACTCATGAGCCCTCACCCGAACCACGAACACCGAAGAAAAGAGTACTTCATCCTTCGGAGTTCCCTATTGAATTCAAGGATTATGGCAATACCTCGAAACTCTCGTGGCACGAAGAGCACATAAAGGAAGTTCCCCTAAAGTAGAACCATCAAAGGAATGGTTGATGGAAGTGAAACGTTCTTCTAAAGCAATTTAGATTCTTTCACCTGCCACGGCTATGCCTTATTCATTAAGGGGAGCTAACATAGAAGCCCTGCACAACCCCACAGTCGAAACTAGTATCATGTCAGAATTCCTAATGAAAAACCTTTTGGGTTACATGTCGCTAGTCCCAACCAATAAACTCTTCAAAAGTCCTTTAGGACTATTTTCTGAGTGTTGTGGGATCGCTAGGGTTGTGCCAGTCATAATTGACAAAATCGAGGTTTTCATAGACTTCCATATCTATACCATCCTTGAATTTGATATTCTCATAGGCTACCCTTTGGAAAATCTTTTCCAAGAAAAATCCTTCCTAATCATTGGTTTTTAACAAGATGAAAAAACCCTCTCCAACAACTCCTATTCCATCCTCCTAATCTTTTAGAACTTGGGCCCTGTTCCGCATAAGGTTACACGCTTCTGAGTTGTGCATATCTTCTCTCCCCGCATATGTTTTTTGACTAGTCTAAAGGTGGAAGGGCGTGGAAAGAATAAAGAGTAGGAAAGGATTCCTGATGCAAATGTATAAGAGAGAGAATATATAAAAGTGGTTAGGATAATTTAGAAATAGTATAGGATTCTTGATGTAAAATTGTCTTCTATATTTTAGAAGCGGATTATTATAAACTCTTGGAGATAGTCTTCTTTATTCATTCCAATATTTTTTTAGGAGTTGCAAAACTCCATGTTTTGGGAAGAAAATATTGGGTGCTCTTGGAGATGCTCTAATAACACTAGTGCTAGTGTGAGGAGCATTTGTAAATCCTACAATAGGAGCAACTACTTTTGTTTCTTGTAGTTCAAGAGCCAACTAATAAGAGTAGTAAGACATTGAAGTACTACTATAGCTGCCGCTACCAAGCAATCATGTAAACACTTTTTTGCATAGATAACACTAGTCATGGACCTGGTTCCATGAGAAGCCACTGCGTCTCCTGTACAGATTGAAATTAGAAACAGATTAACCATCTTAATCACCAGTAGAGATGAACAGATAGAGAGCATAGAGTAAACGATTCCATGGAACAAAAGAGGAACATGATAGATCTGGCATAGAGAGCATAGATCTGGTAAGAATGGGGAGGGGTGATCAGATTGCGAGGCTCATGCGCTAGCTTGGGTGTGCCCGAGAGAGTCCAGCGCAGACGCGTGTGGCGCGCTCCTCCTCCATAGCCCTTAGGGCCGAGATGGCCACAAGCAGCACCCACAACAAAGAGAGTCTAGATCTAAGAGCGGTTGGGAGAGAGAGGGGTTGGCACTTGGGCACTGACGCTAGCGTCGGGATGCCCTTAGGGCAGTAGCGGTGTGGGAGTCGGAAGCCTCTCGAGTGGCAATGGAGAGGGCGTTTGGATGCCACAGCGTAGTGTCAGGGTGCTGCCCCAAGGGTCAGCTACATGGTCACCATGGGGCCCCTCGGGCAATAGCGGCGATAGGGTGCACCTAGGGCCCGCTACGCGGTTGACGGGCGGTGGATGTGAGGGCATCTAGGTGCCTGGTCCTAGGGAGCCGGTGGGCGTGGGAAGGGTCCCTGCAGCGGGAGCAGGAGGAGAATGGGGTGGTTGGGTGCGATAGAGTTTGTTGTGTTTTTATGTGCGAAGAGATGCGGGACCCATGGTAAGTAAGATGGGGTCACAAATATTTTCGCATCAGTTGCTCATGGGGGGCGGGGAGAAATCCCGTCGATTTGAGGTGGACCATCAAGAGTCATGAAAAAGTTCTTGATGGTTTTTATTTTTCCTATGGGCTTTGGCGAACCAAGAGGAATAATCTGACCCAATCCTGTCGGCTTTTAGCAGCTAATAGGATTTCTACAAAACTGACAGGAGAAAATAGAACCAACAGGAAAACCTATACTGTGGTAGTGTGAGTGCCAGTAGCATGAGCTTGAAAAGAGGTGGCACACGCACCTGCAAGCCATGAGACCTCTGACTCGCAGAGGCATTTAGCTCCGATCCATCAACTGTTCTTCCTACAAGTAGGAAAATATTAGGTTGGGTGCATTGTTGATTGCATTTCATTACACTCCTTTGTTGATCATTGTCCCTAGTGTAGAGTGATGATGTTTTGATGTCAGCAGCAACTGTGTTGTGTACCAACTAGACAGACCATTATTTTTTCTAGAAGCAAGAATAATTCCTCGCTTTCCATATGTATTGTTAACGACGATTTCTTGGACATTCTGGTTGGTCAAAAATGTCACAAATCTATGACATACGAAAGGACATAAGCCAACCATGAATGATTTTGGTTCAAATAACTTGGTTCCACATGTACATGTCCTCTATTTGAATGTAGGTACAAAATGGATGAAAAACCAAGCTTAGGGGCCGAACTTGACAGGTCTCCCGACCTCCCAAGTGTGGCCAATGGACAAACCAACACCAATTTCATGCTGAGCAAAGCTTCTAGAAGCTACCTATAGAAGATGGACCTGTGGACCCACCATATGGAGGTCGCCCGACCTCCCTATGGACCCACTGGGCTCTGTCAAGGTTGCAGGATCCATGTGATGTTTCCTAGAGTCGTTCCCCACCCTTGGATCACACTTGTGTTTTCTCTCAAGGGTGGAAGATGAAGTGACATGGATTCATGGGCCCACAAGGCACAAACTCAATGTGACAAAACTCCAACTCAACCTACACTTCACTATGACATGTGGACCAAGCAACCCACAAGAGGAGGTGGCCCCAAAGGACCATATGCTGGTCGGTCGACCTACAAGAATGAGCCAACACCCTTCATCTATCCTCCATGACATGTGGGACTGCTTCTAGAAGGAGTAGAGTGGCCCCACCTGCCATAGGGAGGTCAGCCAACCTCCCTAGGTGGTCATCCAACCTTCATTGCCATTTGCATGCCACCATGCATACAAGCACATGCTCAATTGCACTCAACCATTGATCTAATGGTGGTTTGATCCAACGACAACAAGAAGACATCACAAGGATCACTGACGTGGCGTTGGAGTAGCCCCTACTCCACCTCCACTACAAATAGAGGGGTACCCCCTCACTCTCAAGACACCACAGGAAGGAGCTCTCCACTCTGTCTCAAGATGTAGTACTAGTAGTAGTGTTAGGAGTTAGAGTGAGTCTCTGGTCTATAGCTCTAGTCTTCAAGGAGGTCTGGTGTGGTTCTTGTATTCATTCCTTTCTTTGTAAGACTTGAGTTATCTTATATAGTAATCTTCTCTACTTTTCCTTAGTACTTTACTTTATTGCAACATGACTAGTTTTGTTGTAGTGGTTGTTAGCATAGTCATAGTTGTATGATAGTGAGATAATGGTTGTATACCTTTGTGCTAGTTCACCGCCCTTAGCCCAGTGCTCTAATCAGTTCCACCGTACGTTGGATTATTGTAGTGAGATATAGTGTAGATGTGGTGTCTAGACTATATGCTTGCCTGTGTCTGTAGCTTGCTCCATGGTTTAATTTGTGTGTGGTAGCTAGTAGGGGTGACAGATCTATCTAGCCTTTGATCCCACCACATCTTGGCAAGTTCTTAAAATGTAGGTCTTCTTATGCTTGGCGGTTTAACACCCTTCTCATCCCTTTCTGTTGTTAAATGGCTTAGTGACCCAAAGTGCAATTGTGTATGAACATTGTTCTTGCTTGATACAACTTGTATTGCTGTTAGAACCATGCAAGTAGAGATAGATCTGTGGAAACCTTATGCTTGCTCTTTGTTCTCCTCGCTTGCTAGACTAGTCGTTTATCATTGGAAGTTTTGCTATGTGTGTCATTGCTCATATCATATATATCACTTACCCCACTCTAGTTTAGTTGGTATATTAGTCAGTAGACACATGATGGTTAGTTATCACATTCTTTAACCATAACTTCCCTAAGGATAAATACTATAACCTGGAATACTCATGGTGAAATGCTATTGTGGTAATTCTATGCGCTTGCGGAATATTCTACATGGGCATAAGAAATACCAACAAACATTTCTAGCACCGTTGCCGGGGAAGCAATTGGCGAAAGAATTTTGATACTAACTTGATGTCTGCTAATCTATGTTACCACTAGCTATTTTGGGATTACCCGTGTCTTGTTGAGTGTGGAATAAACAGGACACATCAACCATCTCGACCTTCCGGTGTTTTCCATAAGAAAAAAAGAAAAAAAATCATAAAAGAGCCTAGGGAGCCTATCATTCATGAATAGTCAATAGTTCAACCCTATCATATCACAGGTACGTATATGCATATATTCTAACCCTGTGCAGAAATGAAGAGAAGGTCACCGTCCAAAAGAAAACAAAACCATCATGTGACGGAACAAAAGCACTCACAATTCCATCTCAAATTGTGGGTGAGGATAAATCATTCAAGGTAAGTGATACCCTGCCGAGAGGTAACCCGATGTTATCCTTGCATTCTTTTTATTGCTTTCCTACCACTGCATGTTTGCTTGAATCATCATGTCTCTAGTGCTTGCTTTGGCTAAGCCTAGAGATTCATGCATATCACTCATTTAAATTGTTTTTCTTTCTTTCAAAAACCATATCATGTTTGTTTAAATGCATTTCATCCACCTTGTTTGCATCTTTTGCATATAAAAATAATAAAAAAATAAAAAAATCCAATGTTTTCACCATTCATGCTTTCACCTCTGCTTGAATGAATCTTGTATAATCTATCATGCCTCCTTTTTCTATGTTAGTATGCTTTAGTTTGGGGGTGTTTTGGCCGCACTTCCATAGTCTTTTGAATTAAAGCATGATGCTTAGTTTAAATAAGCTTCCTTAATCAAATTAGACATGGTGTCTAGTTTGATTATTGAACTAAAAATTACTTGCATAGATTTTGGTTACACATGTGGATTAACCCTTGTAGGAAACTTTCCAAATTCAATAGGGTAAGTCTTGAGATAAACTTAATGTTCAGAGCTAAGTCAAGGCCTATGGTACACTTCTGATATTTCTCAACATCTTGCCTTGGCCTTGTGTGAGCTTTGAAAGAATCTTGTGAAACAATGAACAAACATTTCAAAACATGGGAAATAGGATCTACACTAATGGGATATTAAAATCAACTTTTCTTCAGTGTAAATGAAAAGCTATTAACCAAAACAACCACCCTTGTATCCAACTTCTTTGCAATCCCTTGGTTTTGTGTTGTCCAGTAAACTCTTACAGGATTATACTTGGCAAAATGAGCTCAAGGATATGATTGTAGAATTTTTCCTTCAGGTATTTTTGTCACTAACCATTTCAGGTTTAGACAAAAAGAATGAAGGGTCAAAACACAAGTAAATCCAACCAGACATCATGCAACAATGAAGCACATTCGAAGATAAATTCCACCACCTCAACTTGGTTTTGCTCATCATCAGATGCTGCAAAAGCCAAGTGTGGGGGAGTGGATTTCTCCAAGTACTTCATGTCATGCTTCATTGCTAATTGTTGTTTTGGTTGTCTCTACCTTGCTCTCTCTTTATTCCTTGCTCATCTTGCTATGTAACCAAAGGTAAAAATGCTCCTTTGCTTCACCACTCATGTTCTTGTCTCTAATTGGATGAATCTCGTTCAAAGTGTCATCTATTATAAGTATGTTTTGGTTTGGGAGTTTGATCAATCATACTCCCATAGGTTCTTTAAATTAAGTGTGGTGCTTAGGTTAAGTAGCCTTCCTTAATCGAATAAGACATGGTGTCAAGTTTGATTATTGAACCAAAAACTACTTGTACAGAATTTGGTTGTACATTTGGACTAACCCCTGTAGGAAAACTTTTGAATTTTGGTGGGTAAGTCATGAGACCATTCTTGGAGATAAAGCAAGGCTTGAGAAAATAAAAAGAAGGATCAAGAAAGGATGGTGAATACAAGTTTTCAAATCCTCATCCTCAGAATGGATTCGGTATATATCCATATCTGATTCTCCATTGCTCTTTTGATCCCTTTGCTTTTATTGTTGGATCTTCATGCTTGAATTTTCAAGAACCCAACTTCCTTTCCTACATAAAACTTTGAGAAAGGCTTTCACAAAAAGTGGAGAGTTTTTGGGTGAAATAGTGGGGTCGCCCGACCCCCCATTTGCACCCACTTAGTGCACCACCTATTTTTCTGTGACACAAATTTGATGAAGGGAACATGGTGCTAGTTTGGTAGTGGCAGGGGGAGGAACCCTGGTTAGTTGACCCCCTAACTTTGCCAAATCTTGTCACATTTTATCCATGTGACATTATCTAGCATGAAAAGTAGTTTGCAGTTGAGTTTGTGGGAGAAAGCAAGAATAGGCAGTCAGCCGACCCCCCTATGACAACTGCACCGCGTCTCCCTTATGGCTATGAAAGAGCATGCCAGATAACTCATTGTTATTGCACCAATTCTTTGGAGTTCCCTCTTGCTCTTGAGCCATCCTCTTCTCTCAAGTTTCAAGTGCTAGTTTTGCTTGAGTTTATGAAAGGAAAAGATCAAAAATATTTGGCATTCTCTCCTTTTACTTTGCCAAAGTTTGTTTTGATCCCTCATGAGCTTGCAAAAAAAATCTTCATGGTGGCAACCATGCCTAGCAGGAGAGACAAACTCAGACCCTAACCGCTAACGTTAATACTTTGCTTCCAAGTTGTGTTTGCTCTCCCTTGTTGCAGGAATCATGATATAAGGTGCCCAAGAAGGCACAACAAGTAGCAAGCGGAAGTTCATCGAGATATACGAAGAGTGTCTCAAAAGGCTCACAAAAGTAGCATCATCTCACGACACCAAGGTATGATGCTTGAGCTCAACCATGACCATTGCAATTGAAGGTTCTACCTTATGCACTCACCTGCATGTGTCATAACCCGAACCTCTACACAAGGCAGGTATGGATTGAGAATCTTTCTAGCATGCTAAAACTGGACAAGTTAATTGTGATCCATTGACACTCATAATCCTGCCTTGTGTTCGTGCTCATGATCTTTGCCTAAAGCTATTGTGAGAAGTTTAAAAATGATGAACTAATGATGCTCTGCGCCCTACAAAAAGAATTTGTGTTTTGCCTATGGCTTGCTTGATAACTCTATGACAAGGTGTCTTTCATGAAATAGGCTCATTTGAGTACTCTTTTCTTATCACTAGAGTTTCATATTCCTTGTGCTTGCAAATGATGCCTTGATGCCCCATCTACCTACACCTAGAATGTTGATGATTTAAGAACACTTTATCCACACATGCTTAAAAGGGGTGAAACTAGTCTTTGATTATGCTTTTCCATGGTTATACAACCAAACTCCCACTACCATGTGAGAGGAATTGGATGTATAAATCATGGAAACTAACCATTGACTTGAAGAATGTGGGAAGGTGTAGAAGTGTTTCAGGTGCAGGTAGAGTTGTAGGAAGTGAGACCCTTGCACAAATCAAGGAACAACACCAACACCATATTGATGCAAGGTCATTGAAAGGAGCAAGCCTTGGGGAGGAGCCCCTCTCCCACTAACTTAACTATTCTTATACCGCTTTTGTTTTATTACACCTAAAAAATCTAAACAAATGAATAAAAGACCTCCTGATCACATGTTTCTAGAATGTCCCAACTTTCTTATCTTATCACCCGTGTCACAAGAATGAACAAGGCAATAACATCAATCTGATCCTTTTCAATGTTCCTAAGGCTAGAGGAAAATGAAATTTGGCTCTACTGGTGTTTTTCCACTAGCAGAACCCATCCACTTGATCTCTGTCTTATCTTTGTGACTAGAACACACTTTGAGCAAACTATAGGGGGGTCAATCAACCCCCTAGTTTCCAACAATGGAAATTCTGAACCTACAGCAGTGACGAACACTGGGAAAGATGTTGCCACACAAAAATTGAGCCTATTTGGCCACCAAAGGGCCGTTGGCCGATGGTCCAAAAGTGGCCAATTGAGCTCAATTTTGGTACACATGTAGAGGACAATAGAGGGAACAACGTACTAGGTTCTATTTTCCAAAATATCACCAATGGCACATCTGCTGACATGCCAAAGAAGGCAAAACAGAAAACAAAAAACACAGGAAGACATCCCTCGGAGAGGAGACACACCTAGGAGGGCTAGGTACCTCCAGGTGGGGTCGGCCAACCCCACCATGGGGCCTTGGCCCCACCTGCCAGCTGCTACTGTTGATGCTTCACTTCAAACCTTTGGTTTGACACCTCCTCTCCTCTTCTTAGTACATGTGTGATACTTTGATGTTCTCTTATTCAATTTAAAATGAACCAAAACCACACGTGGATTAAAATTTTGGAAAGTGACATGTTTATGACATTCTTGAGATAGAAGCTTGCATGAAGTTTGTTCCATATGCATATACTAATGCTTGTGGGAAAACATCCTGATTGGAAATTCATATTGACTAAGTTGTTGTGAAGTGTGATATAGTTCTGGCTTAGAAGTCCAGCCATTTTCTATTCAAAGTGCTTGGAGATATTGTTTTTGATAAAAATGTCATAAAACCATAGTGTCACATACTCCTCAATGGTAAGAAATTCCTACCAAAGCCATACGATGATCTTACATGTTTAAAACCTTCTACATATGCTACTTGTACTTGTGTTGAGTTTGGTCAAACCTTTGTTGACCCTTGTTGAGAATTTTGTCATGATCCTAAGATCAAGATCATGTACACACCACTTATACATGCTGCTTCTACACTAGAAGTATGCAAAAACATGCTTTTCATCTCCACCAAATAAATACAACAAGGTTTTATAGTGTGGTCTCTCTCTAAAGTTCTTGCAAAAAAAAAGAAAAAAAAGAGAGATATGGGCTATGCAAAAAAAGAGATGAATGAGCAAAAGAAAGCTCATGCATTGAAAAAAATGAAAAAAAGAAAAGATAGACATGTCTCAAAATAATCATAAGTTAGAGAGAGAGAGAGATCATTTATCACCTTGTTCCACACACATGCACATCTTGATCTAGGATTATGACACTTTTCTCCTTGGATCCTTGTTTTGACTTTACAACATATGCAATGCAAGTATGCTATCATGTTTATCCTACCTGAGCTCCACATAAACCATTTAGAAGTAGGATGAAATAAAAGAAGGCAAAACAATGCTATGCCTTGGTAAGGAATCATACACCATTGAGCGACATGGGAGTACCATTTGAGGAGTATAAGTGAACTATGCATTTTCTTATGAAAACTTTGAAAAACTCCAAGATACTAGGATGTGAATTTGGGAAGATGACTTTGCTTCAAGAATTGTTCCACTTTTCAACCGCTCAAGGATATATGTTAGCTAGTGCCACATATCCCACCTGTTTAAGGAATGTTTTGGAATGACTTTCATGTTAGCCATATATCTTAAGGTGTTAAGCTCATGTTTCTTTTTATCTTTAACCTTTACCCAAGGACGAGCAAGACATAAGTGTGGGGGATCATGTTGACGATGATTTCATCAACATTCTAGTTGGTCAAAAATGTCACAAATCTATGACATATGAAAGGACATAAGCCAACCATGAATGATTTTGGTTCAAATAACTTGGTTCCACATGTACATGTCCTCTATTTGAATGTAGGTACAAAATGGATGAAAAACCAAGCTTGGGGGCCCAACTTGATTGGTCTCCCAACCTCCCAAGTATGGCCAATGGACAAACCAACTCCATCATCATGCTGGGCAATGCTTCTAGAAGCTACCTACAGAAGATGGACCTATGGACCCACCATATGGAGGTCGCCCGACCTCCCTATGGACCCACCATATGGAGGTCGCCCGACCTCCCTATGGACCCATCAGTCCTTGCTAAGGTGGCAGGATCCACGTGAAGTATCCCAGAGCCATTCCCCACCCTTGGATCACACTTATGTTTTCTCTCAAGGGTGGAAGATGAAGTCACATGGATTCATGGGCCCACAAGGCACAAACTCAATGTGAAAAAACTCCAACTCAACCTACACTTCACTATGACATGTGGACCAAGCACCCCACAAGAGGAGGCGGCCCCAAAGGACCATATGCAAGTTGGCGGATCTACAAGAATGAGCCAACACCCTTCATCTATCCTCCATGACATGTGGGACTACTTCTAGAAGGAGTAGGGTGTCCCCACCTGCCATAGGGAGGTCGACCGACCTCCCTAGGTGGTCATCCAACCTTCATCGCCATTTGCATGACGCCATGCATACAAGCACATGCTCAATTGCACTCAACCATTGATCTAATGGCGGTTTGATCCAACGACAACAAGAAGACATCACGCGGATCACTGACGTGGCGTTGGAGTAGCCCCTACTCCACCTCCACTATAAATAGAGGGGTACCCCCCTCACTCTCAAGACACCACGGGAAGGAGCTCTCCACTCTGTCTTAAGATGTAGTACTAGTAGTAGTGTTAGGAGTTAGAGTGAGTCTCTGGTCTCCAGCTCTAGTCTTCAAGGAGGTCTGGTATGGTTCTTGTATTCATTCCTTTCTTTGTAAGACTTGAGTTATCTTATATAGTTATCTTCTCTACTTTTCCTTAGTGTTGGCTACCAGCAAAATAGGGTACCCCATTTTCATCGCAAAAACTACCCACCAAGATAGAATTACGCCCCACAGCCCATCACAGCCGGCTCGAGCCTTACGCTGCTCAAATCCAAAGCCAAAGGACAAGCGCCCGAGCCCTGTGACATCATCAAGGCGCTCGAACCCCCTTCACAACTATTGCTTCGCTCGACCCCCATTATAACACACTGCCATGAGTACACACGAGCCCCTACCCTTTCTTGTTAAGGAATAGGAGCTCGCCGCATCGTGCAGGACTGTCTGGGAACTTGTAACACCTGATTCATAATTCGGTCAAGGCTTCCATGGCTCTTTCTCTCTCCCATGGCAGTAACAGGAAGAAGCTACGCTACGCCGCACCCTACCATGTCCACCTCAATGGGGCAGGGAGCAACGGATGTATAGGCCCCTCCTACCTTCTCACTAGCGTGGCTTCAGGGCCACAAAATCTTCTCCATCATGACATCGTGTTAGGGCATGGCCGTGCCACGTCATCTACAGCCACGACATGCCACCACCACAATGACGACTATGCGAATGCATGAACTAAAAGGAAAGCTAGGAATAGGGAGCACCTTAGGGCATTTTCTTTCTATTTTTGTACATCCAAACATTGTAACCCGACCCCTCCCTTTGCATAGTATAAAACAGGTGGGAGGGACCCTCGACTAGAGGGGGGAGACAACACCACGTAATGGCAATGTACTAAGCACACACTCAAACAATCGAACACATGCACACACAGAGACCTAGGAGCTATCCCTCTCTCGATCAGCTTGTATCCCCCTACTACAAGCACTTTGGTGCAAAGCAACACGAGCAACAGCGAGCACTGGAAGTAGGGATGTTTAGCCCGAACCAGTATACATCTTGTGTCTGCCTTGCACACCATCGGAGGCTCTGATGCGCAGCATCATTCACTTGTCCTGCCTCTAGACAGCCCCCATTCTAGAACGCCGACAGTTGGTGCGCCAGGTAGAGGATCTCTGCGTGTCACATTCGACTCTGCCAAGTCTCTAATGGCCAAAAATGGCATCAACTTTGCTCTGGGCTCCCACATTTGGTTTGGGAGCCTTAAGTTCATCGTTGTCAGGGGGAGGGGGCTACCACCTCGACCTCCTTCCACCGACCAGCGAGCCCGCCAACTTCTTTGAGCCGGCGGCCAACCTATGACTCCGCTTCAACGAGTTGAAGGGCACATGGCCCGACAAGTTCAGCTACCCTAGCATACCACGAGTTGGCCAGCCCTACCATAACAAGAAGGTTCATAAATCATCAATGAACATCTATCATCTCAATCTAGAAGCAGGAGAGGTACCAGAGGATCTACCCCAACAGCTCATACGCTCCATCGCCGACATCCTGGTGTTAGCCGAGACAAGCTCCAACTCCAACGTCCTCGACTCCGACAACGACAACGACAACGATAATGACAATGAAGGCGGCACCAGCTTCACCAGGCTTCGAGAGATGAAATGCTTTTTGTGCATCAGCAACTACCTCCTCAAGGATGAGCCATGCAATGACGACTTCATTAATCGCTTTGACGGCTACGAGCTTTCATGGCCATAAAGGGAACAACTAGGTCCCTAGACAAAAGCTAGTAAAACAATCACTGAGCCCACCTCCCATTGTCTTCATTATTAATACTGCTATTAAGCTATTCTTAAAAATCTTCCTTTAAGTTGCTCTTCATATCCCTTGCAATGTTGTGTATACAAAGTCACCATATGCGTCATGGACATACATGCATCATGCTGCATCATTTGCACATGGTCTGAATCTGGCTTTGGAGTTCGTAGGCTGGCCCTGCGAAAGGGTTTCAACAGTCGCTCCAAGCCAACAGAGTGAGGGATGGAATGAGGAGTGGCACACTTGCGTCCAGTACCCGGTTGCACCGAGCATCATATGGGACTCTTCGATCCATGTTCAAGTCTTGATGAACACTGGTCCAGGTTATTTTATCAGAAAAAGGCAACGAGCCACCGGGGATGGTCGAATGACCCTGGTTACCCTACTGAACTAGTCATCAAGAGTTAGGGGTCGGTCACTAGCTACCTCCATTGGATCCCTATCAAATGGGAACCGAGGCCCCGCTCGAACTGAGAAACTTGTTAGCAACTCAAACGGGCACCACATTTTGACCCTAGGCGAGAGGGATAACGTGCCACTATTCAACCCCTCCTTCTTTGTGGAAAAGAAGCACGAGCGGAATGCATTGGGCATCTTGACCGGATCGACGCACGGGTGAAGATTTTTGGAGGCCCAAATTCATTCGCATAATTATTTTTATCATTTCAAAGGCCCATCAAGGCCCATATGCAGGTACGACATCTACCTGGGTCATCGCCCGGAGTGCGAAAATGCCTGAGGAAAAAAAGTCCAGCCGGTGGTAGTCCCTTTCAAGCATCGGCATTAAGGAACATTCCGGTCAAGGCTTTCATGGCTCTTTCTCACACCCCACGACAGTAATAGGAAGAAGTTATGCTACGCCGCACCCTACCATGTCCACCTCAATGGGCGTGGAGCAACGGCCATCCAGGCTGCCCTACCTTCTCACCGGCGCGGCTTTAGGGCCACAAAATCTTCTCCATCATGACATCGTGTTAGGGTCTGGCCGCGCGGCGTCATCTACAGCCACGACATGGCACCACCGCAATGACGACTGTGTGAATGCATGAACGAAAAGGAAAACTAGGAATAGGGAGCACCTTAGGGCATTCTCTTTCTATTTTTGTACATCCAAACACTATAACCTGACCCCTCCCTTTGCATACTATAAAAGGGGAGGGAGGGACCAGTAACAGAACCGACCAATTATACGAAATTAAGTAAGAAAATCATCCATCAAGCAGACGATTTAGCAAACTTAAGCCCGTATAACCTGGTAGTCCGTGAAATCACGACGGATTTCAAACCAACTTACATACCAGCCAAGATCATAATAAGTTTAGCGGTCACCATCACAAGTTACATAAAAGTTTGTGTCACAAATACATCAGAGTTTAAACATAGTTATTACAAACCGAGTTCAAATAAAAGTAGCAGAAGCATTTAGTTCAAACCACACACACTCACACAGAGTTCGAAATAAGGTGCCAGCTCATGATCATCTCTCACAAAAGCATCAGATGAGACGTAGTGAACGACCACTACCCATGGTCCTAAGCTTCGCCCATCGCAGGATAAATGCAGTTGATACAGTAGCCGTAATACATCTGCCCATCTGCAACAAGTGGGAACAAAGCCCCAAGTACAAGAAGGTACTCAGCTAGACTTACCTGACATAACCGAAAATAAAATGACACCAAGGATCATGACAGGCTTTAAGGTGGGATAGCTGACTCATTTGCAAAAAGGCATGTTTAATTTAACGACTCTTTTCCAAAAGCTTGCATCAAGTTAAATCTTTATTAACCTGTCAACTATAGTTGCACCTATACTAGAGTAACATGTAATTAAGCATGTAAGGATAACCAATGATCATTATCAACCTTCATCATGTCATATTCCACATAATTGTCCAAGTGTTCCATCCATATTACTACGATGAAGTAGCACAAGTCAAGTGTTCACTATCCAGTGAACGATGGCGATTCGAATCGATTATTAACCAATTGATAATTTGTTCCTCACACAAACCTCACTCACCTGCTAAAGTGAGGTATTGGTCACCGAGTCAACTATTCAGGTAAAGTCGCGAGTTTGCCAGGAACCACATGTACCCGGGGGCCGCTCGACTGCTCTTTGGCCTTATCATCGCGCCCTCGTATCCTGCCACTACTGCTTCGGTACAGTGCGTTGCGGGCAATCCACTCGGCCTGAATAATCTCCTAGCTTTGCGGTCGAAAGGTACATTATTCGGCTAGCTAAATGTGAGGCATGCTTTCAACATGACTCGAGGCCCAACAACGGTCGGTCCTTAATCGACACAGATGGAAACACTACAGTCCGAAACCCTGCAAGTCTCCGTCCGGTCTCAATTCGATTTGACACTTAGTTATTCCCATATGACATACTTTTCCAAGCAGATCCAGGTGACCAACTATAGCTCGCAGGTGATAGGAAATCACCCGACTTCTACCGATCTAAGCAAGCTAAGCATTTCTTGACTGCGAATACCAAGGTAACAAGGATATGGTAGAGCAAGGGTAAACAAGGTATAATGCAGCAACAGTTGCAAACTCCTAAACATAATGCACCAATTAAAGTAAAGCATTTAATAAAATATTTGCAAATCGGAAGAGAAATGCTATAGGGCTTGCCTCTTTCGAAAGAGCTCGGACGGTGGTTTGGGCACTCTAGAAGATCCTCACCGACCTCCTTGTCGGCTTCGGGCACCTCCTGCTCTTGCACCTCGGACTGCTCTTCCGGCTCCTCGGGAACTGCTACCGGATTTACTTCCTACGATCTTGTATGATGTAGATGCATAAGTGCTCATGTCTAGGCGCATTGCAGAGATGACATGAGATGATGATGATGAATGAGATGTAGATGAACATGTTCCTTTAATTGGATCAAGTGGGAATACAACTCTTCTACAAGGTAGTCTACATCAATTAAGAACATGTACTCATAAACTACTACAAACATTCTCTACCATGCAAAGTCACTCCAACACCCTAAGATGCTTCAAAGATACACGAAAGAAAAATTTATCAACTAATCTTGCATTAAAAATGCTAATTTAAACCCTAGTTGACACTATGTTTGAATAGCAACACTTCTTTTGATAGCATAGAAAAATCTAATAAAATTATAGTGAATTACTATCATCTACTTTAGCATGCCACAAAATTTTCATTGCATTTGGAGTACTAGAACTGCCTACGCAAAAATGACAATCTAGGGCCTAAAAATGAGCATAAAAATACTTTATACTATGAAAAGTATCAAACAACAGATTTAACATTTTTCCTACAATCTTCTCACTAAATAACCCCTATAGAAAAATTATCATACGCATGTTTTATTCATATTTTCCTCTCTACCAAAAATAACAATTTCTAACAATAATAAGCACTTGTACTACACATAAGAATTTTTCTACAGAACATGCATGGCACATATTTTTCCTAGAAAGTACATTGCATAAAAAGATTAACAAAATTGAAACCATATTTTTTCTGAGTTTTCTATGATTTATTACATATTTATCGAGAAAACAGCAATTTCAATGATTAAATAAAAACCCTACAGAAAAGTATTGCAACCTTTACATGCAACATTTTTAGAAACCCTTTTACCATTTTCTGGAAAACATTTTATTTAAATCCCTTTTGAAATCCGACCGCTCAGCGCTATGTCACCCACGAACTGAACATAGGGAACAAACACAAGACTGACAGGTGGGCCCATGACCCCACACGTCAGTCATAGAGAGAAGGAGGGAGACACCGGTGTCCACAGCTCGCCAGCACGCGAGGTCTCCCGCCAGGTCAGAGGCACCACGTGAACCACCTTGTGATTGCGAACCCAATGGTACACACGCGGTGGCCAGTGGAGCTCGGAGGACCGGTCACCGCCGTTCATGGCGGAACCGTGGCGCGGGTGATCGCCGGCCGGTCAACTCCAACCATGGAACGGGCAATGGAAGGGTGCTCGAGCACCGGTGAGCGAGGACGAACAAAATGCGCGTGCTAGAAGGGAACGAGGTGGAGCGGAGAGGTGCGGTCCACGGAGCGAAAAACTCCGGCGAGCTCGGCCAGAACTCCGGTGAGCGATTACCGCGGATGGAGAGCTTACCACGGATGATGAGGTGTGCACGGGCTGCGCGAGAGGGAGGGGAAGCTCGAGGCGAGATGGAGCTGCTTGCGGTGAGGTGGAATGGCCGGAACGCCGGCTCCGGCGATGGTGGGCGCGGTGGTAGAGGAGCGGGGGTCGTGTTCCGAAATGAAGAGCGCACGAGGAGAATGGGAGAGGGCGCGGAGGTTAAGGCATGGTCAGGAGCGTCCCTGGACGCGTTCCTTTCCAGCCACCGCCCACGGCCACTAGTGCGGCGCAGCCACGCGGCGACGCACGCTCGCTGGTTGGCGAGAGCACGGGGACAGGGCGCGAGGTGCGGCGTGAGCCCGGTCCACTGGACCACGATGCGCGCGGGCATGCGGGCGTGAGCGCAAGCTGGGCTAGGCTGCCTTGTGTCTGCGGGCCGAAAGTGAGGCGGCGGCCGATTAAGGTAAAAATCGTTTTCCATTTTTCTTTTCTAGATATTTTTCAAATAAATTCAATTCATAGTTCTAAAATTCCATTTTGAGCAAGAATATGATTTTTTCTAAAAATGGCCTAAAAATGAAAGTTTCTTAGAATTTAATTCTCTACAACTTTTATTAAGGGGCCAACTCCAAAATCCCCACAGATTTTGAATTAGAGAATAAAAGCTAAATAGGGAGGGTTTTTGACCATTTTCTAAAAATATTTTTAAAAGCAAATTTTGACAAAACTTTGGTTATCAAGTTGCTCCAAAAATTGCACTAATTAGTTCTAGGTGATTTAAAAATTATAGCTACACATGTTTCATTAGTCAAACATACATAATTAGGGTGAATCAATTATAAACATGATATGCAACAATTGTCCCACAAAAAATGCTTTAACTAAAGGTGCACTCTAATCCACATGTGATCATGAATGCAATGACTGTCATGTGTATGATTTGCAATGCTAATGCTTGCGTAACACCGGGGTTTTACAGCCCTCCCCCCTTATAAAAATCTTGTCCCGAGATTTGGGTTACGAACCATTTGTTATAAAAATCCTCATAAGCTTTTTGTAGATATTCACCTGTTTCCCAAGATGCATCCCCCTCATCATGATGACTCTACTGTATCTTATATGTTTTCACCACACTGTTTTGAGTAGCCCTCTCTTTAGAGTCCAAAACTCGAACTGGCTGCTCACGATATACCAAATCTGACTTGAGCTTTATGCCTCGGGGTTCAATTCTTTCCTCTGGAACACGCAAACACTTCTTGAGATGCGATACATGAAAAACTAGGAATATAGCACCCATTGTCTCAGGTAACTCTAACTTATAAGCTACTAGACCTTTTCTTTCCAAGATCTTATATGGTCCCACAAATCTAGCGGCAAGCTTTCTGCATACTCCAAACCGCTTCTTCTTCATCGGCGTGACTTTCAGATAAACATAGTCACCAACTTCGAACACAAGCGGTCTTCTCCTTCTATCCGCATAGCTTTTCTGATGTGATTGAGCTGCTTTCATATTTTGCTGAATGATATGAACTTCCTTCGCGGCTTCTTCTACAAAGTCAATACCATAATATCTTCTTTCTCCTGGCTCGATCCAGTTTAGAGGTGTTCTACACTTTCTGCCATACAAAGCTTCGAAAGGTGCCATTTTGATACTTTCTTGATAACTATTATTGTAAGCAAACTCTGCTAAGGGTAACCAAGACTCCCATGAACCCCTAGAAGATAATACATAGGCTCTTAACATATCCTCTAGAACAGCATTAACTCTTTCGGTCTAACCATCTGTCTGAGGATGATAGGCAGTACTACGAATCAAACTAGTTCCCAATCCTTTTTGCAAGTGCTCCCAAAAGTGAGCAGTGAATTGTGACCCTCTATCAGACACTATAGTCTTCGGTATGCCATGCAATCTCACAATCTCAGCAATATACTTCTCGGCATATTGAGGTGGTCTATAATCTATCTTGACAGACAAAAAGTGAGCTATCTTTGTAAGACGATCCACGATTACCCAAATCGAATCATGGCCTTTCTGAGTAGTGGGCAAACCTATGATAAAATCCATACTTATATCATCCCACTTCCAACTAGGTACGAACAAAGGTTGTAACAATCCAGCAGGTTTCATATGAATAGCTTTCACCCTACAACATGTGTCACATATGGCCACATAGGCTGCAATCTCTTTCTTCATCTTTGTCCACCAATAACAAGGTATCAGTTCTTGGTACATCTTACTACTGCCAGGATGAATGGATAGCTTAGAAAGGTGAGCCTCATCCATAAGTTTATTCTTAAGCTCCTGATCCTTGGGAATAACAAGACGGTCGTCAAACCACAACATGTCCTGTTCATCTACTCCAAAGTGCTTGGATGGTTCTTCTTTAATTTTCTCTTTGATGTGGAATATCCCCTTGTCCATTTTCTGACCTTCTATTATCTTATTCTCCAAGGAGCAATTGATCTGAGTACTATGTAACATGGCAGGGTGCATCAGATCAAAACCATCTTCGAGCAAAGGTTGCACATTCAGGCAATGTGACTTTCTACTCAAAGCATCTGCCACTACATTGGCCTTTCGAGGATGATACTGCACATTCAAGTTGTAATCTTTGATCAATTCTAACCATCTTTGCTATCTCATGTTCAACTCTGGTTGGGTAAAGATGTACTTGAGACTCTTGTGATCGGTGAAAATATTGCACACATTACCAAGTAAGTAATGTCTCCAAATCTTTAATGCATGCACTACAGCAGCAAGTTCAAGATCATGTGTCGGATAGTTGATCTCATGTTTTCTCAACTGATGAGAGGCATAAGCAATGACTCTTCCTTTTTGCATAAGAACACAGCCTAAACCTGTTTTCGATGCGTCGCAAAACACATCAAAAGGTTTCTCAATGTCCGGTTGCACTAGAACTAGAGCAGTGGTCAACAGTTTCCGCAAGGTATGGAAAGCTGTCTCACACTCCTTTGTCCACACAAACTTGTGATCTTTCTGTAACAGACTCATCATTGGCTTGGCAATCTTCGAGAAATCTAGTATAAAACAGCGATAGTAACCAGCTAATCCTAAAAAACTTCTAACTTTCGACCCTATGGTTGGTGTCTTCCAATCCATAACCTCTTGCACTTTGCTCAGATCTACCAAAACTCCATTTTCTAATAGAATATGACCAAGGAAAGGAACTTTCTTCAACCAAAATTCACACTTGTTGAACTTAGCATACAACTTATGCTCTCTAAGTCTGATCAAGACAATTCTTAGATGTTCTTCATGATCCTTCTCGTTCTCAGAGTACACTAGAATATCATCAATGAACACAACCATAAACTTGTCCAATTCTGACATGAAAACCGTATTCATCACATACATAAAATATCATCAATGAACATAACCATAAACTTGTCCAATTCTAGCATGAAAACCGTATTCATCACATACATAAAATATGCAGTAGCATTTGTTAAGCCAAAGGACATAACAAGATACTCGTACAACCTGTATCTGGTGGAAAAGGCGGTTTTTGGTATATCTTGTGGCCTAATCTTTATCTGATGGTAACCCGATCTTAAATCTATCTTGGAGAACACTCTAGCCTTGGCTAACTGATCGAACAAAACATCGATATGAGGCAAGGGATACTTATTCTTGATAGTTACAACATTAAGAGGCCTATAATCCACACACATTCTCAAAGTACCCTCTTTCTTTTTTTCATAAATAAGGTAGGACATCCCCATTCAGACTTACTTGGTCGGATAAATCCCTTTTTCAACAATTCCTCTAATTGCTTCTTCAGCTCAGCTAACTCATCTGGAGGCATCCGATAAGGTCTCCTTGAAATTGGAGCTGTCCCGAGGATTAACTCAATCCCAAACTCAACATCCCTATCTGGGGGAAGACCAGGTAACTCATCTGGGAACACATCCAGAAATTCACACACTACCAGAAACTGATAAATAGGAGTAACTTCCATAGCACATGTCACACTCACAAGGTCTGTTCTCCTGGGCAATGGTACCTGAAAAGTACCCTCCGCCCGGGGATCCTTAAGGGTAAGTACCCGACTCCCTATATCTAAAACTGCTCCCTAGTCCTTCATCCAATTCATCCCTATGATGACATCCATAACTAGTCCAGGCATAACTATCAAGTTTACTCGAAACTTTCGACTACCTAATTCAAGGGTTGCCCCTCTAACCATCTGATTGGTTAAAACATCAGCCCCCGCTGAACTTATGCGGTAATCATAACTCAATTCTGTGCATAGTTGTTCATGCTTCCGTGCAAATGTTTGACTCATAAAAGAATGCGATGATCCAGAATCAAATAGAACAACTGCAGGGTGTTGGTTAACAGGAAACTTACCAGCGGTTATGGGCTCTCCCTCAGGAATCTCATCCACGGTGGTGTGGTGTACCCGAGCAGTATAGGTCTGTTGCTTCTTTCTGGGAGGGTAAGGGCAGAACTTTTAAAAGTGGCGTGGCTGATCACAATTGTAGTAGGGTCCCTTCACTATACCAATAGATCCTATAGTTCCCTTGGAATTGCTCTGTCCCGCAGCTGCGGCTGTTTTTGCTAGCGGCATGGCCATCTTGTACGGCTTCTGCGGTCCCTTGTAGTTCTAGGTTTTATGCTGTGGCTTCCTAAACCTTGCACCTGGTGCAGATGGACGGTAGGCAGAGCAGTTAGCAGTGAGAACTCTGGACTATGATGGTCCTGACTTAAAGACCCTCTTGCGAATCTTGGATGTAGTGTACGCGTTGTTATTCTTCTCTTGTTTCAGACAATCACTGATGAAGTCATTGAATCTAGCGCGGGTATTGGTACCCACATGCTTCATCATCTTCGGACTTAACCCTCTCTTGAAACTAGCAATTCTCTTAGAATCTGTGTCAACCATGTCGGGAGCATAATGACACAAGTTATTGAAGGCATGCAAATACTACGTCACAGTTTTGGTGCCCTGATTTAAGGCCAAGAACTCTCCTAACTTCATCTCAACCAGCCCTGGGGGAATATAAACTCCCCGAAAGGCTTCAATGAACTCTCTCCATGTAATCTGGGCATTTGGAGGGAAGGTGGTGTGGTGATGCTTCCACCACATCCCTGCTGGCCCCTGTAACTGATGTTCAACATATTCTATCTTCAGAACTTCGGTCAGCCTCAGCACACGGAACTTATCTTCCATGGTGTTGATCCATTCTTCAGCGTCAAGTGGCTCTGTTGCTTCCTTGAAAATGGGTGGCATGGTGTCCATGAAATCCTTGAAGTTGTTGTACTGGTTCACCCCATTGCCACCACCTTGGTTGTTACCACACTGAACATTGTTGCCAATGGTACATAGGAAATCTTCTATGTTCTTCTGCGATTGCTCGGTATTGCGCTGACTTCCAAGAAACTGCACAAAGAATACCTCTGCCGTGAGCGGTGGAGGAGGCGGCAAATGTGGTTCCGGTTGTGGCTCATTTTGGTTGACGTTGTTTGCACCACTCCCACCTGCCCCTGCACCATTACCACCAGTTTCAGTAGCCTCATACGTGGCGCGGCGAGTGTTTGCCATCTGCATATTTTAGCAACAAGTAACAATTAAGTGAAGTTGTAGTAATTGTAATTGAGTGAACAATTATGCCATACTGAATTCATTGGAGAGAACAAGTCATACAATAAAACAGAGGCACAATAATCGCATTCCAATTAAAACAACACCACTAATCAAATTACTTCGAATGCAAACATCGCGTCCAATACAACCACCTTGCCAGCATACACACACAAGACTTTTATGCGCTCAGGTATCGCATAAACAACCAAGTTCCAACACACTACCAAGTCTCAAGATCGAAACGAGATACATCAAGATACATGAAGCCAAAAGAAAGTCATCGCGACAAGGCCTAGTAGCTAACGCAAGACAACTAGCCTACTACTCAGGGCCATCATCAGGGTCAGAGACATCTCCATTGCTACCATCAGTAGCGTCGTCATCATCGGAAGGTGCGACTACAGGCTTGTCCTCGTCGTCGTCGACGTCCATACCGACGGCGTCTGGAGGAGCATACGGGCCCATCCCGTTGTAGAGCGCGTGAAACTCCTCATGAAAGTTGGTATTATAATCCTCTAGCTCCTCGACCCTCTGCCTCAGAAGGTCCCTCTCGTTCCAGGCTTCATTCCTCTCCTGAACTAACTGCTCAATTATGCAATCTGCATTGTTGTTGGCATGAGTCAACATCCGCACTCGCTGTGTAGCATCCTCATCTCTCACCACAGCCTGGTCTAGCTGCAAGGTCATGTTAGCCAACTCCTCCCGCAAGCTCGCTATCACATGGGTCTGCTTCTTCTTCTACTTCCTTGCCTGGAGCTTATCATCCCCACGCAACCCAGTTAGAGTCCAATAAGTGCACTCGAGACTCTCATAAGCTCTGATAGCTGCGAACATAGCGCTCATGGCATGGTTGTCGCTAGCCCGTCCCTCGTTTGGACCTCTGACCAAAGCACTTCCATGAGGCTGAACCTAGATAGCATCACGAGGATCATCCCGAGGAAAAGTGCCGGCCAAGGCTGCTGCCGACTCATTGGGAAATCTGCTCATTATGTCTCTGATGACACGGAAGGCTGCTCCCTCTGCACCCTCAACTGGAGTGCGTCCCTCAAACTCCAAGTGCCAACCATCCCACTATGGAGCATCACCAAGAGCAGGGATGGTGATCTCCACTACTGCAACTCCATCCTTGGCTAACTGGCTCTCATACCAAGAGTACACTGGCTCCTGACCCTCTGGGTACCCCACATCATGGAGCACACTCCAAAGCAAGGTTGGCATACCAAACTCGCTCAGAAAAGTGTCCGTGCTGCGGCGCTCCCGCGGGGCCAACTGGTGTCGGGGTGCTCTTCTGCCTGTGGACTTACGGGCAGTCTCCTTCGTGCGGGCCATCTGTAGCAAAAGTTTTGATTACCCGGTCAGAACATATTTTAAGTTGGTGCCATTTTTATCAAAAGGGGATAATCATTTTATAAGGGGAGGAATGCATGACATGAATGAAATGCACAAGCAATATGATGTATGTATGTGTCTTACGTTCTCACAAACTTATGAAATAATAACATCTAACAATGAATTCGGTGGCATACAGGCGATCTCTCATATACGTAACTAATACGCTCTACACGAGAAACGTTGTTATGTACCTGCAGAAAATTCATTTCAGCCCAATTCCCCATCAATGCATGAAAGCAGTAAACTTACCTACACGCTCTACATGAATCCCTAGATGCGTGTACAATGGTAGTAACTATCCAACACATTGTCCTATTGACGGCATTGCCTCAACAGATAGAACAACCACACATGCGACACTTTTGTAAAACAAGCGTAGAACATGTAATTACTCTAGTATCATATAAGTACTCTCCCTAGATCAGTGGTGTATCCGATCATGCTCTCACAACTCACACTTACCGAGGCGTAGAGGCAGCTGATCCATATATTACCACTCAATTAAGTGGCACTCATACAATAGCACGCCGTATGAGCAACGAAAGGGAAATATGGTGCAAGAACCCCAAGTCACTACTTAAATAAGCCACCTAGAGTCCTTAACTGGAAAAAAAGATATGACCACTAGCACACTTTTAGTTTGGAAATCACGCTTTTCAAACATAATTTTATTTTAAATACACTTATGAACAGTAAACATGCTAAACCATGCTCCGATGCCAGCTGTAACAGAACCGACCAATTATACGAAATTAGGTAAGAAAATCATCCATCAAGCAGACAATTTAGCAAACTTAAGCCCGTATAACCCGGTAGTCTGTGAAATCACGACGGATTTCAAACCAACTTACGTACCAGCCAAGATCGTAATAATTTTAGCGGTCACCATCATAAGTTACATAAAAGTTCACGTCACAAATACATCAGAGTTTAAACATAGTTATTACAAACCGAGTTCAAATAAAAGTAGCGGAAGCATTTAGTTCAAACCACACACACTCACACAGAGTTCGAAATAAGGTGTCAGCTCATGATCATCTCCCACAAAAGCATCAGACCAGACGTAGTGAACGACCACTACCCATGGTCCTAAGCTTCGCCCATCGCAGGATAAAAGGCAGTTGATACAGTAGCCGTAATACATCTGCCCATCTGCAACAAGTGGGAACAAAGCCCCAAGTACAAGAAGGTACTCAGCTAGACTTACTCGACATAACCAAAAATAAAATGACACCAAGGATCATGACAGGCTTTAAGGTGGGATAGCTGACTCATTTGCAAAAAGGCATGTTTAATTTAACGACTCTTTTCCAAAAGCTTGCATCAAGTTAAATCTTTATTAACATGTCAACTATATTTGCACTTGTACTAGAGTAACATGTAATTAAGCATGTAAGGATAACCAATGATCATTATCAACCTTCATCATGTCATATTCCACATAACTGTCCAAGTGTTCTATCCATATTACTACGATGAAGTAGCTCAAGTCAAGTGTTCACTATCCAGTGAACGATGGCGATTCGAATCGATTATTAACCAGCTGGTAATTTGTTCCTCACACAAACCTCACTCACCCACTAAAGTGAGGTATTGGTCACCGAGTCAACTATTCATGTAAAGTCACGAGTTTGCCAGGAACCACATGTACCCGGGGGCCGCCCGACTGCTCTTTGGCATTATCGTCGCGCCCCCGTATCCTGCCACTATTGCTCCGATAGAGTGCGTTGCGGGCAATCCACTCGGCCCGAATAATCTCCCAGCTTCGTGGTCGAAAGGTACATTATTCGGCCAGCTAAATGTGAGGCATGCGTTCAACATGACTCGAGGCCCAACAACGGTCGTTCCTTAATCGACACAGATGGAAACACTACAGTCTGAAACCCTGCAAGTCTCTGTCCGGTCTCAATTCGATTTGACACTTAGTTATTCCCATATGACATACTTTTCCAAGCAGATCCAGGTGACCAACTATAACTCGTAGGTGACAGGAAATCACCCGACTTCTACCGATCTAAGCAAGCTAAGCATTTCTTGACTGCGAATACCAAGGTAACAAGGATATGGTAGAGCAAGGGTAAACAAGGTATAATGCAGCAACGGTTGCAAACAACTCCTAAACATAATGCACCAATTAAAGTAAAGCATTTAATAAAATATTTGTAAACTGGAAGAGAAATGCTCCGGGGCTTGCCTCTTTCGAAAGAGCTCGGATGGTGGTCTGGACACTCTAGAAGATCCTCACCAACCTCCTCGTCGGCTTCGGGCACCTCCTGCTCTTGCACCTCGGACTGCTCTTCCGGCTCCTCGGGAACTACTACCGGATTTACTTCCTGCGATCCTGTATGATGTAGATGTATAAGTGCTCATGTCTAGGCGCATTGCAGAGATGACATGAGATGATGATGATGAATGAGATGTAGAAGAACATGTTCCTTTAATTGGATCAAGTGGGAATACAACTCTTCTACAAGGTAGTCTACATCATCCAAGAACATGTACTCATAAACTACTACAAACATTCTCTACCATGCAAAGTCACTCCAGCACCCTAAGATGCTTCAAAGATACACCAAAGAAAAATTTATCAACTAATCTTGCATTAAAAATGCTAATTTAAACCCTAGTTGACACTATGTTTGAATAGCAACACTTCTTTTGATAGCATAGAAAAATCTAATAAAATTATAGTGGATTACTATCATCTACTTTAGCATGCCATAAAAATTTCATTGCATTTGGAGTAATAGAACTGCCTACACAAATATAACAATCTAGGGCCTAAAAATGAGCATAAAAATACTTTATACTATGAAAAGTATCAAACAACAGATTTAGCATTTTTCCTACAATCTTCTCACTAAATAACCCCTATAGAAAAATTATCATATGCATGTTTTATTCATATTTTCCTCTCTACCCAAAATAACAATTTCTAACAATAATAAGCACTTGTACTACACATAAGAATTTTTCTACGGAACATGCATGGCACATATTTTTCCTAGAAAGTACATTGCACAAAAAGATTAACAAAATTGAAACCATATTTTTTCTGAGTTTTCTATGATTTACTACATATCTATCAAGAAAACAGCAATTTCAATGATTAAATAAAAACCCTACAGAAAAGTATTGCAACCTTTACATGCAACATTTTTAGATTGTAGATCTAGTCCTAAGAAGTCTATAAAAATTTATTTCACAATTTTTGGAGCTAAAATGAGCAAGTTATGGATTTTAGAAACCCTTTTACCATTTTCTGAAAAACATTTTATTTAAATTCCTTTTGAAATCCGACCGCTCAGCGCTACGTACACCCACGAACTGAACACAGGGAACAAACACGAGACCGACAGGTGAGCCCGTGACCCCACACGTCAGTCACAGAGAGAAGGAGGGAGACACCGGCATCCACAGCTCGCCGGCGGTGAGGTCTCCAGCCAGGTCAGAGGCACCACGCGAACCACCTCGTGATTGCAAACCCAATGGTACACACGCAGTGGCTAGTGGAGCTCGGAGGACCGGTCACTGCCATTCACGGCGGAACGGTGGCACGGTTGATGGCCGGCCGGCCAACTCCGACCATGGAACGGGTAATAGAAGGGTGCTCGAGCACCGGTGAGCCAGGAGCGAACAAAATGCGCGCGCTAGAATGGAACGAGGTGGAGCGGAGAGCTACGGTCCACGGAGCGAAAAACTTCGGTGAGCTCGGCCAGAACTCCAGTGAGCGATTACCGCGGATGGAGATCTTACCACGGATGACTGAGGTGTGCACAGGCTGCGCCAGAGGGAGGGAAAGCTCAAGGCGAGATGGAGCTGCTTGCGGTGTGGTGGAACGGCCAGAACGCCGGCTCCGGCGATGGCGGGAGCGGTGGTAGAGGAGCAGGGGTCATGTTATGAAATGAAGAGCGTGCAAGGAGAATGGGAGCGGGCGCGGAGGTTAAGGCGTGGTCGGGAGCGTCCCTGGACGCATTCCCGTCTAGGTGCGGGGGTTCCGACCAGGCGGCCAGCCACCGCCCACGGTCGCCGGTGCGGCACGGCCACGCGGCGACGCGCGCTTGCTGGTTGGCGAGAGCATGGGGATGGGGCGCGGGGTGCAGCGTGAGCCCGGTCCACTGGACCACGACGCGCGGGGGCGCGAGCGCAAGTGGGTCAGGCCGGCTTGTGTGTGTGGGCCGAAAGTGAGGCGGCGGTCCGTTAAGGTAAAAACCGTTTTCCATTTTTCTTTTCCAGATATTTTTCAAATAAATTCAATTCACAGTTCTAAAATTCTATTTTGAGCAAGAATATGACTTTTTTCTAAAAATGGCCCAAAAATAAAAGTTGCTTAGAATTTAATTCTCTACAACTTTTATTAAGGGGCCAACTCCAAAATCCCCACAGATTTTGAATTAGAGAATAAAAGCTAAATAGGGAGGGTTTTTGACCATTTTCTAAAAATATTTTTAAAAGCAAATTTTTTACAAAACTTTGGTTATCAAGTTGCTCCAAAAATTGCACTAATTAGTTCTAGGTGATTTAAAAATTATATCTACACGTGTTTCATTAGTCAAATCAACATAATTAGGGTGAATCAATTATAAACATGATATGCAACAATTGTCCCACAAAAAATTGCTTTTAACTAAAGGTGCACTCTAATCCACATGTGATCATGAATGCAATGACGTGTCATGCGTATGATTTGCAATGCTAATGCTTGCATAACATCGGGGTGTTACAGGACCCTCGACCAGAAGGGCGAGACAACACCACGCAATGATAATGTACTAAGCACACACTCAAACACTCGAACACACACACACACATAGAGACCTGGGAACTATCCCTCTCTCGACCAGCTTGTATCCCCCTACTACAAGCACTTCGGTGCAAAGCAACACGAGCAGTAGCGAGCACTGGAAGTAGGAACATTCAGCCCGAACTAGTATACATCTTGTGTCCGCCTTGCACACCATCAGAGGCTCCAACACGCAACATCATTCACTTGTCCCATCTCTAGACACCCCCTGTTCTAGAACGCCGACAATTAGTACTTTACTTTATTGCAAGATGACTAGTTATGTAGTAGTGGTTGTTAGCATAGCATAGTTGTATGATAGTGAGATAATGGTAGTATACCTTTGCGCTGGTTTACCGCCTTTAACCCGGTGCTCTAATCAGTTCCACCGGATGTTGGATTAGAGTAGTGAGATATAGTGTAGACATGGTGTCTAGACTATATGCTTGCCTATGTCTATGCTTGCTCCACAGTTTAATTTGTTTGTGGTAGCTAGTAGGGGTGATAGACCTATCTAGCCTTTGATCCCACCACGTCCGGGCAAGATCTTAAAACATAGGTCTTCTTGTGCTAGCGGTTTAACACCCTTCTCGTCCCTTTCTGTTGTTAAAGGACTTAGTGACCCGAAGTGCAATTGTGTATGAACATTGTTCTTGCTTGATACAACTTGTATTACTAAGTTAGAACCATGCAAGTAGAGATAGATCTCTAGAAACCTTATGCTCGCTCGTTGTTCTCCTCGCTCGCTAGACTACTCATTTATCATTGGAACTTCTCCTATGTGTGTCTTTGCTCATATCATATATATCGCTTACCCCCACTCTAGTTTAGTTGGTATATTAGTTAGTAGACACATGATGGTTAGTTATCACATTATTTAACCGTTGCTTCCCTGAGGATAGATACGATACCTAGGAATACTCCTAGGTGAAATGCTACAACGGTAATTCTATGTGCTTGCGGAATATTCTACATGAGCATAAGAAATACCAACAAGTATTTCTGGCACCATTGCCGGGGAAGCAATTGGCGAAAGAATTTTGATACTAACTTGATGTCTACTAATCTTTGTTACCACTAGCTATTTTGGGATTACCCGTGTCTTGTTGAGTGTGGAATAAATAGGACACATCAAAAGTCTCGAGCTTCTGGTGTTTTTCCACAACAAAAAAATAAAAAAATCATAAAAGAGTTGGATCTCGATCGCGAGGTCCCTGCCCTTCTTTATATAGACAGAGGAGGTAGGGTTACAATGAGGGCGATCAGGCTAACAGATTGGATTCTGTGTTTGTTGCATGGAATGCGCAATAGATTGATCCTAACTATTGTCCTGATACGTCTATCTTGGGTATTTTTGGCTTGCCTTGGTCTTCACATTGATCGACTGCCTGGCCCTCGTGGGCCTCCTCCTTGACGGCTCCTGGGTCGATAGCTTGGACATGGCCTATATACGGGTGGTGCTTGTACCCTTATGCGCTCTTCGTGCCACGAGAGTTTCGAGATATCGGCTCGTATATAGGCCATGTCCAAGCTACAAGAACCATCAAAAGATTATAGCAATACCTCAAAACTCTCGTGGCACGAAGAGCACATAAGGGAAGTTTCCCCTAAAGTAGAACCATCAAAGGAATGGTTGATAGAAGTGAAACGTTCTTCTGAAGCAATTTAGATTCTTGCACCTTCCACGGCCATGCCTTGTTCATTAAGGGGAATGAACATAGAAGCCCTACACAACCCCACAGTCGAGACTAGTATCATGTCAGAATTCCTAGCGAAAAATCTTTTGGGTTAGATGTCTCTAGTCTCGACCAATAAACTCTTCAAAAGTCCTTTGGGACTATTTTCGAGTGTTGTGGGATCGCCAGGGATGTGCTAGTCATAATTGACAAATTCGAGGTTTCCATGGACTTCCATATCTATGCCATCCTTGAGTTTGATATTCTCATAGGCTACCTTTGGAAAATCTTTTCCAAGAAAACCCTCCCAAGTGAGCCTAAATGAAAATTTTGGGAAAACTGCTTCTGCCACTCACCCAGAAATCCTAATGGCGAAGCATCATCCAAACCATAGCTTGTTCGAGGAGGTGAAGTTTGTATCACCGTTTGTTTCACATGAACTTTCTTGTGAAACAGAACGTTCATCACCACCCTCGCTCAAACCCATGCCCTGTCCCTCTAGTCATCCAAATGTTGTTCTCAACAATGGTCAAGATTCAACGTTGATCCTACATAATACATCATTTGAGAACAAAAATTTTTGTGCCATGGACATCTTGTTTCACCCCACATGCCTCTACAAGGATCACAATCAGCTCTCTATACTTTTTTCAAACTTTTCAGGAGGATGGTTGTTGATGCTTACATTTATCATAAATATTGCAAATCTCGTAGAGGCACTGGTGCTAACCTTGCAACTTGAACTTTAACGCTCAATGCTTGGTGGTGAAACTGGGAACTACACCACTATCAATAGCTGCAGGAGAAAGTTCCCACGGTCGAGCTTGCGACCATAAAACAAAGCACTGCCGGGAGATACCCCTTATCATAAAAAAGATGAAACTTTCCTTTACAATAAAAGCAAGAACATGTTGTCAAGTTAATATGCACCTTCGGCTATTCTTGTCACTAACCATTTCAGGTTGAGTTTAAGAAGAACAAGGGGCACACGATGCTAGAAAACATGAGAACTACATCAACTTAAAGGCGTGATGCCCTTTGGCGATGGAACACATTGAAGAAGAGATCCCAACACTACACACTTGACTTTTACACAAAAGTCCAAGTGTGGGGGGGAGAGAGAGTCTCACTACAAGATTCCATACAAACCAAAGGTCGTTAAAAAATGAATGAATGATATTAGCTCTTCCTTGCCAAAAAAAGAGAAAGAAAAACGAAATTGTGAAAAAGAAAAGAGAAAGAAAGCCTAAAAAATGGAGAGAAACAAAAATGATATGATAAAAATGATATATATATATATATATATATATATATATATATATATATATATATATATATATATATGAAGAAGAAAGAGAAAGAGGATTATCCTCTTCTAGACCTTTGCTACTACCACCAAGGCTCATGGTCTATGCACATTATTTTTGTGTATGGCCTAGCCTTATTGCTCGCCTGAGATAAACCATATATGACAAACCACCACTACAGCAATTTCAAAACTACCATCTACATATGCGGCGGGTAAGTAGACTCAGGTATGCAAAGGAAAATAAATGTTCACCTATTTCTTTACTCATATTTGTCTCCATGAGAATTTAAAACTTGCTCATATAAATTCATGCTTCCCTTGTTTATGACATACGCTCTGGTTTGGGTGTATTCATGCATGATGCATCCATATGCTTTTTTAAATTAGGCAGGGTGCTTAGGTTAAAAAAGCCTTCTCTAATCAAAATTTAACTTGGTGTTGAATTTTCGTTAATGAACTTTGAGTTACTATGTCCTTGAACAATGGAAGTAATCTATGATGGAGACAAATCAAGACTAGGAATAAATTGCAAATTTTATATTAGCCTTCTTTAAGTTATGCAAAAAGATAAAAAGTTGGGTAAACAAATAATAAAAATAAAAATATATAGTAAAAAAATAATAAATATACACTAATAATAATAATTAAAAAATTCTAGGCTCCTCAATGTTTAAACCAGCGGAGCCCTTGTTGTTTCTATTTTTGTTTCTTTGATAATAAGCAAGTACACGAATAAGTGTGTGGGAGATCTCTCAAGCATAAACTAACACCCATTCAAGATCTCCCACCAACACGCTACACAAATATCGGATAATCCATCATGCAGAAGGATGAGACAGATTGTTTTAGAGAAGATTGACTGAACCTTTGGTTAGCCAAACCACATCTGAATCCTTTAAACTCCTTCCTCTACAATGATAGTTTGTGAAACAATACCCTCAACTCTCCTAAAAATTCTAAAATTTAATATTTAACAAATTAAAAATGCAAAACAAATGTCGCTCCACCTCGATGCAAATTTACAAACCACACTTCGTTAAAAATTCCAAAAGTAACATGTTCATAACATCTTTAAGATAGAAGCTTGCATGAAGTTTGTTCTATATACATACACTTATGCTTGTGGGAAAATATTCTAATAGGACTATCATGTTGACTAAGTTGTTGTGAAGTCTGATATAGTTCTGACTTAGAAATCCAACCGTTTCCATTCAAAGTGCTTGGAGAATTTCTTTTAATAAAAATATTATAAAACCATAGTATCACATACTCCTCAATTGGTGAGCAAATTCCAACCAAAGCCAAATATGACATCTCGCATGTTTTAGCCTTCCACATACGCTACTTGATATTGTGTTGAGTTTGGTCAAGTCTTATTGACCCTTGTTGAGAGATTTGTCATACTCCCAAGATCAAGATCATGTCCACCCACATATATATGTTGCTCCTACACTGGGAGTACGCAAAAACATGTTTCCATCCACCAAAAATTCTGATCCTACATTGGGAGTAGAAAAAAATATTTGTAGGCAAATACTCCATGTCTAAAAGATAATGATCTCTCTCTAAATATGTGGTTTAGAAGAAGAAACAAGGGCTATGCAAAAAAGCTTAAAAAAAATATATGGGCACATGAAGGTCTAAGAAAAAATGACGAGCACATCAAGGCTCATATATTGAAAAAAAGAAAAAAAAAGGATAGCCATGTTTCAAAACAATAAGTTGTAGAGAGCGATCATATCTACAAAAAGAGTATAGTTTTAGTTCACCTTTTTTCACACACATTCACATCTTGATCTAAGAGCATGGCACTTCTCTCCTTGGATCCTTGATTTGACTTTACAACATATGCAACACAAGTATGCTATTTTGTTTATCCCTATCTAAAGCTCCACATAAACCTTTTAGAAGTAGGAGAAAACAAAAGAAGACAAAACTTTGCTATGTCTTGGGGGGGGAGGAAGTATACACCATTGAGTGATTTGAGAGTGCCATTTGAGGAGTATGAAGTGAACTATGCTTTTCTTAAGAAAAACTTTCAAAACTCCAAGTGCTAAGATGTGAAATTAGGAAGATGACTTTGTTTCGAGAACTGTTCCACTTTTCAATAACCCAAGGAAACATGTTAGCTAACGCCACATATCCCACCCGTGTAAAGAATGTGTTGGAATAACTTTCATGTATAGTTGTATATCTTGGGTTGTTATGCTCATAATTACTTTTATCTCTAACTTTGCTTGAGGACAAGAAAAGGGCTAACTGTGGGGGATTTTGTTGGCAGTCCTTAACTCAAATTTTCAACCACCAACGCTCACAAAAAATCCACACAAATGGACACTAGACATAGTGATAGGGTTTACAACTAATGAATTCCATGAGTTTTGATGTTTATTCATTTGCAGGAGGGCATTTGTAGAAATACACATAAGAGGGATAACAATGTGCAAGAAGACAAAGCACAACATGAAGAGAAAGAAAAGCCCAAACAAAAGAGGCCTAGTCGCTAGGCAAATCAGGGCCCGAACATGAAGAGAATCATGCCAAAAGCCCAAACAACCGATGCATCTGGGCTGAACACCAACGCAGGAGAAGTATAGGCCCACGTAGCAACCGACCAGAGGAAGGTGGTCATGGGGCGGCTCCACCTTCCACCGCCTCCTAGGCCCACTCTCCTCTGGTGGTGCCATCAATGCGCCTAGGGTCGGTTTTGGGGGGTTTCCTAATTTATCTCACCCAAACCGACCATGGAGCACTATACAAGAAGAAGCCACCCCGTCCATTGAGAACAACACCACAAGGAAGAAGAGCTACTATTGGCGGTCACTAACACACATTTATAACCACCAATTTAAGTCCAAAAGGGGACAAATAAACATACTTTTGACATATATGCCTTTACTATTGACCTAGTTCCACTTGTATTCGAGAAAATATGTTTTGCAGGACACATCTCTGGAAAATACACAAAATCAAGTAAAAAGCACAAAGCAGAAAGTGTATTCCAGAAGTGCGCAAAGGAAAGAAATCGAAAAAGCCCACCTACACATCTTACTTGGGTAGAATACCACCATGGGTAGGGTCTAGGCCCATCCAGGAACTGACCAGACCAAGGCGGTCACGAGGCAGGCCCACCAGGGTGTGGGCGCACCCTGGGTGTGGCCGCACCCCCACCGCCTCCTCCTGGCCCTACTTTTGGATGGCGGTTGCATGCCGCCATGCAAAGCCAACTCAGGGTGGTTTCCTTATTTTCTCATGCCAAACTGACCTGGATCCACTATATAAGAGAGGGAGGTGCTCACCTCACAACACACAACATCATCTTGGAGCTACACCTCACACCACACCTTGTATTCTTTTTCATAGTTTTAGTAGTCATCTTTGGAGCTAGCAAGAGTTACTTGGATAGCTTATCTCCTTGGAAGAAAGAGCTACTTTGTATGAATACTATGAAGAGTTCTTCCATATTCAAGCTTTCATCTTATTCATATAGCAATGCATATGAACTAGAGTATAGTGGTCTTCATGTTATAATCATGATATATGAACTAGCATATAGTTTGCATGTCATGATCTTAACATGTTCAACATTATGCTTAATCATTCATATAACTTGTATGAGTAGAATTAGAGCTAAGTTGAGGTGGCAGTTCATCATGCCTTCGGGTGTGCCCAAGTCCTTTACATGTCGATCCGTAGGGTCGGGGATCCAGGGGGACTTGGGTAGTTTCTGTGTACACAAGCATGGTGCTTAGGTATGGAGGAACGGGAGAATACATTTCCCTTTCCACAGATGAGGAGTAGGCAGTAGGTGGTGACAGCCTTGTCTGTCCCTTGTAATCCCCCATGTACGTCTGGGGTGTAGGAGTCCAAATTGTCACTTTGAGGATGCTGGCAGACCAGTACTCGGTGGCCTCCTGACCTATCTTACACTTAGCCCTAGCTCTAATCATGTAACTTATATGATCATCAACTGTTCTTTGCACGACTATATTAGAACATGCCTGCTCCACTTAGGAATATTCTTTTATTCTTTGTTTTCCTTTTATGCTTGAGGTTGGCCCAGATGTGTGTCCACTATCTATGATATACCCCTATTATGAAATATGGTCCATCATGCAAGTGTGTAATCTTATTCATGCCCATGCTAGATACATTATACCTTGCCCTCCTTTGGGAAAACATAAATAACGACACCCTAAATACTTCCGGGTGAAATGCTACAACGATAGCTCCGTACGCTTGCGAATTTTGTCTGTAATCATATTAGGATTGTCGTGGTTGGTATTTCTTGGTGGCGTTGCTAAGGTTAACTCAATCTTAGTAATGGTGCTAAGGAATGCCAACCATGAATTTCTGGCACCATTGCCGGTGATAGACTAAAAACCTCCTTACTTGGTAATTGAGCTAAGAAATGCCAACAAGCATTTCTGGCACCGTTGTCGGGGAGGGCATAGGTTCAAAAACAAAATCTAGTTTGACATGAATAATGATCACATGCATGTACTGGTAGCCATATTCTATGCAGGCTAATTCTGCTTGTTTTCTTCCTATTGTGGAATTAAAATAGGATAGTGTATGAGTGGTTTTGATCTGCCGAACAACTACACCTTTAATCTAGAGGCACTCCTAAGGAAGAACAGGTCTCGTATTGTTTCTTCTTCTGCTACTCCACGGGCAGTCAAACCAGTCACCCCCGTACCATCCGCTACTATCACCATGGCCAAGTCACTCCGCAACTACTCCACCCCCGTTGTAGCCAATGTGCCCATTAGGCCCCCTATCAACATGGGCATCGAAAACTTTGAGCTCTGGACTATCCTAATTACGATGGTACATGCAAACCAGTTCTGTGGTTTGTCAAGCGAGGATGCAAGTGCTCACTTGCAACACTTCTTTGAGTTGTGCGACACCATCATCATAAAAGACGTCACACCAGCCAGCATCAAGCTCTGTTTGTTTCCCTTATCCTTTGTGGGGAAGGTGAAACAGTGGTTTTACCAGAGCAAGGAAGCTATCGAAACATGGGACAAATGTTCTGCGGCGTTCCTCGTGAAGTTTTTCCCCATGGGCAAAACTAGTGCCCTGAGGGAAAAATTTTCCAACTTCTAGCAGACTTTACTTGAGTCCATCCTCGAGGCGTGGGAAAGGCTCTAGGATTATATCTAGGCCTGCCCGCACCACGGAATGGAAGAATGACTCGTGCTCTAGAACTTCTATGAGGGCCTCACGCCCATGTTGAAGGGGCACGTTGATGCCGCTGTTGGAGGGGCATTCCTTTCCCTCACCGCTGACGCAGCCAAGGCCCTCATCGAAAAGATGGTGGCTAACCAAAGCTGGGGGAGGAACGCAAAACACAAAAAGGCATTCATACCATGAAGGAGGCGGATATGCTTGCTGCAAAAATAGACCTATTGATGAAGAGGCTGGACAATCGTGCCATTGAGAAGGAAGCCATGAAAGGCACCGTCCAGGCCATGGACTCACACATGAGTGTAAAGTCTGTGGAGAAGTCAGACATTCAGGGAACTACTGCCCCGAAATCCATGAAGATGCCGCATATATCAACAACGGGTTCCGACAGCAAGGTAATAATGGGTGAAACAATTAGTCCCACCCGCAAGGAGGTAATTCAAACTTCAATTCAAATTACAATTCGAATCAACCTTCCTTGAAAGACATGGTACTAGGCCAAGCAAAAATAAATGAAAATCTTACCAAAAAGCTTTCTTAAAATGATAAAATGCTTGAAAACATGAATACTAAAATAAATGGTCTATCTACCTCTATCTAAAATCAATTGAGCTTTAACAAAATGATATAAACAAAATTAGCTCAAATCGGTGCTGCTATTCCTGTTAATAACGAAGGGAAAATCCTTGGGAAACCTGAGAATTCCCTTGAAAAAGTTAATGCGGTGACTACAAGGGGAGGTAAGTCCACTCGTGATCCACCAAACCCTAACAATAAGTCATGAAAAGAATAGGAGCAACAAGAGGGATGACCCTCACCAACAACAAAAACCCAAAAAGATCATGACGAAGAGGAGGGCACGACACCGGAGAACTTCATCGACACCACCTACCTGCCGTTTCCCACAAGAAAAAGAAAGCAGGCCATGGATGAGCAATTTGCTCATTTTGTTGAAATGATAGAGAAGATCCTTGTGAGTGTCCCCTTAATGGACGTCTTGCATGTACCTTCATATGCAAAGTACATCAAAGACATCATCAATAACAAACGACCATTGCCGTCCATAGAAGTCATCAAGCTAACAGAAGAGTGTAGCGCTGCTATACTCAACCATCTTCCTGAGAAGGACCCTGGGTGCCCCACCATAACATGTTCCATTGGCACCTAGCAATTCGATCATGCCTGTGTGATCTTGGGGCAAGCATGAGCGTTATTCCCAAGACCGTGTTCGACAAGCTGAACTTCACACACCTCGCACCAATGCTAATGATGCTCCAACTAGTAGATTCCACAGTCTGCTATCCAGCTGGAATCGCCGAAAACATCCCAGTAAAAATCTAGGGTTACTTCGTCCTAGTTGACTTTGTGTTGCTGGACATGGAGACAACGAAGGAATCACCCCTCATCCTTGGGCGACCATTCCTTAGTACCACGGGAGCACAGATTGATGTTGGAGCTGGAGAAATCCGCTTCAACATACGGGCCCTGACAGGAGCAATGCTCCATGATTCGCATCAAATATGGGTCGAATCCACAAGGCATAAAGGAAGTTGAGATACAACCTCAACTGGTGGGTGGCCTCACCAAGAAAAACCCATGAAGAAATTCCAAAGGTTGTTTCCACACCACTCAAGAAGGAAAAAGTGTGGAAAAAAAGAAGAAGCTCCAAAATCCACCACCACACCACCAAAGTCAAACAAAATGGTGTGGAGACCTAAGAAGGTGCAATCATCCATGCCTACTCCTACAGGCACGGATGTTCCTACATTAAGCAAGAACTGAAGGAGAAGAGTCCTGCTCATTGAACTATAAACAGTGAGCCATTACCGAAGGTAAATCGATAGTTATCCTTTATATTTACTATTATAAAACTATAAATAAATTCTGCTAAATACAAATAAAAACCATTGTTAAAATCTTGGTTAAGTCTTCAAAGTTCTATACAAAGCATGTTTTGGTTTGAAGCATGGTTCTTGCGCGATCATGTCTTCATAGCTTTTTAATTTAGGCATGGAGCTTATATTAATTAGCCTACATTGATTAAATGATGAATTTGATCGTTGTACCAAAATTGTTAAGTGTAGACTTTGAACGATAAATCCAACCCATAAATTCTTTACCATTAAATAAAACTTTGTTATCTTCCCATGATCTATATAGGTATGCTTTGGTTTGGGTGTGATCTTTGTAGCAGGATCATACTTTCATAGACTTTTCAAATTAAGCATGGTGCTTAGGTTGATTACTCTATCTTGATCAAATTGAAACATAATGTGTAGTTTGATCTTTGAACTAAAAAGTGCTGAGTATAGACATGGCTAAAATAAAAGTATAAAACAAAAATCTATATAAATATAAATAATATACCTTCTTCGGAGTTTCACCAAGCCATCCCGGACCATAGGCCTCGAGCTAGCTTGGAGGAGGACCCTTGTAGAGGTACCTTGTATCTTAATTTTCGTAATTTATTTTCTGCATTTATTTATTTATTTATTAGCATCTACAAAAAATCTAAAAAATTAAAAATACCAAAAAATGAAATATGACAAAAATACCAAAAATATTTATTCCGCTCTCATATGTGTTGAAAGAATGTTTAGTTTCTCCTAAGTGGAAATGAAGAATAGTTGTTGTGTCTATAATTCATATGTGCCTAGGTTATAACTTTGTATTCCCCAAGATTTAAGTTTGTTGGCTAAAAATGTCACATCCTAAAACTTGAAAACTTGTGGGTTGTAAATGCATGCTCCTTTTTTAAGTTGTTGCGAGTTATGATATGGTACAAATAGAATTTGCTATGACTTTGTTCTAAGAGAAACTTGACATCCGAAGATTTCATTTTAAAATGCTAAAATCAAAAGTTCCTCAATGATTATGAATACCTACCAAGGCCATATGACATGATACTCAAATTCAAAACCATAGTCATATGCTACTTGTTTGATCATTGAGCTTTGTCAAATTGGTGCGACCCATGTTGAGATTCCCATCATGCACCCATGATCAAGACACACGTACACCCACAAATAATTTGTTAACTCTTACACTGAGAGTTACGCACAACATGCATTTTTCCGTCCACCAAAATAATATTCCATTCACTTATCATGTGTGTCTCTCTCTCTAAAGCTTCATGTGCCAAAAAGAAAGATATGGGCTATGATAAAAAAGAAGAGAAAACATCTATGCCAAAAGGCATGAGAGAAAAAAGAAATGCATGCCAAAGAGCATGAAGAAAAGAAAAGAAAAAGAAAAGAAAGAAAAAGAAGGTAGCTCATATTTTCAAATAAAAGGAATTCATCCAAAAGAGAGAGTCATGATACAAGGAGTACAAAAATATTTAGAATTAGGAAGTTATACAAATTCCACACACTTGCATGTCCTGATCTAAGTGTATGACTTGCATCTTCTTGTGGTCCGTTTTTTGACTTAGCAACACATGTGATGCAAGTATGCCCACCTTTCATGCCTACCCAAAACTCTACTCAAGAGCCTTAGTGGTAGGATATGAAAACAAGGCAAAAAATTCCAAAATTCCTTTGGTGAGGTACCATACACTTTGAGCGAGCAAGAGAATCATTCGAGGAACATACATTTCTTTGCAAAAACATATAAAACCCCAGATAGATGGTTAATTGAAGAATGAATGATTGGTGATTCTGTTATAACCATTCTATCTTGCAACCGCCCAAGAACTTAGAAAAGCTTTACGCCCCACACGGATCAAGGTAAAGGGTGGATAAAATGCCAACTTATTTGAATTGCGAAAGAATACTTTGTTATAGGCATGGCACTTATGAATTGTATCAGCATAGTAGCAACTCCTGATCAACAACTAAGTACTTAGCTGTTTGCTCAGGATGAGCAAAGGTTAAGCTTGGGGATTTGTTGGCGGTCACTAACGCACATTTATAACCGCCAATTTAAGTCCAAAATGGGAGAAATAAACATACTTTTGACACATATGCCTTTACTATTGACCTAGTTCCACTTATATTCGAGAAAATATGTTTTGCAGGACACATCTCCGGAAACAAGTGGAAAATACACAAAATCAAGTAAAAAGCACAAAGCAGAAAGCGTATTCTAGAAGCGCGCAAAGGAAAGAAATAGAGAAAGCTCACCTACACATCTTACCTAGGTAGAATACCACCATGGGCTAGGTCTAGGCCCATCCAGGAACCGACTAGATGAAGGCGGTTGTGAGGCGGGCCCACCAAGGTGTGGGCGCACCCCTACCGCCTCCTCCTGGCCCCACTTTTGGCTGGTGGTTGCATGCCGCCATGCAGAGGCAGCTCAGGGTGGTTTCCTTATTTTATCATGCTAAACCAACCTGGATCCACTATATAAGAGAGGGAGGTGCTCACCTCACAACACACAACATCATCTTGGAGCTACACCTCACACCACACCTTGTATTCTTTTTCATAGTTTTAGTAGTAGTCTTTAGAGCAAGCAAGAGCTACTTGGAGAGCTTGTCTCCTTGGAAGAAAGAGCTACTTGGTATGAATACTATGAAGAGTTCTTCCATATTCAAGCTTTCATCTTATTCGTATAGCAATGCATATGAACTAGAGTATAGTTGTCTTCATGTTATAATCATGATATATAAACTAGCATATAGTTTGAATGTCATGATCTTAACATGTTCAACATTATGCTTAATCATTCATATAACTTGTATGAGTAGAATTAGAGTTAAGTTGAGGTGACAGTTCATCATGTCTTCTGGTGTGCCCAAGTCCTTTACCTATCGATTTGTAAGGTCGAGGACTGGGGGACTTGGGTAGTTTCTGTGTACGCAAGCATGGTGCTTGGGTATGGAGGAACTAGAGAATACATTTCCCTTTCCATGCTTGGGGGGTAGGCGGCAGGTGGTGACAGCCCTACCCGTCCGTTGTAATCCCCCAAGTTTGTCTGAGGTGTAGGAGTCTAAATTGTCATATGAGGATGCTGGTAGACCAGTACTTGGTGGCCTCCCAACCTATCTTACACTTAGCCCTCGCTCTAATCATGTAACTTGTATGATCATCAACTATTCTTTGCACGACTATATTAGAACATACCTGCTCTACTTAGGAATATTCTTTTATTCTTTATTTTTCTTTTATCCTTGAGGTTGGCCCAGATGTGTGTCCACTATCCATGATATACCGTTTTTACCCCTGTTATGAACTATGGTCCATCATGCAAGTGTGTAATCTTATTCATGCCCATGCTAGATACATTACACCTTGCCCTCCTTTGGAAAAATATAAATAACGATACCCTGAATACTTCTGGGTGAAATACTATAACAATAGCTCCATACGCTTGCGAATTTTGTCTGTAATCATATTAGGACTATTGTGGTTGGTATTTCTTGGTGGCATTGCTAAGGTTAACTCAATCTTAGTAATGGTGCTAAGGAATGCTAACTAGGCATTTCTGGCGCCATTGCCGGTGATGGATTTAAAACCTCCTCACTTGGTGATTGCGCTAAGAAATACCAACAGCTACCACACTTGGGCAAGTGCATCACTCCAAAGGGCTTAGGCCCTAGCTAGCTAGAGTTGAGTAGTTCGGAGAGATGTGAGGGAGAGTTTAGGAAGTGTCAGACTTGTCGGTACCTCCCCGCTTGTACCTCGACGAACACCTGCACCTCAATGGATTCATCCGTTAAGTGAGTGTTCGTGGTTCTTATGTTATTAAGTCTTTTGATCATTTAAGCTTTGTCTTAATTGTTTGCGGGTTCATCGTCCGCTCTCGTGGCGGATACTCTTGTAGAAGGCTCCCAATAAAGACGGATCACCCTATACACCACTAGAGTAGTAGTCGATAGTGTAGACGTGGTGTCTAGGCTAGAGTCTACCTTCGTTTGGCTCATATCCTATGATTGATGGGTAGGCAGCAGGTGGTGACAGCGCTGTCCATCCTTTGTAATCCCACACGTACGGATATGGCATAGAGCTACATGCCAGTATCGTTTGGCAAACCAGGTGTAAGCCGGTGCCCGAAGTGAGCAAGTAGAAGTATAGTCCATCTCAACCTTCACAAACTCCACCCTTGTGTTGTCCTTGGATGAACTAGATAGAAGATTTATCTCCGTTCCCTACGAAAAATATGATACCCTGAAAATATGTTCCCTGTGGACGAACTAGATAGAAGATGACATCATATACCACATTTTCCCTTTGCAAAATAAATTCTGAAATACACTACAAATACTACAAAACAATGCTCACGAGTTGTTGATCACCAGCCCAGATTCACCGACCCATATCCTCCCGACCATGGTCACAGTCCATAGTGGACCGTTCTCTCTTCCACCACTTGGGTCCACAATCCGTGTTGAGTTTTTATATTATTTCTTTTTACGAAAAATATTGTTGGCACCATAAATAGTTATGCTGACATTAAGAAAAATGTTTTAAGTGCAGAAGTATTTCAAAAAAATACATATCAAATGTTATTTTTAATCCCTCAAATTTGAAAAATTCATAACACTTTATTCGAAACTTTGTTTTTGTTAGTTCCGATTGATTACCAAAACACCAGCCTTGCAAGATGCCCGAAGGCTATGAGTTCAGATCAAAAAAACACATATGCTTATGTTCCCGTGCGTTGCACCGGTATTATTCCAGTAAATATAGAAGGGATTAAGCAAATATATCCCTCCGCATAGAAATTTGTGTAAATATAACCTTAAAACTTATTTTGTATTCAATTTACACCTCCACACATTATTTTCTCGTTTGATTCTCGCTGAAGACAAATTTCATACCAAAATTGTATTACTCGACGAAATTTACAACTTTGTAGTTCAAACCTTTTTTTATTTGAGATCTTTTGGTTATCCAAATATGGAACACAAGATTTTATAGAGTTAATATCAAATGCGTCCGTATGCTCTGGAGTCATGAGTGAGTGTGCAGTGGTAGTAAAGGATCTTGGATGGATAAACAACCAAAATAAAAGTTGTAGATTTCAAAAAGTTATGAAATTTTTTAGTTCACAACATTTTTATTTGAAGTCATTTTGATGCCAAAATATTTGATTCACAAGATTTTATAGAAGTTAATACTAAATGATCATATGCTCTATAGTCATAAGTGAATGTGAAGTGGTACTTAATGATCTTGTATGAAGAAGTGACCAAAACAAAATTTCTAGATCTCGAAAAGTTATGCAATTTTGTAGTTAAGAACTTTTTTAGTTAAAATCATCTATCGAATAAAAATTACGTATGAATTCTCACATTTGAATTTCGAATTTTTCAAACGACCTTATATGGACAAATGACCAAAACAAAAGTTGTAGATCTCAAAAAGTTATGCGACTTTGCAGCTGACAACTTTTTTATTTGAAACCATCTGTCTAAGAAAAAATCACGTGAATTTCCTCACATTTGAAATTAGAATTTTTCAAACGACTTGAATGGAGAAATGACAAAAACAAAAGTTGTAGATCTCGAAAAGTTATAAAACTTTGTAGTTAATGACTTTTTCATTTAAATTTATTACGGTCCCAAATACTCATATGAAAAACTATTTTTCATTAATATTTATCTTATTAATACAAAGTAATATAATTGGCCACATTAAATTGATGTCATTTGTTAAATAAAAATAAATTTCATTTATGTGTTAATGTTAATATTAAAATTAATATTTGTCATTAGTTTAAATATACTAATTTGGCACATATTATTAATATTATCACAAAACCAATATACATAGTCATTACTCATAAAGTAACTTTTAGATAGCGAAATCTAGTAGTATATTCTGCATGGAATGTCCATCAAGTTTTTTTACTACTGGTACTGAATCGGATAGGTAAAATAATGGAAAATCGAATAGATCCATTAAAGGAATTTATATTGTTCTTAAAATTAGAGAAATCCAGGGAAATAGGCTTAACCTACAGAGAAAGAGCGTAAGGACCATGACCAAAATGAACTCCGGCTTCTATCTTCTCTTTCAAATTGATGTGTGCTAGAATTTGTAGACTGATAAGCACTGATAAGCACCAGAAATCCAGAATCAATACACATGGAACATTAGTTTCCCTCTAAAAAATTGACTGAAAGTATTTCCCACCAAATTTTCCCTCCCAGAATCCATCTGCCGCCCAAACAGTTGCCGCTCTCAGTGACTCTAATCTAGCTGAAAAAACTCAAGGCCCTCATCATTCCCTAACTGACCGAGCTCCAAGGTCGGCGCGGCGGCGAACGGGATCGTCGGAGGTGAAGCGGCCAACTGGCGGCCGATCGAGTGCGTGGAGTTCCCCGACCGATCAGAAAAGAGGATCTCGGTCGCGGAGAGGACCGACCGCCGGGCAGCTGATCCATGTTCGTGGCGGCCGGGATTGCTAGGTACGCGCTCGACTTGTCCTCGTCCGCTCCCAACACTATCCCGTAGAATTCCCAAATCACCTTCACAAACGACTCCATCACATGATCACATCCCCTTCGGCCCAAATCACACGCAGCCCCTGCTGACTCAACACACGCCTATTGGGAAGAATCGCAAGCATAGCCATTCTCTTGTAGTCTCTGTTCGGTCGTTCCCCTCCGAGTTCGAGTGCTGGCAGCGGCGGCGGCTGTGCTTTGCTAGGTGCGGCTGGAGTGCCGGTGGCACCGGGAGTTCAGGACAATCGCTGCGAGGGCCGGCGGCAACGGCGGGCTGCACTCTGCAGGAGTGCCGCGCGGCGACGAGCAGTGGCAGACTGGAAGCGGCTGCTCCTATTGCTGTGACAGCCATGTCCCATTCTTCTAATATTTCCTCTGTTCTTTATGTATTGGGCTGCTGGATGCCTGGATGTTTTTTTTTCTCGAGCAGACTTAAACCAGCTGCTGGGTGCCTGGATGTAAATGGTAGTGCTGCATCTCATGGTGAAGGTGAACTGAATAACTGATTCGCTTAGGATTTTTTTTTTCTTCGCGCTGGGGCTCAGCGGCTTCGCGACACTACTTGCTCCTTGTCGTCATCAGCTCATCGCCTTTCCCCTTCCTTTGCTTACCCACCCTGATTCTGATGGTGTTTTGCTTTTCTTTCCATGTTCGTTCTTCTCTTTTCTCCATAGAATTCCCAAATCCATCCGCTGCCTTAGCCCCCAGGTTTTGCCTAGCTCTGGATCAGCTCTAATCTTGGTAATGTTCAGCCGTTCTCGAGTTTTCATTTTTGCATCTCTGTCTGTCCGGTAGCTATTGTTCCATGTGCGTCAATAGCAGCAGTTTGGGCAATTCTTTTGCCTGCTGTACAAGAAGAAGAAGCAACTCACTCACACATCCTCTTTAATTGTCATATTTAGCAATGATTGGAAATTTATCAATCAGATATAGTGGTCAGGTGCTATATGCTGATATAACGTTTCAAAATTCTATTGCCCAGTGGCATCAAATCTTTATATACTGTTTCATTAATAATTCTGAATATATCTGAGCAAAAACACAAGCTAGTTCCTTCCTCTCTAATTAGGAAAATAATTAGTGAATAGGTTGGATTAGGCAGCCAATACCAATGGGAAACAGTAATTGGTAAGGCTCTGTATTGAATTAATTACTGATTTCTAAATAAATTTTGTGTAATTCCTTAGATTGTGGCACTGTGCTTTGTACATTTCTCTAGGATAACAGTGTAGGAATAAAGCTTACATGGTTTTTGTAACCTTTCGCTGAACTAGCCTAATTTTAAATTAAAGTCTTTAGTTTATTTTCTGTGATTGGTAATCAAGCATGTAGTGTATGCCTGTATGGATCACCATTCAAATTGGTTATGCGTTCAAATTGTTATTATGCTCACAGCTTATATCTGCGCTTGTTTAGTAAGATTTGTGAATAGCAAGAGTTCTGAATTTTGAAAAAGGTGATTACATTAAGCAACAAGACAGGTACCGAATTAAATTGATTGGATTCAGTTAATGCATTCTTCAATTTTATTCTGTGCAGACTGACAAGTCCTTGACAAGATTCAGTTAGTGTATTCTTCAATTTTTATTCTGTGCAGACCACTCTAAATAAATACAAGAACTCTTGAATATAGATGCAGTATGCTGCTAGCTTATGAAACTAGGACACTAGGACTAACGCAAGGCAAGGCATGTGCACCCCTATATTGACTGGTGAACAATGTATCTAGCTTATGAAATTAGGTATTTTGGAAAACCTGACTTGCATGTGCCATTTTTGCTTTTTGATTTTTCAGATCTCATAGCTGCGAGGCAATTCAACTAATTTATCAGAGGTGCCCTACATTCCTCAGTGGTAACAACCAATCACCCTGAGCCTCTTGAAGGATTGTTGTCTGCATCAGGAAGCAAGAGCAATTTGAATCTTGCCAAATTATGTATATATAAGCTTCTCATCATTTCGGTTTCACATGTGTGTTATGTACTCAGAGATGACGTTCTTTCGCAAATTATTTTTTTTCTGCGCTTCTTTTGATCTTCAGATCCTTTTTGGTTTGAGTAGTTTAGTTTAGCCCCTTTCCGAGGATACTTTACACAAGAAATACGTACTGCTCGATTGTTTCACTAGTGTCATGGTATGCCAGCACATTTATTTTATTCAAGCTAACTGAACACTAGTACTATATATAAAGTTAATATGTCATGCTCTAGACCATTCTATCTGAATCATAGCACTTTACTTGTTTTCAAGCTCCAAGTTCAAATAACATTACGTATATGCACTTTAGTCTAATTGTTACTATTTTGTTATACTTTATTCTTATTTGTAAATTATCCTATGCTTTATTCCTATTAATGTTTCTATTGGTGCTAAATTTTATTTAGATTGTGCTACCATGGCGGTGGATAATTGGACCATAAATCTTGAATGTGATGGGGCAGCTGAAGCACAAAAACATGTGCAAATGGAAATGGATAGAGATGAGATATCGTAGTTCAACTTGATTGAGTTGATCAAGGATTATGGGTACACATCAGTCGACTATCTATACTACAGGAGAAAAGATAACTTGGTTGTAATAGAACAAGATCATAAAGTGATGGAAATGCTGTAACAACCTAGAAATTTCCAGAAAACAAAAATCACAACTACAAAATTTTTCTAAAATAACCTATATTTGGTAAGGTGTCACGTAGGAAACCTACCCTAGTTGCACAAGTAGCACCTAGTCTAGTTAACTACATTTTGCATTTAATTATATATTCATGAGTTGCTTCTTATGTTCTTTGTATTGTTAATTAAAAATAGTCACATTTATTTAATGAATTGCTTAAATTAAATAAATATGTAATTATAACCTGGGCAAATAGTTGAAACCCTAAACGACCTCTAGTGGACCCCACTAGGGCTTACTCATGTCGACAACACAAGTGTATGCACATAGGAACAAGAACCAGTTAGTAAAGGAGAAGAAATAAAATAGAAAAGCTTTTCCAAATAAATAGAAAAGAAGAAAGCCTTTTGGCCCAGCTTTTGAGCCGGCCCGCTTCCACCAAGCCGGCCTGTTCCACCGCAGCCGCGCCTGCGAGCCGCGTAGCCAAGCCGGCCAGCCCCGCTCAGCCAGCTTACTTAGCCGAGCCGGCCCAGCCTTTCAGCCGCACCACTCCCACCACAGCGGGCCACGGGGTCGACACGGCCCAGCAATGCCGAGACAGCTCAGCAAGGAGCCCGCTCGTCGTTCGCGTCTCAACAGAAAGCCTCTCACCCTTCCTTTGGACACCGACGAACGGGACCCACCTGTCATCGTTCTCCTCTCGCCCCTTTTTCCTTTTCGCGGTCACAACAAAACAGAGGAGGGAGAATCTCCATCGCCGACCGTCCAATCCAAGACGGTTAGCCGTGGACGCTGGGATGCGCGCCACGCTACAGTACCCACACCCACACCTGAGCCACGCGCCTTGCCTTGGCCATCAAGGAGCGTGCGTGACGTCGCCATGGCCCGTAGAAGCTCTTCCACCACCGTACCGTCTCTAACCACCTTTGATTCGAAATTGGAGACGCCAATCCGTGCGCTACCTCTCGGCCACCCCAAAACCCTTCTCCAAATCACCCCGATCACCTCCACGTGTCCAACTTGTCACATCCACCATCTGCCATAGCCATAGCCGAGCTCGGCTATAAAAACAGAGCCTCCCCGCCGCCCTAGCCTTCCACCCCCAGGCCATCGCACTGGTGGGACCATAGCCACGCCATACCACTAGGAGGAGGAGGGGAAGGACAAGAAGAGGAGTAGGAAGGGGCCGGGAACCGAAGCCGACATCGTCGCTCGAGTACGCCGGAGAAGAAAAGGACTTCGCCATCTTCTTCTTCGCCGGGGACATCACGGCACTACTACCTGTCTTCACGGCCACAAATTGACACTGCACCACCATCCTTTCGCCACTGCCACCTCTAGTGAGTCACCGTGCCCAGCCCCTCTCACCTCGATCACCACCGTGATGCACACCGGCATCGCCACGGCTACTTCGTATCGGAGATGACCATGGAGAGGCCGTGAACACCGCTACACACGCGCACGCACATCGGTAGGCCTAGCCACAGACTGTGTTGCGCACCAAGGGCCAGTGAACGCCGAAGGCGGCACATCGCAGGACATGCCCGCCATGGCGAGGTTATGTTCTCGACATGTTAACGCGGTAGAGGTGGGAGTAAGAGAGCTATCAGGTTCGCCTTGGCGGGGAACGCACCACACTCTGCAAGTAGGAGAAGAAAGGGTAGGGGAAAGAGATGCGCGTGATCGCCATGCCAACACGGCCGCCATCGGAGCACTGCTCGCGATCATGGGAGACATCGCTGGAGATCCCAAAACCCCGCCTGGATTCCACCACTGGAATCCCGATGTCCATGCGTAGCCATAGAGCCCGGAGCTACCACCGTTGGACCACCGCAGGCCGAGAACGACCGCTCGCCGCCGGTGGGAGCGCAACCATGAGGCAAAGAGAGAGGGGAGGTGAGCCAGGGGTTGCTGGGTGCACTCGATGCACCGTGCACTGTGAGAAGGAGAGAGAGGGTGGAGATGGTCCACCATGGACCCTGTTAGCGACCTGTGAGCTATAGCTGCTAGTTCACCGTGAGCCAGATGTCGTTGATGCAAGCCCGATAGGAGCCTAGCAACGCGACGTGGCACAGCCAGGAGCCGACATGTGTCCGGGACGGCCTGGCCTAGACCGGCCCAACCCGGCCCGTATCCAGCCCAGACCCAGCCCACCGAGGCCCGGTCGTGGCTCGATCAAAGTTGATCATTGACCGGTCACCGCTGACCGTTGACCTGGACCCACATGTCAGTGACTCACTCTGTTCCAGCCAATCAGACGCTGCCACGTGTCACTGCCGGGATTTTTTAGTTTTTTCTTTTCCAAAAAATTCATAACTAATTCATTTTAACTTAGAAAAATACCAAACCAGTTCTATTTTTTTTTTCTAAAAATGAGCTCTACAACTTAGGCATGTGTTTGAGTGCATTTGGATCTTTTGAATTTCTGTTGCTTCTTTGTGCACCTCTATAGGAGTCGTTAATGCGACTCTATATTACGTTTAACAGAGCTGGAGGACCTGCCGACTGAGGAGTATGACCCCGACTACAGCGAGGACTTGGGTGACGACCTACTAGGTGAAACGTCCTTGATTTCCACGAAGGGAAATCCACAGAAACGAAGTGTAAAATGACGAAACATTCCATTAATTTACCCAAATCTCAGTGATACATAAAGTCATGCACGAATATCAGAGTACAACAGAGAGTTTTACATAATTTATTCTCTTCGCATCGTAGGGCAGAACACACTCACACAAGCATTCAGAACAGCATCCGATGTAGATAGCAGCGGAAAACGATCTCCTGGAACCAGCTTGAGCATAGAACAGACCCTCTAATTCTCCCAATCATCACCCTCGTAGTCGTACTCAGGCTCGGAACCTGTCAAAAATCTATCAGTACACTTGGTACTGGCCACATATCGCACACCCTATGCTTGCAATGCTTTGTGGAAAGTGGAATGCATTGAGGGAAGTATAAAAAGACCTATTTAAGCTGTGGGTTTCCTAAGCAAGTAGTTAACATTTTAATAATAAGATTACCATCAGTTTTTAACCTATCTTACTCACACATTTTCCCAATCCCACCACACACAACACATCTCATCTCACTCTCTCTCTAGGCGACGAGATTGACTCCCGCTCATATCTCGTCTCAACGGCCAAAGCCAGAATCCAACACAGAACCCGGGGAAAGGTAGAAAGGACTCCTCTCATCTAATCAAGTGAAGCGTAGGTCATGGGAATGTCCATATCCGCGGACGCGGCTATACGTATAGATCGATCAACTCTGCAGAGCGTGTACACCTGGTAATCCACAAGATCGCCATCCTCGACGATTTTGGCTCATCTAAGCTGATTCCAACTGCGTTCCAACTGGTACAGTACCACCCTACCACTCAGCCCTAGGCCACCCCGGCGTCCACCGAAACGCTGAGATTGTGAGACGTATTACCAGGCCCCCAAGGTCACTACGCTGTCTTAGGAGGGTGTGGGTCCCCATGCCCGTACCTCCCTACACTATCACCTTCCAACCTAGTAGTAGTGGTACCGCCCTAGTCAGTCGGGTAATCGTCTCCCGCCCATCGGGAGCGAGTGGTGTGCACGAAGGTCCCATGGTTCTGGTTCTCAAGACATATTAGTCCTTAGGGGGACCAGACAGGATATCTTCTCCAGAGGGAAACACCGTCTTCCCCGTGCCATGACAGCACCTCCACCAGGGATAACCAACACCCCAGTTCACCTCCCAATATACCCACCACAGGTATCTCTCGTGAGGGATGCCCAGGTCGCACCCCTCCAGCAAGACTTGGCCCAAAGACTCATCGTAGGATCCTGTCCAATTGACTCAACCCTCACCACTCACCCAAGACGCACGCCAAGATCTCCCTAGTTCTTTAGTTAGGTTACCAAGTTCTCGGCACTACGTGCCTTATACATATACGTCTCTCACTCACCGGCATCACATCACAGATATAATGCGAGTAAGAGTAAAAGCAGTAATATGTAACATGCGAGCATCTAGCCTAACAGCAGGGTGAGCAGGAGTAAGGTTATGACAAGGTAAAGGGCTCAAAGTAAAGCATCTACCATGGAGCCTATCAACATAATAATTTACAACAAAATAAAGCGCTAGCAATTCTATATTTGCATGCGTAATAGGTTCTACGGAGATGGGTGGGGCATGGCACCTGGCAGGTCGTCACCCAAGTCCTCGCTGTAGTCGGGGTCGTACTCCTCAGTCGGCAGGTCCTCCGGCTCTGTTAAACGTAACGTAGAGTCGCATTTAATGATTTCTATAGAGGTGCACAAAGAAGCAACAGAAATTCAAAAGATCCAAATACACTCAATCACAAGCCTAAGATGTAGAGCTCATTTTCAGAAAAATTTAGAAACTGGTTTGGTATTTTTCTGAGTTAAAATGAATTAGTTATGAATTTCTAAAGATTAAATGATTTTCTGGAAAAGAAAAAAGAAAAAGAAAAACCAAACAGTGACACGTGTCACGCTCTGATTGGCTAGAACAGAGCGAGTCACTGACATGTGGGGTCTAGGTCAACGGTTAGCGTTGAACGGTCAACGGTCAACATTGACTGGGCCGCGACCGGGCTCGGTTGGGCTTAGGCTGGGCCGGATTTGGGCCGGACTGGGCCAGGCCAGGCCCGCCACGTGTCAGGCGCTGGTGCTGCCGTGTCACCAAAAGGATATTTGGATCGGGCTTGGGTTCATAAGGCCAGTCTATGGTGGACAGGTGGTGGCGGTTCACAGGCCACAACGGGGTCTACGGTGGACCATGTCCACTTTCCCCTTCTTACCTCTCGGTCCACGGTACAATGGGTGTACCGGTCATCTTGATCGTTCTTCCCCCCCTCTCTGTTTTCACCGCAGCACGTCCGCTGGCGGCGTGCTTGCACGGTGGCGCTCCACAGTGGCTTAGCTCGGCCGCTATGGTCTCCTACCGATTTGCGGCCGCAAAAGGAGCACGATGGTGAGGTCAAGACGATGACATTGAGCTCCAGCAGAACCTCCCGCGGTGGTGGCGGCTTGACGGCTCCGACCAGGTGGAACACCACCGATCAGGCCTCCGGGGATCCCTCCTTCTCTCAAGGTGCGCATGGTGTGTCCCTAGCCAAGGCGAAATGATCTAGCTCCTCCCTTTCTTCTCTACTGACTTGATTTGGAAGGAACAACCTCACCATGGCCGTGCGCTGGCCATGGCGAGCACGCTCTGGACACTGCTCGCGGTGGCGCGTTCCTGCTCCCGAGACGTTCGGTACCATGGTGCTTGGTTTGGAAACATGAGTGCGGGCGTGTACATGTCCTTATGCGCCTCTTCTCCCTTCCTCTATTGCCCAGCATACCAAAAGCGAGATCTCGCCATGGCGGGGTGTGTCCATGGCGACTGTGCGCGGTGCAGGGGCGTGTCGCGGCAATTCCGAACTCTAAGGCTCGGCCAGGCCAACGAGCGTGCGCACCATGTGTGCGTGAGCGAGCGATCAAGGCATCAGGGTCATGGATTTTGCCTAGATGCTCCACGGTACTGACAGGCGAAGCGGTTCTAAGTCAAGCACAACCGGCGGCGAGTGAGGTGAGATGGTGAGCTCACCGAAGGTGGCAATGGCGAACGGATATTGGTGCATGGTGAGTTGGTGCGGTGTCGAACGGTGGCCGTGCCGTGCAGTCCCGTGGTGAAGAAGAAAACGAGCAGCGCCGCCTTCGTCTTCGATGGGCTCGGATGGTGCCCCCTCGCGTTCCCGGTTCTTCCTTGCGGCTCTCTTCCCTTCTTCCCTTCCTCCTCTCTGGGTCGGTGCGGTGTGATGAAGCCACCAAGGCGGCAGCATGTGGAGGATGGGAGAGGCTAGAGTTCGGCTCGGGACTTTATAGTCCAAGCTCGTTCATGGCGAGCGAACGGTGATGATGGGGAGAAGGGTCACAGAAGGGCAATCTGAACCCTTGGGTTAAGAGTTGGAGGAAAAGGGATTGGTGTCATATGCGCTGGCTCACGAATCGGAATCCCAGGCGGTTGAGGCATGTATGGGTGGTGTCAGGCGGTGTCAGCTGATTTCGCGGCCATGGCGGCATTGGCTTCACGCGCGCGGTGCGTGCTTGGCGAGCGCAAGTGACTGGCGTGCGGGACCAAGGTGGTGGCTTGGCGCGCACGGCTGGCAGTGGGGGCAGAGGGAATCTCCCCTCGCACGTTGCGTGTCCCTGCTTCCCCTCTGATTTCCGTTTGGGCAAAGCAGAGGAGCCGGTCGAGCGGGAGGAAGGGGATGAGCCGTGGGGCCCGTCGGTCAACGACGCAAGGGAGGGCGCGGCGGGTCGCGTTGTGGCGTCTTGACGGGCCGGGCTGATTGCGGCCAGTTGGGTGATGCGGCTAAGCGGGGCAGCTGCGCAAGGCTGGGTCGGCTTGGGTTGGGTAGGCCGGCTGGCTATGCCGCTCGCGGGCACGGCTGCAGGCGGAGATAGGTCGGCTCGGTTGCGTGGGCCGGCTCGGGCAATGGGCCAGAAGCGGCTCTCCTTTGCTGTTTAATTGGAAAAGTGTTTCTATTTTATATTTTCCCTATTTTAAATATGCCATGCATTTGTATGTGAGAATGCATATTGCCCACACTTGTATAGCATAGTGGGTCCTCTTAAAGATGTTTTTGGTTCCCAACTATTTGATAGGTTTATATGTCTACAATTATTTACTTAAGCAATTAATTCAAGAGATGTTGTTGCTTTTAATTCCATCCAAAGAACATAAAATCCAACTCAAGCATGTATGGTTAAATGCAAAGATGTAGTTAGCTAAATTAGGTGCTACTTGTGCAACTAGGTTAGGTTTCCTATATGACACCTCACCAAACATAGGTTTATTTTTAGAAGATTTTTTTTTGCAGTTGTGATTTTTGTTTCTTGGGAATTTCTGGGTTGTTACACCAGGTGCCATGCCCCACCCACTTCCGTAGAACCTATTATGCATGCAAATATAGAATTGCTAGCGCTTTACTTTTTGTTCAATAATATGATGATAGGATGCATGGTAGATGCTTACTTTGAGCCCTTTACCCTGTTGCAACCTTACTCCTGCTCACCCTGTTGTTAGGCTAGATGCTCACATGTTACATATTACTGCTTTTACTCTTACTCGCATTATATCTATGATGTGGTGCCAGTGAGTGAGAGGCGTATATGTATAAGGCATGTAGTGCCGAGAACTTGGTAAACCTGATAAAAGAACTGGGGAGATCTTGGCGTGCATCTTGGGTGAGTGGTGAGGGTTGAGTCGATCGGACAGGATCCTACGACGAGTCTTTGGGGCAAGTCTTTGCTAGAGGGGTGCGACCTGGGCATCCCTCATGAGAGTTACCTGTGGAGGGTATATTGTGAGGTGAACTGGGGTGTTGGTTGTCCCTGGTGGAGGTGCTGTCGTGGCACGGGGAAGACGGTGTTTCCCCTTTGAGAAGATATCATGTCTGGTCCCCCTAAGGACTGGTATGTCTGGAGAACCGGAACCATGGGACCTTCGTGCACACCACTCGCTCCCGATGGGCAGGAGACGATTACCCGACTGACTAGGTCGGTACCACTACTACTAGGTTGGAAGGTGATAGTGTAGGGAGGTACGGGCATGGGGACCCACATCCTCCTAAGATAGCATAGTGACCTTGGGGGCCCGATACTACGTCTCACAGTCTCAGCATTTCGGTGGACACTGGGGTGCCCTAGGGCTGAGTGGTAGGGTGGTACTGTACCGGTTGGGAGGCAGTCAGAATCAGCCTAGATGAGCCGGATCATTGAGGATGGCGATCTTGTGGATTACCAGGTGTACACACTCTACAGAGTTGATCGATCTATACATATAGCTGTGTCCGTGGATATGGACATTCCCATAGCCTATGCTTCACTTGATTAGTGAGAGTCCTTTCTACCTTTCCCCCAGGTTTCGTGTTGGATTCTGGCTTTGGACGTTGAGGCGTGATCTGAGCGGGAGTCAATCTCGTCGCCTAGAGAGAGTGAGATGAGATGTGTGGTGTGTGATGGGATCCGGGTAAAAGGTGTGAATAAGATGGGTTAAAAACTGATGAATATCTTATTCTTAAAATATTAACTACTTGCATAGGAAACCCACAGCCTAAATATGTCTCCTTCTACTTCCCTCAATGCATTCCACTTTCCACAAAGCATTGCAAGCATAGGGTGGGCGATGCGTGGCTAGTACCAAGTGTACTAATAGATTTTTGACAGATTCTGAGCCCGAGTATGACTACGAGGACGATGACTGGGAGGACTAGAGGGTCTATTCTACGCTCGAGCTGGTTCCAGGAGATCGTTTTCCGCTGCTATCTATGTCAGATGCTGTTCTGGATGCTTGTGTAAGTGTGTTCCGCCCTGCGAGGCGAAGAGAATAATTTATGTAAAACTCTCTATTGTACTCTGATATTCATGTATGACTTTATGTATCACTGAGATTTGGGTAAATTGACAGAATGTTTTGTCATTTTACACTTCGTTTCTGTGGATTTCCCTTCATGGAAATCAAGGACGTTTCAAATGCTTAATGAGTGTGATTGAAAAAAGATGGTTAGCTTGTTTATGATGAAGCAGAGGCTGGCCACTTTAGCCCCTACCAAGTCCAACAAAGAACCATCCAAATCTAAACCAAATAAAACTATAGGTATTAGAATGAACATATAATTTACTCTTCTAGATGTATATCTGATTAAGTCATGTTAGTCATCAATGATTTATTTTCATCCAAGATTAGCCTATTTGACCCCACCATGGTATGTGACTTAATAAATACAACCTTGGTAGTCTAGTTTCATAAATGGATTACATATTGTTTATTATATTTACTATAAACATTGTTCATGTCCTCAACATTTGTTTAGCAGGAAGAGGAAGTACAAAGAAAAAGTAAGGATTAAATGTAATGCATACTGAAGCACTATATGCTAATGAGGTTGAGCAACACGATGATGAGGACCAGAACACATCAGGTACATATGTTGTTAGATCAATCTCATTCATATGGACTTCATCTTAACTAGTGACTATCACTATCATTTTGTTTTAAATAGGTGATGGCGATGAAGTACCTAATAAGTGTAAGGGGACTGTTTTAACACATGTTTGGGATCTACTTGTTGGAGATTGGATAGATGTAATATGCTTGGACAACCCATTGGAAAAGGAGGTGGTCTTTTAGGGCAATTTTTGGGCACCATAGCAAGAAATGGTGGTTATTGTCCTGTTGGTTCCAAAGATTGGAGATAAGTTAAGAAAAACAATGCACAAACCATAATTCAATTCATACAAGTTAGCTAAATTTTATAACACATAATGATGTCAAATTAAGTATATATATGCTTGTTATCATGGCATGAAGTCAAATTCATTCATTAGTGACTTTCTTATTTTAGACAAAGTTCTTGTATCCACACTCATGTGGGAAATGGATATTGAAATCAATTGAAAGAGATTAGAGAAAATACAAGGGAACATTAAAAAGACACTATTTAATCCAAAAAAGAAAAGGTCTATTTTGAACCGGCATTGTCCAGATGATATTGATGAAGGTGAATGGAAGGCCCTTGTAAAATATTGAAAGTCCAAAGAAGGAGAAGTAAGGCACCATTATTTATGCTATTTGGCATTTTTTTACTATCATTATCTATACTATTTTTGATTCTATTTGTATAGTGGTTCATCATTTATTAATTCTTCTAGACCCTTAGTGAGAAGAACAAAATAAGTCATGAAATGAAGAAGACAACACATACAGCGGGTACAAAGAGTTATGCTCGTTGGTATGAGGACATGGTGAGTCATCTTCTATTTAAAAATTTTATATATGATTCTTCTTACTTTTCCTTTACTGCTATTTCTTTAGAGGCAAGCTGATCCTAAAAAAACAGCCACATAGAGCAAAGGTTTACCTCACAACTCACAGGAAAAGGGGAAAAGGGATAAATGAACCAGTGGTATGCTACATGCACATGAGAATTTTTGCAAATATAATTTATTTTCTTTTTTCTAGTGTGCAGATTTCTTGCTTGTAGGTTCAATTGGAAAATCTTTTGGACACACAACCAGAGTTAGCACAAAATAGTGATGGAGGAGTTGCATGGGAAGGTGATGCATTACATCAGGTGTTGGGAGAAGAGAAAGCTCAACAAGTGCATGGCATGAGATTGCTTCCAGTTCCTAAACAAGTTTATGGTCGAAGAACACACCATTTAAGGACATTAATATAGTTTCACAAGATGGCTCATCATCTGATGTAGAGACTCACATGTTGAAGGAAATAAGGCAACTCAAAGAGCATTCTAGAATGCAAGACAAAGTTATTGAAGAACTAAAAAACAATAAAAGGCACCACGAAAACCAAGAAGCAACAATGGTAACAATCTATATTTTAATTTGTAACTCCATATTGAAATGTGTTACTCAAACTTTACATATTTTCTAGAGAAATTGTGCTGGGAGTGATTATAACAATTCTCAGAATCAAGCGGTGCATTCTAAAAGAAAGGTATTTGCTCTATTTTCTATGTTTTCACCTAATCTAGTCTTTTGGCGTTAATATAGTTTCAAATTTTTAGGGAGTTCATTGTGTTGCACCCAACCAGAATGATGGATTCCATAAGCATGGGGATGAATTGGTAAAGTCACTTTCTTGTGAATTTAACACTTATTTTATCCACAAATGATTTTTTTATAATAACTTATGCTACTGTCTTTTTTCTCTTTACTAGAATAAAGAAACATGTGGGTCTTAATTTAGTGATGATCATAGTCTACTTTTATGCACCACAAGTAGAACAACAAAGAAACAATAGGTATCTATGAACCACAATTTGCTATAATTATAGTAGAATGTTTGTCTTATAATTTCATACTTCATTTTATATGTGTAAGGGTCATCACGAGGGCCTAGAGAGACTACAACCATTGCACACCAGGGGGTGGCTCATGACCAAGCTACATGCTACAAGCGTCAAACACCTAAATAACTTCCCATAATGAAGGTAGATGAACATAATATCACTTGTTCTAATTGCATGATCATATGTACAACAAAGGGTTGTTGGTCACAAAGAGATTATGTCAAATTACTGTAGGTTGGGTCCACGGTGCTACTAATGACTTCAAAATATCCTAATAAGGCTAATGTGGCCTATGCAACTCTCTTGAGCACTGATCCAAAAGTCATTGTTAGTGAAGTTATTCAGGAAGTCAATTCTACAAAGTGCGTATGAATCATGCTATAGCAAAAGATGAGCCATTAGTGAGGCCCATGTCTGGGTGCAACAATATTGGTGATGCTCAAGCCAAAGGAGTCCCAATTGCTTGGCCTTTGATGTTTGTATGTTCAAACTAGTTTTCTTAACTTTACATCAATGTACATATGTGGCCTAATTTGTAATGTTACAACTTACATTTTCTTTGTAGGTTGAATTTCTACATCAATGTGTACAAGAAGCAATGAACTTTATGAATCCTAGCTAGCTCTTGAATTTTTCTTTCTAGTATGGACTATGTGTATTTGCTCTCTAGAGCCATATCGTTATGTACATATACTATGATTTGATCTGAACAAGTACTACGTTTGAAATCATCCTACAATATGTGGATCTTGCTATGATTATGGAAATTTGTGGTTTATGTGATTTTGCATGTGTCATTATATGATAATCTGTGTGCCACATGTATAGGTGAAATAACTATTTATTTCATAATCTAAATATGTTACAATAGATATAAAAAAAGTTTTACAAACCATGTGCTCCTTTGCTCCATACCACGTTATACCATAATGTAGAAGTATTACTAGAACTAAAAAAAGTGTTACAACAGACAATCTTTGTAACACTAGCAAATGTTCTGATAGATAAATAAATGTGTTACAAACTATGCATTATACCATAATGTGAAGTGTTACTAGAGCAAAAAAAAGTATTACAACAAAAATTATTGTAACACAAGACAAATGTTCCTGTAGACATGTAAATGTGTTACAATAAACCAGTCTATAGTAACATGTCCAATTGGAACACAAAAAATGTGTTACTAAGAGAGCTAGTAACACTTTTTCTAACCTATAGTAACACATGTTGGTGTTACTGTATCCTTGCGCTGTAGCAGTGGAAGCGATGGACCGTGTGGTGGTGAAGCTTAAGTGAGACTTGGCGCCGATGGACGAAGGCGGTGAAGAGCAAGTGAGGTCAAGATCGATGAACCAACAAGGTCACATGATGATATGAAGTGGATCATATCATTTGGTGATTGAAGTTGGTGCATGTGTTGCATAGACATTGGAGGAGATGGAATGGAATGCGCTGGGCAAAGGTATAACCTTTAGGGCATTTTATTTCATCGGTCATAGGTGAGTAGAGAAGTTTATGACTGGGTTTAGCATAGTGTCAGTGTTTGACCACTAATAGCCTACCACGGGGGTACCCGGGACAGTTATTCGGGCTTCGACGCGTGCTAGAACTCGACGGTGAACACAGAGACCGTCATTTTATACTAGTTCGGGCCCTCAATCATGATCGAGTAATAACCTTACATCCAGTCAGCGTTAGCCTTTGCGTTGGATTGATTATTTTATCCTTTTTTCCTTCTTATAAGGGTGCCCACAGCCTCTCTTTATATCGGTAGAGGTGGCTGTGGTGCGGTTACAATCCTAGTCAGATCCAAAGAAGGTGTCCTATACTAAATTCAGAAGTTACTTTCCATAGGAGTCTAGCTAGTTTGGCCTATTCTACTTGGATTTTGTGTAGCAGTCGTTGTACCTCTTTTTTGCTTCCGTCTGTGGGCTAGGCCAGGGCCCATGACTCGAAGTCACATCGCTGGGGAACCCTATAGGTCCCGCATCGACAAGCCCCCAAGCATTTCACAGTTGAACTCGGAAGCCTCCTTGTTTCTCCTGCTATGCCTGATGATTCAAGCTAGTTCTGGGTTCTTTTGACGTGAAGCCTTGAAGTGGTCCTGCCTTGAGGAGGTCTTCTAAGTGACGTGCACTTTTTTGAAAGTGCACTCACTGAGTGTAGACCCCGAGCCTCTTGCTATTTGGAACAAAAAGTTGGAGGGTCTTAAATTTTGATTGTTGAAAAAACTAAAAATCTCTTATCAGGATATGTACCCTGCAGCCCCCGAGCATCTTGTCAAGAACTCGGATGGAGGGTCTTCTTTTGTATTCTTAGGTAGATGTCTTTATGTCCGAAGTTGGTGGTGGTTTGTGGTTGAATTGAATTCTCTATAGTCACGAGGTGTACAGTGTTGGTATATTCTTTCAAATATGCTTTTTCTTTGAGTACTATTCCTTCACGCGTGTGTCCTCTTCTTATTGCTTTATGTCCTTTCATTGAGACCTTTGCCAGGCTTGCTCTGTTGGTGCTCCCGGTCTATGTACGTTGCTTTTTGGCCTATAAATACCCTCCTGGTGTGCTGCCTCGATTCATCAAGTGTCTTGTTGTATAGTCTGAATCCTCCATAGCCATGAATATGATAGTTTGTGAAGTAGAACAGCCCCCGGGCATAAGTTGTGAGTCTTGTAAGTTTTGTAGCAGATGGAAGAAGTCTTGTGATCAAGATTAGAGGTAGACTAATCTCGCAGCAGCATTGTACCAGGTAGTATGTGGTGGCAGGTGGAAGAAGTCTTGTGATGTGGGATATGTTCTATCATTCGGTAGCTTCGAGTTGATCTTTCCACACTACCTTGCGACTGTCTAGTGCAGATTAGCGTCTGATCTAGGATCACATCGGTCTTAGGTAAACTGATGTCTGTGAGCCTCGCCTAGTCCGAGTTGTCCCACTATGCTACTGATATCTATCTTGGATGCATTGCGTCCTTCCTTTGAAGACAACAGTGTATCTAGGTTGGTTGTCTTCTGCTATGTTGTGGCTAGGAGCACGTAGTCATTCCTGGAGCCGAGTTCTGTCTGGGCTCTTTGTTGCTACCTTGCTCATCATAGTACCGAGTTCATTGGGTCTTGCAAGATTTGTAACTTTATGCCCTTTGATGATATTGTAATAAAAAATCTTTCTCTGCTTCTATCTCCTTTCTTTCATCTGAGTGCTTTTGAGTATCATCTGGGTTGTTTCTGAAGTATCTAGGTTCTCTTGTGGCACACGGTAACATCTTCTATGAATTTTGTAGATGGCGAGTTCTTTTTGAATTGTGCAATCTGCAATAATTTGGCAATGTCACAGTGTGAACGGATAAGTCTAAAATATGCCCATTGCATTGTACCTTTGTGGAAAGTTGCATTGTCTATCATTTTTGGCCGTGTCAGTTATGGCAAGAAATGGATTGTTGTGTTTTCATGTCGCGTTAAACGGGCCTGATGGGCCGTGTTTTTACCATTGTAGATCTATTTAAGGGTCCTTCTCCTTCTTCTTTCTTACCCTGTCCTTGCCCTCTAGCATTCAGCCTTTGCTAAACCCTAACCCCGAGAGTTCCACCGCCGCCATTACTGCCACCGTCAAACTTTTGCCACCGTCCTCAGATCATTGTCATTGTATGGGCAAGAAGAAGTCGTCGAGCAAGTCGAAGGAGGTCTTGGTGGACAAGGAGGTGTCACTCTCGGTCATCAAGAAATAGGAATTCATCTCCATGAGAGCTGCGGAGAAGCTCTGGCTAGTTTCGACTACAACAGAGGATCAACTGCATGATTTGGTCAGTGACGGCCTAATCTAGGAGAAGGATTTTTGCTAAGTGGAAAGTCCTAGGCTAGCATCAGGTTCCTACTCCTAGTCCTGGTAAGATCGTCTGTTTATCTCTTTCATTCGAGCTAGCCTCTGCTTGCCTGCTTTTGCTTTTCTTCATCGCTTCCTTCATTATTTTGGCATTTCTCTGAACCACTTGACTCAAACGCTATCCTTCATCTGTCAGTGTTTGTCCATCTCTGTGAAGCTTTTATTGGCATCGTTCCTTCAATCTCTCTGTTTCATTTCTTTTTACGTTTGAAAATGCATCCTCAGAGTGACAGTACTTCTCCATTGGGTGGTTGTGGCGTCCAATTCTCTTAGGGGAAGAAAGCCCACTTTTTCAATTATGATCTTGTTAATTCTGTTCGGGACTAGCGTTTCGAGTGGTTTTATGCTACGAACATGATTCCTCCCCTTGCTGTTCATTCCGGTTTTGGTCCCTTGGTTAATGATCATTGGGAGAAGAACCCCTTAACAAGCGATGAGCTCCTGGCCATCAAGCCACTTCTTGAGAGAATGCAGACTCTAAAGCAACAAGGTTTAATTAGTTTTGGGATCATTGCTAGCTACATGCATCACCGAGTTCAACCTCTGAAGGAGAGGGAGCATCTCAGCTTTGAGTATTCTTGGGCTGAGGACCCATCTCGGATGGTTCCTGCTCTTGAGTTGACTGAAGAAGAGGTACTAGAGCGCTTGAGGAAGGTTCTGAAGGGGGTGACCATTGTCCCCCATGCAGTTCCTGAATATTGTGGAGGTAATCTGTAGAGATAATCCGCCCCTGCTATGAGTTGTTTTACTTTTGCATGTACTTTTCTTCATACATCTTTTGTTGTTGGTACTTTTTGTCTTTAATTTTTTTCTTATTCCTTCTCCTTTGGTCATTTGTAGGAATTGGGGCGTAACTTAGTTGATCCAGTTCCTACTAATGATAACCTAGCTAGGGAGGGGGCTAGAGCAAGTCTAGCCGTATCGGCTCTAGCTAGTAAGTCTCTAGTATCCATAGTTCTTCCTAGTGCTTCTTGCAATGAACCAGTCCAATATGTTGAATATGTGCCATGCCTAGTTCCTTGAACTCCTTGTTCCATCAATAAGAGGGCACGGGCGAATGATGCTTCCACGAGCGCGTCTGAAACCAAGAAGCCTTGTTAACCGGGTACTCTTCCAGGTACTTAAGTTGTAGGTAGCATGCTCCTAGGTGAGCACATCAGTTTGTTTTATCCCCTTTATTGTTTGTTTGCGTGCATAACCGAGTACTTTCTCCTTTCTCTGATGGTACTGTGGTTGAGTTGCTTGAGGGCAAGGAGGATGAGGAAGATGATGCGGCCCTCAACACTCTTCGGTGAGTTGTTGTTGTACTTTTGTTTTCTTGCTTGTTATTATTGAGCGCTTCTTTTGACTTGTTCTTGTCCTTTTGTAGCAAGCGGTTGTCGAGCCTGAGTTCTTCTGGGGCTCAGGTGTCAATCACGCCATCCTTGGCGTGGGGTGGTGATGATGTATTTTCTGCTGCCATGCCTCCCCTAAAGCCTTCAGATCGGCTTGGGGGTTTTAGTTTAAAGAAGAATACGGCCAAGTAAGTGAATCCCATTTAGGTTGCTTGCTTTTGTTTTCCCTTTTCTGGTATCATTGAGGTTGTCCATCGTCTTGTAGGTCTTCACCCTTGCCTTCCCTCAACCCTCGATTGGCTTCTTTTCAGTCTGCTAGTGCGATCGTGCGTACTAAATCTCAAGACTCGAAACGTATGGTCAGTGAGGCGATTATGAGGGAGACGGTGGCCCCTGATGATCATGCTTCCATAGAGTCACCAACTCCGGAGATGATGGTGACCGTGGCAGCGGGTCCATCCATGGAGGTAGCCGGGGCTTCTACTGCCCAGGTTATGGCCTTGGTCTTGTCGTCTTCGAACCAGTCAGTTTCTCCTCATGTTGTTCTTGGTACTAGTAGTCAGCATCTAGATGATGATGTGATGCAGGAATTCGACGTCACCCATTGCTTGTCAGAGCTGACTATGGACTAGGGAATCCTGGCGGCTAGTGCTGCTTCTTTTAGGGAAAACTTCAGGTAAGTTCTCCTTAAGTTATAATTTTGCTCAGCCTCTCGGGTTCTTATGCCTTGTCTCTCTCTCCCTTCATCCTGTTTGATTAGCCTTTCTCTCGGGACCATGCCAACTTCTTTTCTCGGTTGAGACCAAAAAAAGTTATCCTCTAAAATTAGTGCTCTAAAGATGGAGCTAGACCTCTGTCGGGCCGAGATGGAGGCTGAGCGTCAGATGCATCAGAGGGAGGAAAGGGCCCTCTATGCTCAGGTGATTAAGGCAGAGGAGTAGAGGGATGCTACGGTCTAGGAAGCCTTGAAGGAGGTGGAGGTTGTAAAGAAAGAGTGCAATGGTATTCTGAGTTCTTTTATGCTTTGTTCCCTCTTTTTTCTTATATTTTTTTGCTCCTTATTTGCCTAATCTTCTTTTATTGTCTTGATTAGTCCTTCGAAAAGATAAGCAGACGCTCTTGACTAATGTTGAGGATATGAAGATATCGGTTCGGTCTAATCAGAATAGGGCCAAGGAGGTAAAGGCTCATGCCAAGGAAGGGCTCGCTCGTGCCTAGTTGATTAGACTTGGTGCTACCCGGGATCTTATGCAGGGGATGAAGACCATTGGCGATTTGTCCAAGAAGCTGGCTATATCTAACCAATGGTTTGCTACATTATGGAAATCTTTTAAGACTGTTGCAAAGCTTCTTTGAACTTCTAAAGATGATGGGAGGACCTGGGATGAGTTCATCCCTTCAGAGCTTCATGAAGGATGGGGTTCAGGCGTGTGTCAAGAATGTTTTGGCTCATATCCGTGTTCTTGCTCCATCGGTCCCTCTAGAAAAACTTAGCGAGGACACCGACGATGACAACTACCTAGAGTCCATCGAGAACGCTGAGTTTGAGGTTAAAGACCTGGCCAACTTCATCGTTGAGAAGCTTGATATTCATCTCTCCCCTTCTGATGATGAAGCTGACAGTTAGGTTCTATAGTATCTGGGAACATCTCTTTTTGTACTAAAGATTGGATTCATCTGAAGATCTGACATTGGGTGCGATAGGCGTCATCGGTAGTGGCCACCGAATCATGAAGGCTTCTTGACCTGGTGCCAGGCTTGCATTGCTATAGTTACTGATGACTTCAGTTGGAGTGTTGGCATCATGGAGCGCACTACCTTCTTGGAAGGGTGGAGTGATATCTTCTTCAACTAGTCGGGCATTGTTGTTCCAGGGACAAGTACCCAGCCAGTGGACTAGGCAGTCTTTAGATGTTACGGTTAAGATGAGACCTTCTTGTGCCCTAGTAAGATGTTGCCTTCACGCTCGACCAGCCATACTTTGGAGTAAGTCTTGATACGTCTTTGCCATGTTGTTAAGTCCGATTGGGAGGCGACTCAACTCCTTGGAAGAAACCTGAAGTAGATTCGAATTGATATCTTATAGAGTTGATGCCGTGTTCTAGAGTCCAATGGGAAAAGAACTCGGTTTGTCCCTAAAAGAACCCGGATTGGGCCCGGAAGAGGAATCTGACCCGGACATTAAGCTGAGACCGATTGTCATCGAAGCCTGAGTCGATTCGGACACCATAAGCCTTTTAGCGAGATCTTCAGTAAGCTTCATCGGAAGAATGAGTCCCTCGCGGGCTTCTAGAGCTTCGATGAGACATCCCTAGAGGTTGCCTTTATTTTCTGCCTCGCAAACCCACAATCCAAAGATGAAGATTGATCCCACTGGGAAGATCGTGTTGTCAAAATCCGTAGAGCTCTTGATCATGATTGTGCCGAAAGCCCCTACCTAGCTCACTAGCTATCAGTGTTTGACCACCGATAGCCTGCCACAGGGGTACCCAGGATAGTTGTTTGGGCTTCAACAAATGCTAGAACTCGACGGTGAATCCAGAGATAGTGGATTTATACTGGTTCGGGCCCTCGATCATGATCGAGTAATAACCTTACGTCCAGTCGACGTTAGCCTTTGTGTTAGATTGATTATCTTATCCTTTTTTTTCTTCTTACAGGGGTGCCCACAGCCTCTCTTTATATTGGTAGAGGTGGTTGTGGTGCGGTTACAATCCTAGTTGGATCCAAAGAAGGTGTCCTAAACTAAATTCAGAAGTTACTTTCCATAGGAGTCTGGCTAGTCTGGCCTATTCTACTCGGATTTGGTGTAGTGGTCACTGTACCTCTTCCTACTTTTGTCTGTGGGTTAGGCCAGGGCCCATGACTTGAAGTCACATCGTCGGGGAACCCTATGGGTCCTGCATCGACAGATAGATGGTTGTACTATCAAGTGGGGCAAACTTGTTTGAATATCGACCATCTAGTGCCACTCGAGTGATATAACTTTGCATTGTTGCTAGGATCGAGTGGCATGGTGAATTAAGTGACTAATCCTTTGAAAAATAATTGTGAAAATGCTAACACACTTGCAAATGTTGGTATACACTTGGTGTTAGCACTTTGCAAAGGAGAAGAGTTAGAAGTTGAAAAGGAGAAGAGAAGAGGGACCAGACCCTAGAAACAAAGTGACAGGACTTTGGATGTAGAGTCTAGTAGCTAACCCTAGCTAGCCATGGCGGACTGAACACAAGCGGTCGGACCTTGGTGTGCATCCGGTCCGAGCATTGGCAACAGCTACAGGCTGCTCCGGACCCTGCGGTGGTGGCATCCGGACTCTGCTAGGAGAGTCCGGTTGGTCAACCAAAGAGGCGTAGCGCATGGGGTGTGGACCGGATACTGCGGTTGAGTTGGTCCAGACATGACACTGCAACTGTGCGCACATCTGGTCGATCCATATGGCACGCATGCAAGCATAGGCATGGTGACAGGACTCTAGTTGTGCATCCAATCGAATCGACTGGACCCGGTCTGGTCAAATTTAACCTCTCAAGAACTCTCTGTTGTTTGACCAGATCAAATGTCCTAAATGGCTAGAGGGGGTGCATAGCCTATAAAAATTCTCTACAAAAATCACTAGAGAAAATGGTTAGTAACCTAAAAGGAGAAATGCAATTTTGCGCTTGCTCTACAAAGGTTGCAAGCCACCTACACCACAATTCTAATTCTTTACTATCTCTAGGCACAAGCAAGAGGCTATGTCACTACTCTTACTCTAGTTGAGCTAGTAAGGAACTAAAACAACTAACTAAACAACTAGCTAGCTACTCAACTAAACAGGTATGAAATAATGTGATACAAGAGAGAGGAGTGGGGTGATTATACCGCATGTGGCAAGAGATGATCAATCACAATACAAGCACTAAATGAATATAAGGAGAAGTCCAAAGACACAAGTGACACATGATTTTTCTCCCGAGGTTCACGTGCTTACCGACATGCTAGCCCCTGTTGTATCAACCACACACTTGGTGGTTTGGTGGCTAATAGGTGTTTCACAAACCTATCCCAACACTTGGGCCCTATAAGAACCTACCCACAAGTGAGGGTAACTCAATGGCATGAACCATTTACTAAAGTACCTTTTAGCTCTTCACGAGGAGAAGGTCAAGAACCTGCACAAATCACTAGGAGATGGCCATGAACAATCACCAACTCATGCCAATACCCCTCTACTACTCCAAGCTATCTATGTGGCGGCAACCACCAAGAGTAACAAGAAAATTGCAGCCCCAATGATCCCCAAGTGCCACTAGATGCAATCACTCAAGCAAATGCACTAGGAATCACTCTCAATCTCACTTTAATGATGAATCAACAGAGAAGATGAGTGGGAGAGGTTTGGTTCAACTCACAAGAAAGTATGGATGATCAAAATTTCTAAGAACGTGACCTAGAGCCGGCCAACAAGTATTTATAGAGTCCCAAAAGAATGGAGCCGCTATACCCCTTTATTGGGCTCACTGCGAGATGACTGGACTCACCTCTACTATGTGACCGAACTCATAGGGTAGAATTCGGTCGCTAGGATGTGGCCACGTGTCCCTATGGTTCAAACTCAGCAGCCCGATCCCAACGGCCAACTCATAGTCGCACGCTCGATAATCCATGGAATATCCATGCAACTGTCATTAGAGAGGTGGTGTGAGGCAGCCCGCGAAAGATGGGCCCGAGATGCGCCCGTAGGGGTGTGGGCGCACCAGGAGTGTGGTTGCACCCTAGAGGCGCCGTCCTGGCCCAATCTTCGTTATGTAGTCCACAAGTCCTCTAGGACTACATGGGCTACTCCTGCAAAGTTTGGCGCTATTTGGAGCATGTTTGCTTTGGGTTTTGGGCTTTTTTTTCTCCACGTGATTGGGCCTTGATTTGCTTGGTAAGTGGGCCTTCTCCTGTTGGGCTCATGTTGGATGTGTTTCTTGTCTACTTTGAACGTATTTTCCATGTATTACATAAATGCCCTCCTACAAATGGTCAAACATCGAAACTTGTGGACTTTATTAGTTCTAAAGCCCTATTTCTAAGTTTGGTGTTTACTTTAGTAGATTTTTATGTTAGAGTTGGTGGTTAGAAATAGGAGTTAAGGACCGCCAATAAGCTCCCCCACACTTAGTCCTTTACTCATCCTCGAGTAAAGTTTTAAGGACTAAGACGGGTCATCTCCTTGATATGAAATTTGCATACATGTTATTCCAGGCTTCACCTAAACCTATGAACTTCTGAGTGTCTTCCAAAATATCTTGAGTAAGTGGATAATGGAATAGTTTGGATTCAAATCTTCTTACTCTACTCTTGCTTATGAACTTGGGTTTCTGCTTCATTTTGAAAATGTAAAGATAGTTTGTGTTCCTCAAATGATTCTCTCATGTCACACATATATGCAAGTGGTTCCTCACCAAGGCATATTTTTTGATGTTTGCCTTGTTTTTGATCATCCTACATCTAAGGGCTTATATGGAGCTTGGTAGGGATGAAATTTTGTGGCACACTTACCTTGCATATGTTGTAAAACCAAATTCCGGATCCACTAGAGAGAAGTGTCATACTCTTAGATCAAAAATGTGCATGTGTGTGGAAAATGATAGACTAACACTATACTCCTTTAACAAGAATGATCTCTCTCTAGTTTTTATTTTGAGAACATGGTTGTCTAGAATAGCGCTCTAAACACGATGACAAGTAGATTTGTGACTACGCGTCTAGGCCCGGATGGTGTGCAAAGTGGACACAAAGATGTATACTGGTTTGGGCCGAATATCCCTACGTCCAGTGGGTGCTGCTTTACGTGTTACTCTGCACCAGGGTGCTTGTAGAAGGGGTTACAAGTACTTCGAGAGAGGGAGGAGCTCCTAGGTCTCTGGTGTGTAGGTTTCGAGTGTTTGTTGTTGTGTGCTCTAATGAGTCGATCAGTCCGTCTCTCTGTCGATGCCCCTAGATGGGGTCCCGGCCTCCCCTTTTATAGCTTTAAAGGGGAGGGATTAGGTTACAGCTTGTGGTATAGGTAGAAAGATGAGAAAAAGAAAGAGAAAAATAAAAAAAAGGCTTGGGGCATACGCCGTCTTCCTCCTTATCCAGTGCGGGTGGCTGACCCTATAGCACAAGGACACCATGGCCGTCGAGACCAGGCTTCTCCATCAACTGCTGATATGTGTTGTGGCCATGCGGGTGCATGTTCCTTTGTACCATCGAGGATGGGTGGGGTGTGCTCCTGGATTCGCATAGAGAGAGATTAGGTGGCACAGTGGTCGTTGCCCCCATTGCTGTAGAGGTGTGGACGCTTGTCATGGTTGGAATGACCAGAGTCGTATCGTTTCACACCACGGCTCCCATGCCCCCATACACTGTGCTCGGTAGTGCACGTCCCATTCGTGGAGGTAGATGTTGTGGTGGGGGCCCATGCGGCTCCTGGTTGCACCTGAGGGCCTTACGCGTCCCTCGGGCGAGGCAAAAGTATGGCAAGGGGGTCGGGCGCTCTCATGCTTACGTCATAGGGGTCGGGCGAGGCGAAGATTGTTCGCTAAGCCTCGGGTGGTCAACATAGATGTGTTGTTTACTTCCTTTAGTTGGGTATCCCTTATATTGATACCAGTAGTAGCCCCCGAGCCTATGGAGGAGTGGGGGCACTCCTTTAGAGGCTTGAGGACAAGCGCACATGGGTAGTCATTGTTTGTTTGGTTTGAAGGAAGTTGTCCGGTGCGTGCGTGCGAGCACACCCACCAGATGTAGCCCTCGAGGCCTTGGAGGGGTATGGTACCCCTTCAAGTTCTTGAACCTTACGAAGTGGTCCTTGTTGGCATTGCCCTCGGGTGTGATTCTCTTGGGTTGTTCTCAGCTTGGCTGATTTTTTTATGACCGCTCATCGGGTCAGACTTATAAGCGTAGCCCCCGAGCCCCCACTTGTCATAGGGTCATGACCGTTCGTTGGGTCAGGATGCGAGCACAGCCCCTGAGCCCCCACTCGTTGCAGGAGACCGATTGGGTGGCTTCTCAACTTTGGAGTCGCTGTCTCTCATGTGTTTCTTCCTGTAACAGAGGGGGTGAGACGTGCCATGCTATCCTCGTTGGATGAACCATGGTGCTCGTTGAGCTGTTAACGGGTTCGTTCGAGTAGAGCCCCAGTTCCTGTTCGGGGGTTCCGGCTTGTAGTCAAGCTAGTGACGCACTCTAGATTCCCGATGGTTGATTCATATAGTTCTCAGGACCATTTGACTGGTCCGAGGGCTCGATGCCTTCCGTCGGAGAATACCATGAATCAGCTACCGACGCCCTCGGCGCTTGTGTGCTAGGGTGTTGGCCGCTAGTGTGCCCATCCCTCGCCATCCCTAACTCTATGGTATCCTGGGGTGGTTGTCGAACCCAACTGTGGGCCAGCCTTCAAACCCCTGGACCGTAAATGGGCCATAGGGGCATATACAACCCTGTATCCCATTCTTACTTACCGAGGCCCATGGCCTGTTAGCGGGGGTGAGCACACCCGAGCCCAAACACCGCAATTAATGTGGGTGGATTAGTTCTAGGTCACTCCGCCTTCCTCCTCATTTAACCTGGTGATCGAGATAGGGGATGAGATCGAGAAGGCGACAGCCTCTCCTGCATGAAATTTAGCGAATCAGATAGAGGATGATATTGTCCCTAAGTGAGTTGGGCGTGGTGCCCAGGGACTTGTAACTTGAACAAGCATTCTATATTAAGTTTGATCTAACAAACATTTAGTTTTAGTCGTTTAAACACTTGTCCTCTTTTGACATAAAAAGGCCGATGTGATCCGATCCCTCCTGATACTAGGGTTAGAAAGTTCAAGGCACAGGCTACAAACTCTGGTCACACTGGTGAGCGAAGGTATGATAGCCGTCGGGGCATAAGCCTTTCGCAGTCCGACCAGCTTTATTCAGGGTTGGTTCCCACGAATCCTACCTCCGAATCCTAGAATGAGGAGGGGTCAGCTGCAAAAGATGTACTCGCGACTACTAGATATTTGTAATAGCTTCCTTGAATGAAGCCTGACTCCTAGCCATTGCCAGGGTCGGGTGATGGATCTGATCCGTCCCGACGCTAAGGTTACATGGTTTGAGGTGCGGGTGAAAAAGACTCTGATTACGCTAGAGAGCAAACGCACCATAGCCGCTGGGGAGTGGGTTTTTTGTAGTCCGCCCAGTTTTACTCAGTGTCTGTTTTTCGCGGCTAGTTTACCCTGTAGCATAGGGACACAATGGGCGTCGAGCTTTTGGCCTCTCCATCCACTGGTGCAACGTGCTATAGCTACGCTTTGACCTATGTGCTTTTGTACCATCGAGGATGGGCGGTGCGTGCGCCTAGATTTGCGTAGAGAGGGGGTTAGGTAGCACAGTTGTTGTTACCCCCATTGCTGTAGAGGCATGGACACCATCGTGGTGGAATGACCGGGGTCATGTCGAGTCGTATCACGGCTCCTATGCCCTCGTTCACTATGCACGGTCATGTTCGTCCCATCATTGGGAATGGGTGTTGTGGTGGGGACCTGTGTGACTCCCAATTGCGCCCGAGACCCTGGTGTGGTCCTCGGGTGAGGTGGAAAGATGTGATGATGTTATGAGGGCTCGGGCGAGGCGGAGACTGCTCCCGAGGGGTCAGCTCTGCCCGAGGCCTTGCGGCAGGGCTCGGGCGAGGCAGAGATCGTATTTGAGGGGTCTGCCTTGCCCGAGGCCTTTTAGGTGGGATCAGGCGAGGCGGAGATTACCCCTAACCCTCGGGAAGCAAGTGTAGACACATTGTTTACTACTTTTGGATGGGTACCCCTGACATTGGTACCCAACAGTAGCCCCCGAGCCTACGGATGAGTGAGGCACTCCTCCGGAGGCTTGAGGATGACTAAACATTGCGCTTAGGGCGGAGTACACATCGGTGGTCTATTCTTGAGAGAAGTCGTCCTGTGGGTGAACACGAGCGCACCTACCGGGTGTATCCCCCGAAGCCTTGGAGGGGTGAGACACCCCTTCAAGGGCTTCAATCGAGCGGAGTGGTCTCCGTTGGCGCTGTCCTGGAGTGCGTCTCCCTTGCGTGTATCGGCCTTATTTTTCGAAAATAAATCCCAAGTACTTTGCAAGAGAGAGAAAGTTTCATATCGTCCTACTATATCTTATATTCCAATTACTTAGACAAAGTAGGGTCCCCATGATGAGTGTTCACCAGTTATAGGAATATTTGCTAGGAATAAAGAGTATGCAAATTTGATAAAAAGGATAACATGGAGATGAAGCGTCAATTGTTTTACATTTTTTATTTGTTCAATTTTAAATTTCAAAATTTAGGGGATTTAAGGGTAGTGTTTGCACAAATAATCATTGAAGAGAAGGAGCTAAGTTAGAGATGATTTGGCTAAACCAGAGGTTCAGCCAGTCCTCCCTAGAGCTTTCTGTCATGTCCTTGATGTTTTGCAACATGTTGGGGGGAGATCTCTAATGTGTGTTAGTTATATTTGAGAGATCTCCCCCACACTTATTCTTATACCTGTTTTTATTTAACAAAAAAAGAAACAAACAAACGCTTCACTAGCTAAAACACTGGGCAGGCTGAATCTTATTAGTATTATTATTTATATTTTAGTATTTTTTTTGAGTGTTTACCTAACTTTTTATTTTCTAGTTTAACTCAAGCAAGGCTTCTTATTAGTATTATTATATATATTTTAGTATTTTTTGAGTGCTCACCTAACTTTTTATTTTTTTAGTTTAACTCAAGCAAGGCTAAAGATAAAATTTGTAAAATAAACATAACCTTGATTCATCTCTATAATAGATTACTTCCGTTGTTCATGAAATTATTAACTCAAAGTTCATTTAACCAAGATTAAACACCATGTCTAATTTTGATTAAAGAAGGTCATTTTAACCTAAGCACCATGCTTAATTTAAAATGCCTATGGATGCACCATATATATACCGTATATGAGTACACTCAAGCTAGAGCATACGACATAATCGGGGGAAGTATGACTTTATATGAGCAAGTTATTTTCTCATGGAGATAAATACGAGTGAAAGAGTTGGTGAACATTTATTTACCTTTGCATATATGAGTGTACTTACTGGCAGTATACGTGGATGGAAGGTTGAGGTTGCTGCGTCGGTGGCTTGATCGCATGTGGTCCAATAAGAATCTTCCTTCTCTCTCTTCTTCTTCTTTTTCTCTCCTTTTTTTAATACTAGTGGACATAAACGTGCGACACACACATGTTTATAAATATCATATAATGTCCATACATAATATGACTATTAAAATAAGGAGACACAGAGTCCAGTTAGGTAACATATAGATCTAAAAGATATGTAGGGAGATGCATGATAGAAAATAGAATACTTTGACATGTTGAATTACGTGTACTTCACAATGCAAAATTTATTTTTCAAAAATATAATAGAATAAATTCAGAAAAATATAACGAAAGTGCGGAAAGGGCAATTAGGCTCAACATGCAGGGTAGGGGCCACGGAACGGCTTAACCTAAAGTAAGTAATAATTTATTTTTGTGGATATTTTAGTTTTAAGGCTACGAGTTACAGGGTTATTATTACTTTTTGTCAATGCTTTTCCAGAGAAATAAATATAGGTGCCAAACTGAGAAAATAATGAGGATAAAAAACTGAGAAAATAATGTGCATAAATGTTGTATAAGCAAGAAATTGAAATTCAATTTTCAAATTTTACCAGCAGTAGAATATACCTGATTTCCATCTGAAGCAAGAAAGATGATCAATTTTTTACAAGCCTGTTGGTGTACTTTTTCAGTGACCTGCAATATTCACCTAATCATCCCCGATAGGAAATTTCAGCACAAATGTCATTGTGGTCAAGGTCATCAGCCAGAAATCTACCAAACTCTACGATGCACAACACTATACAGAATTTTAGCTTGGACTATTAAATTTGGATTATATTATGAATAAACCAGAAATATCTAATCAATAGCCTTTCCTTGTAATAACATAGAATATTCATGATGCACGGCTCTGTCAGGTAGTGTACAGAACAAAAAAAAATTGACCAGCGACACCAATCATTAGAAGTCAAAGGTCCACCTTTGACACAATCATCATCTTGTTATTGATAGAGTGATCCTTATCTTTTACCCATTGAGGGAAAAAGCCCACCTTTGACACAAAATAGATGGTTATGATAACATAGATATGAATAGAAGAAATGCAAGAAAAGCACCTATTTTCTTGAGATCCACTGAGGCAGAGGCGGGGACCAGAAGCATCATAGATAGAAGCACTTAAAGGAGGGGGCTCATGGAGAGACAACGCCTTCGGAAAGCGCGGAATCATTTATGGATCCTGCCCGCCTCCAAAAACCTAAAACACCTGCCTACGAAAATTAGCACAGTAGTAGTGACATGATCATGGCCTTATGGACTTATGCTTCCATCTTGCAATCTTGAATTATGTTCCATCTTGCAATCTTAAGAAGTTTTTCTTGTAATCTTCACTTCAGGAGTCAGGATAATAATTTATAAATTATTTCTTTTATAGAAATTTGCAGATTTGTCACAAACACTCCACCCTAGTTCATTTTACATACAATGATGGCTGCAACACTGCTTATTGGTAGCACTACCTCCATAACAATTTCTCTATCTGCAATTCAGGAAATCACTATATATATATATATATATATATATATATATATATATATATATATATATATATATATATATATATGTTCAGATACTACACATAAGAAAAGTGATAGGAAGATAAGTCGCTACTTATGAAGATAAGCATAGGGCATAAGAAATATGATAGTTCGTTATTAACAGGGCTGGTTTAGGTATACTCTCTATCAAGTTCTTGCGTATCAGCAAGCTTCTTACTATTATTACTTATCAACGCGTCCAATAGTTAGACGACCAGCAGTTATCTCTAATATAATCATTATGTCTATTGAATTCAATTGAACCCTGGGTTTTGATAATCTTCTCGATCGGGTGTCAGAGCTGACTTTGACGGACACGGCCAGCATGGAAGCATAAGTGCATAACTGCACATCAGAATCTTGTATATACTCTTGCCTGATGGCCAAGCGCGAATGTTACGTTCCTGAATTAACAAGAGCCCCGGGCGCGGGCGGAGCTAGAGCACTCGACCAGAAACACACCCACGCCTTGCATTTGCACATGCATGCAGCGCCGATCTGAATCTGATGGTCTATCGGCATGCGCGCTCATGCGTGCGCCCGTCGATCTCTATCACTTGGACTAAACTGCTGCTCGTCAGCTCGATCGAATTTGAACCCTTCCTATTTAAGAACTCATCAAAACACTGCTTTGCATGTCAATCTAAACTGGTGTTGAGCATGCAAAATTAAATTGAAGATGCAGAAGCAAGAACTGAAGTGCAATAGGATTCAAACCTATATCAGAAGACTTCGTGGTGCTGGGGTTAGTCCCACATTGGTAATCGAGGGTAGAGGAGCACAACATATAAGGCGTGACAGTCCTCACCTATAAGACTAGTTTTTTGAGTCGAGTTAGGTCCAATGTGTGTGCTCCGTAGAACTAGGCCCGTGGAGACGTCGGCTCGCGCTTACAGCGTGCTGGGCCGGACCGGAAGCCGAGCCTAGTCTCGGTTCCAACACGTGGCACGGTACCAGGCACCAACGCCTCGTGCGGGTCAATCTGCACGCCAGGCTCCGGCGGCCGGCACTGCCTTGGCAGCTTCATCCAAGTCCATGGGGGTGGGATCGCCACCGATGTGAGGGTCCCTCAACCACCAATCCAATAACTCAATCCCGTCTGTGAGGAAGAGGGTTTGCGGGGTGCAATCAAATGAGGTTTGCATGGGAACCAGGGAGGGCGGCGCTATTTCAGGCGGGTACAGGCTTGCAGGTAAGTTTGACACGGGTGAAAAAAATCAAGCGTCAGAGATATCCGCAAGAGAAAAACACGTGTAAACATTTACAAGTTTTCCGGTTGGGTCAACTTGGTTTTCCGGTTGGGTCTACTTGTCAGATCACAGTGGAAATTTTAGATGTGTTGGATCTGATTCTAATGTAGATCTAAGGGTCAAGAGTTTAGGTGGGTAGGAAATATCAGAGTGAGAGACTATTTTCAATTCCTTCGCTCTTTTATAGTAATAGATAGATATATACCATTTTTCTTTTTTACCATATACTGTATATTTCTCTCTTTCTTTCAGCTTTCTCTCTCTCTTTAGATACATACATTTTTTCTATTTTTTAAGCAAGCAAGAGCTGACATCTCTCTGTTTTTTTGTAATCAGGATGGTCTTTAGTGTTTATGGAACTTGAGACTCTCCATCCTCCCCCACACTTGGACTTTAGTGTAAAAGTCAAGTGTGCAGTGTTGGGGTCTCCTCTTGAGTGTGTTCCATCACCAAAGAACATCACAGCATTTAGTTGATGCAGCTCTCATGTTCTCTAGTATCGTATGTACCCTTGTTCTTCTTAATTTCAACCTAAAATGGTTAGTGACCAAGAATACTCGAAGGTGCATATTAACTTAATAACATGTTCTTACTTTTATTGACAGAAAAATCGTGTTGTTTTTTATGATAATCCGGGGTATCTCTCGGCAGCGCTTTAGTTTATGGTCATAAGCTTGACCGTAGGAACTTCATCCTGCAACTATCAATGGTGGTATAGTTCCCAGCTTCACCACCAAACATTTAAGTATCATTGCTCAAGCTGCAAGGTTAGTACCACAATGCATCTACGAGATTAGCAATATTTACGATAAACGAATGCATCCACAACCATCCTCTTAAAAAGTTTGCTAACGAGGATAGCGAGCTGGTTTGGATCCTCATAGGGGCACGTGGTACTAAGCATGATGTCCATGGCATAAAAATTTTTATTCTCAAGAGATATATCATCAAGGATCAACGTTGAATCTTGATCACTATCAAGAACAACGTCTTGATGGCTAGAGAGACATGGCTTTGGTTCAAGCGAGGGTGAGGACGTTCAGTTTCATAAGCAAGCTTAGGTGAAACAAACGGGGTTACGAATTTCACCTCCTCAAACGGGTTATGGTTGGGATGATGCTTTGCCATTGGAATATCTGGGTGAGTGGCGGTAGTGGTTTTTCCTAACTTTTCGTTTAGGCTCTCTTGGGAGGGTTTTTCTTGAAAAAGATTGTCCAAAGGGTGGCCTATGAAAAGCTCAAATTTAAGGATGGCATAGATATGGAAGTCCAAGGGAACCTCATTTTCATCTATTTTGATTGGCACGGCCCTGACAATCCCACAACACTTGAAAATAAGTCCCAAAGGACTTTTGAAGAATTTGTTGGTCGGGACTAGCGGCATGTTGCCCAAAAGATTTTTCTCAAGGAATTCTGACATGATCCTAGTCTCGACTGTAGGGTTATGCAAGGCTTCTACAATAGTTCCCTTTAACGAACAAGGCATGGCCATGGAAGGTAAAAGAATCCTAATTGCTTTAGAAAAATGTTTCACTTCCATCAACCATTCCTTTGATAGTTCTACCTTGAGGGAAACTTTGGGAGGATGTAAATGTTTTTCGTGTCGAAAGAGCTTCGAGGTATTGCCATAATCCCTGAATTCGATAGGGAATTCTGAAGGATGAATTAATCTTTCCTTCGGTGTTTGAGGTTCGGGTGTGGGTTCATGAGTAGAATCTAAGGATGCTACGTATTTGGATTCGACTGATGGGGACTCCTCAACACTCGACATGACTTTTTCTTGGAGGGTTCAAGTTTTCATGACGGAAGAAGTGTGTCTTTCTAAGAATTTATCAAGGAATTTTACTTGTTCCATCATGGGTTTGTGTGTAAAACGTCCTCTGGCAGTCACATCTAGGCATAGGTCAGCATCTATGTCAAGACCCAAACAAAAGAGACGCAAAATCATGCCATTGGGTAATGACAAGTCTAGGCCGGAGTGAACTAAAACTGAAAATGTGGCCTAGGCTGTACCTATAGACTCCTTCTCATACTGCTCAAAGTCAAGGATTGGCCTTGGTAGAGAGACGATACAGGATATAGGGAAGAATGCAAGACAAAATTTGTCTTTAAGTTCATCCCAATCCCCATTTGTACTTCCTATGTTATGTGTGTAGCATTGCTTCGCCTTCCCCGTGAGAGAGAAGGAAAACAATTTCCACCTTAGTGTTTCCCGTGTAATGCCTGAGATGCTCAGGCATTAACACATCTCCTCGAACTCGTGCAGGTGATGGCAAGGGTCTTCATTTTAAGCCCAGAAAAGGGTTGTGCCTGAACCATGGCTTTTAAACTAGGGTGGAGTTCACTACTAGATGAAAGGTTTGGTTTTGAAAGTGGCCCATGGAACTCACCCTTTGAAGCGGAAAGGTTTTGATATGAGGTTGGCTTCATGGTGAAAATATTTTGTGTTTTTTATGTAAAAAAGAAAAGATATAGATATGAGGATGAACTAGGTTCGAAGAAAGTATAGAAATCGTTCCTCGACAACGACACTACAAATGCTTGTTGGTATTTCTTAACGCAAACAGAAATAATCCGCAAGCGCATGGAGTTATCATTGTAGCACTTCACCCGAAAGTATTTAGGGTATCATATTTTTTATAGGGAACGGAGGTATTCTTCTAGCTAATTTGTCCAAGGACAACACAAGGATAGAGTTGGTAGAGGTTGAGATGGATTCTATGGTTTTTGGGTCAATGGATAGATGAACTCCACTATTACTCGCTTACTTCGGGTATCGAAGAACATCTGGTCTGCCAAGTGGTGCTGGCCTGTAGCTCTATGTCGTACCCAAATGTGGGGGATTACAAGGGACGGATAGAGTTGTTACCACCTGTCGCCAACCCCTCAACCGTGGAGTATGAGGCAAACAAAGGTAGCCTCTAGTCTAGACACCATGTCTACGCTATTGGCTACTACTCTAACGTCGGTTAGGGTTATCTGTCTTTATCAGGGCCCTCCTACTAGAGTATCCGCTACAAGAACGGACGATGAACCCACAAGCAAATAAGAGTAAAGCTTAGCAAAACAAAAGACTTAATACAATAAGAAACATGAACAGTCACTTAGCAGAAGAAACCGTTGAGGTACAAGTGTTGGTCAAGGTATAAGCGGGGGAAGACTACCGACAGATCCGACACTTCCCCAAACTCTCCCTCAAATCTCTCCCCACTACTTTTCTCTAGGTAGCTATGGCCTAAGCCTTGGAGTGTTGCTCTTGCTTCTTGCTCTCTTCCTTGGTGCTGTTCTTGTGAGAGGGAGGTGGCCTCCTTTTACAGGTGGAGATGAGGGGATAATCCATGGAATATGACTTTGATCCCCACATAAATTTAGCAAACCGCCCTTCTATGCATTTAAGTTACCACCCATACCCATGCAACCGTCATTGGAGAGGTGGTGTGAGGCGGCCCGAGAAAGATGGGCCTGAGACGCGCCCGTAGAGTTGCGGGTAAACCAGGGGTGCAGCCGCACCCTGAAGGTGTCGTCTTGGCCCAATCTTCGTTCTATAGGCCTCTGGGACTGCATGGGCCGCTCCTACAAAGTTTGGTGCTATTTGTAGCATGTTTGCTTCGGGTTTTGGGCTTTTTTTCTCTAGGTGATGGGCCCTGATTTGCCTAGTAAGTGGGCCTTCTCCCCTTGGGCTCATGTCGGATGTGTTTCTTATCTACTTTGAATGTATTTTCCATGTATTCCATAAATGCCTCCTGCAAATGGTCAAACACCAAAACTTGTGAAATTTGTTAGCTCTAAAGCCCTATTTCTAAGTTTGGTATTTACTTTAGTAGATTTTTATGTAAGAGTTGGCAGTTAGAAAAAGGAGTTAAGGACCGCCAACACATATTTACTTACCGGAAGTCGGAGCATTGGTGCTCACAGCTCATTTTCCCATGTGCAGGCATGTGCGGTTGGGATTCTGACCACGCTTTCACTCCCTGGGAAGTCGACTGGTCATGCTCCGGTTCCAGCTTATATAAAGAAGAGGGAGGCATAAATAAGCACAGTTTCATCCGCATGCTTCTGTTGAGCTTATGTCTCTTTCTTTAACCTTTCGTCTTCCTCTATCCCCATTCCCCTTAGATCCAATCTGATGGAGAGTGTGGGGAGCTCGAGGGCGAACCTTCTAGGCGGGCGGAGCTCAGGCAATACCCTCCTGTCCATCCCGTATTGGTCGGTTAAGTCTTCGAAGTCGACTTGAATCGGGTGAATCTGGGGTTCTTCTGACTTCTACCATCTTCTCTTGTTGGGTGTTCTCCAGGCTTCCAGTGCTTGAGGGTATAGACTCTCCTCCTCCAAGTCCGCCGAGCGGCGGGGAAGGTGCCACGGCAGAGGAGGTTGAGGCTCTGCAAGATGTCGTGGAAGGCGGTGATGATGTGAGCCGTCTCCAAGCACAGCTAGATGCCATGCAAGCGGCAATAGCCGAATCGGAGTGAGAAGCAGCCGCCGTCGGAGCATCACATGCTGAGGCACGCCGTCTTGACACGCCGATGTCTTGTTTGTGTCTTCTAGCCACCTAGGAGCAGCTGGCCATTGCACAGGACAAGATGGCGAGGCTACGTGAGGCCAACGCCGTCTTGGCCAAGCAGGTGACGGAGGCAGAGCGCGACTGTGATGCTGCTGCGGCTGACTAAACGGCTGCGGCCGCTCGGGCAAGTCACTATCGAGAACACCATGCTGGTCTCCTGGAGGCGTGCGCTGGTGTTCTTGAAGTACTCTCTCCAGTGATCATCGAGGAACGTCTCAGGGCTGTCCTGAGGCGGTTTTCAGAGGTGATTCGGCATGCAATCTGGTGTTGCACTGCGTTGGCGTTGGCGGCTGCCTCCCTCCGGAGCAGCGTAAACCTGCGCGACATGGCGTCTGGGTTCCCACCGGTGGACGAGCCAAATAACGCCAGTGGTCTAGCTGCGGAGTTTAGGGATGCAGCAGGTGCCGTCGCCAAAGCTGAGAGGATAGAGGACATCATCTACTGTGCTCCCCATGTGGGATATATAGGTTGCTTCATCTTGTATCTTATGAAGAAAAAGACTTCTGCATCCTGTGTCCCGAGAGCTTCTTTGTGGCTGTCTGATACTAGTAGTAGCCCCGAGCGCCATGATTGGTTAGTGTAATGTATCAAGGTGTTCACGAAGAGCCACCATGGCAGTATCATATCGCCTTCCCGATGCACATCATTTGAAGAGTTTTGAGCGTGTAGCCCCGAGTACCTCGGTAGGTTTGTATAACCTGCTAAGGTGCTTAGTTTAAGCGCGGGGACGTACTAGTCCTCGAATGGTTTCGGGTGATAGAGCCTATCGCCAGTGGCGGAGCTTGCCCAAAATTTTAGGTGGGGGCAAAAACATATCAGATTGAGGTTGCAGGCGAGCACCGACGCGGGTGAGTCCATGGCCGGTAGCGTCCGGTGTCCGACAGTAGCTGAGGCAGCCGCCCCACCCGGCGTGATGGGGAGCACCGCCTCTGCCTATCGCCCGCTTCCAGTAGGCTGGTGGTCACACCATCTGCAGGTTGCACCTTAGAATAAGGTAGATTACACATAGAAGCGTCGTAACAAGTCGATGTTCTAAGTGTTTGTGAAGACTTTGCCGTCCATTGTAGAAAGCTTCTACGTTCCGGTTTCAACACTTCGGTCACGATGAAGGGTCCTTCCTAAGGGGGTGAAAATTTGTTTCTACCCTTTGTCGATTCAACCCGGCATAGAACCAGGTCCCCTAGTGAGAACCTCTGTGGCGGAACGTGTTTACTATGGTACTTCCGCAGCGGTTGCTAATATCTTGCATATCGGACTAGTGTCGTTCCACGATGCTCGTCGAGCCTGTCGAGGGAATCCTATAAGGCTTCCTCTGTTGTGTCCTCATCGTAGGCGTGGACTCGGGGGAAGCATAGCTGACTTCCTCGGGTAGAACCGCGTCTACACCAAAGATGAGGAAGAAGGGGGTGAACCCGTCAGCTTGGTAGGAGTGGTCCGTAGGCCCCACAAAACTGGTTGAAGCTCCTGAACCCATCTGCCCCTGATCTTCTTGACTTTCCTGAAGATTCAGGGTTTAAGGCCTCGAAGGATGCTGTCGTTTGCTCTCTCTACCTGTCTGTTAGTCCTCGGATGTGCTACTGAGGCCCATCTCACGTTTATCTGCTGTTGGTCGCAGAAATTGACGAATTCACTCCCGTGAATTGGGTGCCTCATTTGGGTTAGAGTGAGGTTAGACCGGAGTCATGCTAACTCGAATTAGTGGGACACTGAAGTCCACATTTTTTAAAAAAAGAATTAATATAGATAGAAGGAAAAATGAAAGATTTAGAGCATGGCGAATGCAAAGTGGCGGCTGATAATAATTCACTAAGGTACTACTGTTATGAGTTGAAAATTTGGTAGCCAAAGTTGAGACGGTAATTTTCTCATTTGCCCAGATCTTTTGACCAGACTTTATCCTGCAGAAATGGAGAATGAGCGGCGGGCTGAACACACGTGTGTGCTGGTGCCACTACAATTACTCGTGTGTCGTGGTCATATCATGTGTGGACAATGCTATTTTTTATGAATTTTGTCCATGCACATCTGTCCCTATCACCACGACCCATCTGTGGGCAATGGAACGGTTTATATTTTTTTTTATGATTACACAGTACAACGTAGACACTCAAAACGCATGCACTCTCATTTCTATGAATACACGCATGTAAACCCTACAATTGAGGTTAACGGAGTCACCACAGACATCTTGATGTCGACGGAAACATTGCCTACCACTCTTTCACGGGGAGTCGAACCCAAGACCTATGGTGCTGCTGAGGCCCTTGTAACCAATAGGCTACAGGTCCTTTCGCTATATATGCCCGATGACTAAACTGGAGACATGGTAATCTAATCTAAACGAGTAGCGAAGGTGCAGGCTACCCAACAAAAGATTACGTAGTTTCAAAAAAAATTACGTGACAAGGTAGGAGAATCAAATGTTTCTACCGCACGAGCTTCTTCTCACTACAGCAAAACGCCTCTTTGCCGACTGCTTGCCCCGGTCGGCAAAGGCATAAACCCAGTCGACAAAGGCTTTGCCGACCGCAAAGCCACGTGGCAGTCGGCAAAGAGCAGTCGGCAAAGCCTGGGTCGGCAAAGGCGGATTTGCCGACAGCCACGTGGCACACAGTCGGCAAATCCTTTGCCAACTGCAACGCCAGCAGTCGGCATAGCCACGTGGCGCAGTCAACCTTGACGGCAGGCTTTGTCGACTGCTGGTTCCTCGGCAGTCGGCAAAGAATTTTTTTTTCAAAAATTATTTGCCGACTGGCCGCCAGCTCGGCAGTTGGCAAAGAAAGAATATTTTTTTTGAAATGTTCTTTGCCGACTGCTTTCGGAGTTGCAGTCGGCAAAGATTTGACCTCTTTGCCGACTGCCTCCCATTGTAGTCGGCAAAGAATCTGTCTTGGGTTTTTTGCCCAGCTTTGCCGACTGTAAACAGTCGGCAAAGCTGAAATTTTTTTTCTTGCTTTTGTTTTCTGTTTTCTCGCATCAAAACCCTACAAAATCACAAATTATAATCCAATTTCACCAGAAGCACCGGTAGCACCATTTATATCACAATTTCATCACATTTGTCGCCAACATCACCACATATATCACAATAACGCACAACATCACATATATCTCACATATATGTCTCAATAACAACCACATAAGTGCATTACAAACATCACATGAAGTCCAACACGTCGAACACCACAAGTCGACGTCCATCACACGAAGTTCAACATAACAAGTCTAGGTCCATAACGAAGAAAAGAAATACATGACAACAACTACGACAATACGGTGGATACATGATAATAGAATCGACAAGTACCTAGCTCGTCGCGCCGTCCCCGGTCTCGTCGTCCGCTCCGCCCCCAGAGCCCCCAGGGTTTGCCCACGGAAACCCCCTTGGACCAAACTGAGGCGCCTGCGCGTACTGCCACCCTCCGCGCACCGGCGGCCATGAGTACGTCGGAGGAGGGTCACGCGGAGGTGGATACGGTGGATAGGGTGCAGGTGGTGGATATGACATCATCTGATGGCTAGGACCTCCAGGAGACGGGTTCGAACCTGCCGACTGTACCTGCACAAGTTAAACGCCAAGTGATGTCATTAGTATCTGCAGCATGGACGCACAAGTTAAAGCAAGAGTCAATATACTCACCAGGGTCCCTCCAGGAGCGACAGGAGCAGGCACAGGAAAAAACTCTGGAGGAGGAGGCGGTGGAGCAAACATTGGAAGAGGAGGCGGTGTAGACGCCCCGGACGTCTGCATGGACTGGAAGAAGCTGGCCATGTTCTGCATCTGAGTGTTGTAGTGCTGCTGCAGGCTTTGCTGGTAAGCCATCTGTTGCACCATCATCTGCGCGTGCAACATGGCGATCCTCTCCTCCATCTTGGCCTCCATCTAGGCCTGCAATATTACATCCGTAGTGTTGATTGTATGTACAAGTGCGAAACGAGTGAACGACGAACGAAACGGCACTTACCTGTGACGCTGACTGCCGCCGGGGCGCTACGGGGATGTCGCTGGAGCTCGTGGGCGTGGATCGAACCTGGGTCAGCGTAGGAACCTGGGACAGGTCGAGGGCGCTGTGGGCCATGTAGTAGCGGCCGTGCTGCTTCCCTGGTCCCAACCTCTGCAGGAGGTATGTGTCTAGGGGCTCGGCGGTGGGGTCGAACGTCTCCCCGTAGCGCTGGCGAGCCGCGACGGTGTACTCGGTGGCCTTCTCGTAGGCGGTGGGGTTGGTGTACGCATCGGGTCCGTCCTCCGGGTTGTAGACGTTGTTTAGATCCGTCGCCTTGCCCTTGTGAGAGAGGAGGTACGCGGTGTACTCGTTGATTTCCTGCCCACCGTGTGTCTGCGTCTGTATTGAAAACACAAATATGGTTACAAGTATTGACAATTGAGCGCAAGGATTAAGACATGAACGGACGCATACCCATCTTGTCGCGAACTGGGGGAGGGGTTGATTCCCTTGGTGGTGTGACACCCCTCGCATCTGCGCGCGGCGGCCCTGACGGTCGGCGCGCCTCGCGTACGCCTCATCCGTGCGCCACATGCGCACAATCTGCGTCCAGCATTCCCTGTGGTTGTCGCACCACGACAGACACACCTGCATGACATCAAGTATTTGACATGCGAGAAGATTAGTGTAATGTTTCACTAAAGGAATCTGAACGAATGTTGTCATACTTAATTACCTGCTCGTATTGCGCTTGGGTGAGGTCGGCCTCCCTCGAGTTCATTCTCTGGCGGATTTGGGGCTTCTTGATGTTCTCTCCAAGAACGTTGGCGTGGAAGTCGCGGATGGCCTGTATGCGCGCCTCATGGTACAGGTCCTTGAGATGATCTTTGCAGACCGCCTCCTGCACTCGCGCCGCCTGGGCTGCTTTACCCTCCTTGCACGTGAAGAAGTCCTGCACACAGACACATCATGTAACATTTCCTTTTTGCAAGAAGTCCGACGAATGCGTACTATTTAGCAATGCGGTGCGATGAAAGACTCACCCAAAACTCCCTCTTTATCTTTGCCGTGATGGTCTCACCACCCTCCTCGACGAGGTAGAAGTGGGACCACTTGGTGGGCACCTTCATCTCGCCGTTGACGTTGACAAGGCCAGGGTAGTACTCCTTAATCAGGAGGCCCTGGATGCCATTGATATGGCATGCTTGACCTGCTCCACTCACAATCTTCCAGGAACTACACGAGTCATTAAGAACAATTATTAGTCTTCAGTTCGATTTTTGACATGTCATATGAACAAGTAGTGAAATCAATAATGGTTACTTACGTCTGGCCCACGGGTGTGATCACCGGGCGCTGGTGGAATTGCGGCCGCACCCTTGGAAGCTACGTGGGCCCGCGCGAGTACACCTTGGCCACGCCTGACGAAGTCGAAGCCGTCTCGCCTGGTGTAGGCACGTCGTTGCCGTCGTCGTCGTCATCGTCGTCGTCGTCGTCGCCACCGCGCTCATCGTCACCCCCTTGCGAGGACAAGAACGGCAGCCTCCTGGTCGCCTAGCGATGTCCGCAGGGGGGCTGGGACCCCCTACTGGACGACCCGCGCACCAACACCTCCTTCTCCTCCTCGTCGGCGGCGGTCTCCTGCGGGGGGACCTAGTACGCCGAGCGTACTGCTCGATGCGGCCGCTGCCGCCGCCCGCCTGGCATTTTGCCGAGTGCCTGCAATGACAAAGAACAAAACTGTTAGCATAAATAAATGACAAGTACTTGTAAAGGAACATAATAATAACAATATAGTATTACATGGCCTCGTAATTATCTCCGCGAATGGCAATATCTCGGGCGTGGAGTCGTCATCTCTATCACTATCGTCGTCATCGCTATCAATATTGTCGAGCTCCCTTAAGTCATCACTGTCATCATCATCCTCATCGTCACCATAGTCATCATCATGTACCTCCTCCTGGACAACTCCATCGCGCTGCATCTGCCATCGCTCAAGCATTCTTAAGTCCCTGGCATCCTGCACCTCCTCACCCTCGTCCTCATCGATTTCGTTGTCTACTTCCATGCCCATGAACGAACCAATGTCGATCTCCAAGGTACCTTCTAGCCCCTCAGGTTGATAGAACTCATCGGTGCTTGGGTCAAAGTTGTAATCGTTGTCGTTTGGGAGAGGCGCTTTGCCGCGCGGCGACACCAAATGCACAAGGCTCCACCCCGCAAGCTTCTCGTCTTTTTGGCATGCCCATGGGAGGTAATAAACTTGCGTGGCGTCTCTGTTGGCCACAATGTAGACATCGTCTCCTTTATAACTGCAGTCCTGTCGAATCTCGACTTGACCTATCGTAAGGTCTTTCCTCGTGATATCAGGATCGAACCAATGGCATTTGAATACCACCGGCGCTAAAGTCCCGGCACCCTTAAAGTTGAGCTCGTATATCTCTTCGACTATGCCGTAGTAGTCCTTCCCATCAGTGCCGGGCGTACGAACTCCGTAGCACATGGTTTTTAGGTTGGGTCAACTCTCCTCGTAGCTTCTCGTGCGAAAGCGATAGCCATTCACATCATAAACGGTGAATGACTTCACCCTACGGGAGAAGCCACGACCCACCTGTTTCAATTCATCGCTCATTTCTGCATCCGTTCGGGCCTACAAGGGTAGGAGATGAAATCGGGCACACCATGTCGGAAAGAGGTTAGTTGGTTGGTACCTTTGTACAGAACTAGGAGATGAAATCGGGCACACCGTGTCTAAGAAGATTGTCTTCTTCTTGCTCGGTAGGAGCCCTATTGCCTCTCCAGTATTGACTAATAAATTCCCTGAAAGAAGGAAGAAACTAGAGGGTCAGACCATGATAGATGGAGGATAGTGACGGCGTAGGTAACAAGCTCATTGAGAACTTACTTCTGATAAGGAATCACTTCATCAAGGTTGATCAACAATGTGAACATGATAGTCTGCCACTCCTGATGGTTCAACTGCTTGTTGGTACCTGCGCTTCCACTCCCGAGATCCCCTTGGAAAAGGCTGAGTATCGTTGAGTTCTCGTCAGCGTTGTAACGAGGGGTTGGATTGTGCATGCTGGGAAGCTTCTCAGTATAATACGCCTGTGTGAAGGTCGACACCTCCTCTAGAACAGAGGCCTCTCCCACAGAAGCCTCAATCTTGGCTTTATTTCTACAATTTTTCCGAACAAGCTTTACACACCTCTCGATTGGATAGCACCAACGGGCCTGCACGGGACCCCCCAACCGTGCCTCGCGCGGTAGGTGCAAGATCAGATGTTGCATGGACAGAAAGAAACCGGGTGGAAATATCATCTCCAACTTGCAGAGCAACAGAGGTGCAGCCTTCTCCAGTTCAACACAAACATCCCGAGACAACTCCTTGGCACAAAGCTGGCGGAAGAAGAAGCTCAACTCTACCAGGACGCGCCACACATGCTCTGGGAGGTATCCCCGTGTCATCGTAGGAAGGATCCGCTCAATCCATATGTGGAAGTCATGGCTCTTCATCCCTAAGACTTTCATAGTCTGCAAGTTCACACCCCTGCTCAGATTCGCTGCATACCCATCGGGGAACTTTAACGTCTTGATCCACTGCAGAACTTCCTTCCTATCTGCCCTTTTCAGGATGTAATCGGCCGGCCCCCTTTTCCATTTCCTGCCGGGCGCAGGGGTCTTCATCACCAGGTTTGGTCTATCACAGATCATCTCTAGGTCCAGTCTAGCCTTGACGTTGTCCTTCGACTTTTTGCCAACGTCCATGAGTGTTGCCCAGAGTGCCTCGGCCACATTCTTTTCTGTGTGTATTACATCGATGTTGTGTGGAAGAAGAAGGTCCTTGAAGTAGGGGAGCCTAGTCAAGCCCGATATATGAGTCCACATGTGGTCCCGAGCATATCCCTTAAACCTACCTGTTTCCTTAGGTTCGAGAGCCTGTATGTCGGCAAGGACGGCGGCAGGGCTCTTAACCTGCGGAATGGGGCCGGTGACTTGAACGCCTTTCATGAAGTGCTTTACATCTAGCCTGAATTCATGGTTCTCGGGCAGGAATTGGCGATGCTTGTCAAAAGAAGAAAACTTGCCGCCCTTGGCCAGCCAGGTGAACATCACATCTGCCTTGCATGTCGGGCAAGGGAACTTCCCGTGAACACACCACCCGCTGAATAAGCCATACGCCAGGAAGTCATGCATTGAATACTGGTACCACACATGCATTCTGAAATTCCTCTTCGTAGCCCGGTCGTACATGAGTACCCCCTCTTCCCAAGCAAGTTCCAATTCATCCCACACCGGCTGCATGAACACACCCATATTGTCGCCCGGGTGTCCAGGTATTATCAGCGTTAAGAGCACGTTCTTAGGTTCAAACATGACGCAGGGGGGAGATTGAGGGGGATCACAAACATGGGCCAGCAAGTGTGCGGGGCCGCCATCATTCCAAACGGGTTGAACCCATCTGTTGCCAGCGCTACGCGTACATTCTGAGCCTCCATAGCCTTGATAGGATTCGTGTTATCGAAGTGCTTTCATGCATCACCGTCCGCCGGGTGTACCATCTTGTCAGGATGGTATCTTTTGCCATTCTTGTGGCACGTCTTCTGTTTCACGGACTCCTCCGTCATATATAGCCGTTGCAGCCTCGGTAGGAAAGGAAGGTGCCGTACAACCTTCTCGGGGACCTTAGACTGTTTCATGCTGCCATCAGAGCCTTCTACCAACACGAACCTAGAGGCATCGCACTTCGGACATGTTTTTGCTTCCTCGAGGTCTCCCCTGAATAGGACGCACCCCTTCGGGCAAGCATGGATCCCCTCATACGGCATCTTAAGTGCATGAAGGAGCTTCTGTGTAGCGTAGGTGTTCATCGGCAGGACATGATTTGCCGGAAGCAGTCCCCCAACAATGCTCAACACGAGATCAAAGCCGTCTCGACTAATGCCTAGCTGTGACTTCAACCCTATCAGGCGTGAGACGGCATCCAGTTGCGTTAGCTTTGTCTTCTCGTGAAGGGGCTTCTGTGCCGACTCCATCATGTCGTAGAAGGCCTTCGCGGTTTCCTCCGGATCTTCCTCCACATCCATTCCTTCGCCAAACCGTGCTTCATGGAAGTCTGCCATCATGTCTGCCATCCTGGCATCGCCATCATACGCCTTGAGGACGGGTCGCACCACCTCGTCCCTAATAGGATGGTATTCACCATGGTGGTGCCAACGGGTATAGTTTGGAACGAACCCGTGCTTGAACAGATCTCTCAACACCTGATCCTTTACTTTCTTCTTCTTGTTCCTGCACTCGCTGTAGGGACACGTCATCCGAATCGACCCTTTAGCAGCTGGGCCAAATGCATGCTCCAGGAACTCAGTCGTCCCCCTGATCCATTCGTGGCTCTTACTTGCGAAGCCCGAGTACATCCACTCACGGTCACCCATGCTCTGTCATGCGGCAATGTTAACATGTGATAAAACCAGCAAGTGCATCTACAACGCGCTCCTACCATCTAATAGGTGAAGGATAGGTCCTAATCCCACCCCGAGCATGCGCAGACGAGGTTAGCTTCCATGCTCCGCTCCCACCCGAGATGGAATTTCGGCAGCACCTCCCCACTGTTCTCCCGATACACATCCTGGCGGGGAGAGTGTGTATCCAGAGAACAACGGGGAGGTCCTACCGAAACTCCAACTCGGACGGGAGCGGAACATGGGAGCTAACCTCGTCTGCGCATCCTCGGGCTGTCCAAATAACGTTGACAATCTGAAACGGATACGGTTATACATATGCGAAGAACACATACTTCCAACTGTATCCGTTTCGGACGGGAGACGCCTAACTGGGTAACATGACCTACGACTACATGTGGCGGAAAGAGGGGTCATACCGCAGGTGCCGGTGAAGAAAGGCTAGCGGGGCAGTGCCGAGTCGTGCTCCTCCAGCTAGCCTCCAATGGGAGCCCTCCTGAAAAAGAAAAACAATTAGTGAGAACGAAAAATTTCGGTAGCACCTCCCCTGTACGGGAAGGTTACCAAACCTGCAAGAAAAGACGGCACGATGGCCGACAAACACATATACATGTCAGGCACGATGGCCGACAACCACAAATGTATTTCCAATTCATGCAGAAGAATATAAGCAGGTATTAACAAAGTAAACTACTACTACTAGTAGTACTACTACCTCGTCGTCACTGATGGCATCACCGGCACGTGGAGCAGAGGCGCGCGCGAGGACGGCGAGGCGAGGCGAGGACGGCGCGGCGAGGCGAGGACGGCGCGGCGAGGACGACGACGCAGGGCCAGCGGACGGCGAACGGCGCGCGGACGGAGCGGGGCACGCCGGATCGGGGCGGGGCAGCGATGGCGCCGGGGCGGGTTGGGGCGAGGCCGCGGCCGCTGCGGGGCCGACGCCGGAGCTGCACGCGGCGGCGCGCGACCGCCGTGGAGGGAGAGAGGGAGGGGAGGGGCGCGGGGGAGCGGGAGGGCGCGGGGGAGGGGGGCGCGCGGCCGCCGGGGAGGGGGCGCGGCCGCCGGGGAGGGCGGGGGAGGAGGAGCGCGCGGCCAGGGGAGGGGGAGGGCCGGCCGAGCGGGATTTTGGGGAGGGGGAGGGCCAGCCGAGCGGATAAGGCGCCGTTTTTATTTTTTTTTATTTTTTTCCCTTTGCCGACTGCCAGGGAGCAGAGCAATCGGCAAAGGTCTATTATTTTTTTTTTCAAAAAAATATATTTTTTAATTTTTTTAAAAATACTTTGTCGACTGCTCTGCTCCCTGGCAGTCGGCAAAGGATATTTTTTATTTTTTTCTCAGAAATTTTTGCCGACGGCCATACTCCCTGGCAGTCGGCAAAGGCTCTTTGCCAACTGCCACTGATGGCAGTCGGCAAAGAATTTTTATTTTTTTCGATTTTCGATCCCAGTTTTTTTGTGTTGTCTTGCTACAGTAAGTACATGATATATTCCAAGTTTGGGATCATTTTGATTTATTTTGCTATATTCCGTAGATTTTTTCTGTTTCTTTGATTTTTTCCGGCAGGTCCAGATTTCAACTGCAGGTACATGAAATAATGGAATCCGGTGATTCAGAAAATTATATTCATGATGTTTGGAGCATGTTGAGGCCGTGTGCGGGGCCTCGCGTGAAATTTCGACCGTGTTGGTGTCGGAACACGCCGAGCCACGCACATGAAAAGTGTTTTAAAATTTTATAAAATCGAAATGGAGTCCGAAAATGATGAAACCACTTGCTCGAAACTTTCTCAAATTTTTACCACAGCCTCCGCATGCGATGACAAGACACGTCGTCAAGTTTCGTCATTTTCGGACTCCGTTTCGATTTTATAAAATTTTAAAACAATTTTCACGCGCGTGGCTCGGCGTGTTCCGACACCAACACGGTCGAAATTTCACGCGAGGCCCCGCACACGGCCTCAACATGCTCCAAACATCATGAATATCATTTTCTGAATCGCCGGATTCCATTATTTCATGTACCTGCAGTTGAAATCTGGAGCTGCCGGAAAAAATCAAAGAAACAGAAAAAATCTACGGAATATAGCAAAATAAATCAAAATGATCCCAAACTTGTAATATATCATGTAATTACTGTAGCAAGGCAACACAAAAAAACTAGGATCGAAAATCGAAAAAAATAAAAATTCTTTGCCGACTGCCATCGGTGGTAGTTGGCAAAGCCTGCACCTTTGCCGACTGTTGACGGAGTGGCAGTCGGCAAAGGTGACGGTGTGGATGGCGTCAACCATGGCCTGCCTTTGCCGACTGCAATTCTTTGCCAACTGCCTGGCAGTCGGCAAAGCCATGGCTTTGCCAACTGTCTGGCAGTCGGCAAAGCTAGGCAGTCGGCAAATCCTGTTTTGCCGACTGCAGGAAATTCCAGTTGGCAAAGGGACCTCTTTGCCGAGTGTCGAGAAAAAACAGTTGGCAAAGAAAATTGCAGTCGGCAAAGAGCCAGTTTCCTGTAGTGTCTGTATATATGACTTCATGTCGTCGATGATCAATCACATCCTAATAATAATGTGAAAGTGAAAAATAAAGAAAGTAAAGTCGCCGTGTTGTTCTTCAAATTTTTGACCTAACAATGCAAGAAAGCGACGATGACGAAAGACATGGTTGAGCGCGCAGACCAGAGTATGTAGCGCATTGTCAGAACGACGACTCCGGTGGCCTCTGTTTTCCTCGGCCGGCGACGACCGGAGAATGTAGCGCATTGTCAGAATGACGACTCCGGTGGCCTCTATTTTTCCCGGCCGGTGCATGAATCTTCGGACTTGGGCGCATCCATCACCCATGCACGCAAGAGGCTCACCGGTCCACGTGTAAAGAATGCAGGCCCTCCATTACCATGTCGGACAATGGCAGTCACCCATAGTCGTGAGGAAAACGAAGTGGCCTAAACATCAACGACCCCTCAGCCAAAAGGTCATCTAATAGTTGAGACTTGAGAGTAGGATAATAGAAAGGATGTATTTTCGATACCCCGTGGTACTTGCTTTAGGCCATGTTTCGTTGCACTAAATAATAGGTTGCTAATATAGCTGCTAAAATAAATCTTTTGTTGATCCAAACAACCAGCTTATAGCCGAATTTCCCATCTTAAACTATTCAACCATAGCTTATAAAAAGACTTCTTTGTATAATAATATTGCTTGAAATAAATATACTAAAGTTTTTTTTATAAGGTGATCGACTTTAATACTTATGTAACATAAAGATTTTAGGCGTTTAGAAGCAAGGGTTAAGTTGATGGGTTAGCGTACCTAATTTGATTAATTGCCTTCTCAAAATCAGCTAGGTTTCACTTTTTTAAAAGCTTTAATGTGCCCTGTATTTCGAAATTGGTACCGTTTTACTGTTCACGATCTTTGATTTATACAAGCGGCTTTGATCAGCAGTAAGAATTTTGTAACAAGTTTCCAATTGTATACGCAAATTTCTAGTGGCAAGTCCAACCGTACAATAAATTTATGTAGATTTTGTTTGTACGAGTATTGCTCTCCGCATCTACCACGTGGTATAAATTTATGTAGATTGAAACACTTGGTGTAAAACTGTTGAATGTCGTCATGAATTGAAATCTAAGTAAAAAAAGGAACGGTGAATCAGTAATATTTATATATATAACATATATACGAGAACTTTTACCTAGCTGGAAGCACAACTATCAAATCACGTGGTAAGACTAAGAAAGTGGTCTTAGCGAAACTGTTATATATATACCTAACGGAGTTAAAAACCCACGTGCTATTACCCAGTGCACGCGACAGGTTTTTCTCATCCACGCATTTGACTTTAAGGTGTTGTGTGGACTGTGGAACTTAGTTAGCCGCGTATGTACGTCCCTGTTTATGTAGATTGAAACACTTAAGCGGTGTAAAACTGTTGAACGTCGTCACCAATTGAAGTCTAAGTAAAAAAAAAGGAACGGTGAATCGGTGATATTTATATAACATATATACGAGAAAGCTTTTCACTGGAGGTACAACAGTCACATCACGTGGTATAAGACTAACAAAGTGGCTAACTAGCGGCTAACTAACTCACGTGTAGCCAATGCACGGTGCGCTGGCTACACGTGCGCGCAATGCGAAAGGTTATTTTCATCCACGCGTTTGACTTCAAGGTGTGGAAAGATTATTAATCTACGGGATGAAATCTAAAATTTGCAGGATAAAACAAATTGGGCCAAAGTATATATATGATCCTATATATTACATGCTGTTGGAACTGAAGGTATGTTCACCACTTAGAGCAGCCTATCCTGATTTGTCTCTGTGACTTGGCAAATAGTCCCTTCATTTCAAATTATAAATAGTTCTGGCTTTTTAAGATACATAGCTTTTACTACATATCTAGATACATAGCAATAGCTACGAATGTAGAAAAGTCAGAACGAACTACAATTTGGAATGGGAGGAGTACGAAGTACTAAATATGATAGTGTAAGAGGAGGCCTTGGCAAAGAGAGGTCTTGTTGAGAGGAAAATTCTCAGATCTCTAGGTTTGATCCAACCTACACAATCTACCATTTTCAAAGAAGCCGGTTTAAATGAAGCAGCCGGTTAGTACCACGAATTTTGCCGAGTTAAACTAAATTAAGGAGCCGTGTGCCACACTTCGACGCAAAGAAAAAATAAAAGTGAAAGTAGGCAATAAAATAGGGTGGGGAAAAGAAGAATATCCAGAAACCATCCCATTGATTGCACTCTGAATATTCTGATCACGTGGCTGACCGGCTGACGATAGATGGAAACCGGTAGTGACCTGACTGGCCGTTGGACACGGCATAGCGGCACACGCCGGCGGCGGGCAAGTCATTTATTGGAGAGCCGGGACATCACACGACTGTGTTCCGCTAGCTGGTACGCTGTGAGTAGCTGCAGCACACGGCACGTACGCCGACAGCGCGTCTACTATGCGTGCCAACATCTCTCAGCTCTTATATTCAAAGCTAAAATATGCATGGAAATGCAAATAGCATTAATTCTACCTTCATCATAAATTGGAGTGAAAACATTTTATTTTGTACCTCCACCGTTTCAAATTATAAAATGTTTCGATATTTCTAGATACATTGATTTTACTATATATCTATACACACAGTGTATATCTAGATATGTATTATCTACAAAAGTCAAAACATCCTATATATATTTTGGATTGGAGCCAGCAATAGCACTCTTTTCTATTCAAAGCGTAGGCCGTTCAGTTTAGTTTAGCACGTGACACGGTCTCCTAGTATTTATAGCACTTGTTACTTGTACTTTTTTTTTGAAATTATAAGCTATCTCAAAATAGTGCAAGTTATTTATCACAAAACTATCGGCCGCTCAAAAAATCTAGTGATAACGTCACTCATGCGGGCATTCTAGCTATAATAGAGGATTCCCCGTGCATTGCTACGGGTACGAAGGAGGAATCTATATTTTAGTATTCTGATGTGGAAAACTAAATATATCTGCTACTATATTACGTGCATGAACTTGGAAGACGAAGTACTACTACGCATATATGCACATGAGCAGATGGTGTTAATTGAAAGGGATAAGTGGACGACATGACGCATGGAGATTCAAGATAATACCTTAGTGGGGTTTGTGTTAATTGCAAAGGATAAGTGGATGCCGTGGCGCAAGAAGGTTCAAGATAATTTGCTTAGTGGGGTTTGTCTTTATATATATATATATATATATATATATATATATATATATATATATATATATATATATATATATATAATAACTTATTTTGTAGCCACTTTAAGTTACGATAATTGCTATGCTAACTTACGATATTATAGTAACTCCTTACTATGTGATTTACTATAATATTATAGTAAATATCCACATGTGTTATAGTAATTGAACTATCATAAATATATACTGATATTGTCGTAAATTAGTATATAAAATTATCGTAAATAGAGGTGGCTACAAAATAAGTTGTTTTGTAGCTAGCTATAGAGTATATTGTCCCCGTCGTCGCCGCACATGTGGCGACCCATGCGCCCGTCCAACTGACCTAACCCGATTACCTGTCCGCCACGCCTCGCCTGCCCCCGGCCCGCGCGGCTATATAACCGCCCCGCGGGTCTCCTCTGCCATTACAGCAAGCACAGCAGCTAGCCCTCCTGCCTCCGATCATCCATCCATACACAGCGCTCGCTCGCAGTCGCAGCTAGCTCTCTCGCTCCGACGATCCGGCCGGCGACTGACGCATACGTCCGGCGAGAGCTGCTAGTGCTGCTGTAGCGCTAGAAGTCGATGGCAAATGGCACTCGGCAAAGCATGTGTTTCCAGTAGTGCTAGAAGTCGATTGTTTTATGCATGCAAGGCCAGTTTTATTTTATAACTTAAACTCTCTTTTCTTAATGAAAATGAAACGTAATTCTCTCATGTTTTCGAGAGAGAAAAAAAAAAGTTGACTTAGGAGATCTATTTCAAAGGGCATTAATTTGTTTATACTGTAGAACTATGATGTGTTGAGAAAACCTTTTCATTTCTGAAGAAGAGTATATCGCTCATGTGTCTCCTTTATTGTGGACAACGTAGAATAGTCAACGTAATAAACAAATGTAATCCCAGAGTTTGGTCTCATGCTGTTTTAGTGAGACCTAAATTCTATTTAGATTCCATTGTAAGTTGGCATGCAGGCTCGCAGATAGATACAAATTCATAAAGGTTTGAAACTTATTCAGTAAGTTCAAAATTTTCAATAATCAATACTGATGCGACGCACAGAATAGAAAGCACATATACCACATGAAAAGATTAAATCCTCTACACCCAACCAGTTTTGTTAGCCTCACAACCAATTAGTTTTGTTATTTTTCCTGGAAGAAAGGCATAGCTTGCCATATAGCCTGGAAGAAAGATAGGTTCGATGCCGAGTGCCGAAGACGGGTTCCTGGAATAATGATATTCATGCTTTTGATAGCGCCTCACAATACACTCAAAAGCATGAATATCATTTTTTGAACGGCTAAATTCTATTATTCCATTCACCTGCAGTTCAAATTTGCTTTTTACGAAAAAATCATGTAAATGAAACAAAATAACTAAATGCAGCAAAAAACATAAAAATGTACCAAATTTTAAAATCTAGCTCCTAGTACTCTGCAAAAAAAAATTGGGTGCAAAAAGAAAAAAAATTCTTTGCCGAGTGCTAGGATCCTGGCACTCGGCAAAGAATTTCTTTGCCGAGTGCTAGGATCCTAGCACTCAGCAAAGTAATTAAAAAAACTTTGTCGAGTGCCAGCCTTATGACACTCGGCAAAGAAATTACAAAAAAATCATGAAAATTATGATATTCATGCTGAAAAATTATCATTATTCCAGGAAAAAAAAGCATTTTATTTTTTTTAAATTTCTTTATCGAGTGCCCACGATCTAGCAAAGTTTTAAAAAAAACAAAAACCTTTGCCGAGTGCCGGATCGCGGGCACTCAGCAAAGTATTTATTTAAAAAAAAAATAAAAGGCTTTGCCGAGTGCCGGATCACGGGCACTCGACAAAGCATTTTTTTAAAAAAATAAAAGGCTTTGCCGAGTGCCAGATCGCTAGCTCTCGGCAAAGCAATTTTTTAAAAAAAAATAAAAACTTTGCCGAGTGCCGGATCGCTGGCACTGGGCAAAGCATGCAAAAAATATAAATCACCACCTTCGCGGGCATAGCGTGCAGAGACAGAGAAACAACGCTCGTGCCGCCGTGCCGCCGCGCCCCGTGCACCCGCGCCCGCGACCGCTGCCACGCCGCGCCGCGCCACACGCCCACTACCGCCACGCGCCCGCGCCCGTGCGCTAGATCGCCGCGCGCCCGTGCCGCTGCTGCGCCCGTGCCGGCCGCACCGAGCCCGCCCGCCAGCCCCCGCGCGCCCTTCGCGCGACGCCCCGACATCTTAACCACCGACGAGCACACACTAGGTTCGCTCATTCCTTTTCTATGCAATTCGTGCAGTGCGTGAAGTAGTCGTGTCAGTAGTAATTGTTGTTGTATGTGGACGTCGGCTATCGAGCCGTTGTATGTGGATGTCGGCCATCGAGCTGTCATATGTGGATGTCGGCCACCATGCCGTTGTTTTTTTGCAGGTATTCGAAACCTCCCCGTGCAGGGGATGTTCTGCCGAAATTTTTCATTGACTGTATTATTTTTCTTTCTTTCTTTTTGCAGAGAAGAGCCCGTCGGAGCGGAGCCAGAGTACGCCGATTGTCTTCCTTGGCGTTGCGGGTCTGCCTGCACCGCGTCGCCTCGCCACTGCACCGACTCGCCACGGCTCTGCTAGCCTGACTCCACCGGCACCCTAGGTATAACCCTCTTTCCTTATCATAGTCGTAGCTCGCGTAACTCAGTTAGGCGTCTCCCATTCGAAAGAGATACGGTTATTGGTATGCAGATCTTTGCATATCTACGATCGTATCTATTTCGGATTGTCCACGTATTTTGGACAGCCCGCAGATGTGTAGATGAGTTAGTTTCCTTGGTGTCTTTCTCGTGGTCGGCATCACATGCGGGCCAAGAGTGCACCACGTTCATGGCATATGCTATGGCCCACAAGGGCAAGACGACGTCCGACGTCTCCTACAACCCGGAGGACCCGCCCGAGGCGTACAACAACCCAACCGTCTACACCCGCATCAATGAATACACATCGGCGGCAAGGTCTCTCCATGGAGACGACTACGACCCGAGCTCCCAGGACTTTGATCCAGAGGTCGTCACGAGGATTGGAGGAGGTAAGAAGCATGGGCGGTACTATCTTGGCGACAGCGTCATCGACGCTACCTCTACTCCCTCCCTCTCCCAAATCCGAGCACGGAGCACGGACGCAAGCATTCCCATATGTCCACGGCCGGAGACTTCACAGTAGCGGATTCTATCACTCCAGGTGATTCTTGTTTTATTCGTCATACATTGATATTTACATATCTTAGCTTTGCATTGTTTAAACATTGTGATGAAATATTGCAGACCCAGATCGAGCAATTGGAGGCCCTGCGGGATGCCGATCGCCAGAGGATGGAGGCTATGGAGGCCCAGCGCGTTGCGATAGAGCAGAGGAGGCAGCAGCAGATGGCGAAGGTTCTCCAGTACATGCAAGCTCTTGGGCAAAAGACGGGTGTAGCTCCGCTAGCTTCGCTATTCATTACACCGCCACCTCCACCTTTCGGGCACGCTACTCCTATAAGTATGAATATGATTTTTTAAGTTTGTATGTTCATGCTTAGGGTTAAACTGTAACACTACTTGTAGCCTAGTGGATTATTGTCTGACACATGCAATGTCTTCTCCATTGTGCAGCCTCAATCGGCGGGTTTGAATAATCCATCTCCCGGGCCCTCGAATGATCCAGTTCATGATACACCACAGTCTTAGCGGGGAGCTTGGGGATCTAGGTAGTTGTCTTTCTATTTGTTGTTCACTTGGTGATGGACTTGTGATGCACTAGTGTTAGTTATTTGGTCTTTTGTGATGAACTAGTGTTAGCTATTTCGACTTATGATGCAGTTATGGTTATATATGTTGTGATGCATCTAATCTATATGAGATATTTATGATGTATGTGAGATATATCTAATGAATTTGATATATATGTGAAATATTATTTTTGTCGCGATGGAATGTAAAAATTCAAAAAAATGGGGCGGTTATGGTCACTTTGCCGAGTGTAACACTCGATAAAGAAAGGCTTTACCGAGTGCAATCACAAAAACACTCGGCAAAGCTGGGAAAAGGAAGCCAATTTTGGTAAATTTCCCAGCTTTACCAAGTGCCAGGGAGGAAGGCACTCGGCAAAGAATTTTTTAAAAAAATTATCTCTTTGCCGAGTGCCATGCACATGGGCACTCGACAAAGAATTTTCAAAAAAAAAATTATCTCTTTGCCGAGTGTCAGGCACAGGGGCAAAAAAAAATTCTTTGCCGAGTGCCATACACAGGGGCGCTGGGCAAAGAATTTTCAAAAAAAATTCTTTGCCGAGTGCCCAGTGGTGGGGCACTCGGCAAAGTACCCGTTAACATTATCTGCCTCGTCACGGCAACTTTTATTTGTCGAGTGCTGTCGTGGCACTCGGCAAAGCCTTTGCCGAATGCCCGACAAAAAACACTCGGCAAAAAGGTCTTTGCCGACGAATTTTTTGCCGTGTACTCTTTGCCAAGTGCGGCACTCGGCAAAGCTTTTGTCGATGGCAAATGGCACTCGGCGAAGCATGCGTTTCCAGTAGTGCTAGAAGTCGATTGTTTTATGCATGCAAGGCCAGTTTTATTTTATAACTTAAACTCTCTTTTCTTAATGAAAATGAAACGTAATTCTCTCGTGTTTTCGAGAGAGAAAAAAAAGTTGACTTAGGAGATCTATTTCAAAGGACATTAATTTGTTTATACTGTACGAACCTAGACGAGAAACGAGATATTGTTGAAGTTGGGCACTATACAGTAGTATACCACTACAAGACACCACGCCTGCCGGCCGGTGGCCACGCGACCCAACTAACCCCGTGGCTCCAATGGTTGGGGCGATCCCAGGAACGTGTGCGCGGTCGCCACCTCCCCGTCGTCGCCGCACATGTGGCGACCCATGCGCCCGTCCAACTGACCTAACCCGATTACCCGTCCGCCTCGCCTCGCCTGCCCCCGGCCCGCGCGGCTATATAAGCACCCCGCGGGCCTCCTCTGCCATTACAGCAATCCCTCCAGCCTCCGATCATCGATATACAGCGCTCGTTCACACTCGCAGCTAGCTCTCTCGCTCCGACGATCAGGAAAGCCGGCCGGCTCCGATTGTCCATCGACCTGCTGCAGTCTCTGGGACAACGTAGAGAGAAAGAGCCGACGGAGACGATGGCCGGCGCGACTGTGACCGTGGAGGAGGTGAGGATGGCGCAGCGCGCCACCGGGCCGGCAACCGTGCTGGCGATCGGGACGGCGACGCCCGCCAACTGCGTGCACCAGGCGGACTACCCGGACTACTACTTCCGGATCACCAAGAGCGAGCACATGACCGACCTCAAGGAGAAGTTCAAGAGGATGTGTGAGTATCTCTCCCTCTCCCTCTCTCTCCATCTGTCGTCGTCGTCTCCATCGTTCGCTCTACACGTCAGTCAAGAAGCTTGACCACTCACTCACATCGTCGTCTCCTTCTTTTTTTTGTTTCTCGTCGGTCTCGACTAGGCATTAGGGTAGCTAGCTAGCTTCTGGACGATGCTGCTGCATATAGCACCTTCCAGGTATTTCACCGTCCTCGCGCCATTCACACACACTTTATACCACTTACGACCAAGTTAATTACTCTGAATATTTTTACCACTGAAGATCGACTATGGTCGTCTCTTCGTTTTTTACTGATTCCAAAAGTTTTCCTGCTGTCTGTGTCACACAAGCAGACACTCATGAATATAAAACTTAATTAATTAGGACTTCCGATCCAGTCAGCAAAACTGTGGCTAGCTAGCTGGCCAGAAGAACAGCACGCAGGTTGCATCGTCCGATCGGCTCGACTCCAGTGTTAAGCACTAGTACTGCAGAATCCTCTTGTTATTAGTTCAGCACAGCCTTCGCATGCGCCGTACCTAACCACCACGTTGGGTCGACGCCACGACCCTTCTCTCTTTTTTCGATTGACCTGTCGTTGCGTGGACGACGACGAGCCAGCAGCTAGCAACCAGCTTCTCCTAGGCAAAAGAAAGGCCAGAAAATAACTGACCGACGACGGCGGTCTTGCCTTGACGTCCGTGCTCTGGCATGGCTTGTCATGGCACGCCTTGACGACTGACGACGGTGGTTTGATTCTGACTCTCACTGTTTGACATGAACATCCCTGGTGCATGCAGGCGACAAGTCCCAGATCCGGAAGCGGTACATGCACCTGACGGAGGAGTACCTGGCGGAGAACCCCAACATGTGCGCGTACATGGCGCCGTCCCTGGACGCGCGCCAGGACATCGTGGTGGTGGAGGTCCCCAAGCTGGGCAAGGCCGCGGCGCAGAAGGCGATCAAGGAGTGGGGGCAGCCGAAATCCAAGATCACCCACCTCGTCTTCTGCACCACCTCCGGCGTCGACATGCCAGGCGCCGACTACCAGCTCACCAAGATGCTGGGCCTGCGCCCGTCCGTGAACCGCCTGATGATGTACCAGCAGGGGTGCTTCGCGGGCGGCACGGTGCTGCGCGTGGCCAAGGACCTCGCGGAGAACAACCGCGGGGCGCGGGTTCTCGTGGTGTGCTCCGAGATCACGGCCGTCACGTTCCGCGGGCCCAGCGAGTCGCACCTCGACTCCATGGTCGGGCAGGCGCTGTTCGGCGACGGCGCGGCGGCGGTCATCGTGGGCGCGGACCCGGACGAGCGCGTGGAGCGGCCGCTGTTCCAGCTCGTGTCGGCGGCGCAGACCATCCTGCCAGACTCCGAGGGCGCCATCGATGGCCACCTTCGCGAGGTCGGGCTCACGTTCCACCTGCTCAAGGACGTCCCCGGGCTCATCTCCAAGAACATCGAGCGCGCGCTGGAGGAGGCGTTCAAGCCGCTGGGCATCTCAGACTACAACTCCATCTTCTGGGTGGCGCACCCGGGTGGCCCCGCCATCCTGGACCAGGTGGAGGCCAAGGTCGGGCTGGAAAAGGAGCGGATGCGCGCGACGCGCCACGTGCTGTCCGAGTATGGCAACATGTCCAGCGCCTGCGTGCTCTTCATCCTCGACGAGATGCGCAAGCGCTCCGCCGAGGATGGCCAGGCCACCACGGGTGAGGGCTTCGACTGGGGCGTCCTCTTCGGCTTCGGCCCCGGGCTCACCGTCGAGACCGTCGTGCTCCACAGCGTCCCCATCACCACCGTAGCGGCCATCACCGCCTGAAATGATCCTTCATCTCCATGAATTCCGATCCTCCATCAGTCGTCGTTCGTGATTATTTTCCTCCGACGGACCCGTACGTTCGTCCACAACAATAAACGTAGCTGATAGCAACAAAGAGATTTTTTTTAGAGTTTCAGGGCAAAAGCCCCGGTCATTGCATTATCACAAGGACCAAGAGTAACAAGTTTAAGCACTGGTGTTCCAACTTCTTCAGGATAACTCTTCAGCTTCCGGTCAAAGGCCAACTCGTACATTAGCTTCTCCCATTCATTTTCCACCTTGTTCAGCCAAGCAGTGTTGGCAGACTGGTTGCCACTTTTCTCAGCTTCTCCAGTTTGAGACTGAACTCCATTCTCTTCTCCATGGGACACAGTAGAGTCCAGCTTGTTAGCATATTCAGAATTGCAATCAGTAGAGAAAGCACACTCCTCCAGACAATACCCTGAAAGCACAAGTCATTTCTTAGTTTCCACAGCCCCCACAGGGCAGCAGCACAAAACATGTTATCAACTAAGCATCTATTATTGTTAATCCATATTTGACCTATTGACAAAAAATCCATCCCTACATTCCTGCCCAAAATGTCAGACAAATAACACCACATCTGTTTAGCAACTGCACACTCGAAAAACAGATGGTTCACTGATTCTTTCTCACTATAGAAAAGACCGGAAGGGTCATTTACTTTCCTTCTGAGGCCTAAGTTATCTCTAGTTAGAACTTTATTCTTAGAAAAAAAGCCAAAGGAAAAAATGAACCCTAGGTGGAACTTTAAGATTCCAAACAGCAGGAACATGGACAGACTTCACTCCTCTAAAGTTTATCACTTTGTAAAGGGATTGGGAGGAATACACACCCCTAGAATTAAAAGTCCAAATTAAAGAATCCTCCTCATCAGAAAACACAATTGCAGAGGCTAGCTGTCACGGAATCGCCCAAATTATAAGAACAAAAGTACAAAAACAATCGCCGGAGCAATTAAATTCCCGTACTTAAGCTCCTATAACTCCGGTAGTCCAATAAAATCACGAGGGATTTCAAACCAACCAACATACAAGCCAAGATCGTAGTGGTCCAACATAACAGGTCATATGTTACATCCATTTCATAAGTAATTCAACATATATCGGAGTTCGGTAGAGTTATTACAACTCAAGTTCAAAAGTAGCGGAAGCAAAGTAGTTTGAAACTAATATCACCTTAATTCAAATACATGCCAGTACCAAGGTCACTTTCCCATAAAAGCATGAGAGATAAGATAGCTCAGAAGGACCATGCCCATGATCACACTTCGCCATTACAGCAGGAGCCAACCAAGTCTTGCAGTAGCCATGATACATCACAACCTGCAATAAGTGGGAATAAACCCTGAGTACGAGAAGGTACTCAGCTAGACTTACCCGTCATAAACCAGAAATAATGACACCAAGGAGTATGCAAGGCTTTCTTTCAGTGGGCTAGCTTGACTCATTTGGGAAAAGCATAAGTTATCATGAATAAACTAATTTAAGTATTTTTGCATCATCTTTATTATAACCTATTCAATCTAGGTAAGCACCTATGCTAAAGCAATCACTTGATTAACCATTAACATCAAAGGTTACCATTTCAGGTTTTAGCATTTCCAATATCATCCACATAACCATCCGTGTTTCATAATCATTACTACGATGCAGTAGCTCGAGTCAAGTGCTCACTAACCAGGAGCGACGGCGATTCGAATCGAATTCCTATCCAGCTGGAGATTTATTCCTCACACAAACCTCACTCACCCGCTAAAGTGAGGTGTTGGTCACCGAGTCAACCATTCAGGTAAAGTCGCGAGCTTGCCAGGAACCACTTGTACCCGGGGGCCGTCCGACTGCTCTTTGGCCTTATCATCACGCCCCCGTTTCCTGCCACTACTGCTTCGGTACAGTGCGTTGCGGGCAATCCACTCGGCCCGAATAATCTCCCAGCTTCGCGGTCGAAAGGTACCTTATTCGGCCAGCTAAATGTGAGGCATGCGTTCAACATGACCCGAGGGACAACAATGGTCGGTCCTTAATCGACACAGACGGAAACTACAAGCACCCCAGAACCCTGTCCGGTCTCCAATTATTCATCAACGCTTGGTTATTTCCAGGATAACATCCATTCCATAGCTAAAGTTTCCCAGTAACCACTTATAATTGCCGGTGACAGGAAATCACCGATCGCTACCGGTCTAAGCAGGGCTAAGCAATATTTTCGATCCTGAACTAAAATAGGATTTTAGGCATATTTACGGGACAAGGAAAGGATATATATGCAGCCAGTGTTTTCAATCAACTCCTATAACTTAATGCAATAATACATATATAACATATATATATATATACTTAATTGCTTTTGTAAAGTAGGAGGCTTAGAATGCTCCGGGGCTTGCCTGGGATCCGACACAAGTCAGTAGTTGTCAGATGACACTCGCTGAGTACTTCCATCTTCGGGATAGTTCCACCAAACACCGTCTTCGGGTTTGGCTTCAACATCTCATCCTTCACGTGGTGCATCTAGCGAACCTAAATGAGATGCAAGATGCATGCGTATGAATATGATGAATGGTAACACAAGATGCATCACATAATCAATTAAAGAGGGCAAGCACATTAAGCATAACACAAGTTTAACAAGATCACAAGTATCTTAACTTGACCGTCATCAAGGGTATAAGCCACACTTAGCAACACATGGAGTAAACAACCATGACTAGCATCTGACAATTTCTGGACTGCAAACAACATCTACATGTTTGGATCATAACTGAAGTTATACAAATCCAACAGCCATACAACAAGACATTCTGGAAAGCTTATGAAATTTTCTATAATTCATCTTTAATCATCTTAGCATGATTCTCAAGTTAACCAAGTCAAACATGCATAATTACAGAATCTGGTCCAGAGATTCCAGAGAACAACTATTTCTGGTACCCAACTTGAAACAGTCATTACTCACAAACTATAAGGCCAAATGCCACCAAAACTTAACACAAGCTAGATTAATAAGTTATTTACAACTTTGTTATAAGCATGTTTCTCATCAAACATCATTTTCATGGTGCAATTACCAAAGTCCCAGAAACTATCCAGGAAAGCATCAATTGCAAGAATAAATATTAACTTACATTCCAAACATACATTTGGCCACAAAAAATGTAACCATCATAAAGCGCATGTTAAATGATCACCAAAAAGCATAGTGTTCATCATTAAATAATTTCTTTTAATGTATTTCTTAATTTATTTAAATAGCAAGGTGAAATAATAAACATATACGAAAAGTCCATAATAAAATCTATAAAAATTACAGTAGCTCTTACATACACCCAATAGTCCACTGTATAAATTTCAAGCCATTTGGACATGCATATCAACATCTATGAAAAAGACAAATTGCTATTGCAAGAATTCACGTGAGAGAAAGATACACTAATAAATCACTCATATGGCAACCAAAACTCATGAAATAATTACCACACATTAAAAATCATATGAGTAGCATACCACAAAAATTTCACTTCATTTGGAGCCCTAGATCTACAGTTATGAAAATGACAAATACAACTAGCATTAAAAACCTAGCTGCACAAATCCATTTTTACAGAGAAAACTTTAAACTAAAACATGCTACATTATAGATCTAATGCATAGAGAATTTCACAAGGTTTCCAAAAAGTACTCATTTGTTATTTTACGAATTTTCTATGATTTACTATGTATTTTCAAAGTTCCTGCAAAATCATCATAAAACAGTCCTCATGGCACTATTCGTATGAGTCTATGACAGTGCAGAAAGACCCCTCCCTTTAGTCGAATTGTTGCGCGAAGTCCTTGGTCGCGAATGAACAGAGGGGGTTCGCTGGAGCTCACGGATTCCGGCGAAGGGAGGCCATGCCACCGTCGGGGAAGTGGTGGGGAAGCAAGAGAAGGCCAGTGCGCTCCCGTGGGTGGTCACGGCTCGGCCGGAGGTAGCTCATGGCCACCTGGCCACGTGAGCATGGTGGGTCGGAGGCTGTGGCCACGCCGGCGGCCATAGACGGCGGCGCTGGAGCTCGGATAAGTGGCGCGTCAGAAGGAGGATGGGGTAGCGGTGCTGATAGAGGTGGTGGCTAGGTCGGAGGAGGCGCGGAGGTGGGAGAACGACGACGGCGGTGAGCTCAGCCACCTCGGCCATGGCTATGCTTGCCCGCGAGCAGCAGCGAGGCGAGGATGCGAGTGATAGAGTGAGCTGGGTCGTCCACATCAGCCTAGGGCGCGTGGAGAAGCGGCGAGGCGGCTGCAGGGAAGCAAGAGCACGCGGCAAGGGAGAGGGCGCGTGGCGTTCATGCAAGCAGACCACGTCGGCAAAGTGTCGAACACGTGGTGAGCGTCGCGGTTGGCAAGGTGGGAGCAGATTTGGGCTGTCTACGGACCGAATCAGCGAATGGGCCAAAAACAAAGTTTGCTCACCTCAGCCTGCTCTACAACTTTTGTTAAGACCACTCTATCATTAGAGCTATGGATTAAGAGATAATTTGCCTCCAAGATGACAATGTCAACACATTGACGACCAACAATGGAACTCAAAATTGACGATAAAACGTGGTCAAACTGAAGCCAACTTTTTGTATGCTCTTCTCCACAATGTGTGCTCCAACTTTTACATTTGGACCAACTCATGTTGTTAAGCAAATTTTGGAGAACGCGGGATGTCAATGTCAATGTCACGTTAGTGACAAAGTAAGCTTTTTGCTGTTTTGGAAAATGTTTTCGGAGATCCAAATGAACTCCAAACTTGATGAGACTTGATTCATTGTTTCCACCATGAAAAGTACTTCAACCCATATTAAGGAATCCAATTGATCTATCACATAAATTTGGGCGATAACAGGTCTCAAAGAAGTGAACTTGCTGCTGTCACTTTCAGGGACTTAGAAAATTTTCGGCACTTCCAAAACAGCAGCTGATCCAAACTTCGAGCCTCTGTTTAACAAGCTTACAAGCTGATTTAGCTCTTGGTCCAAAAACAAAGTTTCTTCCACACTACATGAGCTACAACTTTCATTTAAGGTCCAACATCAGAACTGATATAGAACCAACATTTCTACTCTGACCAATGTAGGATCACGATAAAGCTTAAATTATCCTTTTTGATCAATTGGAGCATTTTTGGGGCATTTGCTCAACACGAACCTTTCTTGACTTTTGTTGTAGAGTCCATCTAGAGTCATTTGGGCAAGGTTACAAGGTTTGGTTGATGACCTATATTTCCATCCACTTAATAATGCAATTCTAGCACTTAGTAAAGTCATTCCATCAAGCATATAACTTATCATTTCATGTGACTTTTTGATTCCAAACGTCATGAAACTTTTCCAGGGATCAATATAGATAGGTACTAAGGTGAGACATATGAAGATATTGCAATAACTCCACCCAAACATATATCTTGAAAATGGCATATATATATATATAAAGCAAGGGTGCAACATCCAAGTTTAGGTTGGGGCTCGCTTCCATAGGTTTGACCTTGACATCTTCATTACCACTTAATCTACCATATTTGAGCTCAATCCCACTGCTTAACTAGTGGCAAACACCTCGGGTGTTACAACCCTCCCCCCTAAAAAGAATCGCGTCCCGAGATTCGGTGCGAAGAACTTTCTAAGGGAAGAGAAGCATGTTATCCAATTCCAACATCTGCAAGCGCATCAGGCTACTTAGCTTCAAGCATCAGAGAGGCTAATTTGGAAGACAACTTTCTGATACTCGCTCTAAGTAGAAACTTTGGTCTGGATAATTTCCTTCACTGACTTCCATGAAGCATTGTTACTTTGGGAGGAATCCAATACAATACGATACTTTGTTCACGGTGCACGGAGAGTACTGCGAGCATGGACTAATTTACTCACTCAGACGCCAACTGATGGAAAACTACATATTGTTCCACGTGTGCAGTTCTCTTTCTCTGATGCCAACACTGTATTATCTGAGTCTGCTGAGGGAACAGTGAGTGTGATAGCTGACTCTGTCGGTTCTGGATTTCTGCCAACTATTACCTAAGAAGATTCTCTTATACAAAGGCAACAGTTATCTGGGTTGAATTAGATGCAATCTCTTGGGTAAAAACACATATAAAGTACCGGAGGCACGTCAGCACTAGAGAATCATTACCGCAAAAGGATGTTAGTTAGGTCTCAGAGACAACAAAAGTTGCAAGTATCCACCAAAATAGCTCTGTTCTGAAATGGCAGCAAACCAAGCTGACAAGACATCTCTCAAATCCTATGTTTTACTCAACCAATACTCATATCAACTTAAGACATGGAAGGGTCCTAAGCAAGGAATGAGGTTACCAATTTTGGGTCAATCTAACTTCGTTTGAGTCAATAACCATTAGTTTGAAGATAACCGGTGTAGTGTCACAAAATTCTGGACAAATTTCGCGTTCTTCCTTTTCTTTTGCTTCACATGTTGAGGCGTGTGTTTTGCACTTTCTCATCTTTCTCATAGTAGCAGAAGCCTTTTTTCTCGCTGAGGATGGAGGTGATAGTCTGCCTGATAGGTTTCTCAGGGAACAATTTACGCCGTTGATCTAGACAGTAACTTGATGATGCACAAGCATTGGAGTTGTGGGCTATTTTCACAGAGCACAAAGCATTATTCCACACGTAGGGCATCCCTACGTAGATAAGGAGTCACACCAGAGAGAGTTGATTTCGTCTGTATGACTGTCATCTACACAAGGATCAAGACTTTTGATAACTAGGTCAAATGCACCATGTGATGATTGGTTCTTTCCCAATGGATAACTTGTCCAATCATTTAGTGTTAGGTGCCCATTCGATTCAACAGGGATGGCATACATTGCTCAATCGATGACCGACGTCATACAAAGACACTTGGGAAGAGTCACTCGTCTACCACCTCTTGCAGTCTGTTAATGCTTATGCCGATGACTGTTCTTCAAAGGTCATCTTCTTAGCAACTTCAAGGGATATCTACTACATAAGGTCTAAGATATGAATCTTTAGATAAGATATAGGGAGATAGCCAAGGAAAATGGTCACGAGAAATAACACATCGGATGTCGTTTCATAATGGATCATGAATAGCAACCCTGATACCAGCGCGTGCCGAGCAGCACAACCTTGTGTGCGCGCCCACAGGAGGCTCTCGGTTTTGTCGCGGCACCACAAAATGCTAATCGTAACACCATTATTAAACGCACAAACAAAGTGGAATTTCAAGTGGCACCGATTGGGTGGTAAGAACAAGCAGCAAACAAGGGATGAGTAGCAAGCAAGGGTAGTTACAAGGTTTAGATTCAACAAGGAGGCGATTCGAAGATTAAAACACAGCGCAAGGGAACATAGCTTAATTGCTGAAGACAACTGAGCAAGGGTTCTCGGTTATTTCCACGCACGCCTTGCGTTCACCAAGGTGATTACCAGAGGAAAGGTTCCGGTCATGTTGGACAATAACATGAGATCAAGACTAATAGACATCCCGAGACGTGGGAAGGTTGGAGATGGATTAAGCAAACTTCCAAAACAAAACCGATACACCGATCAGAGATTTGGTTGATAAGGTAGCCACGTGATTTTGCAAGCAAAGATTTCTAGATTAGACAACAAGAGATTAGCATTGCTCGGATCATCTGTAGGAGAGACAATCGGGAGGTCCAACATGGAAATGGGGTATGGTCTCCAAAACTTGGCAAGCAACAACTGTGGTTAAGATCGACGTTCGTTAGGACTTAACTTGGTTGGTCAATCGAACAAGGGCATTCTCCAAAAGGTAGCGGATGTCCAAGGCCTAAGCAAACATATAAGGGGACTACGCTAGGGCCTATGGTTCAAGCAAGGCACGGATACACAAACATTCAAGGGCTAGCAACCACGTCTACAGGCTCTGGCTCCTACGAGAGAATCTAATTAGAGACGACAACCATGCGATTACGTAACATGAGCGTTGTTCTAGGATAAAGCATCTTCAACACTCACATGCTCACCGAGGACAAAAGAGAGGTCAACTATGACACTACTTAGATAACAAGCATCTACACAGCATCACAAGTTTTTAAGCGGACACTTGAGATTATTAGTCAGGTTAGCTTAAGCATCCAATACTAAGCAGAAGGCTCACACCTAACAAGAATTTATCCAACAAGAACTAACTACAAGTTTAGCTAAAACAAAAACATGCTAAAGTAATCAACTTAGTGCATGCACATCAATCACAAGTTACTTATTTATTAGGACAAAGGTGGGAGGAGCATAGTTATATGCACAAAGCAACAATCATGATGATGCATGCTTCGTCCTATTCGTCCTCACAAGATTGCCAGCCTAAGGTGGCAATCACGTTCTATGTCGGTGGCATAACACGTATTCTCGAGATATAGAGCTAGTCGCCTGCTACATTCAACTTACGCATTCGTGGTTAGCGTACCTGCAGAAAATTTCATTGCAGCCCAACAATTCCCAATATAGCACACAATGAAAGTAGTAAACTAAATACTCTCCATACATACATCCCCTGATGCATACACTTCGGTATCATAGCTACCCAACAAATATACCCACAATTAAGTACTTTCATAAATACATGGTTAAACATGTAATTATGTCAGTAACCATAGCTAACTCTCCCCTAGACCGATGGTTGAACGGTCATGCTCTCCTAGCTCACACTTACCTTGTGTAGGTGCGACGTTGCAAGAATGTAACTCTAGCGACATATATGACTATTTCATATATGAAGGTTACCACTACCATTCGACCACAGGGTAACAGTGCGGTCAAGTTATCACTCATACATACCTTGGCTTGGGCGTAGATGCAAAAATTTAAAACCCCCAAGTTAGTACTTAATTAAGCCACCTAAGGGTCCTTAATTGGGCATAAAGGAAATGACCACTGGCATACTTAGATTTAAAACTCAGATTTGAACAAACCTAAATATGTAGTAGCTATAAGTTGTCAAAAACTAATTTTTGCAAACAAAACATTTGTTTGTTTTTTTTCAATATACACATGACATGTTTAGTGTTGAACCTTGCTCCGATACCAGCTGTCACGGAACCGCCCAAATTATAAGAACAAAAGTACAAAAACAATCGCTGGAGCAATTAAATTCCCGTACTTAAGCTCCTATAACTCCGGTAGTCCAATAAAATCACGAGGGATTTCAAACCAACCAACATACAAGCCAAGATAGTAGTGGTCCAACATAACAGGTCATATGTTACATCCATTTCATAAGTAATTCAACAAATATCGGAGTTCGGTAGAGTTATTACAACTCAAGTTCAAAAGTAGCGGAAGCAAAGTAGTTTGAAACTAATATCACCTTAATTCAAATACATGCCAGTACCAAGGTCAATTTCCCATAAAAGCATGAGAGATAAGATAGCTCAGAAGGATCATGCCCATGATCACACTTCGCCATTACAGCAGGAGCCAACCAAGTCTTGCAGTAGCCATGATACATCACAACCTGCAACAAGTGGGAATAAACCCTGAGTACGAGAAGGTACTCAGCTAGACTTACCCGTCATAAACCAGAAATAATGACACCAAGGAGTATGCAATGCTTTCTTTCAGTGGGCTAGCTTGACTCATTTGCGAAAAGTATAAGTTATCATGAATAAACTAATTTAAGTATTTTTGCATCATCTTTATTATAACCTATTCAATCTAGGTAAGCACCTATGCTAAAGCAATCACTTGATTAACCATTAACATCAAAGGTTACCATTTTAGGTTTTAGCATTTCCAACATCATCCACATAACCATCCGTGTTCCATAATCATTACTACGATGCAGTAGCTCGAGTCAAGTGCTCACTAACCGGGAGCGACGGCGATTCGAATCGAATTCCTATCCAGCTGGAGATTTATTCCTCACACAAACCTCACTCACCCGCTAAAGTGCGGTGTTGGTCACCGAGTCAACCATTCAGGTAAAGTCGCGAGCTTGCCAGGAACCACTTGTACCCGGGGGCCGTCCGACTGCTCTTTAGCCTTATCATCGCGCCCCCGTTTCCTGCCACTACTGCTTCGGTACATTGCATTGCGGGCAATCCACTCGGCCCGAATAATCTCCCAGCTTCGTGGTCGAAAGGTACCTTATTCAGCCAGCTAAATGTGAGGCATGCGTTCAACATGACCCGAGGGACAACAACGGTCGGTCCTTAATCGACACAGACGGAAACTACAAGCACCTCAGAACCCTGTCTGGTTGCCCAATACTTATTCCGTCCGGTCTCCAATTATTCATCAACGCTTGGTTATTTCCAGGATAACATCCATTCCATAGCTAAAGTTTCCCAGTAACCACTTATAATTGCCGGTGACAGGAAATCACCGATCGCTACCGGTCTAAGCAGGGCTAAGCAATATTTTCGATCCTGAACTAAAATAGGATTTCAGGCATATTTACGGGACAAGGAAAGGATATATATGCAGCCAGTGTTTTCAATCAACTCCTATAACTTAATGCAACAATACATATATAACATATATATATATATATATACTCAATTGCTTTTGTAAAGTAGGAGGCTTAGAATGCTCTGGGGCTTGCATGGGATCCGACACAAGTCAGTAGCTGTCAGATGACACTCGCTGAGTACTTCCATCTTCGGGATAGTTCCACCAAACACCGTCTTCGGGTTTGGCTTCAACATCTCATCCTTCACGTGGTGCATCTAGCGAACCTAAATGAGATGCAAGATGCATGCGTTTGAATATGATGAATGGTAACACAAGATGCATCACATAATAAATTAAAGAGGGCAAGCACATTAAGCATAACACAAGTTTAACAAGATCACAAGTATCTTAACTTGACCGTCATCAAGGGTATAAGCCACACTTAGCAACACATGGAGTAAACAACCATGACTAGCATCTGACAATTTCTGGACTGCAAACAACATCTACATGTTTGGATCATAACTGGAGTTATACAAATCCAATAGCCATGCAACAAGACATTCTGGAAAGCTTATGAAATTTTCTATAATTAATCTTTAATCATCTTAGCATGATTCTCAAGTTAACCAAGTCAAACATGCATAATTACAGAATCTGGTCCAGAGATTCCAGAGAACAACTATTTCTGGAACCCAACTTGAAACAGTCATTACTCACAAACTATAAGGCCAAATGCCACCAAAATTTAACACAAGCTAGATTAATAAGTTATTTACAACTTTGTTATAAGCATGTTTCTCATCAAACATCATTTTCATGGTGCAATTACCAAAGTCCCAGAAACTGTACAGGAAAGCATCAATTGCAAGAATAAATATTAACTTACATTCCAAACATACATTTGGCCACAAAAAATGTAACCATCATAAAGTGCATGTTAAATGATCACCAAAAAGTATAGTGTTCATCATTAAATAATTTCTTTTAATGCATTTCTTAATTTATTTAAATAGCAAGGTGAAATAATAAACATATACCAAAAGTCCATAATAAAATCTATAAAAATTACAGTAGCTCTTACATACACCCAATAGTCTACTGTACAAATTTCAAGCCATTTGGACATGTATATCAACATCTATGAAAAAGACAATTGCTATTGCAAGAATTCACGTGAGAGAAAGATACACTAATAAATCACTCATAGGGCAAGCAAAATTCATGAAATAATTACCACACATTAAAAATCATATGAGTAGCATGCCACAAAAAATTCACTTCATTTGGAGCCCTAGATCTACAGTTATGAAAATGACAAATACAACTAGCATTAAAAACCTAGCTGCACAAATCCATTTTTACAGAGAAAACTTTAAACTAAAACATGCTACATTATAGATCTAATGCATAGAGAATTTCACAAGAATTCCAAAAAGTATTCATTTGTTATTTTACAAATTTTCTATGATTTACTATGTATTTTCAAAGTTCCTGCAAAATCATCACAAAACAGTCTCGCGGCACTATTCATATGAGTCTATGACAGTGCAGAAAGACCCCTCCCTTTAGTCGAATTGTTGCGCGAAGTCCTTGGTCGCGAATGAACAGAGGGGGTTCGCCGGAGCTCGTGGATTCCGACGAAGGGAGGCCATGCCACCGTCGGGGAAGTGGTGGGGAAGCAAGAGAAGGCCAGTGCGCTCCCGTGGGTGGTCACGGCTCGGCCGGAGGTAGCTCATGGCCACCTAGCCACGTGAGCATGGTGGGTCGGAGGCTGTGGCCACACCGGCGGCCATAGACGGCGGCGCTGGAGCTCGGATAAGTGGCGCGTCAGAAGGAGGATGGGGTAGCGGTGCTGATAGAGGTGGTGGCTAGGTCGGAGGAGGCGCGGAGGTGGGAGAACGACGACGGCGGTGAGCTCAGCCACCTCGGCCATGGTTGTGCTTGCCCGCGAGCAGCAGCGAGGCGAGGATGCGAGTGATAGAGTGAGCCGGGTCGTCCACATCGGCCTAGGGCGCGTGGAGAAGCGGCGAGGCGGCTGCAGGGAAGCAAGGGCACGCGGCAAGGGAGAGGGCGCGTGGCGTTCATGCAAGCAGACCACGTCGGCAAAGCGTCGAACACGTGGTGAGCGTCGCGGTGGGCAAGGTGGGAGCAGATTTGGGCTGTCTACGGACCGAATCAGCGAATGGGCCAAAAACAAAGTTTGCTCACCTCAGCCTGCTCTACAACTTTTGTTAAGACCACTCTGTCATTAGAGCTATGGATTAAGAGATAATTTGCCTCCAAGATGACAATGTCAACACATTGACGACCAACAATGGAACTCAAAATTGATGATAAAACGTGGTCAAACTCAAGCCAACTTTTTGTATGCTCTTCTCCACAATGTGTGCTCCAACTTTTACATTTGGACCAACTCATGTTGTTAAGCAAATTTTGGAGAACGCGGGATGTCAATGTCAATGTCACGTTAGTGACAAAGTAAGCTTTTTGCTGTTTTGGAAAATGTTTTCGGAGATCCAAATGAACTCCAAACTTGATGAGACTTGATTCATTGTTTCCACCATGAAAAGTACTTCAACCCATATTAAGGAATCCAATTGATCTATCACATAAATTTGGGCGATAACAGGTCTCAAAGAAGTGAACTTGCTGCTGTCACTTTCAGGGACTTAGAAAATTTTCGGCACTTCCAAAACAGCAGCTGATCCAAACTTCGAGCCTCTGTTTAACAAGCTTACAAGCTGATTTAGCTCTTGGTCCAAAAACAAAGTTTCTTCCACACAACATGAGCTACATCTTTCATTTAAGGGCCAACATCAGAACTGATATAGAACCAACATTTCTACTCTGACCAATGTAGGATCACGATAAAGCTTAAATTATCCTTTTTGATCAATTGGAGCATTTTTGGGGCATTTGCTCAACACGAACCTTTCTTGACTTTTGTTGTAGAGTCCATCTAGAGTCATTTGGGCAAGGTTACAAGGTTTGGTTGATGACCTATATTTCCATCCACTTAATAATGCAATTCTAGCACTTAGTAAAGTCATTCCATCAAGCATATAACTTATCATTTCATGTGACTTTTTGATTCCAAACGTCATGAAACTTTTCCAGGAATCAATATAGATAGGTACTAAGGTGAGACATATGAAGATATTGCAATAACTCCACCCAAACATATATCTTGAAAATGGCATATATATATAAAGCAAGGGTGCAACATCCAAGTTTAGGTTGGGGCTCGCTTCCATAGGTTTGACCTTGACATCTTCATTACCACTTAATCTACCATATTTGAGCTCAATCCCACTGCTTAACTGGTGGCAAACACCTCGGGTGTTACAACCCTCCCCCCTTAAAAGAATCGCGTTCCGAGATTCGGTGCGAAGAACTTTCTAAGGGAAGAGAAGCATGTTATCCAATTCCAACATCTGCAAGCGCATCAGGCTACTTAGCTTCAAGCATCAGAGAGGCTAATTTGGAAGACAACTTTCTGATACTCGCTCTAAGTAGAAACTTTGGTCTGGATAATTTCCTTCACTGACTTCCATGAAGCATTGTTACTTTGGGAGGAATCCAATACAATACGATACTTTGTTCACGGTGCACGGAGAGTACTGCGAGCATGGACTAATTTACTCACTCAGACGCCAACTGATGGAAAACTACATATTGTTCCACGTGTGCAGTTCTCTTTCTCTGATGCCAACACTGTATTATCTGAGTCTGCTGAGGGAACAGTGAGTGTGATAGCTGACTCTGTCGGTTCTGGATTTCTGCCAACTATTACCTAAGAAGATTCTCTTATACAAAGGCAACAGTTATCTGGGTTGAATTAGATGCAATCTCTTGGGTAAAAACACATATAAAGTACCGGAGGCACGTCAGCACTAGAGAACCATTACCGCAAAAGGATGTTAGTTAGGTCTCAAAGACAACAAAAGTTGCAAGTATCCACTAAAATAGCTCTGTTCTGAAATGGCAGCAAACCAAGCTGACAAGACATCTCTCAAATCCTATGTTTTACTCAACCAATACTCATATCAACTTAAGACATGGAAGGGTCCTAAGCAAGGAATGAGGTTACCAATTTTGGGTCAATCCAACTTCGTTTGAGTCAATAACCATTAGTTTGAAGATAACCGGTGTAGTGTCACAAAATTCTGGACAAATTTCGCGTTCTTCCTTTTCTTTTGCTTCACATGTTGAGGCGTGTGTTTTGCACTTTCTCATCTTTCTCATAGTAGCAGAAGCCTTTTTTCTCGCTGAGGATGGAGGTGATAGTCTGCCTGATAGGTTTCTCAGGGAACAATTTACGCCGTTGATCTAGGCAGTAACTTGATGATGCACAAGCATTGGAGTTGTGGGCTATTTTCACAGAGCACAAAGCATTATTCCACACGTAGGGCATCCCTACGTAGATAAGGAGTCACACCAGAGAGAGTTGATTTCGTCTGTATGACTGTCATCTACACAAGGATCAAGACTTTTGATAACTAGGTCAAATGCACCATGTGACGATTGGTTCTTTCCCAATGGATAACTTGTCCAATCATTTAGTGTTAGGTGCCCATTCGATTCAACAGGGATGGCATACATTGCTCAATCGATGACCGACGTCATACAAAGACACTTGGGAAGAGTCACTCGTCTACCACCTCTTGCAGTCTGTTAATGCTTATGCCGATGACTGTTCTTCAAAGGTCATCTTCTTAGCAACTTCAAGGGATCTCTACTACATAAGGTCTAAGATATGAATCTTTAGATAAGATATAGGGAGATAGCCAAGGAAAATGGTCACGAGAAATAACACATCGGATGTCGTTTCATAATGGATCATGAATAGCAACCCTGATACCAGCGCGTGCCGAGCAGCACAACCTTGTGTGCGCGCCCACAGGAGGCTCTCGGTTTTGTCGCGGCACCACAAAATGCTAATCGTAACACCATTATTAAACGCACAAACAAAGTGGAATTTCAAGTGGCACCGATTGGGTGGTAAGAACAAGCAGCAAACAAGGGATGAGTAGCAAGCAAGGGTAGTTACAAGGTTTAGATTCAACAAGGAGGCGATTCGAAGATTAAAACACAGCGCAAGGGAACATAGCTTAATTGCTGAAGACAACTGAGCAAGGGTTCTCGGTTATTTCCACGCACGCCTTGCGTTCACCAAGGTGATTACCAGAGGAAAGGTTCCGGTCATGTTGGACAATAACATGAGATCAAGACTAATAGACATCCCGAGACGTGGGAAGGTTGGAGATGGATTAAGCAAACTTCCAAAACAAAACCGATACACCGATCAGAGATTTGGTTGATAAGGTAGCCACGTGATTTTGCAAGCAAAGATTTCTAGATTAGACAACAAGAGATTAGCATTGCTCGGATCATCTGTAGGAGAGACAATCGGGAGGTCCAACATGGAAATGGGGTATGGTCTCCAAAACTTGGCAAGCAACAACTGTGGTTAAGATCGACGTTCGTTAGGACTTAACTTGGTTGGTCAATCGAACAAGGGCATTCTCCAAAAGGTAGCGGATGTCCAAGGCCTAAGCAAACATATAAGGGGACTACGCTAGGGCCTATGGTTCAAGCAAGGCACGGATACACAAACATTCAAGGGCTAGCAACCACGTCTACAGGCTCTGGCTCCTACAAGAGAATCTAATTAGAGACGACAACCATGCGATTACGTAACATGAGCGTTGTTCTAGGATAAAGCATCTTCAACACTCACATGCTCACCGAGGACAAAAGAGAGGTCAACTATGACACTACCTAGATAACAAGCATCTACACAGCATCACAAGTTTTTAAGCGGACACTTGAGATTATTAGTCAGGTTAGCTTAAGCATCCAATACTAAGCAGAAGGCTCACACCTAACAAGAATTTATCCAACAAGAACTAACTACAAGTTTAGCTAAAACAAAAGCATGCTAAAGTAATCAACTTAGTGCATGCACATCAATCACAAGTTACTTATTTATTAGGACAAAGGTGGGAGGAGCATAGTTATATGCACAAAGCAACAATCATGATGATGCATGCTTCGTCCTATTCGTCCTCACAAGATTGCCAGCCTAAGGTGGCAATCACGTTCTATGTCGGTGGCATAACACGTATTCTCTCGATATAGAGCTAGTCGCCTGCTACATTCAACTTACGCATTCGTGGTTAGCGTACCTGCAGAAAATTTCATTGCAGCCCAACAATTCCCAATATAGCACACAATGAAAGTAGTAAACTAAATACTCTCTATACATACATCCCCTGATGCATATACCTCGGTATCATAGCTACCCAACAAATATACCCACAATTAAGTACTTTCATAAATACATGGTTAAACATGTAATTATGTCAGTAACCATAGCTAACTCTCTCCTAGACCGATGGTTGAACGGTCATGCTCTCCTAGCTCACACTTACCTTGCGTAGGTGCGACGTTGCAAGAATGTAACTCTAGCGACATATATGGCTATTTCATATATGAAGGTTACCACTACCATTCGACCACAGGGTAACAGTGCGGTCAAGTTATCACTCATACATACCTTGGCTTGGGCGTAGATGCAAAAATTTAAAACCCCCAAGTTAGTACTTAATTAAACCACCTAAGGGTCCTTAATTGGGCATAAAGGAAATGACCACTGGCATACTTAGATTTAAAACTCAGATTTGAACAAACCTAAATATGTAGTAGCTATAAGTTGTCAAAAACTGATTTTTGCAAACAAAACATTTGTTTGTTTTTTTTTCAATACACACATGACATGTTTAGTGTTGAACCTTGCTCTGATACCAGCTGTCACGGAATCGCCCAAATTATAAGAACAAAAGTACAAAAACAATCGCCGGAGCAATTAAATTCCCGTACTTAAGCTCCTATAACTCCGGTAGTCCAATAAAATCATGAGGGATTTCAAACCAACCAACATACAAGCCAAGATCGTAGTGGTCCAACATAACAGGTCATATGTTACATCCATTTCATAAGTAATTCAACAAATATCGGAGTTCGGTAGAGTTATTACAACTCAAGTTCAAAAGTAGCGGAAGCAAAGTAGTTTGAAACTAATATCACCTTAATTCAAATACATGCTAGTACCAAGGTCAATTTCCCATAAAAGCATGAGAGATAAGATAGCTCAGAAGGATCATGCCCATGATCACACTTCGCCATTACAGCAGGAGCCAACCAAGTCTTGCAGTAGCCATGATACATCACAACCTGCAACAAGTGGGAATAAACCCTGAGTACGAGAAGGTACTCAGCTAGACTTACCCGTCATAAACCAGAAATAATGACACCAAGGAGTATGCAAGGCTTTCTTTCAGTGGGCTAGCTTGACTCATTTGCGAAAAGCATAAGTTATCATGAATAAACTAATTTAAGTATTTTTGCATCATCTTTATTATAACCTATTCAATCTAGGTAAGCACCTATGCTAAAGCAATCACTTGATTAACCATTAACATTAAAGGTTACCATTTCAGGTTTTAGCATTTCCAACATCATCCACATAACCATCCGTGTTCCATAATCATTACTACGATGCAGTAGCTCGAGTCAAGTGCTCACTAACCGGGAGCGACGGCGATTCGAATCGAATTCCTATCCAGCTGGAGATTTATTCCTCACACAAACCTCACTCACCCGCTAAAGTGAGGTGTTGGTCACCGAGTCAACCATTCAGGTAAAGTCGCGAGCTTGCCAGGAACCACTTGTACCCGGGGGCCGTCCGACTGCTCTTTGGCCTTATCATCACGCCCCCGTTTCCTGCCACTACTGCTTCGGTATAGTGCGTTGCGGGCAATCCACTCGGCTCGAATAATCTCCCAGCTTCGCGATCGAAAGGTACCTTATTCGGCCAGCTAAATGTGAGGCATGCGTTCAACATGACCCGAGGGACAACAATGGTCGGTCCTTAATCGACACAGACGGAAACTACAAGCACCCCAGAACCCTGTCTGGTTGCCCAATACTTATTCCGTCCGGTCTCCAATTATTCATCAACGCTTGGTTATTTTCAGGATAACATCCATTCCATAGCTAAAGTTTCCCAGTAACCACTTATAATTGCCGGTGACAGGAAATCACCGATCGCTACCGGTCTAAGCAGGGCTAAGCAATATTTTTGATCCTGAACTAAAATAGGATTTTAGGCATATTTATGGGACAAGGAAAGGATATATATGCAGTCAGTGTTTTCAATCAACTTCTATAACTTAATGCAATAATACATATATAACATATATATATATACTCAATTGCTTTTGTAAAGTAGGAGGCTTAGAATGCTCCGGGGCTTGCCTGGGATCCGACACAAGTCAGTAGTTGTCAGATGACACTCGCTGAGTACTTCCATCTTCAGGATAGTTTCACCAAACACCGTCTTCGGGTTTGGCTTCAACATCTCATCCTTCACGTGGTGCATCTAGCGAACCTAAATGAGATGCAAGATGCATGCGTATGAATATGATGAATGGTAACACAAGATGCATCACATAATCAATTAAAGAGGGCAAGCACATTAAGCATAACACAAGTTTAACAAGATCACAAGTATCTTAACTTGACCGTCATCAAGGGTATAAGCCACACTTAGCAACACATGGAGTAAACAACCATGACTAGCATCTGACAATTTCTGGACTGCAAACAACATCTACATGTTTGGATCATAACTGGAGTTATACAAATCCAATAGCCATGCAACAAGACATTCTGGAAAGCTTATGAAATTGTCTATAATTCATCTTTAATCATCTTAGCATGATTCTCAAGTTAACCAAGTCAAACATGCATAATTACAGAATCTGGTCCAGAGATTCCAGAGAACAACTATTTCTGGTATCCAACTTGAAACAGTCATTACTCACAAACTATAAGGCCAAATGCCCCCAAAATTTAACACAGGCTAGATTAATAAGTTATTTACAACTTTGTTATAAGCATGTTTCTCATCAAACATCATTTTCATGGTGCAATTACCAAAGTCCCAGAAACTGTCCAGGAAAGCATCAATTGCAAGAATAAATATTAACTTACATTCCAAACATACATTTGGCCACAAAAAATGTAACCATCATAAAGCGCATGTTAAATGATCACCAAAAAGCATAGTGTTCATCATTAAATAATTTCTTTTAATGCATTTCTTAATTTATTTAAATAGCAAGGTGAAATAATAAACATATACGAAAATTCCATAATAAAATCTATAAAAATTACAGTAGCTCTTGCATACACCCAATAGTCTACTGTATAAATTTCAAGCCATTTGGACATGTATATCAACATCTATGAAAAAGACAAATTGCTATTGCAAGAATTCACGTGAGAGAAAGATACACTAATAAATCACTCATATGGCAACCAAAATTCATGAAATAATTACCACACATTAAAAATCATATGAGTAGCATACCACAAAAATTTCACTTCATTTGGAGCCCTAGATCTACAGTTATGAAAATGACAAATACAACTAGCATTAAAAACCTAGCTGCACAAATCCATTTTTACAGAGAAAACTTTAAACTAAAACATGCTACATTATAGATCTAATGCATAGAGAATTTCATAAGGTTTCCAAAAAGTACTCATTTGTTATTTTACGAATTTTCTATGATTTACTATGTATTTTCAAAGTTCCTGCAAAATCATCACAAAACAGTCCTCATGGCACTATTCATATGAGTCTATGACAGTGCAGAAAGACCCCTCCCTTTAGTCGAATTGTTGCGCGAAGTCCTTGGTCGCGAATGAACAGAGGGGGTTCGCCGGAGCTCGCGGATTCCGGCGAAGGGAGGCCATGCCACCGTCGGGGAAGTGGTGGGGAAGCAAGAGAAGGCCAGTGCGCTCCCGTGGGTGGTCACGGCTCGGCCGGAGGTAGCTCATGGCCACCTGGCCACGTGAGCATGGCGGGTCGGAGGCTGTGGCCACGCCGGCGGCCATAGACGGCGGCGCTGGAGCTCGGATAAGTGGCGCGTCAGAAGGAGGATGGGGTAGCGGTGCTGATAGAGGTGGTGGCTAGGTCGGAGGAGGCGCGGAGGTGGGAGAACGACGACGGCGGTGAGCTCAGCCACCTCGGCCATGGCTATGCTTGCCCGCGAGCAGCAGCGAGGCGAGGATGCGAGTGATAGAGTGAGCCGGGTCGTCCACATCGGCCTAGGGCGCGTGGAGAAGCGGTGAGGCGGCTGCAGGGAAGCAAGAGCACGCGGCAAGGGAGAGGGCGCGTGGTGTTCATGCAAGCAGACCACGTCGGCAAAGCGTCAAACACGTGGTGAGCGTCGCGGTGGGCAAGGTGGGAGCAGATTTGGGCTGTCTACGGACCGAATCAGCGAATGGGCCAAAAACAAAGTTTGCTCACCTCAGCCTGCTCTACAACTTTTGTTAAGACCACTCTATCATTAGAGCTATGGATTAAGAGATAATTTGCCTCCAAGATGACAATGTCAACACATTGACGACCAACAATGGAACTCAAAATTGACGATCAAAACGTGGTCAAACTGAAGCCAACTTTTTGTATGCTCTTCTCCACAATGTGTGCTCCAACTTTTACATTTGGACCAACTCATGTTGTTAAGCAAATTTTGGAGAACGCGGGATGTCAATGTCAATGTCACGTTAGTGACAAAGTAAGCTTTTTGCTGTTTTGGAAAATGTTTTCGGAGATCCAAATGAACTCCAAACTTGATGAGACTTGATTCATTGTTTCCACCATGAAAAGTACTTCAACCCATATTAAGGAATCCAATTGATCTATCACATAAATTTGGGCGATAACAGGTCTCAAAGAAGTGAACTTGCTGCTGTCACTTTCAGGGACTTAGAAAATTTTCGGCACTTCCAAAACAGCAGCTGATCCAAACTTCGAGCCTCTGTTTAACAAGCTTACAAGCTGATTTAGCTCTTGGTCCAAAAACAAAGTTTCTTCCACACAACATGAGCTACAACTTTCATTTAAGGTCCAACATCAGAACTGATATAGAACCAACATTTCTACTCTGACCAATGTAGGATCATGATAAAGCTTAAATTATCCTTTTTGATCAATTGGAGCATTTTTGGGGCATTTGCTCAACACGAACCTTTCTTGACTTTTGTTGTAGAGTCCATCTAGAGTCATTTGGGCAAGGTTACAAGGTTTGGTTGATGACCTATATTTCCATCCACTTAATAATGCAATTCTAGCACTTAGTAAAGTCATTCCATCAAGCATATAACTTATCATTTCATGTGACTTTTTGATTCCAAACGTCATGAAACTTTTCCAGGGATCAATATAGATAGGTACTAAGGTGAGACATATGAAGATATTGCAATAACTCCACCCAAACATATATCTTGAAAATGGCATATATATATATAAAGCAAGGGTGCAACATCCAAGTTTAGGTTGGGGCTCGCTTCCATAGGTTTGACCTTGACATCTTCATTACCACTTAATCTACCATATTTGAGCTCAATCCCACTGCTTAACTGGTGGCAAACACCTCGGGTGTTACACTAGCTGGATGATTTCTTGCCATCTAATCATGAGTCTCTCATCCACTCCTCTTCTAAAAGTACATTTCAAATCAACTCCGTCCCATAAGTCAAAAACTGTCTGAGCCTTTTCATTGACTAAAACATAGATGTCCCAGAATTGGATAGCTAAACTAGATGATCCTAACCAGTTATCCTCCCAAAACCTCACTTTCTTCCCATTACCAATATGCCACTTTGTAACCCATCTTTGCTGCCCTGGCAGCCCATATCATACCTTTGAAAAAACTAGAACTACCAGTAGTATTACTACAAAAGATATTAGGTCTGTCAATGCTATACTTATGGTCAATCATCTATTTCCAAAGCTTGTTTTCATCTAGACTATATCTCTTAATCCAGGAAGCCAACAAGCAGATATTTAAATCTCTTAAATTTGGGACACCTAGACCTCCAAACTCCTTAATCAAACTAACTGTATCCCAGTTAACTAGATGACACTTATGTGCCTCAGGATTATCATTCCATAAGCAGTTGGCCATATGAGTGTGAATGATCCTAATTGCCCATTTTGGAAACTTGATAAAAGACAGGAGATAAACTGGTATGCTTGCTAGACAGGCCTTAATAAGGACTAATCTAGCAGCATATGACAAAAGCTTCCCTCTCCAACCTGTTATCTTCTTTAGCATCTTATCTACCAGAGGTTGAATGTCCTCTCTCCTTAAGTTATCAAAATGCAGAGGAATACCCAAATATTTAATAGGAAACTCTCCTAAAGGACATGAGAAAAAATGGGAGAGATCATGGGCCTCAACATCACTTAAGTTCATAGGGATGATCTCACTCTTATGAAAATTGACCCTCATACCCGAAATCTACTCAAACCAAAAAATGATACCTTTTAGATTAACTAATTGACTTTCTTCTGCATCAGTGAACACAATAGTGTCATCAGCATATTGGAGGGCTATGATACCCTCTTCTCTAAAACCTGAAGCTAGACCTTTCACCAGACCAAGGCTTGCCCCCTTCAAAAGCATCTTAGTTAGAACATCACTGACTAAATTAAAAAGCAGAGGGGATAGAGGATCCCCTGCCTAAGACCTTTTCCAGTCTTAAAGAAAGAGCTTTCCTCACTATTTAAACAAACTCCAACAGAGCCCTTTTTAACTATTTTCTCTATCCAGCCAATCCAAATTTGATCAAAGCCTCTAGAATGAAGAACTTCAAAAAGAAAATCCCAATAGACCCTATCATAGGCTTTTTCATAATCTAATTTGAGAATAGCACCTCTTTCTTTATTACTATGAACACTATGAACTATTTCATGAGCAAGAACTACACTTTCCAGAATATACCTTCCATGTATAAAGGCACTTTGGTGAGGAGACACTAATCTATTAACTACTTTACTTAATCTAAGGGTCAAAACTTTAGAAATTTTTTTGAAGCTACAATTAATAAGACTTATAGGTCTGAATGTCGCGTATTAGCAACAAAGAGATCAGCTGCAATTTCAGAATACCTTAAGAAAGTGGAGCTCAAGTGTGAAGTAGTTGATGATAGCATTCTCAAAGTTTTGAAGTTCCTGTCTACATGCATATAACATATGTATGCTAACTTGCAATGCTCCTTGTGCTTCTATATTTCTCACATTTACCATCGCATTCATTTGAGTGAAAGAAAGTATGCGCTAAGTTTGTTAGAAAATTATATGAATGACAGGACCTAGGATGCCAAGTTACAGCTAAATTTGAACTTTTTGTTGTATGGACATTTTGTTGACAGATAGCACCAATGTATCTAAATATTGAATTGCATGATACATGCAGTAAGATAGCATGCTGATAGTTAGAGTAGTTCTGAATGTTTGATTTGTTGATTAGTTTGGTATGGACACAAACGACTGAAATGGGATGCTAGGCTACATTTTTAGTTGTTGATTAGTTTTTGAATAATATCACAAATATCTACATGTTTATTATTCTAAGCAGATTTGTGAGCTTCAATTATCTTTCTTTTTCTAGGGAATTTGTACATAACTTCTTTATCACTTATGTATCAGGACTCTTTTCTTTTCCTTTTCTTTTTTATTTCAGATTTTCTTTGCTCTGTGCCTCTGCAGCTGCTTTTGACACTAATCTGATCCCGATCTCATATGTGTAGAAGTATTTATTCGCCAGTGTTTTGATTTAACTTTTCTTTTTCAAGGGATGCACATTTCTGAAAATAACATATGTGTTGTTGCTTTTGCTCCATTGCGCTGCATCAGAACAAAACATTAATAAAATTAATGGTCCCTTCTTTTGAAAGTTAGAACTATGATGTGTTGAGAAAACCTTTTCATTTCTGAAGAAAAGTATATCGCTCATGTGTCTCCTTTAATGTGGACAACGTAGAATAGTCACCGTAATAAACAAATGTAATCCCAGAGTATGGTCTCATGCTGTTTTAGTGAGACCTAAATTCTATTTAGATTCCATTGTAAGTTGGCATGCAGGCTCGCAGATAGATACAAGTTCATAAAGGTTTGAAACTTATTCAGTAAGTTCAAAATTTTCAATAATCAATACTGATGCTACATACAGAATAGAGAGCACATATACCACCGGAAAAGATTAAATCCTCTACACCCAACCAGTTTTGTTAACCTCACAACCAATTAGTTTTGTTATTTTTCCCGGAAGAAAGGCCTAGCTTGCCATATAGTCTTGTAGCAACAAAACATTTTGACGGATGTACTTTTCCTCCATTCTAGGTCGCAGTCCTGTCTGATAACTATTAGATATTGAGAAACAAATGGTCAATTGATTCTAGCTTGTCACATAGACCAAGTTTTGCTTCCTTCCCATACACAGCTGCTTAAATTAACTCTACAAAGAATATAGTTTTTACTTACTAACTAACCGAAGAACTGAACTTTCAAAGATAGGTTTGGTCTTCTCAACCTTTTCATGTTCTTTGAGGCTTAGCATATAACCTTTTTCTTAATAATGGTCTAATTTTAGAACTGCTAGAAGGTGGTCACTACCAATGGAAATGATAATTTTTAGTCAATAGTAAATAAATTACATTTATTTTGAATCTGACTGAAATTAGCAATTTGTTGTCTGGTTAGTAAATCTAGTGATATCCTAAACAAGAAAGAAATTTGGTCACACAAAATCTGACAATTCAGTTGAATTCTTCTCAAGGGGCTATAGCTAGATGAATTGAATTCTCTAAACTCTTTAACAACATTTGACTTTCTTTGCAACGTCACATGATCTGACCACATGTATCTGTTTACCAAAACCCTCGATCAGCGTCGGCAAGAGTAGTCTAAAGACATGCATGGTTTGCATGCTTTTGCGACGATTTATTTTTGTTCATTTATACAGCCAATACGCGGCATGCAGAAGCAGCACGGCTACTTCACTCGATCTAGTGGGCTAGTGGCATCGAATCGTCATCCCATTTTTGAGACGGGTGAAAGATTCTTTCAACTTGTTGCTTACAAAAGTTGTCTTTCCTATAGAAATCCAGGGACAGGTCACGTCTAGGAGTCCATCACACGACAATTCATCAGATGAACGGCATTATAGATTGATGAGGATGGCAATGCATTATTATTTTCGCTTGAAATTGAAACACTCGGTTTTGTCATTGAAACGCTAACCACATGTGCATATGACCGTTTACCGAAATGCTTGATTTGTCAATTCTAAACCTCGTCGCAGGTATGGCTACATACGGTACAGGTACGGTGAGAGTAGTCCAAGCACATGGATTGGCTTTTGGGACGAATTCCTTGTGTTTACAGCCAATCCACGGCGTATCATTGCCATGCAGGTGCAGTGAAATCCCTATTTGAGGGAGACTTGTCAACTTCGGTGAGCACCCAAATGAAAAATAAAGACCCCCATTTTGGGCTACTGCTAAAGTTGCTCTGAGATAATAATAAGAAACGTATGTAGTTATTCCCGTGAAGTATCGTGTATGTATGTGCATATCCCACTTCCAGCATAATAATAATATGATGACAGTAATATTAATAGCAATAGTAATAATAATATGATAATAGTCATTTTAATAGCAATAGTAATACACATAGCAAGAAAGAATAGTAGTAGTAGCAATAACAACAAAATACGGTTTTCACAGATACTATTTGCATCACTATTTTAAGTGGCCCACCGCTCACTAGGAAGGGAAAGAAAGTGAAATTATTAATAGAAGAATCCAACGATTGAAAAAAGTCAGTTTCATTTATTTACAGAAAAAAGTACAACACACGCTAATGAGCCGCGGCCAATCTCAAGCACAAATTTCAAATGATGAAAGCAACAGGCTTCTTCTCATGTTGGTGGGCTTGAAAATTGTACTAACGAGTACATCCTGAGTATGCCCAGCTAAGGCCTTATTGACTGTCCGTCTGAAATTGGACCAAGTCAAACTCGAGACTAAGATGTCCAATTAGGCAATTATTTTACTCCAATTTGTAACATGAAATTCCTCGCACACCGATCTCTTTTTCTTTTATTACTACTAGTCTCTACTACTAAAAATTACAAAAGAGAATCGTTCACTGGGCGAGTGAAAACTATGGCACTCCTTCGCTCGCCCGGCCTCCATCGCCCTTCCCCGCATGAACGCTCCACCCGGCCAAAAAGATGACCCGGCAATCAATCCCCTCCCTCCGTCTCCACTCAATCTCCGCGCTCGCGCCCGGCAATCGATCCCCTCCCCTCGCACGCCTCCCTCCATCTCCGCGCTCGTGCTCGTGCCGCTGCTCCAACGCCGCCGGAGACCACTCCACATCCGAACCGGCACGTCGCCACGCCGGCCACGCCGGACGTCGCCGCCGCAAGAGTCGCAGCCTGGGGCAACAGGACAACGTCCAAGGTCGCCGCCGCGGAAGCAAGGAGCGAGGACACGCTGACGTCCGCCTCTCCTCCTCGCTTGCTCCCTCGCCCTTGTGTTCGCCGCCGTCACCACTGCCACGGACGCGAGGAGTGAGGACGCGCCGCTGCTGCCTCGCCTGCTCCTGACTTGAAAGCCATGGAGTGGAGGGCGAGTTAGCGCACATGCCCAATTTCTTGGAAGGACACAGTTCATAAAATGATCTAGCTTTACAGAATTTATTTATTTATTTATTGAGGAAGCATTTTTTTGACTTAAGATAATTACATCGAGCTCATGATCGATTTAGTATTCTCAAAACAAAACATAACCTAATTAAATTTTTGGTAGATATATATTGTGGGAAATCATCGCAAATGGTGCATTCTAAATACGTACGGTTTTCCTTTTCAACATGGGTCAATTCGTAGGATCAATTAAAACGTCACGTGGAAGGAGTTCGTTGCCACAAATCCTTGAATGGATAGGATGGCATGAGTGCGAATTGAAATGCTAAGTATTGTAGATTAATGAGGACGTGGGTATGCATCATTTTCGCTCCAAGTTGGAAAGAGATGATCATAATTGATCCGTTCTCGCTCTGAACTGTCATCTTTGCACTTTATGCTAGGGTTAATTCATTGTCATAAATTACGAAAAAGGATCTATGACTATCAGACAGAGCAGAAGATTGTAACTGAAACTGTAAAATTCAAAAGCTGATTATTACTGCGCTTTAAATTATCGATCGAGGACCAGTACGATCTTGGACTTTTCGAAAACTTGATTTACTGCTTAGACTACTAGCTAGGGTAGTATTTTGTTATGGTTCCATCTTATTTGACACTCTTTTTTCGATAATGCTTCTTACCGGACGTCCGGCACGTCGAACGCACCTTCTCCACTCATCCGTGCTTGTACTCATCCACTCGCTCTCTCGGTTCTCTCCTCCACACACTCATCCGCTGGCTTGCTGGATCACTGCCACCCCACCTGCGCTGCGCTCCGGGCCTGCTAGCGCCCCCGTGACAGACGCCGCGCGCTGCACGCCTACTCGCTGCCTCCCCGCCCACCCGCTGGCACTCCCTTCCTCCCCCTCCGCGACCTCCATTGCTACCTCACGCCCCTAGTGACTCGGCCCCCGCTCCCCCCGGGAGACGAGGACAACGACGGCGGCTTCGACGAGGTAGATCGGTCCTCCTCTAGATCTAAGTCCTCCTCCTCCTCCTCTGGATCTGAGGGACACGGTGGTGGCTAGGGTTCCGATGAGATCTGGAGTCCTATTCCCTCCTCCCTCCGGTGAGCTCAAAGGTGATGAGCCAGGGGTTTGGAGCAGCCTGCACATCGAACCCATTCACTTGCTGTTAGTACGTCTTTATTGTTTCTCCGTGTTGCAAGGGGATTTTTGGATGTTGCAACATATAATTTTTAAATGTTGCAATAGGGTGATTCATGTGTTGTAGAAAGGGAGTTCTAATATTGGGATTGTATTTTCCCCTAATGTTGCAATAGAAGATTTTAATTGTTGAAATTACCCTTTTCAAATGTTGCAGCACTGAAAGGTGATTTGAGATGTTTCTATTTCTATGTTTCATGGTTGATTTTGCGATGTTGCAATACTACTGTCTGAGACGTTGCAGTACATAATTTTTGATGTTGCAGGACATATTTTTCGATGTTGCACTACATAGTTTTGCGATGTTGCAGTATTTATATTATGAGGTTGTGCTATATAGTTTACATAATTTGTGATGTTGCACTTGAAAGTGTTTCGTGCTCTTAGGATAGGGGCGCGGGGGGAGCGGGCCACGGTGGGGGAACGGGGCGCGGTGGGGAACGAGGATATTGGTGCGGTGGGGAATGGGGTGCTGTGGGGAACGGGGCGCGGCGGGGGACAGGGGGTGCAGCGCGGATGGTGGCGTGTCAGGACTGCTATATGACAACAAGTCGTGGGCTCTGGCTTGGCCCACAGACTGAAACAGGAAGGGGAGCAGCGACTGCTACACCGAATCCGAGTAGAATAGGCCAAACTAGCTGGACTCCTATAGGAAATTACCTTCTATATCTAGTACATGATACCTTCTTTGGATCCGATTAGGATTGTAACTGCACTACAACCTTCTCTAGCGATATAAAGAGAGGTTGTGGGCAGCCATTTAAGAATGAACGATATGACATAATTAATCCAACGCAAAGGTTAATGCTGACTAGATGTAATGGCTATTATTTGATTACGATCGAGGGCCTAAAACAGTATAAATCGACTGTCTCTGCGTTCACCGTCGAGTTCCAGCATACGCCGAAGCCCGAACAACTGTCTCGGGTACCCCCGTGGCAGGCTATCGGTGACCAAATATTGACAGCTAGCGCGCTAGGTAGGGGCTTTCGGCGGATTTGTATCTAAGAGCTCGACGAACCTCGACAACATGATCTTCTTGACGGGATCAACCTTTATCTTTGGATCATAGATCTACGAGGCAGACGACGAAGGCAAGCTCTAAGGACGTCTCCTCGAGGATCATGAAAATTAGGTAGACTTCGTTCTTTCAGTGAGATTGACAGAAGAACTCACCGAAGAGCTCTCACATCTTGTGATGTCTGAATCGACTCAGGCTTCGCTAAAGATTGAATTCAACTCAGACTCTAAGGCAGAATCCTCCTCGGAAACCAGTTCCGGTTCTTTTCAAGGAAACCGAGTTCTTTTCCAATGGGACTCCGGAACACATCTTCAATCCATCAAGAGATCAACTCAAGCTTACTTCATAATTCTTTCATAAAATTGGACCCCTTCCCGTTCAGACTCAACAACATGACGAAGTCATGCCAGATTCTACTCCAAGAAGCAGTTGGATTAGTGCAAAGGGTACCACTCGCAGGAGCCTAAAAAGGCCTCATACTGACCATAACACCACAAGATTGCCTCGTCCACTGGCCGAGTTCTGTCTTCGGAGGTGGCGACATCCGACTGGTTGATTAAGCAACAATTCTATCCTACCAAGAAGGGAGTACGCTCTATGACACCGACACCTCTACAGAGATCATTAGCAACTCTAATGGCGCAGTCACAGATGCAGAAGCAATGCATGCTCGAAAAATATTCATGATTCGACGACCACCTCTAATTCCGCCGAAAGCACCCGACATCAGGTCCTCAAATAAGTCAGAGTCCAACATATCACCCAACACTCTAGAATACGATGGCGAGACTGAAAGCTAGAAGCGTGCTAGGGAAAGGAAGAATAAGTTTAAAGAAGGTCGTAGACGCCGTGCAAGGCAACGCAAAGAAGCCTGGACAATATACGAGTCTGACCTAGCTGAATATGATAGAAAGAAGTTGGAACAAGAAACAGAAGAATGATACGTAGCTGGGAAGGCAAACAACTCTCCATACGACAGGATCAGAGAACTAGCCAAAGAACTCAACGCTATTTCTCACCCCAATGAGGAGCAAGAATGGCTCAGGGAGGTTCTTCGGTCGATAGCCTTAAGAGCACATGACAGGAGGACCTGCTCAAGACCACCCGCAAGATCAGCATCTCATAGACAAGAAAATCAAAGTCAAAGGAGGTCCGCTTTCGAAAGACTAGGGCCAAACGGAAGCTACAACAGAGAAAGCAGAAGGCACCATAGTCAAAGCAATCAAGTTGAGCAACCGAGGGAAGGCAGGAGCAGAGTACCCATCCAAATAGCTCCACGGAACTACTCTCACCAAAACAACAGCTGGCAGGAAGGGGGAGTTGAATTAGAGTATAGAGAAGCTGGAGCACATGACAGGTTCCCTTACTTTGCAAGCCAACTTGCTTCGGTACGGCTACATCACAAATTCAAACCTTCTAACCACTCCAAATACAATGGTAAAACCAAACCCAAACAGTGGCTTAGAATCTACTCTCAGTCAATCGAACTAGCCGGCAGAGGTGATGACATCAAAGCAGTCTTCTTCCCTATGGCATTAGAGACTATGGCTCTCCAATGGTTTGATAAACTAAGTCCTAGATCAATTAGGGGATGGGGGGACTTGCAGAGATCTTTTTGTGAAAATTTCGCACGCATCATCATGCACCCTATCACCCATGCAGAACTAAAGGGACTCAAATAGAAAGGTAGCGAAAGCCTCATAGACTATTATCGTCGATTTGGTGAACTACGTGCTCAAGTACATGACATCACTGAACGAGAAGCAATCGAAGCTTTCTCCCACGGGATCATGGCCAAGTGGTAGTTTCAAGACTTTTGCAAAGAGAACCCGACAAACAATGAAGAGTTCAGACGCACAGTAGAAAAGATGATCACTGCAGAGGAGAAAACAAGAGAAAGGTTCCTGGATAGAAACAACTGAGACAACCTGGACGGGCAAAACCATCAAAACAATGGGCATCAAGACAGAAAGCGTGGACCTGACAACACCGTAGCTATGGCTGACCAATCAAAGAAATTCTCAAAATTCAAGAAATTTGAAGATATTAAGAATATGCATTGTATATGGCACCCTCAAGGAAATCACACAACTGGATATTGCCGCATCTTCCTCGACAGATATACAAGAAAGGACAACAACGGAGACAAGAAAGAAGATGACCAGAAGAAAGATAAGGACAACCCAGGGGATAAGGGACTTCAGCAATCAAAGCGGATGACAGCAGTCATCTTTGCTGAAATTTTGGGTTCTAGGAGCTAACACCAGGACAAGCTAGCTCTACGAACCATCATGGCGGCAGAACCAGCTACTCCCAGATACCTCAATTGATCATAGTACTCAATCTAGTTTTCAAGAGAGGATAAATGGACTAGCGTGGGAAATGCTAGCCACTACCCACTGGTTTTAGATCCAATAATTGCTTGTATGACCGTCACAAAGGTGTTGATCGATGGGGGAGCTGGAAGATGGGATTAGAATTCGCCAGGATGATTACTCCAACAAGCGTCCCTTTCTACGGGATAGTACCCGGCAAGGCAGCCATGCCACTTGGACAGATCACTCTACTGGTTACTTTTGGGACTCCCTCAAACTACTATACAGAGTTCATCAAATTTGAGATTGCAGACTTCGAATCTTCATATCACGCTACCCTTAGAAGACCAGCATTAGCTAAGTTCATGGCGATACCACACTACCATACCTCCTGCTCAAAATGTCAGGGCCCAATGGGGTCCTCTCCCTTAGAGGTGACTTGAAGCGTGCCTTTGACTGCGACGTACAAGCAGCAAAGGCACAAGTAGCCAGCGGAAGAGAAGATATAACGACCATAGCAGCTAAAATCAACCTAAAAAAACTAGAAGTCCTAGCCAAGAAGCCTAACATCCTTGCTCCTCCAAAAGAAGCCGACGTGAAGCAAATTGACCTGGGTACTGGTGATCCCTCCAAAACGGCGACCATCAGTGCCCACCTCTCGGCAAAATAGGAACTCGCGCTCACCAACTTTCTTTGGGATAACAAAGATATCTTCACTTGGAAGCCGGCCGAGATGCCAGGTGTCCTGAGAGAGTTGGCTGAGCACATAATTGATGTTAACGAAGGCTCCAAGCCTGTGAAGCAATGACTACAATGATTCTCAACCAATAAAAGGCGGCGATTAAAAAGGAGATTGCAAAGTTGATGGTGGCAGGGTTCATAAGAGAAATTCTTCATCAAGATTGGCTGGCCAGCCCAGTTTTAGTATAGAAAAAGAACACGCTCGAGTGGTGCATGTGTGTCGACTACACAGATCTCAACAAACATTGCCCGAAAGTTCCGTTTGGACTACCATGCATTGATCAGATAGTTGATTCAACAGCGGGATCTGCCCTATTGTCGTTTCTTGATTGCTACTCTGGGTATCATCAGATTGCATTGAAGGAAGAAGACCAGAGCAGGACATCTTTCATCATTCGACACCTACTGCTACAAAACCATGTTGTTTGGACTCAAGAACGCTGGCGCTACTTACCAGAGAGCTATCCAGACATGGTTTGGTGAGCAGATTGGCGAGAATGCAGAAGTATATGTGGACAACATAGTAGTAAAGACAAAAAAAACCAGACACACTAATTGATGACTTGAAACAAACTTTCAAGAATCTAAAGAAGTGGAAGTGAAAATTGAACCTAAACAAGTGTGTATTCGGAGTACCATCAGGACAACTACTCAGATTCTTGGTCAGTCATCGTGGAATCAAGGCCAGTACCAAGCGAATTCAAGCAATAACAGAGATGGGCCCTCCTCGATGTGTCAAAGATGTGCAGAAATTGACAGGTTGCATGGCAGCCCTCAATCGTTTCATATCATGACTCGGTGAAAAAGGGTTACCTTTCTTCAAGTTACTAAAGAAGACGGGCAAGTTCAAGTGGATAGAGGAAGCCAAGGAGGCTTTTGAAAGCCTTAAGGCATACCTCACCTCTTCACTCATCCTCACACCTCCAAAGAAGCATGAAGATATGATTTATACATTGTGGCAACTTCTTTGGTGGTAAGCGCAGCAATCGTTGTGGAGAGAGGAAGAAGGACGCATGTACAAAGTACAACGGCTAGTTTACTACATCAGTGAGATACTATCAGTTTCCAAAATCCAGTACTCACATGTGCAAAAACTACTCTATGCCCTCCTGATCACGTCTCGCAAGCTTCGCCACTACTTTGAAAGCCACAAGGTTACTGTGGTAATAAAATTTTCACTCAGAGACATCTTACATAATAGAGATGCAACATGGCACATATCCAAGTGGACAGTTGAACTTGGCGCTCTCAACATTGATTTCACCCCACGAAAAGAATTCAAATCTCAAGCCCTAGTTGATTTTGTTGCTGAATGGACAGAAATCCAACAACCTACGCTAGATGCCATCCTCGACCATTGGAAGATGTACTTTGATGGATCACTCAAACTAGGCAAAGCTAGCGCAGGCATTCTCTTCATCTCTCCAGAAAGAAAGCAACTAAAATATGTCCTTCAGATATTATGGCAAGCCACAAACAATGAAGCAGAGTACGAAGCACTCATCCATGGGCTCCGAGTAGCTATCTCCCTTGGAATCAAGCAACTCCTTGTCTACAGTGATTCGGCAGTAGTTGTTAATCAAGTCAACAAGGATTGGGATTGCACCAAGGATAACATGGATGCTTACTGTGCCAAAGTACGCAAACTAGAGAAAAACTTTCAATAATTAGAAATTCTACATGTTCTGCATGACTCAAATGTCGCAGCAGACATCCTCACAAAGCTATGATCGGACAGGGCAAAGGTCCCACCTGATGTGTTCATAAAGGAGTTGTTTGCACCCTCTGTCAAACAACCCGGTGAGATAACCCCTGAACTCTCAGCACCAACAACCCAGATTTTGGTAATCACAACATCATGAACACAGGATTTCATCGACTACAACAAAGAAAATAAGTTACTGATAAATAAAGAAGAAGCTACTTGGATAATTCGAAGAAGCAAGAACTATGTCCTCGTGGGAGACAACCTATATAGAAGAGCTGCATCATTAGGAGTACTCCTCAAATGTGTCTCATCAAAAAAAGGCAAAGAGATCTTAGATGAAATCCACTCAAGTTGCTGTGGAAATCACGTTGCTTCAAGAATGTTGGTCGGTAAAGCATTCTGCACCAGATTTTACTAGCCAACTGCTTTGAAAGACGCAGAAGAACTCGTCAAAAAATGTAAAGGTTGCCAAATGTTTGTAAGATAGGCTCACGTCCCAGCACACAATCTCATCTGCATCCCACATGCTTGGCCGTTCTCCTACTAGGGGCTGGATCAAGTGGGACCTCTCAAGAAAGTCAAGGGCGGTTTCGTGCACATCTTTGTGGCTATTGACAAGTTCATCAAATGGATCGAGTACAAACCACTCGTAAAATACAGCGCACCCAAAGCAGTCGAGTTCATCCAGGACATCATGAATCGTTCCGGCATGCCCAATCAAGTCATCACAGATTTGGGTTCTCCCTTCATGGCTATGGAATTCAAAAGTTGGGCACAGGATTATGGCATCAGCATAGATTGTGCATCAATCGCACACCAGAGGCCAATGGGCAAGTAGAGAGACCTAACGGACTCATACTAGCCGGATTAAAACCCAGGTTGTATGAAGAACTAGAGGACTATGGATCCAAATAGATTGAAAAATTGCTCAAAATAGTATGGGGGCTACGAACTCAAGTAAGCAGAGCTACCGGATACTCATCTTTTTTCCTAGTCTATGGATCGAAAGCTGTATTACCTGCTGACCTAATCTGGACATCACCAAGAATTGAGCAATATGATGAAGGAGAAGCGGACCATACCAGAAGACTGGAGCTAGACAGCATAGAAGAAGTCAGAGTCAATGCTACTCTACAATCCGCTCGTTATCTTCAAGGTTTAAGACGCCACTACAACAAAAGTACCTAATCTCATTCCATCCAAGTCAAGGATCTAGTACTGTGAAGAATACAAAAGGTAGATGGACGTCACAAACTACTCAGCCCGTGGGAAGGCCCTTTCATCGTCGCCAAGGTCACCAAACCAAGAACATATGAGCTAATAACCGAAGACGGGATACAAGTCAGAAATTCATGGCACATTAGCTAGCTATGAAGATTCTATGCCTAAACAGCATAGGACTCATTCTTCTATAGCAAGAAAACACTATGTAATCAAGATTCATGATAAAAGAAATAAAGATAATGTTTCTCACCAACGATTGTCTTGCTAAGATCTACAAAATCTATCCCAGAGTTATTCAGCCCGGATGAGAGGAAAAGAGCTGAAAAGAAGCTTGAGCTTGCCCTATGCCAAGCCTTTTTAGGCTTGGATGAGAGTAAGAAGGCTAACAAGCCAACACTCAACTTATCCCGAGTTGTTTTCACAGCATGGATTAGCCAGATAGTGCTCGCCCTAGCCCAGAGTTGTTCAGCCTGGATGAGAGAAAAAGAGCTAAAAAGAAGCTTGAAGTCGCCCTATCCTAAGCCTTTTCAGGCTTGGATGAGAGTAAGAAGGCTGACAAGCCAACACTCGACCTATCCCAAGTTGTTTTCACGGCACGGATGAGAGCGAGATAGCGCTCATTCTAGCCCGGAGTTATTCAGCACGGATGAGAGCAAAAGAACTGAAAAGGAGCTTGAGCTCATCCTATCCCAAGCCTTTTTAGGCTTGGATGAGAGTAAGAAGGCTGACAAGCCAACACTCGACCTATCCCGAGTTGTTTTCATAGCACAAATGAGAGCCAGATAGCGCTCGTCCAATCCCGGAGTTATTCAGCCTGGATGAGACCAAAAGAGCAGAAAAGAAGTATGAGCTCGTCCTATCCTAGGACTTTTCAGGCTTGGATAAGAGTAAGAAGGCTAACAAGCCAACACTCGACCTATCCTGAGTTGTTTCTATAGCACGGATAAGAGCTAGACAGCGCTCACCCTATTTTTTATGGCTCAAATGAAAGCCAGATAGCGCTCACCCTATCACAGAGTTATTCAACAATGGACAAAACAACCTGACCTACCTAGCGCCAACGCTCGACAAGACTCATGAAGATGTAAAAACAAGAGTACGACCAATTGGTGGGACATAACTCTAAAGCACCTAGATACGCCCACAACGATTAAGGCTTATATCCAGCACATAGCTAAAGAAAATTCCAAGATCTGGGAAAACAACTCAAAAAGAGTCATAAAAGGACGACTACTCAAATAATTCAAGCAAAATAGTAAAAATGTATCCAAAAAGCTAGAGTTTCTTTACAAGGTAGCATATAAAGTATATCTTTACAAAGGAGGCGCCTGGGTACTACAAAGCCTAGCTGTCAGCTTCATCATCAGAAGAAGGAAGTTAAATATCAAGCTTCTCGGCGATGAAGCTAGCCAGATCTTCAACTTAAAGCTCAGCATTCTCGATGGACTCCAAGTAGTTGTCGTCATTGGCTTCCTCCCTAAGCTTTTCCAAAGGGACCGTTGGAGCAAGAACCCGGATATGTGCCAAGACGTTCTTGACGCACGTCTAGACCCCCTTCGTGATGAAACTCTGCAGGCGCACAGGGATCAGTGGGATGAAGTCACCCTAGGTCCCTCCATCATCTTCAGGACTTCAAAGAAGCTTGGCAATGGTCTTAAAAGATTTCCACAATGTGGCAAACCATTGATCAGGTACCGTAGGCTTCTTGGATAAATCATCAATGGTTTTCATTCCCTGCACAAGATCTCGGTCAGCACCAAGTCCAATTAGCTAGGCACGAGCGAGTTCTTCTTCAGCACAAGCTTTTGCCTCCTCGGCCCTATTGTGATGAGAGCGAACTGATATCTTCATTTCTTCAACATTCTCCAAAAGCTTCTGCTTATCTCTACGGAGGGCTGATCAAGGCAGTTAGAGAAAATCAGACAAATAAAGAACAGAGAAATAAGAGAAAAGAGGAAACAAAGCTTATAAGAACTCGGGATACCTTCACACTCCTTCTTGAGACTATCAAATTTCCTGGATAACTCTTGCAAGGCAGCCATGGCATCATCCCTCCTCTGCTCCGCCTCAATGACTTGCGCGCGGAGAGCCCTCTCAGAAGATTGGCGCCCTTGGCGCTTAGTATCCAACTCCACCTCCTTATTGGCTAGCTCCGCCTTCAGCTGGCTTAATTCAAAAGTCAGCTTCTTCTCAGTCTCACTCGAGCCAAAGAAGCTAAAGTGATCTCGAGAGAAGTACTTCTCTCACAGAGAAAGGAAGGAAATGAGAAAAAGAAGTAAAAGAAGCCGGAATGCCAAAAATAAGAAAAAAGAACATGCGTACCTGAGGCTGCTCTCCAAAAGAAGTCACTCTAGCTGAGAGGTTCTTCCAAACCACGGTCAGCTTGGACAGACGATGGGTGGCATCAAATTCTAACACCACATCATTTTCTAGATGCTGACTGCTTGAAGCGTGGCCAACAAGAGAAGAAGTCGGCAGAGGAGTTAAAACGACGACCAGAGCCATGTTTTGCACAGTAGAAGCCCCAGCCACTTCCAAAGCTTGTTTTCTACCACGGTCATGATCACCTTGGGACTGGGCGACTCCACAACGGCTTGATCATCCTCCTAGGCCACCGCCTCGCCCACAGTCGCCTCGCTGATCGTACGCTCCGAATCTTGGGACTCGGTGTGCGGAGGAGCACCAGCCGACTGAGATAAAGTCGGCTGAGGGTTGGGGGAAGGCGATGACGATAGCCTACAAGATCACAAGGAACTCTCCAATAAGGATACAAACAAGAAAAATGAGGAACAATGATGGAACAAGCTAGTCAAAATTCACTCACTTGGATGTTCTCTTTATGCTGATACCCCCAAGCCGAACAGATGACTTAGGCGGGGCATGGCGGTTGAAAAAATATCATCACCGCCCTGCATCAAGGTTGGCAAGATTGGCGCTTGAGTCCCTGCAGAACTCAAGCTCGACCCCCGCTTACTACAAAAGACGAAGGCGAGACGAATAAGCAGAAGAAATCGAATCAATGCAAGACTAAACAGGAACGAACGCTCCAAACTACTCACCGACGAGTAGCAAGGGCCAAATCATCTTCTTCATCCTCACCCTCGAGGAGCTCGACCACGCTTCCATCTGAAAAGGAAAAAAAGTACTCGGTTAAAGACACAAACATACACCAAGGAAGCCGAAGAATATTGATACGCTCACCTAGGAGCATGCTACCTATGACTTGAATACCTGGATGAGTACTTAGAAGATGGGCTTCTTGGTGGTGGACGCACTAGTGGAAGTATCATCTGCCTGCGCCCTCTTGGAGGTGGTGTGAGGAGCTCAAGGAACTAGGTGTGGAACATATTCAACATAATTACCGAATTCCCCAAAAGACATGCCAGAAAGTATAGTGACAGAGCGGGATTTACTAGTTACAGAGGCTCCCGCCTGGTTCTTATCAACCCCTGCCCCAATAGGGTTGGTCTCGGAGGACAGCGGGGGCAAATCATCAAAATTCCACCCCAAGTCCTACAAACAACCAAAAAATAACAAGGTAAGCAGAAGAAAGAGAGACAAAAAGTACTCGCAATAATTAAACAAAGGAGGAAAGTACTCACGAAGGACAAAACAACTTATAGAAGGGGGCGGTCGATCAGCATGGTACTCTGGGACCGTACGAGGGACGATGGTCATCCCCTTTAGGACCTTCTTGAGGGGCTCGAAAACCTCTTCTTCTGTCAACTCCAGAGCTGGAACCATCCGAGATGGGTTCTCAGCTCTAGAGTACTCGAAGCCGTAGTTCTACCTCGCCTTTAGAGGTTGAACCCGAGAATGAAGGAAGCTGGTGACAATCCCAAATCTAGTCAAGCCTTGCTACTTCAGAGTCTGAATTTTCTCAAGCAGCGGCTTGATCTTCTTGAGCTCCTCACTCGTCAGAGGGGCCTTCTCCCAACGGTCATTGACCACAGGACCGGAATTTGAATGAATAGCAAGAGGAGGGTATATGTTCCTAGCATAAAACCACTCAGAACGCCACTCCTTGACAGAATCAACCAAGTCGTAATCGAAGAACAAACCTCTACCAAAATTGAATCCCAGAACCACCCAGAGGAGAAGTACTGTCACTCCGAGGGTGTGGTTTCAGGCAGAAGAAATAGCAAAACAAGGAAATAGAAGGAAGGATTCCAAGGAAAGTCTCGTAAAGATGAACGAACACTGAGAGATGGAGGACAATGTTTGGATTAAGGTGGTTTAAGGAAATACCAAAGTATTGAAGAAAACGATAAAAAAAAGGAGATGCTGAGAGGCAGAGTCCAGCACAGATGAAGGAGACGAAGAGAACGGTCTCACCAGGGCTAGGGGAAGGAACCCGGTGCTCGCCAGGGGTCTTTCAATCAGCTAAGCCTTGATCTTGGATCAAGCTATCGCTGACCAACTCCTGCAGCTGATCCTCTGTGGTAGTCGGGAAAGGCCAGATCTTCTCCGCAGCCCTCATGGCGATGAACTCATGATTTTCAATCACCTTGAGCGCCTCCCCCTCGTCCACCAGAACCTCCTTCGACTTTCTACTTGACACCTTCTTCTTGACCATTCAATGATGGTGCTCTAGTCTCACGGAGAGGATGGCGGCAATGCGTGGGCAGTGGTGGCACTTGAGCGACGGCGATGGCAGCAGCAAAGCTCTGAAGGGAGGTTAGGGTTTGGCGAAGGCAAAATGCTAAGGCAAGCAAGGAAAAAGAAGAAGGTCCCCTTATATAGATTTACAATGGTAAAACTCGGCCTAAACGACCCGTTAAGCCAACAGATCATTTTCACCTTTTACGCATTGAATGTAAGACGCAACCGAAGCAACAGATTGCAAGCCTTTTCACAACCGAACAGTACAATGGGTAGATTTCAGACTTATCCATTCACACTGCGCCATTACAAAATTGTTATAGCTCGTTCAACTCAGAAAGGACTCGCCATTCGCAAGATACATAGAATATAATATAGAACACTACCAAAGAATAGGGATTTTCCATAAATAACCTGGATGATACTCAAAAGCACTCAGACAAGCAAAAAAGGAGACAACAATTCAGAAAATAAGATTTTTTTTCTATTACAAATATCCTCAAGGGATACAAGATTACAGATCTCACAATACTCAATGAACTCGGTACTACGACGAACAAGGTAGCAACAAGGAGCATAGAAAGAACACGGCTCTAGAAATGACTACGTGCCTCTAGTTGCTACTCGGCAGAACACACTCCACTCAGCTATACTATTTTCTTCAAAGGAATAGTCCAGTGCATCCAAGATTGGTGTCAGTGGCACATCGTAACAACATAGACTAGGTGAGGCTCATAAGCATCTGTCTACCCAAGCCCGATGTGATCCTGGATCAGATGCTGATCTGAATCGGACAGTCTCAAGGAAGAGTGGAAGGATCAACTCGGAACTGCTGGATGAGGGAACACATCCCACATCATAAGTCTTCTTCCACCTGTCAAGATGGACTACCCAGCGCAATACCACCGCGAGATTAGTCTACCTCTAATCTCTATCACAAGACTTCTTCTACCCACTACAAAATATACGAGACTTACAACTCACGTCCGCGGGCTGCTCTACTTTACAAACTACCATATTCATGACTACAAGACTTCAAGATCTACATCAAGACTTTACCGGTTTGCAGCAGCTTGCTAGGGGGTATTTATAGGCCAAGGAGCGGCATACATGGACCTAGTGCACCAACAAATCAAACCTGAAAAAGGATTCAAAGAAGTGATAGAAAGTAGTAAAGGAAAAAACAATCACGTGTGAAGACACAGTACTCGAGGAAGGTATATCCAGAAGAATATGCCAACACTGTACAACTTGTGACTGAATAGCATTTATACTCAACCACCACCTACCACCTATCTCTGACAAAAAGTAGGCTACCTGAGAACATGACAAAAGACCCTCTATCCGAGTTCTTGAGCAAAAGAACTTAGATATATGCTCGGGGGCTACAGGGTACATATCCTTAAAAGAGATTTTTAATTTTTCCAATGATCAAAATCCAAGACCCTCCAACTTTTTGTCCCAAATAGCAAGAGGCTCAGGGGCTACACTCACTGAGTGCACTTTTTCTTCAAAAAAGTGCACATCACTCAAAAGACTTTTTCAAGAAAAGACCACTTCAAGACTTCTCTTTGAATGAACCCAGACCGGGCTTGTGTTCACCAAGCGTGGCTAGGAAAACAAGGAGGCTTTTGAATTCAACCATGAAATACTCGGGGCTTGTCGATGTGGGACCCATAGGGTTCTCCAGTGATATGACAACAAGTCGTGGGCTCTGGCCTGACCCACAGACTGAAATAGGAAGGGGAGCAGCGACTGCTACACCAAATCCAAGTAGAATAGGCCAAACTAGCCGGACTCCGTTAGGAAAGTACCTTCTATATCTAGTACAGGACACCTTCTTTGGATCCGATTAGGATTGTAACCGCACCACAGCCTTCTCTACTAATATAAAGAGAGGCTATGGGCACCCCTGTAAGAACGAATGATACGACACAATCAATCCAAAGCAAAGGCTAACGCCTACTGGATGTAAGGGCTATTACTCGATCACGATCGAGGGCCCGAACCAATATAAATCGACTGTCTCTACGTTCAGCGTCGAGTTCTAGCATAAGCCGAAGCCCGAACAACTATCATCGGTACACTGTGGCAGGCTATCGGTGATCAAACATCGACGTACGGTTTTCTCAGATACTATTTGCATCACTATTTTAAGTGGGCCACAGCTCTCTGGGAAGGGAAAGAAAGTGAAATTATTAATAGAAGAATCCAACGATTGAAAAAAGTTATTTTCATTTATTTATAGAAAAAAAGTACAACACCACGCTAATGAGCCGCGGCCCATCTCAAGCACAAATTTCAAATGATGAAAGCAACAGGCTTCTTCTCATGTTGGTGGGCTTGAAAATTGTACTAACAAGTACACCCTGAGTAAGCCCAACTAAGGCCTTATTGACTGTCCATCAGAAATTGGACCAGGTCAAACTCAAGACTAAGATGTCCAATTAGGCAATTATTTTACTCTAATTTGTAACGTGAAATTTCTCGCACACCGATCTCTTTTTCTTTTATTACTACTGGTAACTAGTAATAACTCCTCACTAGAAAGCCATGGAGTGGAGGGTGTGTTAGCGCACATGCCCAATTTCTTGGAAGGACACAGTTCATCAAATGATCTAGCTTTACAGAATTTATTTATTTATTGATTGATTGAGGAAGCATTTTATTGACTTAAGATAATTACATCGAGCTCACGATCGATTTAGTACTATCAAAACAAAACATAACCTAATTAAATTTTTGGTAGATATATATTGTGGGAAATCATCGCAAATGGTGCATTCTAAACACGTACGGTTTTCCTTTTCAACACAGGTCAATTCGTAGGATCAATTAAAACGTCACGTGGAAGGAGTTCGTTGCCACAAATCCTCGAATGGATTGGATGCCATGAGTGCGAATTGAAAGGCCAACTATTGTAGATTGATGAGGGGATGTGGGTATGCATCATTTTCGCTCCAAGTTGGAAAGAGATGATCATAATTGATCCGTTCTCGCTCTGAACTGTCGTCTTTGCACTTTATGCTAGGGTTAATTCATCATCATAAATTACGAAAAAGGATCTACGACTATCAGACAGAGCACAAGATTGTAACTGAAACTGTAAAATTCAAAAGCTGATTATTACTGCGCTTTAAATTATCAATCGAGGACCAGTCTGATCTTGGACTTTTCGGAAACTTGATTCGAGTTCCGACGAGCTCTGGGGTCCTATTCTCTCCTCCCTCCGGTGAGCTCGAAGGTGATGGGGCAGGGGGTTGGAGCAGCCTGCACCTCGAACCCATCCCTTTGCTGTTAGTACGTCCTTACTGTTTCTCTGTGTTGCAAGGGGATTTTTGGGATGTTGCAACATATAATTTTCGAATGTTGCAATAGGGTGATTCATGTGTTGTAGAAAGGGAGTTCTAATGTTGGGACTGTATTTTTCCCCTAATGTTGCAATAGATGATTTTAATTGTTGAAATTACCTTTTTCAAATGTTGCAGCACTGAAAGGTGATTCGAGATGTTTCCATTTCTATGTTTCATAGTTGATTTTGCGATGTTGCAATACTACTGTCTGAGACGTTGAGTACATATTTTTCGATATTACAATACATAATTTTTGATGTTGTAGGACATATTTTTCGATGTTGCACTACATAATTTTGCGATGTTGCAGTATTTATATTCTGAAGTTGCGCTATATAGTTTACATAATTTGCAATGTTGCACTTGAAAGTGTTTCATGCTCTACTAGCTGGGGTAGTATTTTGTTATGGTTCCATCTTATTTGACACTCTTTTTTCGATAATCCTCCTTATCAGACGTCCGACGTGTCAAACGCACCTTCTCCACTCATCCGTGCTCATACTCATTCGCTCGCTCGCTCGGTTCTCTCCTCCACACACTCATCCGCTGGCTTGCTCACTCACTACCGCCCCACCCACGCGCGCTCCAGGCCTACAGCGCCCCTGGGATGGACGCCGCGCGCTGCACGCCAACTCGCTGCCGCCCCGCCCGCCTGCAGGCACTCTCTTCCTCCCCCTCCGCGACCTCCATTGCTACCTCATGCCCCTAGCGACCTAGCTCGCGCTCCCCCACGGGAGACGAGAATGACAGCGGCGGCTTCGACAGGGTGGGTCGGTCCTCCTCTAGATCTAAGCCCTCCTCCTCCTCCTGTAGATCTAAGGGACACGGTGGTGGCTAGAGTTCCGACGAGCTCTGGGGTCCTATTCCCTCCTCCCTTCGGTGAGCTCGAAGGTGATGGGACAGGGGTTGGAGCAGTCTGCACCTCGAACCCATCCCCTTGCTGTTAGTACGTCCTTACTGTTTCTCTGCGTTGCAAGAGGATTTTTGGGATGTTGCAACATATAATTTTCGAATGTTGCAGTAGGGTGATTCATGTGTTGTAGAAAGGGAGTTCTAATGTTGGGACTGTATTTTTCCCCTAATGTTGCAATAGATGATTTTAATTGTTTAAATTACCTTTTTCAAATGTTGCAGCACTGAAAGGTGATTCGAGATGTTTCCATTTCTATGTTTCATGGTTGATTTTGCGATGTTGCAATACTACTGTCTGAGACATTGAGTACATATTTTTCGATATTACAATACAGAATTTTCGATGTTGCAGGACATATTTTTCGATGTTGCACTATATAGTTTTGCGATGTTGCAATATTTATATTCTGAAGTTGCGCTATATAGTTTACATAATTTGTGATGTTGCACTTGAAAGTGTTTGGTGCTCTTGGAATAGGGGCGCAGGTGGGAGGGGGGAACGGGGATATTGGCGCGGTGGGGAACGGGGCGCTATGGGGAACGGGCCGCGGCGGGGGACAGGGCGTGCGGCGTGGATGGTGGCGCGTCAGGGGGGTGGGCCGCGCACGAGTCGTGTGGATTGGGCCGCTACGACTGGTGGGCAGACGCTCGTATTGTTTTTGAATTGAATCGTTATGTGGATTGGTCAGAGACGGATGGCTCCTGTTACGACAATCGAATGCCCCCGAGGTGTGTCTGGATGCGCGCTCGCTCCGAACGTCCAGGCGCTAGGATAACCTTTTTTTTGCCAAGGATTTGACACTCTAGTTGGCTAGTTAGAGTTGAAGCCTACTAGGTACAGTATTTATTTGTGGTTTATTTGGCATGATTTTGCTTGGCTTCTTGCTACTGAACAGGAGAAGACAAAAATCTGGTTTCATCGGCGATGTACTGATGACCGCACTCACCGAGTCAAAAAGAAAAAAAACGTGGGCGTTCGTTGCCCATGTGCGTTTGGACCATCGTTAGCAGCCTTGGGTTGACGGCCAGGTTCGGCTCGCTTAGCTATAACCAGAGTCAGCACAAAACACATGGTATGGTACGGTCCGCATGCTTCCTGGCTGCGACAATTTCATTCTTGGCCATGCCAAGGCATGCAATTTTTTCCAACCCATGTGGTTGGCTTTTGCGACCACTATTTATTTGTTATGTTGCACGCATCCAAATGCAAGTCCAGACACAACACAAGAAGCATCCTTTTCAAAGTTCCTGCAGGCCAAAGTTGGATGGTTTCCTTCCCGTTGAAAAAAAAACTCGGCCTATGGTGGGCAGACAGCTCCCGCAACTTTGTGCTCAAGGCAAAATACCTTCTTATGCAGGGCGAGAAATCCCCGAAACCCATGCGCCGCTCTTACACAGTGGTCCGTTACCCCGTGAGAAAACACCCTGAACCCTATGCCCCGCCCTTACACAGTGGCCTGTTACTCCGCGAGTGGGCCGTTCCATTTATCTCTGCTTTGGGAAAAGTGAGGCAGGCGAGAGAGTTTTTTGCGCATTACTGTAGCTGTGCCGTGGCAGGCAGGAGTCGAACTCCCAACCGCCGGCATCCCACGACGGAGACGCTGCCAACCGAGCAAGCTTGTCCGCTTGACGGATGGAGCCACGACGGTGGCGCATGTGCATGAATGCGTCAGGAGTAACAATAACAATTATATATATAGTTATATATATACATTATATATATAAAAAGTTGGCTAGAGTAGTAGTGCGCGCTCTAGCTAGAAAAGCCGAACAAAATTAGCGGCCTATCTGGTCCGTCGCGCGCTGGCTGCCAGCGGTGACCGAGTCGACCGGCCGGCCGGCTTGGTCCAAGGCCTGAGTGCATGCCGGCCTGACGGGTCAGCAGCAGGGATGAAAACGGTACGGATATTTTCCGACCGTATTCGAGACTGAATTCGTTTAGAGGGGTTTTAATCTGTCTGTATCCGAGTCCGGATATTTAACATCCGATACCGTATTCGTATCCGAATATTTAAATCACATATTTATGATGTCGATATCCAATCGTATTCTATTCGACATTTTTTATACTATCCGTATTCGAATCCAAATCCGGACATAAAGATGAAAACAAATATGATATCCGTGATATCCGTCCGTATCCGATCTGTTTTCATCCCTAGTCAGCAGGCCATCCCACCCACGGACGGCCGATAAAGCAGATGACTTCACTTGGCTCGTGCATCTCGACGGATCACAGGATGCGATAGGAAGTGAGCTTAGCTCATCTGGTTAGTGACAGGTGTGGTAATGCATTTAACCGCCTATGTTCAAGTCCTGTCTTAGACTAAATTTAGGTATCTATTTCTCCTTTTAATTAAAAAAACCACCTAGTTTCTCCTAGGTTGAGTCTCATATTTTTTTATCACAGGATGTGATAATGCATGTTGCACGGTGCAGTGGATAGGATATATATAATTAACCACTTCTCCTTTATTTTAGATGCCTGAATTTTTTTTATTGTAGTTGGTTAGGCAACATAAAATTTTGACATTGTTTGGCTATTGAAAAGAATGTTCTTTGTCTCTTGTATAAGTTGTCATTTTGATTGTGCTAGTTGTCTTTTTCTGAGTTGTTGCCTGAAAATTCTAAAAAAAAATCAGACCACCTCCGGTCAGTCGTTTAACAGTACTAGAGAGTATCTGTTGTTTGATTACCTAAAAAGTAAAGTTTAAGAGATTTTAATATTCCTGAGTTAAACCGAGCCAAAAAGTAAACTTTGATGACCGAAACATCCATTTTAAAAATTCTGGAAGAGTTGGATGATAGATAAGGGACGATAAAATTGAACATGAAAGGATGAACTTAGGCCCCGTTTGGTTTGGAGGAGTTAAAGTTTAACTCCCATCACATCAATGTTCCCTCAAATGCATGGAGTGCTAAATATAGACTAATTGCATGCATGTCGGCACAGATTAGGAGTAATTTACGAGACGAATCTATTAAGCCTAATTAGTCCAAGATTGGAAACTTTTTTGTCAAATAAGACGAAAGTGATACAGTGTTTGTTAAAATTTAACACCCAAACCAAACGGGGCCTTATTTTAGGACTTGAGAACTTGAGATGCTTTGACTTTTCGCGAGAATTGAAATGTGACTTATAATTTGGTACAGAGAAAGTATCAACTAAAAATTGGCTCTAAAATTTTTGACTAAAGCTAAAGGGCTGGTTTTTTTGACAGATGCCCGTACTCGCCGAGTCGCCGTACGTGGAAAAAAGAAAACGTGGGCGCTCGTTGGCTAGCAATTTGTTACTTTGTTAAGTTTGGGTTGACGATGTCCACGTTTAATTAGTTAGCCAGCCGAAAGCCCCAAACATGCATGCATGGTCTGCTTGCTTCTTGACAACTTTCTCGGCCGGTATGTGTATCTTTTGAATTGATTGATGCCTTCGCAATTTCCGTACACATGGTTTGCTTTTGCGACAATTAGTTGCCTTTGAGGCGTTCATACAATGGTGCATCCTCCAAATCGAGTGAGGCACACGAGCGAGCTGAGCATTCTTCTCAAGTTCGATCGATTCCTGCGCATACAAAAGCTGAATGCTTTCCATTGAAATGATGCTGGCGTTCCACGGACGGCAAACAAAGGATGATGACTCGCTCGCTGCCTGTCTGCCTTCGTCTCTCTTGCCGATCTTTCCTTTTAAGTTTTAACCTTTTACTATACTAGTAGTGTGCCCATGCTAACGCTACGGTGGCATTTAGACTTACAAATTAAAACAACCAAAATATGAGCTAACGAAACCGGTAACCTCTAAAACTTTGTAGCCACCTTTTTCATTCCAATTCTTTCTTTTCATTGATTACATTGCAACTCCACTAATTACAATACAACAAAACATGACGTAAATATATATTGTATGACCTCTAAAATTCTTTTTAATAAAACTGGCTATAAGTTTCTTAAAAGACTAAAATGAATGATGGCAGGCACCCTATGCCGCTGTAGCCCGTGCCACGCCACCCCGGCCGAGCCCCCGGTGATTTGCGGCGCAACAGCTACCCTACCTGTCGTCCGAACTGACTCCAGCGCCGGCAGCTCCGGCCAGCCGTGCCGTGTGTCGCCCCGCCTGGGCCGCGCCACCTCAGCACCCACAGACAAACGCAAGACAAGATATGCAATTTACGTGATTTAGTGCCTATATACAAAAACCATATGTAGTGGAATTTGTGGAAACAATTACCCTGCCCATCCTGTTTGGTCAGAACTCGGAAGCAACTGTGCGTCAGATACAAAACATTGCAGCAAATGCAAGGATACTCAAGGCCTACTGCAATCATCTGGATCTGGAGGCCCTTGCCATAACAGGCGATGGACTCGTCCATGCGGCCGAGCATGGCATGCGTGTCACAGGGGCGGAGCCAGGATTCAGATATAGGGGGGCCAGACGCACACTAAGTGTCGACAAAAATTATATAGTACCCACACGAGATCTTGATGTCAGCTTAAAATATAACGGAATTTGATATTGGCTTAAAAATCTGCAATAAATTACCTTTAATCTCTTTATCTTAGAAAAATGCTACTCCCTTCGTCATATTTTGACTTTAAAATTTGTACTGAAATAATGCATTCGACATGGTGTATGCTTAGATTTGGCATAACTGGGGATCTTTATTGAGTTCAATCTATGGGTTTGCGCCATTTAAATATTCCCTTAAGTTGCCTTAATTTTTTTTGGAATACACTATATGATAGGACGAAGAAAGTAAATATCTAAATTTTGAAGATAAGAATTGAAGGGACATTCTTTATAGATCAATAATTCATGTCATATATGTATTTTATTTAGCCACTTAACATTAGATAACCAAGAGATATATTTGAGAAAAGCAATCTAAAATTGGTTAGTGCATCTTGTTTATTTATAATCTCTAGTGATTAGTGAGACATAACTAAAAATAGTAATGAAAACTATGCAACGTTAGGGGGGGGGCCAAGCCCCTGCCCGCCCCCCCTTGTCTCCGCCCCTGGCGTGTCGCCGAGCTACATCCAGCCAGTGAAGGCAACGAGGGACCACTCCTCGCCCCTCTGGTCAGGCTCGGCACGCTGCTGCTGGTCGTTGCCATAGGCCGCTCTAGCCCTGGACTCACCCTCCCCCTTCCCCTCCCCCCTCCCCCTCGACGGTAGGGGCAGGCGGCGGCATGACGACGGCGCGCTCGAGGACAGGGATGATCGCCTGGCGTGGCAGCGGCGTGGTCGAGGCTCTAGTGGCCGAGGGTAGTATAGGCAGTGGCAATTTTACGCAATCAGAAAGGCTTAGTTCCTGCATATTTAAGAGAAAAAGAAATTGAGAAAGATCCACATTTATAAACAACATTGAGTCACAAAGTAAATATTAATTATCCAGGTCATCATACCGGAATCAAGCTTCATTGAAACTATATTGGTTTTCACCCATGGAGATTAGTGATATGTCAAATTTAATATATGGGCAGCTAAGGATTGAAGGCCAGATGAAGGCTCGTGTACACAACTAAATACTATATGTGATATTTGATAGAACTTAATAACTAAATATGAAGGATAGAACTTAACAACTAAATAAAAGAAAATGTGATAGATGGTGATTGTCACAACTTGCTGTTGCCCAGATGAAGGCTCGGGTACACTCTAAAATAATATAGGTAAAATATGACCACAAAACTACTATACTACAATAACAGGATTGTAAGGTAGAACAAAAAATAATAGTGAAAACCATGGTCATATCATTTGCTTATTGTAATACACAGATAGGCATGCCGCAGTGACCAGCTATTCTGAAACAATTTGGGGAAATTAATATTCAATCCGAGAGCAACACACACAAAAATAGGTATGATATGACCAGATGGGGGATTAGGTACAAAGTACAGACTAAACAAATTGATTGAAGTCACAGATGAGGCCAGTATGGATCACGCTGCTTTTCGGTGTCAGATCTGGAAAGCTAAAGATTCATGCTATTGATCAAACATACATACAAGAAGGTAATGCACGAAACCATATCCAGAAAACAAGGGGAGAACAGCGAAACAGAGACTAACTTGGAGGTGCTCATATGTGAGCAGATCGAGTGTCTGGCTGATTTAAGATAATCCCATGAATATGGTAAAAAAAGTGATCATCGAAAGAGTTTTTTTCCCCTTTTTTCAGGACGATATGCTCCACTGCCCTTCAATCGCAGCTTACAACAGCTTACAACAAATAAGTTTTCTGATTCTGCAAGAAGGGGGAAATAAGTTGACCTCTTTGCGCATAGTAGGGAATAGGAATTGGATAAGAATACAATTTTACTGCCATACCAGTTACCACATATCGAAGAAAATGATTTGTAGTACATGAATATCGGACTGGCGTCTGTTTCCAATAGTATCATATCAGAATAAATTCCTCACCTCGATCGTGCAAGCACTTCCCAGGCCAATACAAAATGAATGTTATGAATCAAACAAAACAAATAGACAGAAGAAACCGGAAGGGAAAGGAAACAAAAGGGATGCATCTGACCTCGAGCATAGCAATTGCCCGTGACACACCGGTCCTGGCGAGACACCGCATGGCGTCGTGCTCGAACATCAGATCCACCGCCTCCTTGAACGCCTCCAAGTTGTCCAGCCCATCCACCTCGACCCTCCTACCACCACCCCCGCCCGTAGAGGCATCCGGCACCATGGCCCACTACTAGAGATTCAGTCATCAGTGCCGGCCACATCACTGCCGAAATTAGGACAACCGGCAGTGATGACCCTTCACTGCCGGTTCTAGGCTCTGACAACCAGAAAATAATTAGGGGGTGCAAGAACCGGCAGTGATGACAACTATCACTGCCGGTTTGTGCCTCCCGCCGGCAGTGATGACAACTCCACTTATCACTGCCGGTTCAAGCCAAGAACCGATAGTGATTTGATTCTATCACTGTCGGTTCTAGGATAGAACCGACAGTGATGAGCCTGACAGCACAAAAAGGTTGTAGCCGTCATCTTCTTCCTCCACTCTTTTATCCCGAGAACAGAGGTGCGCGTTTGGGCCACTCCCTCCAATGTTGCGGTCGCCCAAATCCGTGAAGCTACCACTTGGATTTGGAAGAATGGCTTGATCTTTTTGCTTTAAGGTTAGTAACCAGCCTCCATTCCTTCGATTTTGTTGCTTAATTAGCTTTGTTTTGATGGCTATAATGCTTGATTCTCATTCTTATTTCTCCATTCTTCTACAGAGCACTTTTCTAATTCATGGCTATAATGCATTGTTAGTATGTGATGTTATAATTGGTTATTAGGAGTAGAGTAGATTCTTTTACAATGTTTATGAGCAAATTAACCCATGTGTCACCAAACAATGCATTGTTTGGAGTAGTAGTGGCGGATCTACAGGGGGCTGGGTGGGCTCCAGCCCCCCATAATGACTTGATTTACTACTAGAAACACTGTAGTAAAAATCTCAAATCACCATTAAATCTTCATGCAAATCAACATCTCCATTGTTTTTAGCCCCCCTTGATTATCATCCTGCATCCGACACTGGTTTGGAGCTACATTGTTATTCATGATCATGTCTCCAATTTTAGTATTTTTTTAAATTAATGTCTCTATTTTTATGTGGCATGGAGTAGAATAATTGTTCTACAATATTGTGCAATAAATATTTTTTATGGGGCTGCAATTTTTAATTTATATGGGCATTGTTTGAAGCTACATTGTTATTCATGATCATGTCTCCAAATTTAGTCTTTTTTAAATTAGTGTCTCCATTTTTATGTTGCATGGAGTAGAATAATTGTTCTTCAATATTGTGCAATAATTGTTTCTTATTAAAACTTTCCTATGTTTCCTCTGCCCGGCCCATTTTACCTGTGCAGACATGGATCGAGGGTGGATGTACGATCTGTCATGTACAGACCAACGGTACTTGACGAGCATCGACGATTTCATCAAGCTCGCTAGAGCCAATGCTGGGGACTCATAGCCTGTACTCTGTCCATGCAAAGATTGCAAGAATACGAGAAAATGGGGCGACGTGGAGCATATACGATTGCACTTGATTACTAGGGGGTTCATGAGAGACTACACGTTTTGGACTTTGCATGGGGAGGTTGGTCAAAATGTTGCATAAGAAAACAATGATGATGTGCCCATGCCTAGCGTATCCCTAAACGCATTTCTGCCTATTGATGATTACCAATGCTACACAGTACCTGTGCCTACCAACGATAATGTGTTTAGGAATACATTAGTTGACGACACAGAGGAAAATGATGGCATTTCACAGTTTCTACATGATGTGCATGGCGGATTCCTTAGTGCTACACAGTTGAAAAAACTGGAGATCATGAGAAAGGATGCAAAAACACCATTGTATCCGACCTGCCCAATAAGCAAACTAGAAGCCAACATCATGCTATTAGAGTTCAAATCAACGAATGGATTGAGTGATAAAGGCTTCGATAGCTTGTTAGGTATACTACATAAACTGCTCCCAAAGGGTAGCGAGTTACCAGAAAAGACTTACCTGGCCAAGCAAATGATTTGCCCAATCGGCCTCGAGGTTGAGAAAATACACGCGTGTTCCAACGATTGCATATTGTACCGTGGAGAAAAATACAAAGACTTGGATGCGTGTCCCAAGTGTAAAGCTCCCCGATACAAGCAAGGGCCGTCAAATCAGGGAAGCAAGACCAGAGGAGGGCCCATAAAGGTCGTATGGTATTTTCCTATAGCTCCACGAGTGTATAGGTTGTTTGCAAATGCAAAGTCAGCCAAACTGTTGCATTGGCACGGCGAAGAGCGTAAGAAAGATACAATGTTGAGGCACCCCGCCGACGGGTCGGACTGGAGGACTATCAACACTATGTTCTATAAGAACATCGGTGGAGAGGTAAGGCATCTTTGGATAGGTTTGAGCACAGATGGGATGAATCCGTTTGACCAGGTTAGAAGCAATCATAGCACTTGGCCAGTGACGCTATGTATATACAACCTTCCACCCTGGCTTTGTATGAAACGGTCATACATCCAGATGCCACTACTAATCCAAGGGCCAAAACAACCTGGTAATGATATCGATGTGCTTCTACAACCAGTGATCGATGAACTACTACAAATGTGGGAGACGGGTGTGAAGGATGTTTGGGATGAGTACAAAAAAGAACATGTCACGATAAAGGCTATACTTATCGCTACAATCACTGACCTGCCAGGGCGAGGTTGCTTGTCTGGATAGAAGACAAAAGGATACACTGGGTGTGTCGAGTGCTTGGACGAGACTGATGCTATACATCTACCAGAAAACAAGAAGATGGTCTATATGGGACACCATAGGTTCCTACGAAGGGATCACCCTTACCATAGGAATAGAAAAGATTTTAATGGGACTACTGAGAAACGTGGACCTCCAAAGTATCGAGATGGGAAACAGATACTTAAACAAGTAAGCAAACTCACAGATGTTGTCCTTGGGAAGGGGGAAGGTGCAGTACCAGCGCCAGCCGGTAGTATCTGGAAGAAAAAATCAATCTTTTGGGAACTACCTTATTGGCCACTTTTGAGTGTACGTCACTGTCTTGATCCAATGCACATAACTAAAAACGTGTGTGGTAACACACTTAACATGTTGATGAACACCGTGGGAACAACAAAGGATTCTCTCGCGACACGCTTGGACATGCAACACCTGGGCCTCAGGAAGGAGTTGCACCCAATAACTCTTGAGGATGGCCACTTGAAACTTCCGATGGCATCATGGACACTGAAAAAGGAAGAAAAGGCCATGCTTATTTATTTCTTCAATGATCTCAAAGTGCCAACTGGCTACTGTGCGAACCTGAAGAGGCTAGTTAATATGAGAGAACTTAAGTTTAACTATGGTTGTATGAAGGCCCATGACTGTCATGTCATTATGACTCAGCTGCTCTAGTTGCCCTGCGAGGTATCCTCCCTGACAAGGTCCGTGCCCCAATCATAAAGTTGTGTTCATTCTTCAACACGATCTCTGAAAAGGTCATTGAAGGGGCCAAGCTAGACCAGCTGAAGCAGGAGATAACCGAGATTCTATGCAGGCTTGAGATGCATTTCCCACCGACTTACTTCGACATATCAGTGCATCTACTTGTTCATCTTGTGGACCAAATTAAAGCCCTTGGCCCAATGTACCTACACCAGATGTTTCCTTTCGAGAGGTTGATGAAAGTTTTCAGGCGGTATGTTAGGAATAGATTCAAACCAGAAGGGAGCATGGTAGAAGGATGGACAACGGAGGAGGCCATTGAGTTCTACACATATTATATGGACATCAATCGGGTCGGAGTTCCAGTATCTCGTCATGATGGAAGACTAGGGGGCAAAGGAACGATAGGTGAGAAAGTTGTCAAAATAGTCGAAGTGGTTTCCTTCAGACAGGCACACTTCGCTGTTCTCCAGCAGGCCAACGGTGTGATGGCATACATTAATGAGCACAAGCAGTTACTGCAAAGTAAGCACATCGGTAGGTCATAGGCTTGGCTTGAGAAAAAACATAAGGAGGAATTCGGTGACTGGTTTCGACGTCGCATGCTAGGAATGGTGACGGGATGTCAGCTAGATCTCTTAGCTCCTGGACCTTCGACTACGGTGATGATGTACCAAGGTTATGATATAAATGGTTTTACATTTTACACAAAAAAACAGGATGGAAAGAGCACCAACCAAAATAGGGTTGTTCGTTTCGACGCCCACGATGAATACGGCACGGTGGAGGCAACATACTATGGTTTCATAGATGAGATATGGGAGCTAGACTATGGACGACAGTTGAAGGTCGCTCTTTTCCGTTGCCAGTGGGTCCGGCTAGATGAAATCAACACCGACAATGATGGGTTCACTACCGTTGATCTATCCAAGACCGCATACAGAGATGACCCCTTCGTCCTTGCAAAGGATGTTTTGCAAATCTTCTATGCAAGGGATAACAATACAAAGGGAAGACTACAAGTAGTCATGCAAGGCAAAAGGAAGATTGTCGGTGTTGAAGGAGTGACGGACGAATAAGAGTACAAAGGTTATCAAGAAATGGCTCCTTTTGGGGCAGGCATTACCCTACCTATCCTTGAAAAGGGTGACGAACCTGATTACCTCCGGAGTGATCACGATGAGGTCATCATAGTTAGAATATCATAAACTATGTAATCCTTAATAAAATGTTGTTTTAGTAATTTGCATCGAATTTGAGATCATATGGAGTTGTAGAGATTGATGAGTTCTACCACTATTATTTTGGAACTTTGTTGATATAACGGATGCCATGTTTCCAACAAAGTGACATAACTTTGTGTGAGACAGAGCACTTTATGAGACATGCCTAATAAAACTTTCTCAAATTGAGAAATGACTAAAATAAAAGTTGTAGACATTCATGAGTTCCACAACTTTGTTGTTTATAACTTTTCCATTTGAGATCAATTGGGGACCCAAAATATTTAAAAATAATCAATATCACTGCCGGTTCTAATAACCACCCGGCAGTGATGTCCCATATCACTGTCGGGTGGTTATTAGAACCAGCAGTGATATGGGACATCACTGCTGGGTGGTTATTAGAACCGACAGTGATATGGGACATCACTGTCGGGTGGTTATTAGAACTGGCAGTGATATGGGACATCACTGCCGGTTCTAATAACCACCCGGCAGTGATGCGTGGGTTATATAAGGCGCTGGCGCGCTCCAAGGCCAGTGCACAACATTTTACGCGCTTGACGCTGTTCGCCAGTGCACGCCGCCGCCGCCCGACGCGCACTGCACGACGCCACAGCCCGACGCCGCCCTTCACGACGCCGTCCCCTACCGCTTCCTCAACGCCGCTGTCCCCTACAGCTACGCCGACGCCGCGAGGAGCTCCTCCACGTCGCTGTTGAGCGCGCCACCCCTGCTTACTCGGTGAGTGCCCATAAGGTGTTCGATAGAATGCCCACCTCAATGTTTAATCTGGAATACCGTCAAATAATGAAAACTTATACCATGTTACTTCAATAATAGACTGCTAGTTTCTAACAAAAAAATGTAGTCCTTGAATAGATTGCCAGCAGGCTTACTATATGCCTACATGGAAGGACAGTAGTATCCCTCGGCTCTGAGAGATAAATAAGGTTTCTATTTTTTTAATTGCCTGTCGAAATGCATGTCTAGAAACATGACTCGTCATCACCAATTCACCACCCGTCGCCGAACTACTGATACCCCACAAGTAGAGAGCACTACGACAGGAGCGCCGCAGGATCCAACTAATGGTGGTGGTAACAATCAGGACGATTGGAGCCCTAGCCATTATCTGCAGCTAGACCAAGGAGACGAGGTAATAACTTAGGTCATACCTAATAATGCGATAGTAAGAAATCACGCTAGATAAGTTTGATGGGGACTTATTTATGAATTTTGAAGCAGGTTCCGCCGCAAGAGCCAAGTGGTGAGGGTACCAGCAGGACTAAGCGTGGTGCAACAAAGCTTCCTCAAACAAGTAAACATTGGCACATCTCTGAGTTCGACCAAGTAGGGGAGCCGGTGGAGCCTCTTAAAGCATTAGGCCCATACAAGAGTGTCATCGGGGCACTTGTAAGAGACTTTATCCCGATCAAATATAGGAAATGGACTGGTCGTGAGGATGACCCATGGAGGGTTCCAGAAAGTAAGAAGGAGCTAGTTTGGAACAAGTTGAAAGGGTATTTCACTTTTCCTAATGACTATGACGAGGCGACAGTCAAGAAGAAGGCCAAGGAAATCATGGGTCGCTCGTTCAAGACTTTCAAGGGAACCTTGTACAAGTTAATCAAGGAGGACAAAGAACCGAATTTTGAGGGAGGTCAATACAACAAGCAGAGAGACTTCTGGGAGGAGTTCAAGGCTTACAAGCTATCCGAAGAGGCCAAGGCATCAAGCGAAAGAAATAGAGCAAACTCGCTTAAGGCAAAGGATCCTCATCGCCTAGGATCATGTGGCTATGTAAGGAAGATTCCGGAATGGGAAATGGAAGTCCAGAAACTAGAGCAGCGCGGCGTTAGGCCTCAGACAAGTGATTGGCAGCCCAGATCAGTAAACTACCTACTCGCAAGGGGGGTACAATACAATAGTGACGAGAGCCTTAATGCCAGTAGTGAACCCGTCAGCAATCTCCTCCAGAGGATTTCAACCTTAACTGAGGAAGTGAATAGAGGTAACCGCAAGTCCGATAGAGAAAATGATGTGCTCACACAAGCACTTGGAAACAAGGAGCACCCCGGTCGCACTAGAAGAGCCGGGAATGTTCCTTGGGTGAAAGCATTCAAAGGTGAATCTTCATCCTATAGGAGCCAGGCGAGGGCTAGAACGCAAAGAGAAGAAGAGCTCCAAAGGTTTCGAAAGGAAATCGAAGATAGCATGGAAGCACGGATAGCTGCTCAAGTTGATGCATGAGTTATGTCAGCTATGCAATCCATGTGTTCGACACAACCGCAGCCTATCCTAACTTTGAATAGCCCAGTGCCCAAGGGTCGCAGTAGCTGTGGCTCAACCCCTATGCTTGACGAAGAAGAGGTCAATGCTCCTCATCCGGTGGACAACATCACTGGACCTATTAATGTCAGGTTGTACATCCGTCAGCAGTGGACAAAAGACAAGGTGGTAGTCGGACAAGCATTTCCAAGAGGAGACGGCATCATTCATGGCAAGCTAATGCCACTTGGGTATGCCAGGGTCAGCATTGATAAGATCTTGGATAAGAAGTACAATAAGATACACATTGATTTCCCAGTGGAGGAAGATAGGCCGTGTCTTGTTCACAACTTGGGCACTCATGTGGCTTGGCGCAAATGCTTCATCAAGCTGGATGAGCAGCCATCTTCAGATGATGAGGATGACAGTGAATCATCGGCATCGCCGCCGCCAAGAGGTTTCTCTTCTCTGCAAGATCCTCATTCTCCTTCTCCTGCCTCGAAAGAGAAGACACCTCCTCCACCGCCAAAGGAGAAAACACCTCCCCTACCTCCTTCACCGCCAAAGGAGAAAACACCTCCTCTACCTCCTCCACCTCCTCCACAGCCAAAGGAGAAGACACCTCCTCCTCCTCCGCGAAAATCCAAAGTGTGATCAGGTTCGACCTCACAACACAAGAGGTCATCAGTTTCAGTTGGTAATGCTCCCCAGACAAGTAAAAAGAAGGTGGATGCTAGCATTACGAGTAAGATGAAGGACCCGACTGTGGAGCCTCCAAGCAAGAAAGCTGTCGTTGCCTTCTTTAATCGAATAGCCAGTCTACCTAAGTGGAGACAACAGACCAAATTTGAAAGGCAACACAACAAAGAGAGTAATCAAATCAGAGCTAGAGAAATAAACACCAAAGAATTGCTAGAGATACAGAACTTGACCAACAACATGGGCATATCCATGGAGAGGGCCACGGAGTTGTATTACGGAACGAGAGATTTTGAAAAAGCCACGGTCGCATACAAGTATTCAAGAGGCAATCCTTTGGTCGCCACCGAACAAGAGTATAGAGATTTGCCAACATACATGCGACAGTTGCATGATTATTACTCCCTGGATACTGCCAACGGAGACTGTGTCGGTTTTGAAGTTTGCATCCCTCCCGGACTGGTTTTTAATCATCCTGAAGAAACGGTGCATATTATTTATTATGAACACCACTTTCAGCTCTTCCAACGGCGCTCGCTCGATACGCAGATTTTGATGATATGGTCTATGTAAGTACCCTACCCTCACAACGTTATAATAAACTATGTGATTTGCATTTGAATATATCATATGTTTATTATGCAGGTGTATGGCAAAATGGTGCCTAAAGAAGCAATTGAGTAATATAGACTTCTTGGATCCCATATTTGTAAATGAGACAACATGCACCGCCCCTGGTGAAGATGACTATGTACCAACAAGTTTGAAGATTGAGTTTGAAAGGATGTTCAGAAACAACAAAACAAACGTACTCCTACCCTATAACTGCGAGTATGTGTTCTCGACCCTTATTTTAGTGTTTCTTTTCTTGATATGTCATTCAATAACATGGACTTTGTGATTGCAGCAACCATTTCATCCTCGTAGATATCTATCTTGAAGATTCACATATCAAGGTGTGGGACTCAAAGAAAAAGCCACTTTCTCTTATCGACCCCCTAGTCAAAGTGCTGAATAAGTAAGTGAACCCAATATCACAACACTTTCTAATCACATAGGATATTGTAATGTCCTCGGTCTTCACACTTCATTTACAATGTAACATAGAATGAAGGCATTACCTAATTGGAAAAATCTCGATAGCAAGATGCAAAAGCAATGGAGTGCCCCATTTAGTGTAAAGTATATGGAGGATCTCAAGACCCTAGATCAACCGATGGGGAACAACGAATGCGGGTTCTATGTGATGTGGGCAATGCTAAAATACTTTGGCGCAAAAACAAATAAGGGAGATGACATGGTACGTCGGCATCCCATTTCTATTGTTTTGTCTTACGTTTGTGCATCTCAATATCATCTTGCTTCAATTACAGCGCAAAGCAAACAATCACAACCAGTTGCTAGATTTTGAGATGAGAGGAATTCAAGAGGAGATAGCAAGCTTTGTGATGGACGAGATATTGACCAAGAAAGGATCATTCTCCATTGCGAGGACTAAGAAGTACAAGGCGCAGTACGGAAGAGACCACATTGATAGGCTATTGTAATGCGACTCTTAATTCGATACTTAAAGTTTTTTTTGAAACTTTTGTAATATAAATGTTGATGGGTTTGTATTGTCGCTGATCAACAACCACCTTCACATCGATATCAAATTGATCGATAGCAACCACCTCCACCTCCCCGACCTCCCACCCCACCACCTCCCCTCGAAATGAAAATAAAACAATTATTAAAATGCAAATTGTGAAAAGTATATCACTACAGGTTCAAAGAAAACCGACAGTGATAATATAATCTACACAACCGGTTGGTTAAAATAACCGGCAGTGATGGCTCAAGTATCACTGCCGGTTTGTAACACGAACCGGCAGTGATACATGAGCTATCACTGCCGGTTTGGCATAACCGGCAGTGATGTGATCAGCTCATCACTGCCGAGTTGGTTATGGCGGTTCAAAATCCGCCAGTGAAGGGGGGTTTTGAACCGCTAGTGATGTCCTTCTCTGCTGTAGTGGCTACGTTGCTCCCGAATATCACAGTGAAGTCAAGGTCCATGGAGACGCCCCGGGCGTCCCTTCCCCTGGGGCACGGCCTCATATCCAGCGCCCACACTTGCCTGTCCTCCCACACCAGCACGAAAGGCGACGCCTGCTCCCTCAGCGGCCCCTCCGCGTCCGCGATGGCAGGCGACCCCTCCGCGCCAAGCAGTTGATGCAGCGGGGATCTCGCGTGTGGCCGTTGCAAACTCGGCGACGGTGGCTTGGCGTGACTGCGAGGGGGGTCGGAGTCATGGGACTCAAGCACTGTGAGGCCCACAGAGGTTGAAGCGTCGGCGGCATCTAGGGCTTCCTCGACCTCAGCGACCGCCGCCGCCAGCACTCTTTTATTTCAGAAGAGAGAATAAAATGGGGCGCGGGTTGGGAATCGAACCTGGCTCTAGCGCTGCACGATGCGGAGGCAGAAGTACGTGGGGGTGCATTTGAAGGCTGCGTGAGAAGCCGGGGTGAGGAGCCTCGCATCACACATTAAATAGTGGCCGTCGGATTTGGTTCAGGTGTTTTATTAATCTTCGATTTTAATGGTGACAAATTCCTGTATGTAATTTTCTGCGTACGTAATGGTTGGAGACTCTCAGCGGGGGACGTTTTACTTGGGGGACCTAATATAATTTAGACTGGTCCATTATAGTAGAGATTATTACTGATGTTTATTTACTGCAAGGATGATGGATAGTACAAAGCACGCGCGTACCCGTGGCCACAGCAAGTAACTAATGTTACTCTCTCGGTCCTAAATAAAGTATAAGGGGTGCAGAGTTCCAAATCTATACTCCCTTCGTCCTAAAATATAAGGACATAAATGATTTCTAGACGAGTCTTTGTCAGCATCGGAATTGTGATAGAAACTTTACCAAGTGAAATTTTATCGTATTTGGATCCTGGCATACTATACGGTTTCCGACGGTCACAACAGGGACAATATATATCCTTTGTCTGCTTAATCAAAGCATGTCTTTTAGTGACTTCAATAAAACCATTCACATTTTATATGTAGGAAGCTTCATGTCTTCCTTTCGTCTATACCCATGACCTGTCCATATGTGCCCTTTGAAAAGAAAAGGTATATTTGCGTCAAGATATTATTCGCATATAAATGTTGAAGCAATTGTTGTCTATTTTTTAACAAATATTATATTATTGTAGACCAAAAGCTTAAAAATGATATAAAAAGCTATGTACCAAAATGAAAGAGTGAATAAAAAAAATTAAATAGAGTTCATGTGAGCCAAGTAAGTTGGGAAAAATGAGTCTAAATTGCTAGGAAAAATAAAAAAAATCAAACATCATGCATGTCTCTCTAGCGATCTCTAAGTGAAAGAAATTAGTGAAGTAAATGTGTATGTTAAGTTTGAAAAGAGCTTAGGGATGCCACGATCTCACCGCTCAAACCTGACTCCTTCAAAGGTTCAAAGGGCAAAACCTACCCCTCTATTTTTGCTATTTCTCCTAAATTCTCCTAATCCTAATTTCTCCTAAATAAACCAAGTGAGCAAACCACTTAGAACATCATATACCGGTTTGTGTTTGAGCGTCCGGTTCAAAGGGCAAAACCTACCCCTCTATTTTTGCTATTTCTCCTAAATTCTCCTAATCCTAATTTCTCCTAAATAAACCAAGTGAGCAAACCACTTAGAACATCATATACCGGTTTGTGTTTGAGCGTCCTTAGCTTTTTTATTTGGGTGGAGGCTGGAAGCAGGCAAAACAATCATCGAATATTTGGAGCCAATAAAGCGGCACAGAAGCCTCGAACCTGCGACCTTTGCTCCAAGCAGAGTGAGCTAGCCAACCGGGCAACAGTTTGCTACTGTTTGTTACTCCCTCCAATCCAAATTATAAGGCATTCCAAGAACCTTAGAGAGTCAGAAAATCTCAAGTTTGACCAAATTTATATAATAAGATAATAATATTTATGATACCAATTAAGTATAATTAGATTCTTCATTAATTATATTTTTATAGTATACCTATTTGATGTTATAATTTTTTGTAATTTTCTCTATAATTTTAGTCAAACTTAAGATGCTTTGACTCTCCAAGATTTTTGGAATGCCTTATAATTTGGAATGGAGGGAGTACTTGTTAAAGCGTTCTTACTTCTATTTATTAGAGTGTTCTAACCCTGCATGCTCCCTTGCCGGGAGGACCCACCCGTCAGGGTCATCCCTAACCTCCCGCCACCCTCCTCATCCCGATCCACCATCGCCGGCGCCTGCGTAGACTGGGCCACCGCGAGGACCGAGCTGCCTCACCGAGTCCCCCGCTCCTCCTCGTTCCAACCTTGATCCATGACTTCAGCCCGTGTGCGCGCCGAGCTCGTCCGCCATTGGCACAGAAGCTCAAGCTCTCTCCACCACTCACCACCTACCCTCCCTGCCCTATTTAAGCATAGCCTCGGCACCGCAACCGCATGCCGCACACGATCTACCTCTCTCCGAGCTCCCTCCCTCACTCCAGTGCTCGCATCCACCACCACCCGCGCCATTTTAGACCTTAAGTCGAGCTCATCAATCTTCCAGACATCTATAAAGACATTACAATTTTCTTTTTTTAATTTGAAATTAAATTTTGTAACTGGTTTTCCCCTCATACGAACTCCAAATAAGATAATTCTTTTTTCTATTTTCTTGTAAAATCATGATCTATCAATTCATGGTGTTCTTATAGCTTTTTTTATTGATCTTTATTGGTTATTTTATTTCTCAAGCAAATGGAGAATGATTGTTGTGAAGTTACCTTAGGAAAAATGCCTTTCACACTTCGAAACTTTTGTAACAAGTAATATCCTACATATATGTTGTTTTGAAGGAGTGTCAAAAATTTTGAAAGTTATTTGATATTTTTTAGCATTTAAATGAATTTCTGCGTGCTTACCGAAAGTAAGTCCAAATTGAACTGTATGGACCTCCAATATGAGTCAAAAAAATTTACAAAGAACATATTTATGGTCATACATTTCACTCTATCCCATACCCCAGAGTTGTCAGGGAAAAACATTTGTTCTCTAAGGATAATTCTTCATTTTATTTCTAAATTACCATAAAATAATTGTAATAATTCTAAATTTTGTTAGAAAATTCTACAATTTTGCATGGTAATATGTTTTTGTTACATAATCTATATATAACAAATTAAAACGATTTTAACATGGTGAAAGTATACATTGTTCACAAACGATACTATCTCTCTCGTAGTTATGTGAACTTATGAAAGATTTAGCCAATTATGAACAATGTATGCTATTACTTTGTCGGATGGAGAAACGACCAAAACAAAAGTTATAGATCTCAATGAGTTATACAACTTTGTTGTTGAAGACTTTTTTATTTGAAATAAGTAACTATCCTAAAATTGTGTTTGAATTTTTAATATTTTGAAATTCAAATTTTAAACTGTTGAAGCAAAGTCATATTGAAAAATGACCGAAACAAAAGTTATAGATATGAATGATTTCTACAACTCTGTATTTGATGACTTTTTCATTCGAGATCAGTTACTATCCTAAAATTGTGTTCAAAGTTCTAATATTTTCAAATTCAAATTTCAAACTATTAAAACAAAGTTTTATGAAAAAATGACCAAAATAAAAGTTATAGATCTCAATGAGTTATACAAATTTGTTATTGAAAATTTTTAATTTAAAATTATTTACTATCCTAAATTATTCGTTGAATTACTATAAAATAAATGTAATAATATTTCAAAATTTTAAAGACTAACAGGCCAACATCACTAAAGCTCGGACCAAATATCAAAACCAGCAGCCCAATTTAACCTCCACCTCATCCCAGAACCATCCGATCCATATCGACGGTCAAGATCACGCGAGCTGACATTAATATCCACCCATCTGACCTTCTATTCAAACCCTAACTCTTTCTCCTCCTCCCCTTCTCCCTGTTACACAGCAGATGCGGTGGCGTTGGCGGCGGCGCACACTCTACGCTCCCGCGGGCTCCTCGAAGGAAGAGCTAGATTGACTGCGGGTCGCCACTGCTCGCCGACATCGCCGCTCGCCGCGCGGCCAACGTCTCTGCGGGCGGCGGCGCAGTCCTCGACGGGCTGCTCAAGAGCGTCGTGGGGCCTCCCGGTCCCGGCCTCGATCCGGCCAAGGGCGACATGGACTGCTGGCCCGGCTGTAGGAGCGCGGGGCCGCTGGGCTCTCTTCCCCCTTCGCGCCGCTCCAAAGCTGCCCGCCGTCGGCGAGCTGCAGGCTACCCACCTGAGGTGGCCGCCACCCTGTGGCCCGATTAAGCCATGGCTTCCGGTAACTGCTAACCCCGAGCGCCCCTTTGTACATTTCAACACCGCCAGTCCCCACAGCTCCCAATGCTCACTGTTGTGGTGCTTTGTTTGGTCGCGTTATTTGGTTGTCCGTGTGATTCCTTGGTGCTTTGTCTGGTCACTTTGTTTGGGTTGGAGAATTAATCTGCGTGCTGAATCAGTGGGAGGGAGGGTAGTTGTCATCTGCGGGTGGATTTGGTTTTACCGTGGTGCAAATTTCGTAGGCCATTTATCGATTCTTACATTACAGTCACTGAATGCTTTATGAATAATGAGCGATTTTTGTTAGATGATGCGTACACAAAAACTGTAAGTCTGCATAGTTACGATGGAATGCTTCAATTGATAGCTGGTGTCTGGGCACTTAAAAAATTAAAATCGTGCACACTTCAATAGGAGTGGATTCCACTTTGCCACTCCAGTAGAAAAATGCACATCTCGGCACAATAAGTTTTCAAATAGCAGTTGCTATGATTAACTGACGGAGCATTCTAGAGTCTTCAAATTTGTAACCTGAAACAATAGAATTGCACAGTTTATCCAATGATGTTTGGTTAATTAGTAGCAACATCATAGTTAGCTTTTGGAGGTGACTAAATTTGGTTGATCAGTTTATCCCATGAATTCAGTGATATATACCTGGTACATGACCATTAGCTGTAGAAGTTTCTTGTTTGGATTGCACAGGCAAATCTGCAGCAGGTTCTTTTTTTTCCGAGAAACTATACCTTGTGCCGAGATGTGCATTTTTCAGCTATTGAAATTTACGTGTACATTTTCTTCTCTCCTTGAAATTAGATGCTCTATTATAACAATTTGATTGCTGCTCACGTTCTCCTTCTGCTTGTGCTATACTGAATCGAGATTTGCTTGATCTACAGTGGAGTGTGTGCTTGCTCGGAAATACTAGCAGCTTCCCATAGTCTCTGATGCAGATCAGCCCCATATTCAGGCTATATATATAAATATTATCCAATTATTCCTAATTGTGTTATAGATCATGAATGGTACTGCTGAAATGGTCTTTTGGTATCTATGACATGTCTACTTATCTTTTAGGAGTTCACTGCAGTTTGTAGTATCTGTCAGTGTGTTTTTGTCAAATTGAAATGTGGGCTGAGTCCAATCCGGATTTGAAAATTTGTGCTAAGTCACTTTTCATGCATTTTTTTCCCGAATTAGAACCCCAAATTTGAGCTGAAATCTCCCACTAGTATCTGTATACAAGTAACATTGGGTAGTAAGCTGTACAATTTTTTCCAATTGATGCAGTGATGTGCTGTTTCATACTTTTTGTTATCAGCACGGTGTTCTTTTTCTTGGCACCTTTGCTTGTGTACTCATTTTTGCCAAATCAGACATCCAAGTTAGTCAGATATTCTATGTCATCCGTATTAGCACTCAGTACTATGCTAATAATTGTTTTTGGTTGCTTGCAGGTTGGAGTTTTTGGCGTTGCTGATTGCTAGCAGGCTTCTGCTGGCTGGAATTTGTTGTGTTGGTTGCTGGCCGGCTGGAATTTTTGGTACCGGCTGTTTGGCGGAATTGTTTGGTGCAGGAACTTGGCGCTAACTGCTAGAATTTTTTTTAGTTGTCTGGAACTTGTTTAGTTGGCTGCTGTGAGCATATTGTCATCTGTTGAAATATGCAAATGTATAGGCCATGATAGTATCTTATATGAATGTCAAATTTGAATATGTATGACAATGGATTGATTGTGCCATTTGAATTGTATTATATATGATCATTGTTTATTAATTGGGCTATTTAATGATATTTCGGTTTGATTATGGGCTAAGCCCAAATAATAAATAGTGTCCATAAAATAGCTTATGGCATATGGGCCAATTGAGCCAAATTCATTGTGACAATTATTTTTGTCATGAGGTTTGTGCCATGTCATCTACCATGTCACCCGCCACGTCATCTGCCACGTCAGATTCACCATGTCAATAGACACGTGGCAACACTTGGGTAGATATGTTATGACAAATATCATTGTCATAAACTGGTGACAAACGCGTAATTGTCACTGAAATTAATGACAATTGGGTCTATTAGTCATAAAAGGGGGATTATGACAGGGCTTCTATGACAACGACCATATTGTCACTAGTGTGTCATAGAAGGGGTATAATGACAAGAAAAATACTATAATTGTCACAATCAGTTAGTCGTAGAAGGTCTAAGCTCTTGTAGTGTGTAGGAGCAGTTCTCTTCGGGAACCGTCTTTGAGAGACGGTTTTGTAAAGAGGACCGCCTCTGAAAATCCATTTTGAGGGACAGTTCTCGTAACACAATTGCCTCTAAAAATAGACCTATTTCGAGAGGCGGTTTTCTTAATGGAACCGCCCCTGAAAAGGGATCTTCAGAGGCGGTCATGGAGCTACAGTGCTCCCCTGTGCGGTTAGAGGCGGCGTACTAGTTGAACCGCCTCTGATAGAAAATTGTGACATTGCTAAAAATTATTTCTATACTAGTGAAAACTATATTTAAACTGGCAGGTGTTACAATCTACAAGTTAAAACAAACAAGTCCCAGGGTACAAAGCCTACAATAATAACTAAATTGTAACAATTCATGACAGTCCAACAATCTATCCCAACCACTAACAATTAATCTACGGGATGAAATCTATAATTTGCAAGGTAAAACATATAGAGCCAAAGTATATATGATCCTATATATTACTTGCTGTTGGAACTGAAGGTATGTTCACCACTTGGAGCAGCGTATCCTGATTTGTCTCTATGACTTGGCAAATAGTCCCTTCATTTCAAATTATAAGTTGTTGAGGCTTTTTAAGATACAACATAGCTTTTACTATGTATATCTAGATGCGTAGCATTAGCTATGAATCTAGAAAAGTCAGGTCGACCCACAATTTGGAATGCGAGGAGTATGTAGTACTAAATATGATAGAACGAGAGAACTTGAGGTCTTGTTGAAAGGAAAATTCTCAGATCTCTAGGTTTGGTCCATCCTACACAATCCACCATTTTCAAAGAAGCCGGTTTAAATGAAGCAGCCGGCTAGTACCACGAAATTTACCGAGATAAACTAAATTAAGGAGCCGTGCGACACACTTCGACGCAAAAAAAAATAAAAATGAAAATAGGCAATAAAATATGGTGGGGAAAAGAAGAAAATCCAGAAACCATCCCATTAGTTGGACTTTGAATTTTCCCACGTGATCACGTGGTTGACCGGCGGCTGACGATTGATGGAATCCGGTAGTGGCCTGACCGGTCGTTGAAGTCACTCCAACAAGGCATAGCGGCACAGTGTAGCCTTGCCCCCGGCCCGCGCGGCTATATAAGCACCCCGCGGGCCTCCTCTGCCATTACAGCAATCCCTCCAGCCTCCGATCATCGATATACAGCGCTCGTTCACACTCGCAGCTAGCTCTCTCGCTCCGACGATCAGGAAAGCCGGCCGGCTACCGACCTGTCGAAGTGCTGCTGCTGTCGGAGTTGCTAGCGGCTGATCGATCGACCTGCTGCAGTCTCTGGGACAACGTAGATAGAAAGAGCCGACGGAGACGATGGCCGGCGCGACTGTGACCGTGGAGGAGGTGAGGAAGGCGCAGCGCGCCGCCGGGCCGGCAACCGTGCTGGCGATCGGGACGGCGACGCCCGCCAACTGCGTGCACCAGGCGGACTACCCGGACTACTACTTCCGGATCACCAAGAGCGAGCACATGACCGACCTCAAGGAGAAGTTCAAGAGGATGTGTGAGTATCTCTCCCTCTCCCTCTCTCTCCATCTGTCGTCGTCGTCTCCATCGTTCGCTCTACACGTCAGTCAAGAAGCTTGACCACTCACTCACATCGTCGTCTCCTTTTTTTTTGTTTCTCGTCGGTCTCGACTAGGCATTAGGGTAGCTAGCTAGCTTCTGGACGATGCTGCTGCACATAGCACCTTCCAGGTATTTCACCGTCCTCGCGCCATTCACACACACTTTATACCACTTACGACCAAGTTAATTACTCTGAATATTTTTACCACTGAAGATCGACTATGGTCGTCTCTTCGTTTTTTACTGATTCCAAAAGTTTTCCTGCTGTCTGTATCACACAAGCAGACACTCATGAATATAAAACTTAATTAATTAGGACTTCCGATCCAGTCAGCAAAACTGTGGCTAGCTAGCTGGCCAGGCTGCATCGTCCGATCGGCTCGACTCCTGTGTTAAGCACTAGTACTGCAGAATTCTCTTGTTATTAGTTCAGCACAGCCTTCGCATGCGCCGTACCTAACCACCACGTTGGGTCGACGCCACGACCCTTCTCTCTTTTTTCGATTGACCTGTCGTTGCGTGGACGACGACGAGCCAGCAGCTAGCAACCAGCTTCTCCTAGGCAAAAGAAAGGCCAGAAAATAACTGACGACGACGGCGGTCTTGCCTTGACGTCTGTGCTCTGGCATGGCTAGTCATGGCACGCCTTGACGACTGACGACGGTGGTTTCATTCTGGCTCTCACTGTTTGACATGAACATCCCGGGTGCATGCAGGCGACAAGTCGCAGATCCGGAAGCGGTACATGCACCTGACGGAGGAGTACCTGGCGGAGAACCCCAACATGTGCGCGTACATGGCGCCGTCGCTGGACGCGCGCCAGGACATCGTGGTGGTGGAGGTCCCCAAGCTGGGCAAGGCCGCGGCGCAGAAGGCGATCAAGGAGTGGGGGCAGCCGAAATCCAAGATCACCCACCTCGTCTTCTGCACCACCTCCGGCGTCGACATGCCAGGCGCCGACTACCAGCTCACCAAGATGCTGGGCCTGCGCCCGTCCGTGAACCGCCTGATGATGTACCAGCAGGGGTGCTTCGCGGGCGGCACGGTGCTGCGCGTGGCCAAGGACCTCGCGGAGAACAACCGCGGGGCGCGGGTTCTCGTGGTGTGCTCCGAGATCACGGCCGTCACGTTCCGCGGGCCCAGCGAGTCGCACCTCGACTCCATGGTCGGGCAGGCGCTGTTCGGCGACGGCGCGGCGGCGGTCATCGTGGGCGCGGACCCGGACGAGCGCGTGGAGCGGCCGCTGTTCCAGCTCGTGTCGGCGGCGCAGACCATCCTGCCGGACTCCGAGGGCGCCATCGACGGCCACCTTCGCGAGGTCGGGCTCACGTTCCACCTGCTCAAGGACGTCCCCGGGCTCATCTCCAAGAACATCGAGCGCGCGCTGGAGGAGGCGTTCAAGCCGCTGGGCATCTCAGACTACAACTCCATCTTCTGGGTGGCGCACCCGGGTGGCCCCGCCATCCTGGACCAGGTGGAGGCCAAGGTCGGGCTGGAAAAGGAGCGGATGCGCGCGACGCGCCACGTGCTGTCCGAGTATGGCAACATGTCTAGCGCCTGCGTGCTCTTCATCCTCGACGAGATGCGCAGGCGCTCCGCCGAGGATGGCCAGGCCACCACGGGTGAGGGCTTCGACTGGGGCGTCCTCTTCGGCTTCGGCCCCGGGCTCACCGTCGAGACCGTCGTGCTCCATAGCGTCCCCATCACCACCGGAGCTGCTATCACCGCCTGAAATGATCCTTCATCTCCATCAATTCCGATCCTCCATTAGTCGTCGTTCGTGATTATTTTCCTCCGACGGACCCGTACGTTCGTCCGCAACAATAAACATAGCTGATGATAGCAACAAAGAGATCAGCTGCAATTTCAGAATACCTTAAGAAAGTGGAGCTCAAGTGTGAAGTAGTTGATGATAGCATTCTCAAAGTTTTGAAGTTCCTGTGTACATATAACATATGTATGCTAACTTGCAATGCTTCTTGTGCTTCTATATTTCTCACATTTACCATCGCATTCATTTGTGTGAAAGAAAGTATGCGCTAAGTTTGTTAGAAAATTATATGAATGACAGGACCTAGGATGCCAAGTTACCGATAAATTTGAACTTTGTGTTGTATGGACATTTTGTTGACAGATAGCACCAATGTATCTAAATATTGAATTGCATGATACATGCAGTAAGACAGCATCCTCATAGCTAGAGTAGTTCTGAATGTTTGATACGTTGATTAGTTTGGTATGGACAAAACCACTGAAATGGGATGCTAGGCTACATTTTTAGTTGTTGATTAGTTTTTGAATAATATCACAAATATCTACATGTTTATTATTCTAAGCAGATTTGTGAGCTTCAATTATCTTTCTTTTTCTAGGGAATTTGTACATAACTTATTTATCACTTATGTTTCAGGATTCTTTTCTTTTCCTTTTCTTTTTTATTTCAGATTTTCTTTGCTCTGTGCCTCTGCAGCTGCTTTTGACACTAATCTGATCTCGATCTCATATGTGTAGAAGTATTTATTCCCCAGTGTTTTGATTTAACTTTTCGTTTTCAAGGGATGCACATTTCTGAAAATAACATATGTGCTGCTACTTTTGCTCCATTGCGTTGCATCAGAACAAAACATTAATAAAATTAATGGTCCCTTCTTTTGAAAGTTAGAACTATGCTGTGTTGAGAAAACCTTTTCATTTCTGAAGAAGAGTATATCGCTCATGTGTCTCCTTTATTGTGGACAACGTAGAATAGTCAACGTAATAAACAAATCTAATCCCAGAGTTTGGTCTCATGCTGTTTTAGTGAGACCTAAATTCTATTTAGATTCCATTGTAAGTTGGCATGCAGGCTCGCAGGTAGATACAAGTTCATAAAGGTTTGAAACTTATTCAGTAAGTTCAAAATTTTCAATAATCAATACTGATGCGACGCATAGAATAGAGAGCACATATACCACAGGAAAAGATTAAATCCTCTACACCCAACCAGTTTTGTTAGCCTCACAACCAATTAGTTTTGTTATTTTTCCTGGAAGAAAGGCATAGCTTGCCATATAGCATGGAAGAAAGATAGGTTCTATGCCGAGTGCCGAAGACGGGTTCCTGGAATAATGATATTCATGCTTTTGATAGTGCCTCACAATACACTCAAAAGCATGAATATCATTTTTTGAACGGCTAAATTCTATTATTCCATTCACCTGCAGTTCAAATTTGTTTTTTACGAAAAAAAATCATGTAAATGAAACAAAATAACTGAATGCAGCAAAAAACATAAAAATGTACCAAATTTTAAAATCTAGCTCCTAGAACTCTGCAAAAAAATTTGGGTGCAAAAAGAAAAAAAATAAAATTCTTTGCCAAATGCTAGGATCCTGACACTCGGCAAAGAATTTCTTTGCCGAGTGTCAGATTCCTGGCACTCAGCAAAGTAATTAAAAAAACTTTGTCGAGTGCCATCCTTATGGCACTCGGCAAAGAAATTACAAAAAATCATGAAAATTATGATATTCATGCTGAAAAAATATCATTATTCCAGGAAAAAAGCATTTTATTTTTTTTAAATTTCTTTATCGAGTGCCCACGATCTAGCAAAGTATTTAAAAAAACAAAAACCTTTGCCGAGTGCCGGATCGCGGGCACTCGGCAAAGTATTTATTTTTTAAAAAAATAAAAGGCTTTGCCGAGTGCCAGATCACGGGCACTCGACAAAGCATTTTTTTTAAAAAAAATAAAAGGCTTTGCCGAGTGCCAGATCGCTAGCACTTGGCAAAGCAATTTTTTAAAAAAAATTAAAAACTTTGCCGAGTGCCGGATCGCTGGCACTCGGCAAAGCATGCAAAAATATAAATCACCACCTTCGCGGGCATAGCGTCCAGAGACAGAGAAACAGCGCTCGCGCCGCCGTGCCGCCACGCCCCCGTGCACCCGCGCCCGCGACCGCTGCCACGCCGCGCCGCGCCACACGCCCACTACCGCCACGCGCCCGCTGCCGTGCGCTAGACCGCCGCGCGCCCGTGCCGCTGCTGTGCCCGTGCCGGCCGCACCGAGCCCGCCCGCTAGCCCCCGCGCGCCCTTCGCGCGACGCCCCGACATCTTAACCGCCGATGAGCACACACTAGGTTCGCCCATTCCTTTTCTATGCAATTCGTGCAGTGCATGAAGTAGTCGTGTCAGTAGTAATTGTTGTTGTATGTGGACGTCGGCTATCGAGCCGTTGTATGTGGATGTCGGCCATCGAGCTGTCGTATGTGGATGTCGGTCACCATGCCGTTGTTTTTTTTGCAGGTATTCGAAACCTCCCCGTGCAGGGGATGTTTTGCCAAAATTTTTAATTGACTGTATTATTTTTCTTTCTTTTTTTGCAGAGAAGAGCCCGTCGGAGCGGAGCCAGAGTATGCCGATTGTCTTCCTTGGCGTTGCGGGTCTGCCTGCACCGCGTCGCCTCGCCACTGCACCGACTCGCCACGACTCCGCTAGCCTGACTCCACCGGCACCCTAGGTATAACCCTCTTTCCTTATCATAGTCGTAGCTCGCGTAACTCAGTTAGGCGTCTCCCATTCGAAAGAGATACGGTTATTGGTATGCAGATCTTTGCATATCTACGATCGTATCTATTTCGGATTGTCCACGTATTTTGGACAGCCCGCAGATGTGTAGATGAGTTAGTTTCCTTGGTGTCTTTCTCGTGGTCGGCATCACATGCGGGCCAGGAGTGCACCACGTTCATGGCATATGCTATGGCCCACAAGGGCAAGACGACGTCCGACGTCTCCTACAACCTGGAGGACCCGCCCGAGGCGTACAGCAACCCGACCGTCTACACCCGCATCAATGAATACACATCGGCGGCAAGGTCTCTCCATGGAGACGACTACAACCCGAGCTCCCAGGACTTTGATCCAGAGGTCGTCACGAGGATTGGAGGAGGTAAGAAGCATGGGCGGTACTATCTTGGCGATAGCGTCATCGACGCTACCTCTACTCCCTCCCTCTCCCAAATCCGAGCACGGAGCACGGACGCAAGCATTCCCATACGTCCACGGCCGGAGACTTCACAGTAGCGGATTCTATCACTCTAGGTGATTCCTGTTTTATTCGTCATACATTGATATTTACATATCATAGCTTTGCATTGTTTAAACATTGTGATGAAATATTGCAGACCCAGATCGAGCAATTGGAGGCCCTGCGGGATGCCGATCGCCAGAGGATGGAGGCTATGGAGGCCCAGCGCGTTGCGATGGAGCAGAGGAGGCAGCAGAAGATGGCGGAGGTTCTCCAGTACATGCAAGCTCTTGGGCAAAAGACGGGTGTAGCTCCGCCAGCTTCGCTATTCGTTACACCGCCACCTCCACCTTTCGGGCACGCTACTCCTATAAGTATGAATATGATTGTTTAAGTTTGTATGTTCATGCTTAGGGTTAAACCGTAACACTACTTGTAGCCTAGTGGATTATTGTCTGACATATGCAATGTCTTCTCCATTGTGCAGCCTCAATCGGCGGGTTTGAATAATCCATCTCCCGGGCCCTCGAATGATCCAGTTCATGATACACCACAGTCTTAGTGGGGAGCTTGAGGATCTAAGTAGTTGTCTTTCTATTTGTTGTTCACTTGGTGATGGACTTGTGATGCACTAGTGTTAGTTATTTGGTCTTTGTGATGAACTTGTGTTAGCTATTTCGACTTATGATGCAGTTATGGTTATATATGTTGTGATGCATCTAATCTATATGAGATATTTATGATGTATGTGAGATATATCTAATGAATTTGATATATATGTGAAATATTATTTTTGTCGCGATGGAATGTAAAAATTCAAAAAAATGGGGCGGTTATGGTCACTTTGCCGAGTGTAACACTCGATAAAGAAAGGCTTTGCCGAGTGCAATCACAAAAACACTCGGCAAAGCTGGGAAAAGGAAGCCAATTTTGGTAAATTTCCCTGCTTTACCGAGTGCCAGGGAGGAAGGCACTCGGCAAAGAATTTTTTTTAAAAAATTATCTCTTTGCCGAGTGCCATGCACATGGGCACTCGACAAAGAATTTTCAAAAAAAAAATTTATCTCTTTGCCGAGTGTCAGGCACAGGGGCAAAAAAAAATTCTTTGCCGAGTGCCATGCACAGGGGCACTGGGCAAAGAATTTTTTAAAAAAATTCTTTGCCGAGTGCCTAGTGGTGGGGCACTCGGCAAAGTACCCGTTAACATTATCTGCCTCGTCACGGCAACTTTTATTTGCCGAGTGCTGTCGTGGCACTCGGCAAAGCCTTTGCCGAATGCCCGACAAAAAACACTCGGCAAAAAGGTCTTTGCCGACGAATTTTTTGCCGTGTACTCTTTGCCAAGTGCGGCACTCGGCAAAGCCTTTGTCGATGGCAAATGGCACTCGGCAAAGCATGCGTTTCCAGTAGTGCTAGAAGTCGATTGTTTTATGCATGCAAGGCCAGTTTTATTTTATAACTTAAACTCTCTTTTCTTAATGAAAATGAAACGTAATTCTCTCGTGTTTTCAAGAGAGAAAAAAAGTTGACTTAGGAGATCTATTTCAAAGGACATTAATTTGTTTATACTGTACAAACCTAGACGAGAAACGAGATATTGTTGAAGTTGGGCACTATACAGTAGTATACCACTACAAGACACCACGCCTGCCAGCCGGTGGCCACGCGACCCAACTAATTAACCCCGTGGCTCCAATGGTTCCCCGATCCCAGGAACGTGTGCGCGGTCGCCACCTCCCCGTCGTCGCCGCACATGTGGCGACCCATGCGCCCGTCCAACTGACCTAACCCGATTACCCATCCGCCTCGCCTCGCCTGCCCCCGGCCCACGCGGCTATATAACCGCCCCGCGGGCCTCCTCTGTCATTACAGCAAGCGCAGCAGCTAGCCCTCCTGCCTCCGATAATCCATCCATACACAGCGCTCGCTCGCAGTCGCAGCTACCTCTCTCGCTCCGACGATCCGGCCGGCGACCGACGCATACGTCCGGCGAGAGCTGCTAGTGCTGCTGCTGTCGAAGTAGCTAGCGGCCGCCTGCAGTCTCTGGTGCAACGTAGAGAGGAAGAGCGGACGACCATGGCCGGCGCGACTGTGACGGTGGAGGAGGTGAGGAAGGCCCAGCGCGCGACCGGTCCGGCAACCGTGCTGGCGATCGGGACGGCGACGCCCGCCAACTGCGTGCACCAGGCGGACTACCCGGACTACTACTTCCGGATCACCAAGAGCGAGCACATGACCGACCTCAAGGAGAAGTTCAAGAGGATGTGTGAGTATCTCTCCCTCTCCCTCTCTCTCCATCTGTCGTCGTCGTCTCCATCGTTCGCTCTACACGTCAGTCAAGAAGCTTGACCACTCACTCACATCGTCGTCTCCTTTTTTTTTGTTTCTCGTCGGTCTCGACTAGGCATTAGGGTAGCTAGCTAGCTTCTGGACGATGCTGCTGCACATAGCACCTTCCAGGTATTTCACCGTCCTCGCGCCATTCACACACACTTTATACCACTTACGACCAAGTTAATTACTCTGAATATTTTTACCACTGAAGATCGACTATGGTCGTCTCTTCGTTTTTTACTGATTCCAAAAGTTTTCCTGCTGTCTGTATCACACAAGCAGACACTCATGAATATAAAACTTAATTAATTAGGACTTCCGATCCAGTCAGCAAAACTGTGGCTAGCTAGCTGGCCAGGCTGCATCGTCCGATCGGCTCGACTCCTGTGTTAAGCACTAGTACTGCAGAATTCTCTTGTTATTAGTTCAGCACAGCCTTCGCATGCGCCGTACCTAACCACCACGTTGGGTCGACGCCACGACCCTTCTCTCTTTTTTCGATTGACCTGTCGTTGCGTGGACGACGACGAGCCAGCAGCTAGCAACCAGCTTCTCCTAGGCAAAAGAAAGGCCAGAAAATAACTGACGACGACGGCGGTCTTGCCTTGACGTCTGTGCTCTGGCATGGCTAGTCATGGCACGCCTTGACGACTGACGACGGTGGTTTCATTCTGGCTCTCACTGTTTGACATGAACATCCCGGGTGCATGCAGGCGACAAGTCGCAGATCCGGAAGCGGTACATGCACCTGACGGAGGAGTACCTGGCGGAGAACCCCAACATGTGCGCGTACATGGCGCCGTCGCTGGACGCGCGCCAGGACATCGTGGTGGTGGAGGTCCCCAAGCTGGGCAAGGCCGCGGCGCAGAAGGCGATCAAGGAGTGGGGGCAGCCGAAATCCAAGATCACCCACCTCGTCTTCTGCACCACCTCCGGCGTCGACATGCCAGGCGCCGACTACCAGCTCACCAAGATGCTGGGCCTGCGCCCGTCCGTGAACCGCCTGATGATGTACCAGCAGGGGTGCTTCGCGGGCGGCACGGTGCTGCGCGTGGCCAAGGACCTCGCGGAGAACAACCGCGGGGCGCGGGTTCTCGTGGTGTGCTCCGAGATCACGGCCGTCACGTTCCGCGGGCCCAGCGAGTCGCACCTCGACTCCATGGTCGGGCAGGCGCTGTTCGGCGACGGCGCGGCGGCGGTCATCGTGGGCGCGGACCCGGACGAGCGCGTGGAGCGGCCGCTGTTCCAGCTCGTGTCGGCGGCGCAGACCATCCTGCCGGACTCCGAGGGCGCCATCGACGGCCACCTTCGCGAGGTCGGGCTCACGTTCCACCTGCTCAAGGACGTCCCCGGGCTCATCTCCAAGAACATCGAGCGCGCGCTGGAGGAGGCGTTCAAGCCGCTGGGCATCTCAGACTACAACTCCATCTTCTGGGTGGCGCACCCGGGTGGCCCCGCCATCCTGGACCAGGTGGAGGCCAAGGTCGGGCTGGAAAAGGAGCGGATGCACGCGACGCGCCACGTGCTGTCCGAGTATGGCAACATGTCCAGCGCCTGCGTGCTCTTCATCCTCGACGAGATGCGCAGGCGCTCCGCCGAGGATGGCCAGGCCACCACGGGTGAGGGCTTCGACTGGGGCGTCCTCTTCGGCTTCGGCCCCGGGCTCACCGTCGAGACCGTCGTGCTCCACAGCGTCCCCATCACCACCGGAGCGGCCATCACCGCCTGAAATGATCCTTCATCTCCATCAATTCCGATCCTCCATTAGTCGTCGTTCGTGATTATTTTCCTCCGACGGACCCGTACGTTCGTCCGCAACAATAAACATAGCTGATGATAGCAACAAAGAGATCAGCTGCAATTTCAGAATACCTTAAGAAAGTGGAGCTCAAGTGTGAAGTAGTTGATGATAGCATTCTCAAAGTTTTGAAGTTCCTGTGTACATATAACATATGTATGCTAACTTGCAATGCTTCTTGTGCTTCTATATTTCTCACATTTACCATCGCATTCATTTGTGTGAAAGAAAGTATGCGCTAAGTTTGTTAGAAAATTCTATGAATGACAGGACCTAGGATGCCAAGTTACCGATAAATTTGAACTTTGTGTTGTATGGACATTTTGTTGACAGATAGCACCAATGTATCTAAATATTGAATTGCATGATACATGCAGTAAGACAGCATCCTCATAGCTAGAGTAGTTCTGAATGTTTGATACGTTGATTAGTTTGGTATGGACAAAACCACTGAAATGGGATGCTAGGCTACATTTTTAGTTGTTGATTAGTTTTTGAATAATATCACAAACATCTACATGTTTATTATTCTAAGCAGATTTGTGAGCTTCAATTATCTTTCTTTTTCTAGGGAATTTGTACATAACTTATTTATCACTTATGTATCAGGATTCTTTTCTTTTCCTTTTCTTTTTTATTTCAGATTTTCTTTGCTCTGTGCCTCTGCAGCTGCTTTTGACACTAATCTGATCTCGATCTCATATGTGTAGAAGTATTTATTCCCCAGTGTTTTGATTTAACTTTTCTTTTTCAAGGGATGCACATTTCTGAAAATAACATATGTGCTGTTACTTTTGCTCCATTGCGTTGCATCAGAACAAAACATTAATAAAATTAATGGTCCCTTCTTTTGAAAGTTAGAACTATGATGTGTTGAGAAAACCTTTTCATTTCTGAAGAAGAGTATATCGCTCATGTGTCTCCTTTATTGTGGATAACGTAGAATAGTCAACGTAATAAACAAATGTAATCCCAGAGTTTGGTCTCATGCTGTTTTAGTGAGACCTAAATTCTATTTAGATTCCATTGTAAGTTGGCATGCAGGCTCGCAGATAGATACAAGTTCATAAAGGTTTGAAACTTATTCAGTAAGTTCAAAATTTTCAATAATCAATACTGATGCGACGCACAGAATAGAGAGCACATATACCACAGGAAAAGATTAAATCCTCTAGACTCAACCAGTTTTGTTAGCCTCACAACCAATTAGTTTTGTTATTTTTCCTGGAAGAAAGGCATAGCTTGCCATATAGCCTCGAAGAAAGATAGGTTCTATGCCGAGTGCCGAAGACGGGTTCCTGGAATAATGATATTCATGCTTTTGATAGCGCGTCACAATACACTCAAAAGCATGAATATCATTTTTTGAACGGCTAAATTCTATTATTCCATTCACCTGCAGTTCAAATTTGCTTTTTACGAAAAAAATCATGTAAATGAAACAAAATAACTAAATGCAGCAAAAAACATAAAAATGTACCAAATTTTAAAATCTAGCTCCTAGTACTCTGCAAAAAAAAAAAATTGGGTGCAAAAAGAAAAAAAAATTCTTTGCCGAGTGCTAGGATCCTGGCACTCGGCAAAGAATTTCTTTGCCGAGTGTCAGATTCCTGGCACTCAGCAAAGTAATTAAAAAAACTTTGTTGAGTGCCAGCCTTATGGCACTCGGCAAAGAAATTACAAAAAAATCATGAAAATTATGATATTCATGCTGAAAAAATATCATTATTCCAGGAAAAAAAGCATTTTATTTTTTTTAAATTTCTTTATCGAGTGCCCACGATCTAGCAAAGTATTTAAAAAAACAAAAACCTTTGCCGAGTGCCGGATCGCGGGCACTCGACAAAGTATTTATTTTAAAAAAAATAAAAGGCTAACAAAAAAAATAAAAAAATCATAAAAGAGTTGGATCTCGATCGCGAGGTCCCTGCCCTTCTTTATATAGACAGAGGAGGTAGGGTTACAATGAGGGCGATCAGGCTAACAGATTGGATTCTATGTTTGTTGCATGGAATGCGCAATAGATTGATCCTAACTATTGTCCTGATACGTCTATCTTGGGTATTCTTGGCTTGCCTTGGTCTTCACATTGATCGACTGCCTGGCCCTCGTGGGCCTCCTCCTTGACGGCTCCTGGGTCGATAGCTTGGACATGGCCTATATACGGGTGGTGCTTGTACCCTTATGTGCTCTTCGTGCCACGAGAGTTTCGAGCTATCGGCCCGTATATAGGCCATGTCCAAGCTACAAGAACCATCAAAAGATTATAGCAATACCTCAAAACTCTCGTGGCACGAAGAGCACATAAGGGAAGTTTCCCCTAAAGTAGAACCATCAAAGGAATGGTTGATAGAAGTGAAACGTTCTTCTGAAGCAATTTAGATTCTTGCACCTTCCACGGCCATGCCTTGTTCATTAAGGGGAATGAACATAGAAGCCCTACACAACCCCACAGTCGAGACTAGTATCATGTCAGAATTCCTAGCGAAAAATCTTTTGGGTTAGATGTCTCTAGTCCCGACCAATAAACTCTTCAAAAGTCCTTTGGGACTATTTTCGAGTGTTGTGGGATCGCCAGGGATGTGCTAGTCATAATTGACAAATTCGAGGTTTCCATAGACTTCCATATCTATGCCATCCTTGAGTTTGATATTCTCATAGGCTACCCTTTGGAAAATCTTTTCCAAGAAAACCCTCCCAATGGAGCCTAAATGAAAATTTTGGGAAAACTGCTTCTGCCACTCACCCAGAAATCCTAATGGCGAAGCATCATCCAAACCATAGCTTGTTCGAGGAGGTGAAGTTTGTATCCCCGTTTGTTTCACATGAACTTTCTTGTGAAACAGAACGTTCATCACCACCCTCGCTCAAACCCATGCCCTGTCCCTCTAGTCATCCAAATGTTGTTCTCAACAATGGTCAAGATTCAACGTTGATCCTACATAATACATCATTTGAGAACAAAAATTTTTGTGCCATGGACATCTTGTTTCACCCCACATGCCTCTACAAGGATCACAATCAGCTCTCTATATTTTTTTCAAACTTTTCAGGAGGATGGTTGTTGATGCTTACATTTATCATAAATATTGCAAATCTCCTAGAGGCACTAGTGCTAACCTTGCAACTTGAACTTTAACGCTCAATGCTTGGTGGTGAAACTGGGAACTACACCACTATCAATAGCTACAGGAGAAAGTTCCCACGGTCGAGCTTGCGACCATAAAACAAAGCACTGCCAGGAGATACCCCTTATCATAAAAAAGATGAAACTTTCCTTTACAATAAAAGCAAGAACATGTTGTCAAGTTAATATGCACCTTCGGCTATTCTTATCACTAACCATTTCAGGTTGAGTTTAAGAAGAACAAGGGGCATACGATGCTAGAAAACATGAGAACTACATCAACTTAAAGGCGTGATGCCCTTTGGCGATGGAACACATTGAAGAAGAGATCCCAACACTACGCACTTGACTTTTACACAAAAGTCCAAGTGTGGGGTGGGAGAGAGTCTCACTACAAGATTCCATACAAACCAAAGGTCGTTAAAAAATGAATGAATGATATTAGCTCTTCCTTGCCAAAAAAAGAGAAAGAAAAAAGAAATTGTGAAAAAGAAAAGAGAAAGAAAGCCTAAAAAATGGAGAGAAACAAAAATGATATGATAAAAAATGATATATATATATATATATATATATATATATATATATATATATATATATATATATATATGAAGAAGAAAGAGAAAGAGGATTATCCTCTTCTAGACCTTTGCTACTACCACCAAGGCTCATGGTCTATGCACATTATTTTTGTGTATGGCCTAGCCTTATTGCTCGCCTGAGATAAACCATATATGACAAACCACCACTACAGCAATTTCAAAACTACCATCTACATATGCGGCGGGTAAGAAGACTTAGGTATGCAAAGGAAAATAAATGTTCACCTATTTCTTTACTCATATTTGTCTCCATGAGAATTTAAAACTTGCTCATATAAATTCATGCTTCCCTTGTTTATGACATACGCTCTGGTTTGGGTGTATTCATGCATGATGCATCCATAGGCTTTTTAAAATTAGGCAGGGTGCTTAGGTTAAAAAAGCCTTCTCTAATCAAAATTTAACTTGGTGTTGAATTTTGGTTAATGAACTTTGAGTTACTATGTACTTGAACAATGGAAGTAATCTATGATGGAGACAAATCAAGACTAGGAATAAATTGCAAATTTTATATTAGCCTTCTTTAAGTTATGCAAAAAGATAAAAAGTTGGGTAAACAAATAATAATAATAAAAATATATAGTAAAAAATAATAAATATACACTAATAATAATAATTAAAAAATTCTAGGCTCCTCAATGTTTAAACCAGCGGAGCCCTTGTTGTTTCTATTTTTGTTTCTTTGATAATAAGCAAGTACACGAATAAGTGTGTGGGAGATCTCTCAAGCATAAACTAACACCCATTCGAGATCTCCCACCAACACGCTACACAAATATCGGACAATCCATCATGCAGAAGGATGAGACAGATTGTTTTAGAGAAGATTGACTGAACCTTTGGTTAGCCAAACCACATCTGAATCCTTTAAACTCCTTCCTCTACAATGATAGTTTGTGCAACAATACCCTCAACTCTCCTAAAAATTCTAAAATTTAATATTTAACAAATTAAAAATGCAAAACAAATGTCGCTCCACCTCGATGCAAATTTACAAACCACACTTCGTTAAAAATTCCAAAAGTAACATGTTCATAACATCTTTAAGATAGAAGCTTGCATGAAGTTTGTTCTATATACATACACTTATGCTTGTGGGAAAATATTCTAATAGGACAATCATGTTGTTGTGAAGTCTGATATAGTTCTGACTTAGAAATCCAACTGTTTCCATTCAAAGTGCTTGGAGAATTTCTTTTAATAAAAATATTATAAAACCATAGTATCACATACTCCTAAATTGGTGTGCAAATTCCAACCAAAGCCAAATATGGCATCTCGCATGTTTTAGCCTTCCACATACGCTACTTGATATTGTGTTGAGTTTGGTCAAGTCTTATTGACCCTTGTTGAGAGATTTGTCATACTCCCAAGATCAAGATCATGTGCACCCACATATATATGTTGCTCCTACACTGGGAGTACGCAAAAACATGTTTCCATCCACCAAAAATTCTGATCCTACATTGGGAGTAGAAAAAAATATTTGTAGGCAAATACTCCATGTCTAAAAGATAATGATCTCTCTCTAAATATGTGGTTTAGAAGAAGAAACAAGGGCTATGCAAAAAAGCTTAAAAAAATATATGGGCACATGAAGGTCCAAGAAAAAATGACGAGCACATGAAGGCTCATATATTGAAAAAAAGAAAAAAAAAAGGATAGCCATGTTTCAAAACAATAAGTTGTAGAGAGCGATCATATCTACAAAAAGAGTATAGTTTTAGTTCACCTTTTTTCACACACATTCACATCTTGATCTAAGAGCATGGCACTTCTCTCCTTGGATCCTTGATTTGACTTTACAACATATGCAACACAAGTATGCTATTTTGTTTATCCCTACCTAAAGCTCCACATAAACCTTTTAGAAGTAGGAGAAAACAAAAGAAGACAAAACTTTGCTATGTCTTGGGGGGGAGGAAGTATACACCATTGAGTGATTTGAGAGTGCCATTTGAGGAGTATGAAGTGAACTATGCTTTTCTTAAGAAAAACTTTCAAAACTCTAAGTGCTAAGATGTGAAATTAGGAAGATGACTTTGTTTCGAGAACTGTTCCACTTTTCAATAACCTAAGGAAACGTGTTAGCTAACGCCACATATCCCACTCGTGTAAAGAATGTGTTGGAATAACTTTCATGTATAGTTGTATATCTTGGGTTGTTATGCTCATAATTACTTTTATCTCTAACTTTGCTTGAGGACGAGAAAAGGGCTAAGTGTGGGGGATTTTGTTGGCAGTCCTTAACTCCAATTTTCAACCACCAACACTCACAAAAAATCCACACAAATGGACACTAGACATAGTGATAGGGTTTACAACTAATGAATTCCATGAGTTTTGATGTTTATTCATTTGCAGGAGGGCATTTGTAGAAATACACATAAGAGGGATAACAATGTGCAAGAAGACAAAGCACAACATGAAGAGAAAGAAAAGCCCAAACAAAAGAGGCCTAGTCGCTAGGCAAATCAGGGCCCGAACATGAAGAGAATCATGCCAAAAGCCCAAACAACCGATGCATCTGGGCTAAACACCAACGCAGGAGAAGTATAGGCCCACGTAGCAACCGACCAGAGGAAGGTGGTCATGGGGCGGCTCCACCTTCCACCGCCTCCTAGGCCTACTCTCCTCTGGCGGTGCCATCAATGCGCCTAGGGTCGGTTTTGGGGGGTTTCCTAATTTATCTCACCCAAACCGACCATGGAGCACTATACAAGAAGAAGCTACCCCGTCCATTGAGAACAACACCACAAGGAAGAAGAGCTACTATTGGCGGTCACTAACACACATTTATAACCACCAATTTAAGTCCAAAAGGGGACAAATAAACATACTTTTGACATATATGCCTTTACTATTGACCTAGTTCCACTTGTATTCGAGAAAATATGTTTTGCAGGACACATCTCTGGAAAATACACAAAATCAAGTAAAAAGCACAAAGCAGAAAGTGTATTCCAGAAGTGCGCAAAGGAAAGAAATAGAAAAAGCCCACCTACACATCTTACTTGGGTAGAATACCACCATGGGTAGGGTCTAGGCCCATCCAGGAACTGACCAGACCAAGGCGGTCACGAGGCAGGCCCACCAGGGTGTGGGCGCACCCTGGGTGTGGCCGCACCCCCACCGCCTCCTCCTAGCCCCACTTTTGGATGGCGGTTGCATGCCGCCATGCAAAGCCAACTCAGGGTGGTTTCCTTATTTTCTCATGCAAACCGACCTGGATCCACTATATAAGAGAGGGAGGTGCTCACCTCACAACACACAACATCATCTTGGAGCTACACCTCACACCACACCTTGTATTCTTTTTCATAGTTTTAGTAGTCATCTTTGGAGCTAGCAAGAGTTACTTGGATAGCTTATCTCCTTGGAAGAAAGAGCTACTTTGTATGAATACTATGAAGAGTTCTTCCATATTCAAGCTTTCATCTTATTCATATAGCAATGCATATGAACTAGAGTATAGTGGTCTTCATGTTATAATCATGATATATGAACTAGCATATAGTTTGCATGTCATGATCTTAACATGTTCAACATTATGCTTAATCATTCATATAACTTGTATGAGTAGAATTAGAGCTAAGTTGAGGTGGCGGTTCATCATGCCTTCGGGTGTGCCCAAGTCCTTTACCTGTCGATCCGTAGGGTCGGGGATCCAGGGGGACTTGGGTAGTTTCTGTGTACACAAGCATGGTGCTTAGGTATGGAGGAACGGGAGAATACATTTCCCTTTCCACAGATGAGGAGTAGGCAGTAGGTGGTGACAGCCTTGTCTGTCCCTTGTAATCCCCCATGTTCGTCTGGGGTGTAGGAGTCCAAATTGTCACTTGAGGATGCTGGCAGACCAGTACTCGGTGGCCTCCTGACCTATCTTACACTTAGACCTAGCTCTAATCATGTAACTTATATGATCATAAACTGTTCTTTGCACGACTATATTAGAACATGCCTGCTCCACTTAGGAATATTCTTTTATTCTTTGTTTTCCTTTTATGCTTGAGGTTGGCCCAGATGTGTGTCCACTATCTATGATATACCCCTGTTATGAAATATGGTCCATCATGCAAGTGTGTAATCTTATTCATGCCCATGCTAGATACATTATACCTTGCCCTCCTTTGGGAAAACATAAATAACGACACCCTAAATACTTCCGGGTGAAATGCTACAACGATAGCTCTGTACGCTTGCGAATTTTGTCTGTAATCATATTAGGATTGTCGTGGTTGGTATTTCTTGGTGGCGTTGCTAAGGTTAACTCAATCTTAGTAATGGTGCTAAGGAATGCCAACCAGGAATTTCTGGCGCCATTGCCGGTGATAGACTTAAAACCTCCTCACTTGGTAATTGAGCTAAGAAATGCCAACAAGCATTTCTGGCACCGTTGTCAGGGAGGGCATAGGTTCAAAAACAAAATCTAGTTTGACATGAATAATGATCACATGCATGTACTAGTAGCCATATTCTATGCAGGCTAATTCTGCTTGTTTTCTTCCTATTGTGGAATTAAAATAGGATAGTGTATGAGTGGTTTTGATCTGCTGAACAACTACACCTTTAATCTAGAGGCACTCCTAAGGAAGAACAGGTCTCGTATTGTTTCTTCTTCTGCTACTCCACGGGTAGTCAAACCAGTCACCCCCGTACCATCCGCTACTATCACCATGGCCAAGTCACTCCGCAACTACTCCACCCCTGTTGTAGCCAATGTGCCCATTGGCCCCCCTATCAACATGGGCATCGAAAACTTTGAGCTCCGGACTATCCTAATTATGATGGTACATGCAAACCAGTTCTGTGGTTTGTCAAGCGAGGATGCAAGTGCTCACTTGCAACACTTCTTTGAGCTGTGCGACACCATCATCATAAAAGACGTCACACCAGCTAGCATCAAGCTCTGTTTGTTTCCCTTATCCTTTGTGGGGAAGGTGAAACAGTGGTTTTACCAGAGCAAGGAAGCTATCGAAACATGGGACAAATGTTCTGCGGCGTTCCTCGTGAAGTTTTTCCCCATGGGCAAAACTAGTGCCCTGAGGGAAAAATTTTCCAACTTCTAGCAGACTTTACTTGAGTCCATCCTCGAGGCGTGGGAAAGGCTCTAGGATTATATCTAGGCCTGCCCGCACCACGGAATGGAAGAATGACTCGTGCTCTAGAACTTCTATGAGGGCCTCACGCCCATGTTGAAGGGGCACGTTGATGCCGCTGTTGGAGGGGCATTCCTTTCCCTCACCGCTAACGCAGCCAAGGCCCTCATCGAAAAGATGGTGGCTAACCAAAGCTGGGGAGGAACGCAAAACACAAAAAGGCATTCATACCATGAAGGAGGCGGATATGCTTGCTGCAAAAATAGACCTATTGATGAAGAGGCTGGACAATCGTGCCATTGAGAAGGAAGCCATGAAAGGCACTGTCCAGGCCATGGACTCACACATGAGTGTAAAGTCTGTGGAGAAGTCAGACATTCAGGGAACTACTGCCCCGAAATCCATGAAGATGCCGCATATATCAACAACGGGTTCCGACAGCAAGGTAATAATGGGTGAAACAATTAGTCCCACCCGCAAGGAGGTAATTCAAACTTCAATTCAAATTACAATTCGAATCAACCTTCCTTGAAAGACATGGTACTAGGCCAAGCAAAAATAAATGAAAATCTTACCAAAAAGCTTTCTTAAAATGATAAAATGCTTGAAAACATGAATACTAAAATAAATGGTCTATCTACCTCTATTTAAAATCAATTGAGCTTTAACAAAATGATATAAACAAAATTAGCTCAAATCGGTGCTGCTATTCCTGTTAATAACGAAGGGAAAATCCTTGGGCAACCTGAGAATTCCCTTGAAAAAGTTAATGCGGTGACTACAAGGGGAGGTAAGTCCACTCGTGATCCACCAAACCCTAACAATAAGACATGAAAAGAACAGGAGCAACAAGAGGGAGGACCTTCACCAACAACAAAAACCCAAAAAGATCATGACGAAGAGGAGGACACGACACCGGAGAACTTCATCGACACCACCTACCTGCCGTTTCCCACAAGAAAAAGAAAGCAGGCCATGGACGAGCAATTTGCTCATTTTGTTGAAATGATAGAGAAGATCCTTGTGAGCGTCCCCTTAATGGACGTCTTGCATGTACCTTCATATGCAAAGTACATCAAAGACATCATCAATAACAAACGACCATTGCCATCCATAGAAGTCGTCAAGCTAACAGAAGAGTGTAGCGCTACTATACTCAACCATCTTCCTGAGAAGGACCCTGGGTGCCCCACCATAACATGTTCCATTGGCACCTAGCAATTCGATCATGGTTGTGTGATCTTGGGGCAAGCATGAGCGTTATTCCCAAGACCGTGTTCGACAAGCTGAACTTCACACACCTCGCACCAATGCTAATGATGCTCCAACTAGTAGATTCCACAGTCTGCTATCCAGCTGGAATCGCCGAAAACATCCCAGTAAAAATCTAGGGTTACTTCGTCCTAGTTGACTTTGTGTTGCTGGACATGGAGACAACGAAGGAATCGCCCCTCATCCTTGGGCGACCATTCCTTAGTACCACGGGAGCACAGATTGATGTTGGAGCTGGAGAAATCCGCTTCAACATACGGGCCCTGACAGGAGCAATGCTCCATGATTCGTATCAAATATGGGTCGAATCCACAAGGCATAAAGGAAGTTGAGATACAACCTCAACTGGTGGGTGGCCTCACCAAGAAAAACCCATGAAGAAATTCCAAAGGTTGTTTCCACACCACTCAAGAAGGAAAAGTGTGGAAAAAAAGAAGAAGCTCCAAAATCCACCACCACACCACCAAAGTCAAACAAAATGGTGTGGAGACTAAGAAGGTGCAATCATCCATGCCTACTCCTATAGGCACGGATGTTCCTACATTAAGCAAGAACTGAAGGAGAAGAGTCCTGCTCATTGAACTATAAACAGTGAGCCATTACCGAAGGTAAATCGATAGTTATCCTTTATATTTACTGTTATAAAACTATAAATAAATTCTGCTAAATACAAATAAAAACCCTTGTTAAAATCTTGGTTAAGTCTTCAAAGTTCTATACAAAGCATGTTTTGGTTTGAAGCATGGTTCTTGCGCGATCATGTCTTCATAGCTTTTTAATTTAGGCATGGAGCTTATATTAATTAGCCTACATTGATAAAATGATGAATTTGATCGTTGTACCAAAATTGTTAAGTGTAGACTTTGAACGATAAATCCAAGGCATAAATTCTTTACCATTAAATAAAACTTTGTTATCTTCCCATGATCTATACAGGTATGCTTTGGTTTGGGTGTGATCTTTGTAGCAGGATCATACTTTCATAGACTTTTCAAATTAAGCATGGTGCTTAGGTTGATTACTCTATCTTGATCAAATTGAAACATAATGTGTAGTTTGATCTTTGAACTAAAAAGTGCTGAGTATAGACATGGCTAAAATAAAAGTATAAAACAAAAATCTATATAAATATAAATAATATACCTTCTTCGGAGTTTCACCAAGCCATCCCGGACCATAGGCCTCGAGCTAGCTTGGAGGAGGACCCTTGTAGAGGTACCTTGTATCTTAATTTTCATAATTTATTTTCTGCATTTATTTATTTATTTATTAGCATCTACAAAAAATCTAAAAAATTAAAAATACCAAAAAATGAAATATAACAAAAATACCAAAAATATTTATTCCGCTCTCATATGTGTTGAAAGAATGTTTAGTTTCTCCTAAGTGGAAATGAAGAATAGTTGTTGTGTCTATAATTCATATGTGTCTAGGTTATAACTTAGTATTCCCCAAGATTTAAGTTTGTTGGCTAAAAATGTCACATCCTAAAACTTGAAAACTTGTGGGTTGTAAATGCATGCTCCTTTTTTAAGTTGTTGCGAGTTATGATATGGTACAAATAGAATTTGCTATGACTTTGTTCTAAGAGAAACTTGACATCCGAAGATTTCATTTTAAAATGCTAAAATCAAAAGTTCCTCAATGATTATGAATACCTACCAAGGCCATATGAATTGATACTCAAATTCAAAACCATAGTCATATGCTACTTGTTTGATCATTGAGCTTTGTCAAATTGGTGCGACCCATGTTGAGATTCCCATCATGCACCCATGATCAAGACACACGTACACCCACAAATAATTTGTTAACTCTTACACTGAGAGTTACGCACAACATGCATTTTTCCGTCCACCAAAATAATATTCCATTCACTTATCATGTGTGTCTCTCTCTCTAAAGCTTCATGTGCCAAAAAGAAAGATATGGGCTATGATAAAAAAGAAGAGAAAACATCTATGCCAAAAGGCATGAGAGAAAAAAGAAATGCATGCCAAAGAGCATGAAGAAAAGAAAAGAAAAAGAAAAGAAAGAAAAAGAAGGTAGCTCATATTTTCAAATAAAAGGAATTCATCCAAAAGAGAGAGTCATGATACAAGGAGTACAACAATATTTAGAATTAGGAAGTTATACAAATTCCACACACTTGCATGTCTTGATCTAAGTGTATGACTTGCATCTTCTTGTGGTCCGTTTTTTGACTTAGCAACACATGTGATGCAAGTATGCCCACCTTTCATGCCTACCCAAAACTCTACTCAAGAGCCTTAGTGGTAGGATATGAAAACAAGGCAAAAAAATCCAAAATTCCTTTGGTGAGGTACCATACACTTTGAGCGAGCAAGAGAATCATTCGAGGAACATACATTTCTTTGCAAAAACATATAAAACCCCAGATAGATGGTTAATTGAAGAATGAATGATTGGTGATTCTGTTATAACCATTCTATCTTGCAACCGCCCAAGAACTTGGAAAAGCTTTACGCCCCACACGGATCAAGGTAAAGGGTGGATAAAATGCCAACTTATTTGAATTGCGAAAGAATACTTTGTTATAGGCATGACACTTATGAATTGTATCAGCATAGTAGCAACTCCTGATCAACAACTAAGTACTTAGCTGTTTGCTTAGGACGAGCAAAGGTTAAGCTTGGGGATTTGTTGGCGGTCACTAACGCACATTTATAACCGCCAATTTAAGTCCAAAATGAGAGAAATAAACATACTTTTGACACATATGCCTTTACTATTGACCTAGTTCCACTTATATTCGAGAAAATATGTTTTGCAGGACACATCTCCGGAAACAAGTGGAAAATACACAAAATCAAGTAAAAAGCACAAAGCAGAAAGCGTATTCTAGAAGCGCGCAAAGGAAAGAAATAGAGAAAGCTCACCTACACATCTTACCTAGGTAGAATACCACCATGGGCTAGGTCTAGGCCCATCCAGGAACCGACTAGATGAAGGCGGTCGTGAGGCGGGCCCACCAAGGTGTGGGCGCACCCCTACCGCCTCCTCCTGGCCCCACTTTTGGCTGGTGGTTGCATGCCGCCATGCAGAGGCAGCTCAGGGTGGTTTCCTTATTTTCTCATGCTAAACCAACCTGGATCCACTATATAAGAGAGGGAGGTGCTCACCTCACAACACACATCATCTTGGAGCTACACCTCACACCACACCTTGTATAGTTTTAGTAGTAGTCTTTAGAGCAAGCAAGAGCTACTTGGAGAGCTTGTCTCCTTGGAAGAAAGAGCTACTTGGTATGAATACTATGAAGAGTTCTTCCATATTCAAGCTTTCATCTTATTCATATAGCAATGCATATGAACTAGAGTATAGTTGTCTTCATGTTATACTCATGATATATAAACTAGCATATAGTTTGAATGTCATGATCTTAACATGTTCAACATTATGCTTAATCATTCATATAACTTGTATGAGTAGAATTAGAGTTAAGTTGAGGTGACAGTTCATCATGTCTTCTGGTGTGCCCAAGTCCTTTACCTATCGATCCGTAAGGTCGAGGACTGGGGGACTTGGGTAGTTTCTGTGTACGCAAGCATGGTGCTTGGGTATAGAGGAACTAGAGAATACATTTCCCTTTCCATGCTTGGGGGGTAGGCGGCAGGTGGTGACAGCCCTACCCGTCCATTGTAATCCCCCACGTTCGTCTGAGGTGTAGGAGTCTAAATTGTCATATGAGGATGCTGGTAGACCAGTACTTGGTGGCCTCCCAACCTATCTTACACTTAGCCCTCGCTCTAATCATGTAACTTGTATGATCATCAACTATTCTTTGCACGACTATATTAGAACATACCTGCTCCACTTAGGAATATTCTTTTATTCTTTATTTTCCTTTTATCCTTGAGGTTGGCCCAGATGTGTGTCCACTATCCATGATATACCGTTTTTACCCCTGTTATGAACTATGGTCCATCATGCAAGTGTGTAATCTTATTCATGCCCATGCTAGATACATTACACCTTGCCCTCCTTTGGAAAAATATAAATAACGATACCCTGAATACTTCTGGGTGAAATACTACAACGATAGCTCCATACGCTTGCGGATTTTGTCTGTAATCATATTAGGTCTATTGTGGTTGGTATTTCTTGGTGGCATTGCTAAGGTTAACTCAATCTTAGTAATGGTGCTAAGGAATGCTAACTAGGCATTTCTGGCGCCATTGCCGGTGATGGATTTAAAACCTCCTCACTTGGTGATTGCGCTAAGAAATACCAACAGCTACCACACTTGGGCAGGTGCATCACTCCAAAGGGCTTAGGCCCTAGCTAGCTAGAGTTGAGTAGTTCGGAGAGATGTGAGGGAGAGTTTAGGAAGTGTCAGACTTGTCGATACCTCCCCGCTTGTACCTCGACAAACACCTGCACCTCAATGGATTCATCCGTTAAGTGAGTGTTCGTGGTTCTTATGTTATTAAGTCTTTTGATCATTTAAGCTTTGTCTTAATTGTTTGCGGGTTCATCGTCCGCTCTCGTGGCGGATACTCTTGTAGAAGGCTCCCAATAAAGACGGATCACCCTATACACCACTAGAGTAGTAGTCGATAGTGTAGACGTGGTGTCTAGGCTAGAGTCTACCTTCGTTTGGCTCATATCCTATGATTGATGGGTAGGCAGCAGGTGGTGACAGCGTTGTCCATCCTTTGTAATCCCACACGTACGGATATGGCATAGAGCTACATGCCAGTATCGTTTGGCAGACCAGGCGTAAGCCGGTGCCCGAAGTGAGCAAGTAGAAGTATAGTCCATCTCAACCTCCACAAACTCCACCCTTGTGTTGTCCTTGGATGAACTAGATAGAAGATTTATCTCCGTTCCCTACGAAAAATATGATACCCTGAAAATATGTTCCCTGTGGACGAACTAGATAGAAGATGACATCATATACCACATTTTCCCTTTGCAAAATAAATTCTGAAATACACTACAAATACTACAAAACAATGCTCACGAGTTGTTGATCACCAGCCCAGATTCACCGGCCCATATCCTCCCGACCATGGTCACAGTCCATAGTGGACCGTTCTCTCTTCCACCACTTGGGTCCACAATCCGTGTTGAGTTTTTATATTATTTCTTTTTACGAAAAATATTGTTGGCACCATAAATAGTTATGCTGACATTAAGAAAAATGTTTTAAGTGCAGAAGTATTTCAAAAAAATACATATCAAATGTTATTTTTAATCCCTCAAATTTGAAAAATTCATAACACTTTATTCGAAACTTTGTTTTTGTTAGTTCCGATTGATTACCAAAACACCAGCCTTGCAAGATGCCCGAAGGCTATGAGTTCAGATAAAAAAACACATATGCTTATGTTCCCGTGCGTTGCACGGGTATTATTCCAGTAAATATAGAAGGGATTAAGCAAATATATCCCTCCGCATAGAAATTTGTGTAAATATAACCTTAAAACTTATTTTGTATTCAATTTACACCTCCACACATTATTTTCTGGTTTGATTCTCGATGAAGACAAATTTCATACCAAAATTGTATTACTCGACGAAATTTACAACTTTGTAGTTCAAACCTTTTTTATTTGAGATCTTTTGGTTATCCAAATATGGAACACAAGATTTTATAGAGTTAATATCAAATGCGTCCGTATGCTCTGGAGTCATGAGTGAGTGTGCAGTGGTAGTAAAGGATCTTGGATGGATAAACAACCAAAATAAAAGTTGTAGATTTCAAAAAGTTATGAAATTTTTTAGTTCACAACATTTTTATTTGAAGTCATTTTGATGCCGAAATATTTGATTCACAAGATTTTATAGAAGTTAATACTAAATGATCATATGCTCTATAGTCATAAGTGAATGTGAAGTGGTACTTAATGATCTTGTATGAAGAAGTGACCAAAACAAAATTTCTAGATCTAGAAAAGTTATGCAATTTTGTAGTTAAGAACTTTTTTAGTTAAAATCATCTATCGAATAAAAATTACGTATGAATTCTCACATTTGAATTTTGAATTTTTCAAACGACCTTATATGGACAAATGACCAAAACAAAAGTTGTAGATCTCAAAAAGTTATGCGACTTTGCAGCTGACAACTTTTTCATTTGAAACCATCTATCTAAGAAAACAACAACAACAACAACATAGCCTTTTGTCCCAAGCAAGTTGGGGTAGGCTAGAGATGAAACCCAAAAGAGACGAGAAACAGGGAGAAATGACAAAAACAAAAGTTGTAGATCTCGAAAAGTTATAAAACTTTTTAGTTAATGACTTTTTCATTTAAATTTATTACGGTCCCAAATACTCATATGAAAAACTATTTTCATTAATATTTATCTTATTAATACAAAGTAATATAATTGGCCACATTAAATTGATGTCATTTGTTAAATAAAAATAAATTTCATTTATGTGTTAATGTTAATATTAAAATTAATATTTGTCATTAGTTTAATATACTAATTTGGCACATATTATTAATATTATCACAAAACCAATATACATAGTCATTACTCATAAAGTAACTTTTAGATAGCGAAATCTAGTAGTATATTCTGCATGGAATGTCCATCAAGTTTTTTTTACTACTGGTACTGAATCGGATAGGTAAAATAATGGAAAATCGAATAGATCCATTAAAGGAATTTATATTGTTCTTAAAATTAGAGAAATCTAGGGAAATAGGCTTAACCTACAGAGAAAGAGCGTAAGGACCATGACCAAAATGAACTCCCGCTTCTATCATCTCTTTCAAATTGATGTGTGCTAGAATTTGTAGACTGATAAGCACCAGAAATCCAGAATCAATACACATGGAACATTAGTTTCCCTCTAAAAAATTGACTGAAAGTATTTCCCACCAAATTTTCCCTCCCAGAATCCATCTGCCGCCCAAACAGTTGTCGCTCTCAGTGACTCTAATCTAGCTGAAAAAACTCAAGGCCCTCGTCATTCCCTAACTGACCGAGCTCCAAGGTCGGCGCGGCGGCGAACGGGATCGTCGGAGGTGAAGCGGCCAACTGGCGGCCGATCGAGTGCGTGGAGTTCCCCGACCGATCAGAAAAGAGGATCTCGGTCGCGGAGAGGACCGACCGCCGGGCCGCTGATCCATGCTCGTGGCGGCCGGGATTGCTAGGTACGCGCTCGACTTGTCCTCGTCCGCTCCCAACACTGTCCCGTCGAATTCCCAAATCACCCTCTTCACAAGCGACTCCATCACATCCATCACATCCCCTTCGGCCCAAATTACGCGCAGCCCCTGCTGACTCAACACACGCCTATTGGGAAGAATCGCAAGCATAGCCATTCTCTTGTAGTCTCTGTTCGGTCGTTCCCCTCCGAGTTCGAGTGCTGGCAGCGGCGGCGGCTGTGCTTTGCTAGGTGCGGCTGGAGTGCCGGTGGCACCGGGAGTTCAGGACAATCGCTGCGAGGGGCGGCGGCAACGGCGGGCTGCACTCTGCAGGAGTGCCGCGCGGCGACGAGCAGTGGCAGACTGGCAGCGGCTGCTCCTATTGCTGTGACAGCCATGTCCCATTCTTCTAATATTTCCTCTGTTCTTTATGTATTGGGCTGCTGGATGCCTGGATGTTTTTTTTTCTCGAGCAGACTTAAACTAGCTGCTGGATGCCTGGATGTAAATGGTAGTGCTGCATCTCATGGTGAAGGTGAACTGAATAACTGATTCGCTTAGGATTTTTTTTCTTCGCGCTGGGGCTCAGCGGCTTCGCGACACTACTTGCTCCTTGTCGTCATCAGCTCATCGCCTTTCCCCTTCCTTCGCTTACCTGTTCTGATTGGGTTCTGCTTTTGCTTCCATGTTCGTTCTTCTCTTTTCTCCATCGAATTCCCAAATCCATCCGCTGCCTTAGCCCCCAGGTTTTGTCTAGCTCTGGATCAGCTCTAATCTTGGTAATGTTCAGCCGTTCTCGAGTTTTCATTTTTTTATCTCTGTCTGTCCGGTAGCTATTGTTCCATGTGCGTCAATAGCAGCAGTTTGGGCAATTCTTTTGCCTGCTGTACAAGAAGAAGAAGCAACTCAGTCCCACATCCTCTTTAATTGTCATATTTAGCAATGATTGGAAATTTATCAATGAGATATAGTGGTCAGGTGCTATATGCTGATATAACGTTTCAAAATTCTATTGTCCAGTGGCATCAAATCTTTATATACTGTTTCATTAATAATTCTGAATATATCTGAGCAAAAACACAAGCTAGTTCCTTCCTCTCTAATTAGGAAAATAATTAGTGAATAGGTTGGATTAGGCAGCCAATACCAATGGGAAACAGTAATTGGTAAGGCTCTGTATTGAATTAATTAGCGATTTCTAAATAAATTTTGTGTAATTCCTTAGATTGTGGCACTGTGCTTTGTACATTTCTCTAGGATAACAGTGTAGGAATAAAGCTTACATGGTTTTTGTAACCTTTCGCTGAACTAGCCTAATTTTAAATTAAAGTCTTTAGTTTATTTTCTGTGATAGGTAATCAAGCATGTAGTGTATGCCTGTATGGATCACCATTCAAATTGGTTATGCGTTCAAATTGTTATTATGCTCACAGCTTATATCTGCGCTTGTTTAGTAAGATTTGTGAATAGTAAGAGTTCTGAATTTTGTAAAAGGTGATTACATTAAGCAACAAGACAGGTACCGAATTAAATTGATTGGATTCAGTTAATGCATTCTTCAATTTTATTCTGTGCAGACTGACAAGTCCTTGACAAGATTCAGTTAGTGTATTCTTCAATTTTTATTCTGTGCAGACCACTCTAAATAAATACAAGAACTCTTGAATATAGATGCAGTATGCCGCTAGCTTATGAAACTAGGACACTAGGACTAACGCAAGGCAAGGCATGTGCACCCCTATATTGACTGGTGAACAATGTATCTAGCTTATGAAATTAGGTATTTTGGAAAACCTGACTTGCATGTGCCATTTTTGCTTTTTGATTTTTCAGATCTCATAGCTGCGAGGCAATTCAACTAATTTATCAGAGGTGCCCTACATTCCTCAGTGGTAACAACCAATCACCCTGAGCCTCTTGAAGGATTGTTGTCTGCATCAGGAAGCAAGAGCAATTTGAATCTTGCCAAATTATGTATATATAAGCTTCTCATCATTTCGGTTTCACATGTGTGTTATGTACTCAGAGATGATGTTCTTTCGCAAATTATTTTTTTTCTGCGCTTCTTTTGATCTTCAGATCCTTTTTGGTTTGAGTAGTTTAGTTTAGCCCCTTTCCGAGGATACTTTACACAAGAAATACGTACTGCTCGATTGTTTCACTAGTGTCATGGTATGCCAGCACATTTATTTTATTCAAGCTAACTGAACACTAGTACTATATATAAAGTTAATATGTCATGCTCTAGACCATTCTATCTGAATCATAGCACTTTACTTGTTTTCAAGCTCCAAGTTCAAATAACATTACGTATATGCACTTTAGTCTAATTGTTACTATTTTGTTATACTTTATTCTTATTTGTAAATTATCCTATGCTTTATTCCTATTAATGTTTCTATTGGTGCTAAATTTTATTTAGATTGTGCTACCATGGCGGTGGATAATTGGACCATAAATCTTGAATGTGATGGGGCAGCTGAAGCACAAAAACATGTGCAAATGGAAATGGATAGAGATGAGATATCGTAGTTCAACTTGATTGAGTTGATCAAGGATTATGGGTACACATCAGTCGACTATCTATACTACAGGAGAAAAGATAACTTGGTTGTAATAGAACAAGATCATAAAGTGATGGAAATGCTGTAACAACCCAGAAATTTCCAGAAAACAAAAATCACAACTACAAAATTTTTCTAAAATAACCTATATTTGGTAAGGTGTCACGTAGGAAACCTACCCTAGTTGCACAAGTAGCACCTAGTCTAGTTAACTACATTTTGCATTTAATTATATATTCATGAGTTGCTTCTTATGTTCTTTGTATTGTTAATTAAAAATAGTCACATTTATTTAATGAATTGCTTAAATTAAATAAATATGTAATTATAACCTGGGCAAATAGTTGAAACCCTAAACGACCTCTAGTGGACCCCACTAGGGCTTACTCATGTCGACAACACAAGTGTATGCACATAGGAACAAGAACCGGTTAGTAAAGGAGAAGAAATAAAATAGAAAAGCTTTTCCAAATAAATAGAAAAGAAGAAAGCCTTTTGGCCCAGCTTTTGAGCCGGCCCGCTTCCACCAAGCCGGCCTGTTCCACCGCAGCCGCGCCTACGAGCCGCGTAGCCAAGTCGGCCTGCCCCACTCAGCCAACTTACTTAGCCGAGCCGGCCCAGCCTTTCAGCAGCACCACTCCCACCACAGCGGGCCACGGGGTCGACACGGCCCAGCAATGCCGAGACAGCTCAGCAAGGAGCCCGCTCGTCATTCGTGTCTCAACAGAGAGCCTCTCACCCTTCCTTCGGACACCGACGAACGGGACCCACCTGTCATCGTTCTCCTCTCGCCCCTTTTTCCTTTTCGCGGTCACAACAAAACAGAGGAGGGAGAATCTCCATCGCCGACCGTCCAATCCAAGACGGTTAGCCGTGGACGCTGGGATGCGCGCCATGCTACAGTACCCACACCCACACCCACACCCGAGCCACGCGCCTTGCCTTGGCCATCAAGGAGCGTGCGTGACGTCGCCATGGCCCGCAGAAGCTCTGCCACCACCGTACCATCTCTAACCACCTTCGATTCGAAATTGGAGACGCCAATCCGTGCGCTACCTCTCGGCCACCCCAAAACCCTTCTCCAAATCACCCCGATCACCTCCACGTGTCCAACTTGTCACATCCACCGTCTACCATAGCCATAGCCGAGCTCGGCTATAAAAACAGAGCCTCCCCGCCGCCCTAGCCTTCCACCCCCAGGCCATCGCACTGGTGGCACCATAGCCGCGCCATACCACTAGGAGGAGGAGGGGAAGGACAAGAAGAGGAGTAGGAAGGGGCCGGGAACCGAAGCCGACGCCGTCGCTCGAGTACGCCGGAGAAGAAAAGGACTTCGCCATCTTCTTCTTCGTCGGGGACATCACGACACTACTACCTATCTTCACGGCCACAAATTGACACTGCACCACCATCCTTTCGCCACTGCCACCTCTAGTGAGTCGCCATGCCCAGCCCCTCTCACCCCGATCACCATCGTGACGCACACCGGCATCGCCACGGCTACTTTCGTATCGGAGATGACCATGGCGAGGCCGTGAACACCGCTCCACACACGCACACACATCGGTAGGCCTAGCCACAGACTGTGTTGCGCACCAAGGGCCAGTGAACGCCGAAGGCGACGCGTCGCAGGACATGCCCGCCATGGCGAGGTTATGTTCTCGCCATGTTAACGCAGTAGAGGTGGGAGTAAGAGAGCTATCGGGTTCACCTTGGCGGGGAACGCACCACGCTCTGCAAGTAGGAGAAGAAAGGGTAGGGGAAAGAGATACGCGTGATCGCCATGCCAACACGGCCGCCATCGGAGCACTGCTCGCCATCATGGGAGACATCGCTGGAGATCCCAAAACCCCGCCTGGATTCCACCACTGGAATCCCGATGTCCATGCGTAGCCATAGAGCCCGGAGCTGCCACCGTTGGACCACCGCAGGCCGAGAACGACCGCTCGCCGCCGGTGGGAGCGCAACCATGAGGCAAGAGAGAGGGGAGGTGAGCCGGGGGTTGCTGGGTGCACTCGATGCACCGTGCACCGTGAGAAGGAGAGAGAGGGTGGAGATGGTCCACCATGGACCTTGTTAGCGACCTGTGAGCCATAGCTGCTAGTTCACCGTGAGCCAGATGTCGTTGATGCAAGCCCGATAGGAGCCTAGCAATGCGACGTGGCACAGCCAGGAGCCGACATGTGTCCGGGACGGCCTGGCCCAGACCGGCCCAACCCGGCCCGTATCCAGCCCAGACCCAGCCCACCGAGGCCCGGTCGTGGCTCGATCAAAGTTGATCATTGACCGGTCACCGTTGACCGTTGACCTGGACCCACATGTCAGTGACTCACTCTGTTCCAGCCAATCAGACGCTGCCACGTGTCACTGCCGGGATTTTTTAGTTTTTTCTTTTCCAAAAAATTCATAACTAATTCATTTTAACTCAGAAAAATACCAAACCAGTTTCTAATTTTTTTTTCTAAAAATGAGCTCTACAACTTAGGCATGTGTTTGAGTGCATTTGGATCTTTTGAATTTCTGTTGCTTCTTTGTGCACCTCTATAGGAGTCGTTAATGTGACTCTATATTACGTTTAACAGAGCTGGAGGACCTGCCGACTGAGGAGTATGACCCCGACTACAGCGAGGACTTGGGTGACGACCTACTAGGTGAAACATTCTTGATTTCCACGAAGGGAAATCCACAGAAACAAAGTGTAAAATGACGAAACATTCCATCAATTTACCCAAATCTCAGTGATACATAAAGTCATGCAAAAAAATCATAGTACAACAGAGAGTTTTACATAATTTATTCTCTTCGCCTCGCAGGACAGAACACACTCACACAAGCATTCGGAACAGCATCCGATGTAGATAGCAACGGAAAACGATCTCCTGGAACCAGCTTGAGCATAGAACAGACCCTCTAATTCTCCCAATCATCACCCTCGTAGTCGTACTCAGGCTCAGAACCTGTCAAAAATCTATCAGTACACTTGGTACTGGCCACGTATCGCACACCCTATGCTTGCAATGCTTTGTGGAAAGTGGAATGCATTGAGGGAAGTATAAAAAGACCTATTTAAGCTGTGGGTTTCCTAAGCAAGTAGTTAACATTTTAATAATAAGATTACCATCAGTTTTTAACCTATCTTACTCACACATTTTCCCAATCCCACCACACACAACACATCTCATCTCACTCTCTCTCTAGGCGAAGAGATTGACTCCCGCTCATATCTCGTCTCAACGGCCAAAGCTGGAATCCAACACAGAACCCGGGGAAAGGTAGAAAGGACTCCTCTCATCTAATCAAGTGAAGCGTAGGTCATGGGAATGTCCATATCCGCGGACGCGGCTATACGTATAGATCGATCAACTCTGCAGAGCGTGTACACCTGGTAATCCACAAGATCGCCATCCTCGACGATTTGGCTCGTCTAGGCTGATTCCAACTGCCTTCCAACCGGTACAGTACCACCCTACCACTCAGCCCTGGGCCACCCCGGCGTCCACCGAAACGCTGAGATTGTGAGACGTATTACCGGGCCCCCAAGGTCACTACGCTGTCTTAGGAGGGTGTGGGTCCCCATGCCCGTACCTCCCTACACTATCACCTTCCAACCTAGTAGTAGTGGTACCACCCTAGTCAGTCGGGAAATCGTCTCCCGCCCATCGGGAGCGAGTGGTGTGCACGAAGGTCCCATGGTTCCGGTTCTCAAGACATATTAGTCCTTAGGGGGACCAGACAGGATATCTTCTCCAGAGGGAAACACCATCTTCCCCGTGCCATGACAGCACCTCCACCAGGGATAACCAACACCCCAGTTCACCTCCCAATATACCCGCCACAGGTATCTCTCGTGAGGGATGCCCAGGTCGCACCCCTCTAGCAAGACTTGGCCCAAAGACTCGTCGTAGGATCCTATCCAATCGACTCAACCCTCACCACTCACCCAAGACGCACACCAAGATCTCCCTAGTTCTTTAGTCAGGTTACCAAGTTCTCGGCACTACGTGCCTTATACATATATGTCTCTCACTCACCGGCATCACATCATAGATATAATGCGAGTAAGAGTAAAAGCAGTAATATGTAACATGCGAGCATCTAGCTAAATAGCAGGGTGAGCAGGAGTAAGGTTACGACAAGGTAAAGGGCTCAAAGTAAAGCATGTACCATGTAGCCTATCAACATAATAATTTACAACAAAATAAAGCGCTAGCAATTCTATATTTGCATGTGTAATAGGTTCTATGGAGATGGGTGGGGCGTGGCACCTGGCAGGTCGTCACCCAAGTCCTCGCTGTAGTCGGGGTCGTACTCCTCAGTCGGCAGGTCCTCCGGCTATGTTAAACGTAACGTAGAGTCGCATTTAATGATTTCTATAGAGGTGCACAAAGAAGCAACAGAAATTCAAAAGATCCAAATACACTCAATCACAAGCCTAAGATGTAGAGCTCATTTTTAGAAAAATTTAGAAACTGGTTTGGTATTTTTCTGAGTTAAAATGAATTAGTTATGAATTTCTAAAGATTAAATGATTTTTTGGAAAAGAAAAAGAAAAAGAAAAACCAAACAGTGACACGTGTCACACTCTGATTGGCTGGAACAGAGCGAGTCACTGACATGTGGGGTCTAGGTCAATGGTCAGCGTTGACCGGTCAACGGTCAACATTGACTGGGCCACGACCGGGCTCGGTTGGGCTTAGGCTGGGCCAGATTTAGGCCGGACTGGGCCAGGCCGGGCCCGCCACATGTTAGGCGCTGGTGCTGCCACGTCACCAAAAGGATATTTGGATCGGGCTTGGGTTCATAAGGCCAGTCTATGGTGGACAGGTGGTGGCGGTTCACAGGCCACAACGAGGTCTACGGTGGACCATGTCCACTTTCCCCTTCTTACCTCTCGGTCCACGGTACAATGGGTGTACCGGTCATCTTGATCGTTCTTCCCCCCCTCTCTGTTTTCACCGGAGCACGTCCGCCGGCGGCGTGCTTGCACGGTGGCGCTCCACGGTGGCTTAGCTCGGCCGCTATGGTATCCTACCGATTTGCGGCCGCAAAAGGAGCACGATGGTGAGGTCAAGACGATGACATTGAGCTCCAGCAGAACCTCCCGCGGTGGTGGCGGCTTGGCGGCTCCGACCGGGTGGAACACCACCGATCAGGCCTCCGGGGATCCCTCCTTCTCTCAAGGTGCGCATGGTGTGTCCCTAGCCAAGGCGAAACGATCTAGCTCCTCCCTTTCTTCTCTACTGACTTGATTTGGAAGGAACAACCTCGCCATGGCCGTGCGCTGGCCATGGTGAGCACGCTCTGGACACTGCTCGCGGTGGCGTGTTCCTGCTCCCAAGACGTTCGGTACCATGGTGCTTGGTTTGGAAACATGAGTGCGGGCGTGTACATGTCCTTGTGCGCCTCTTCTCCCTTCCTCTATTGCCCAGCATACCAAAAGCGAGATCTCGCCATGGCGGGGTGTGTCCATGGTGACTGTGTGCGGTGCAGGGGCGTGTCGCGGCAATTCCGAACTCTGAGGCTTGGCCAGGCCAACGAGCGTGCGCACCATGTGTGCGTGAGCGAGCGATCAAGGCATGTGGGTCACCGATTTTGCCTAGATGCTCCACGGTACTGACAGGCAAAGCGGTTCTAATCAAGCACAACCGGCGGCGAGCGAGGTGAGATGGTGAGCTCACCGAAGGTGGCGATGGCGAACGGATATCGGTGCAGGGCGAGTTGGTGCGGTGTCAAACGGTGGCCGTGCCGTGCAGTCCCGTGGTGAAGAAGAAAACGAGCAGCGCCGCCTTCGTCTCCGACGAGCTCGGACGGTGCCCCCTCGCGGTCTCGGTTCTTCCTTGTGGCTCTCTTCCCTTCTTCCCTTCCTCCTCTCTAGGTCGGTGCGGTGTGATGAAGCCACCAAGGCGGCGGCGTGTGGAGGATGGGAGAGGCTAGAGTTTGGCTCGGGACTTTATAGTCCGAGTTTGTTCATGGCGGGCGAACGGTGATGATGGGGAGAAGGGTCACAGAAGGGCAATCTGAACCCTTGGGTTAAGAGTTGGAGGAAAAGGGATTGGTGTCATATGCGCTGGCTCACGAATCGGAATCCCAGGCGGTTGAGGCATGTACGGGTGGTGTCAGGCGGTGTCAGCTGATTTCGCGGCCATGGTGGCATTGTCTTCACGCGCGCGGTGCGTGCTTGGCGAGCGCAAGCGACTGGCGTGCGGGACCGGGGTGGTGGCTTGGCGCGCACGGTTGGCAGAGGGGTTAGAGGGAATCTCCCCTCATGCGTTGCGTGTCCCTGCTTCCCCTCCGATTTCTGTTTAGGCGAAGCAGAGGAGCCGGTCGAGCGAGAGGAAGGGGATGAGCCGTGGGGCCTGTTGGTCAGCGATGCAAGGGAGAGCGCGGCGGGTCGCGTTGCGGCGTCTTGATGGGCCGGGCTGATTGCGGCCAGTTGGGCGATGGCGGCTAAGCGGGGCAGCTGCGCAAGGCTGGGCTGGCTTGGGTTGGGTAGGCACGCTGGCTATGCCGCTCGCGGGCACGGCTGCAAGCAGAGATAGGCCGGCTCGGTTGTGTGGACCGGCTCGGGCAATGGGCCAGAAGTGGCTCTCCTTTGTTGTTTAATTGGAAAAGTGTTTCTATTTTATATTTTCCCTATTTTAAATATGCCATGCATTTGTATGTGAGAATGCATATTGCCCACACTTGTATAGCATAGTGGGTCCTCTTAAAGATGTTTTTGGTTCCCAACTATTTGATAGGTTTATATTTCTACAATTATTTACTTAAGCAATTAATTCAAGAGATGTTGTTGCTTTTAATTCCATCCAAAGAACATAAAATCCAACTCAAGCATGTATGGTTAAATGCAAAGATGTAGTTAGCTAAATTAGGTGCTACATGTGCAAGTAGGTTAGGTTTCCTATATGACACCTCACCAAACATGGTTTATTTTTAGAAGAATTTTTTTTTGCAGTTGTGATTTTTGTTTCCTGGGAATTTCTGGGTTGTTACAGTCCTTCCCCCTCACAGGAATCTCATCCCGATATTTAAGGTGTGGCATACCTTTCGAAGAGGTAGGGGTAAAGCATCCGGAGTTCGGACTCTTTCTCCCATGTAGCTTCCCGTTCTGTGTGGTTACTCCACTGAACCTTGCACATGGGTATCATGGTGCTTCTAGTTTCCTTCTCAACTCTGTCTAATATTAGGATTGGGTGTTCCTTGTACTCCAGGGTGTCCTGGATATCCAGTGCATCTGTGTGTACCTCTTGTTCTGGCAACTGCAAGCACTTACGTAGCTGAGATACGTGAAACACTGGGTGTACTCCTGTCAAATCCTCGGGCAACTCTACCTTGTATGCCAACTTGCCAATCCTCTAACAGATCCTGTATGGTCCCACGTACCTAGGTGCCAACTTTCCTTTCACATGAAATCTGATGGTACCTCGGAGTGGGGAGACCTTGAGATAGACATAGTCTCCAACCTGAAACTCGAGGTCTCTCCGACGGTTATCTGCATAACTCTTCTGTCGGCTTTGGGCAATCCTCAGGTTCTCTCGTACTTGAGCTACTCCTTCTTTGGCATCTTTGATCTTTGTAGGACCAAAGAATGATCTCTCTCCCACTTCTAACCACATCAGAGGGGTTCTACACTTTCTGCCATACAGAGCCTCGAATGGTGACATCTTGAGGCTAGCCTGGTAGCTGTTGTTGTAAGAGAACTCTGCATGGAACAAACTTTTCTCCCAATTGGTTCCATACTTCAAGACACAAGCTTGGAGCATATCCTCCAAAATCTGATTAACTCTCTCTATCTGACCATCTGTCTATGGGTGGTATGCGGTACTGTAGTCAAGTCGAGTTTCTATAGCCTTGTGGAGACTCTTCCAGAACTTGGACACGTATTGCGTACCACGATCAGACACTATGCTAGTGGGGGCTCCATGGAGTCTGAGAATGTGCTCAATGTACAAATCTGCTAGCTTCTCAACTCTATAGTCAGTCCTCATAGCTATGAAGTGAGCTACCTTGGTCAGTCGGTCAATGATCACCCAAATCGAGTCATGGCCTTTAGGAGTTTGAGGTATACCTACTATAAAGTCCATGGATATGCTCTCCCATTTCCACGCCAGAATGTCCAAGGGTTTAAGCAATCCAGCTGGTCTTTGATGCTCAGCCTTGACTCTATTGCAGATGTCACATCGCGCGACATGCCCGGCAATATCTGCCTTCATGTTCTTCCACCAGAACTATTTCTTTAGATCAGCATACATTTTGGTGCTTCCCGGGTGAATACAATACTTGGAGTCATGACCCTCTTCCAAGATTTCTTGCCGCAAGGTGGAATTAGATGGTACACAAATTCTATCCTTGTACCAGTACACTCCTTACTCATCCTCCCTGAACTTAGGGCACTTGCCCTTCTTCATGAGTTCTCGGATTTCCCAAATTTCCAGACACTCCAGTTGAGCATTGCGGATCCGATCCTTGAGGTTGTATTGCACACGAAGCTCGTTCAATATTCCCCTGGGTAGGATTTCGAGACAAAGTTCGCCCATTTCCTGACATAGCTCGGGTGGTACGGCTTCCATGGACAGATTGTGGCAATAGCTCTTTCGGCTCAAGGCATCAGTGACTACATTAGCCTTTCCCGGATGATAGTGAATCTCTAGGTCATAATCCTTTATAAGCTCAAGCCATCGACGCTGTCTCATGTTTAGATCTTCTTGAGTGAAGAAGTACTTCAGGCTCTTGTGGTCGGTGTAGATATCACACTTATTTCCGATCAAGTAGTGCATCCATATCTTTAGGGCATGCACGACAGCGGCAAGCTCCAGATCATGGGTTGGGTAGCGTTGCTCATGGTCCTTCAACTGTCAGGACGCATAGGCAATGACCCTTCCACTTTGCATCAGAACACAACCGAGTCCCTGTCTGGATGCATCACAAAAGACCACAAAGTCTTTCTAGATATCGGGCAAGGCAAGAACAGGTGTGGTGGTAAGTTTTCGTTTCAGAGTCTGGAAGCTGTGCTCGCACTCGGGCATCCATTCAAACTCATTAGTCTTCTTCAGCAGGTTAGTCATGGGCTTGGCTATCTTTGAGAAGTTCTCGATGAATCTACGATAGTACCCAGCTAATCCAAGAAAACTATAGATATCAGTCACATTGCGGGGTTGTTCCCACTCTTTCACAGCTTCAATCTTTGCGAGATCTACAGCGACTCCCTCAGCAGTGAGAACATGACCAAGGAAAGCAACTTCCTCAAGCCAAAAGTCACATTTGCTGAACTTGGCATATAGCTGATTCTGCCTCAACTTCTCTAGAACCACTCTCAAGTGTTGCTCATGTTCTTCGGCGGTGGAAGAATAGATAAGGATGTCATCAATGAACACCACTACAAACTTGTCCAGTTCGTCCATGAATACCTTATTCATCATGTTCATGAAATAAGCCGGGGCATTAGTGAGTCCAAAGGACACCACTGTGAACTCATATTGCCCATATCTGGTGACAAAAGCTGTCTTAGGAATGTCGTCGGGTCTGATTTTCATCTGATGATACTCGGACCTGAGATCGATCTTAGAAAAGAACTTATCATCTTTCAGCTAATCTAGGAGATCATCAATCCTAGGCAGAGGATATTTGTTTTTGACTGTTATGGCATTCAAGTTCCGATAGTCAATGCACATCCTCATGGATCCATCCTTCTTTTTCACGAACAAAACAGGGGAACCCTAGGGTGAAGCACTGGGTCTGATGTATCCCTTATCTGACAACTCCTTGATTTGCTTCTTCAGCTCCTCTAGCTCATCGACTGAGATGCGGTAGGGCCTTTTAGCAATAGGACCGGTACTAGGCAGAAGGTTAATCACAAACTCCACATCCCGATCAGGTGGCATGCCTGGCAACTCTTCAGGGAACACGTAAGGGTACTCACTCACAACGGGTACCTCCTCGATTGTCTTGGCCTCTAGGGCACACAACTTAGAAACTGTTTTTCCCTAATTTGGCTTACAGCGGATTATGTGTCCACTCGAGTGTGTGATCTCCACATACCTTGGTGAACAAGATATCACTCCTTTATGTTGTGTCAACCAATCCATTCCCAGTATGACATCTAGTCCCTTAGATGGAAGTAAGGTGAGATCGGCTAGAAAAGGATAGCCCTCAATGGTGACACTCACTCCCTAACATCTCTTGGTGCATAAAATGTGACCCAAAGGAGAGCTAGTGTCAATGGGCTCCTTGCGGGGAGTCACAGGTATGCTATGTTCTCATGCAAACTTAGTGGAAATGTAAGAACAAGTAGCTCCAGAATCAAACAAGACTGAAGCTATAACTCCCTGTACCAAAAACATACCGTACACCACGTCGGGAGCGTCCTGGGTGTCCTCCGTGGTCATGTGGTTGAGACGACTGCAGACAGCCCTAGCAACATTCTTGCGTGGAGCAGCAGGTGTAGCAGCCTGTCTTGTCTGGGTCGAAGCAGGCGGTGTGCCTTTCTTGATAGGGCACTCAGCGATCTTGTGACCGGGCTGGCCACAACCGAAGCAGGTGAAGGGTGCGCTACCTATGGAGGTAGGCGTAGCGGTCCTCCACGTGCCAGCTCCCTGAGTGGGGCGATTCGGAGCGGGTCGGCTCTAAGCGGGGCAGTGGCAGTTGGCGGTGTAGGTACCACCTCCACGGCTCGGAGCGGTCACTGCCCCCTAGGTGTAGCGAGAGCAGGGCGGAGGAAGCATGTGAGCATGTGGCCTCTGCGGAGCCGGGCCACGAGTGGAACTCTCGAACCGGCGCTTCTTCTCCTTGTGGAGGGCGTCTGCCTCCAGACGGTCCCTCTCCATCTCCAGCACCTTGTTGACCATCTCGCAAAGGGTGCGACAAGCATGACCCGAGAGGGCCACCTTGAGACGAGAGTTCAGCCCCTTCTTGAAACAGTACATCTTCTTCTTTTCGGTATCGGTCTCGCTGGGAGCATACCTCATCATGCAGGTGAAACAAGTAGTGTACTCCTGAACCTTCTGGGAGCCCTAGGAAATGTTGCAAAACTCGTCCACCTTGGCATCCATGACGCCCTCAGGCACGTGTTGCTCACGAAATGCCTCGGCAAACTCCTCCCAAGAGATACTCCCCGGTTCCTCATGGGCATCGCAGTAGCTGTCCCACCATGCGCGTGCAGCGCCAGTGAGCTGGTGGGCGGCTACCCCCACACACTCCTCATTAGTGCAGGTGGTGAGGTCCAGCTTCTTTTCCATCTCATAGAGCCAGTCCTCAGCAGCGATGGGGTCATCGTCGGCGGTGTCGAAAGTAGGAGGCCTTAGCTTGAGAAAACCCTCCAACTTCCGCTGGAAGTTGTTGGGAGGACCCCCGTGGCGGTGAAGCATTCCCTGAGCCAGTGTCTCCAAGAGGCGGGTTTGGCGGTCCATCACCTCCGCCAACTGTGGTGGTGGCGGCGACGGTGCTTCTCCTCCAAGATGCTGGGCGGCACCAGCCCCTAGTGCAGGCTCCTCTGGTGCAGGCTCCTCCCCAACACCGAAGGGAACTCCCTGGTCTCCTCCACGGCCTTGACCACGACCACGAGCCATAGGCGCGGGGGAAAGCGAGCGGTTGTTCAGACGAGCGGATCGGCAGCAAGACATCTCTCTGCAGGGTCAGATCATTGTTTAACATTTTTATTAGATGCATGGTTAAGCGATTTATCAATTTAAAAAGAGATAACTATCCAACACTCATACAAAGATGCAATAAGAACCATAAGATGCGATAAGATCCAAAACATCCATTACATTAATTTATTACATAGCGATATCTCCAGTAGCTACACTGACAGATTCACGGGAATCGTGCTACTCGCAGGCAGCTCCAAAAGTGGGACATCCTACATTACTTCTTAAGTGCATCATCATACCTCTGGCCTCATAGGGCTCAACATGTCTACTACTACCTTATTACATGATTATGTGAAAAAAGAGTAACTACTCCTGTCCGGGAGTGGCGGGTGGTGTAGAAGGTCTAGAAGTGGAAGCCTCAGGAGTGCCCTCCATGGCACGAAGCTCATCGTCGGAGTGGTGGATCCTCACGACGTAAGTGAGAGCATAGTCCAGCATCTCAGTCCTCGGAACCTCTGAGTAACCCTCAGTCGGGCAAGCCTTGAAGTTGAGCTTGGTGGCCTCAACGTGGAAAGGTTGTCTGCGCGGTTTCTTGCGCATCCTAGGTAAGAGGACGTCCTGACCTTTCCGATTTCCTGGACGCGCTTACGATCAGTGTCGATCCAAGCCTGACTGATGTGGTTCACCTTGTCCTAAAGGTACTCGGTACTCTTGATGTAGTGAACCAAGTGGTGCATGTTGTAGGTGGTGGTGACGGCAGCCTCCACAGCTAGCTTCTCCATTGTGTTTCAACGGGCTTCCAGGGCAAGCTTCCTAAAACCACGCTGCTTCTCCCTCTCGTGGAGCTCTCTCAGGGTAAGCCTCTGACACTCAATCTGATCCTCACACTCAAGCACCTTGGACTCAAGATAGTCATATCTCAGCCTCCCCAACCTTGTCCTTGAGATCGGCGATCTCCTTCTGAAGTGACTGCTCATGGTTCTCGTAGAAGGTCTTCATCCTATCATAGCCCATGTGCTCCTCCTCGAGCTTGCCGACCATCTCCCCCTCCTTGCGCTCCACCTTGAGGAACTCCTTGTCGCAACAGAACAGGAGGTCTTGGTAGCGGCGGTTCTGCATCTCTACATCCATGATGTAGCGATCCTGGGCGATGATGTACTGCGCGGAGGCCCTCAGACAGGGGTTGACCTCATCACGCGTAGCACGGTCTGCAGTACTGATCTGTGGCTCCGAGAACCTATTTAGGTCCAGAGCGGCAGACAGTAGGTGGTACGGTCCCGTCTTGAGGTAGTCGTGTGCGTCATGCATCACACTGCGAAGAGCTATGCGTGAAACGGACTGTACGCACGACGCAATAGAGTTCCCCACCTCCAGTGTCTCGAAGGCACGCAGCACAAGTACGAACTTGCTGGCGGGGACCTTGAGGTGGACCATGATGTGGCCCTTAAACCCGTCAGGTCCAGGCTCACCCCGGCACACGTACTTGATCTGCTCTGTGGGAACGCCTAGTGAGTCCAGCACGTCGTACAGGATCATGGCGAACCCACGGTAGGCTAGTCCGTCCACAGGGAGCTCGGTAACAGGGGCCATCTGCAAATTAACCGTAAGACGGAGTCAGTACCTTGTTGTGTATGTAGTAACTTGAGTATTTCAGAGTGAAACTTGGTGAGACAAGGCGAATCAATGTAACTCAGAGTGACACTTGATGAATTCTTAAGTGAAACAGGTGATTCAAGGTAGAATGGAGCGATGTGGTAGGTAAGGTAGAACGAAATGTAGGTAAGAGAGTGTGAAAATAAGATAAGCCGTGCACGAAAATGCAGCATGGTCGGTAATATAACCAAAAGTGTCAAGATTTTTCCTAAAACTATTGTCCAATCCTATGGGTCCGTCCTAGGGTCAGCATGGCTCTGGTACCAACTGAAACGTCCTTGATTTCCACAAAGGGAAATCCACAGAAACGAAGTGTAAAATGATGAAGCATTCTGTCAATTTACCCAAATCTCAGTGATACATAAAGTCATGCACGAATATCAGAGTACAATAGAGAGTTTTATATAATTTATTCTCTTCGCCTCACAGGGCGGAACACACTCACACAAGCATCCGGAACAACATCCGATGTAGATAGCAGTGGAAAACTATCTCCTGGAACTAGCTTGAGCGTAGAACAGACCCTCTAGATCTCCCAATCATCGCCCTCGTAGTCGTACTCGGGCTCGGAACCTGTCAAAAATCTATCAGTACACTTGGTACTGGCCATGCATCGCCCACCCTATGCTTGCAATGCTTTGTGGAAAGTGGAATGCATTGAGGGAAGTATAAAAAGACCTATTTAAGCTGTGGGTTTCCTAAGCAAGTAGTTAACATTTTAATAATAAGATTACCATCAGTTTTTAACCTATCTTAGTCACACATTTTCCCAATCCCACCACACACAACACATCTCATCTCACTCTCTCTCTAGGCGATGAGATTGACTCCCGCTCATATCTCGTCTCAACGGCCAAAGCCGGAATCCAACACAGAACCCGGGGAAAGGTAGAAAGGACTCCTCTCATCAAATCAAGTGAAGCGTAGGTCATGGGAATGTCCATATCCGCGGACGCGGCTATACGTATAGATCGATCAACTCTGCAGAGCGTGTACACCTGGTAATCCACAAGATCGCCATCCTCGACGATTTGGCTCGTCTAGGCTGATTCCAACTGCCTTCCAACCGGTACAGTACCACCCTACCACTCAGCCCTGGGCCACCCCGGCGTCCACCGAAATGCTGAGATTGTGAGACGTAGTACCGGGCCCCCAAGGTCACTACGCTGTCTTAGGAGGGTATGGGTCCCCATGCCCATACCTCCCTACACTATCACCTTCCAACCTAGTAGTAGTGGTACCGCCCTAGTCAGTCGGGTAATCGTCTCCCACCCATCGGGAGCGAGTGGTGTGCACGAAGGTCCCACGGTTCCGGTTCTCAAGACATATCAGTCCATAGGGGGACCAGACAGGATATCTTCTCCACGGGGAAACACCATCTTCCCCGTGCCACGACAGCACCTCCACTAGGGATAACCAACACCCCAGTTCACCTCCCAATATACCCGCCACAGGTATCTCTCGTGAGGGATGCCCAGGTCGCACCCCTCCAGCAAGACTTGCCCCAAAGACTCGTCGTAGGATCCTGTCCGATCAACTCAACCATCACCACTCACCCAAGACGCACGTCAAGATCTCCCCAGTTCTTTAGTTAGGTTACCAAGTTCTCGGCACTACGTGTCTTATACATATACGTCTCTCACTCACCGGCATCACATCACAGATATAATGCGAGTAAGAGTAAAAGCAATAATATGTAACATGCGAGCATCTAGCCTAACAGCAGGGTGAGCAGGAGTAAGGTTACGACAAGGTAAAGGGCTCAAAGTAAAGCATCTACCATGCAGCCTATCAACATAATAATTTACAACAAAATAAAGCGCTAGCAATTCTATATTTGCATGCGTAATAGGTTCTATGGAGATGGGTGGGGCGTGGCACCTGGCAGGTCGTCACCCAAGTCCTCGCTGTAGTCGGGGTCGTACTCCTCAGTCGGCAGGACCTCCGGCTCTGTTAAACGTAACGTAGAGTCGCATTTAATGATTTCTATAGAGGTGCACAAAGAAGCAACAGAAATTCAAAAGATCCAAATGCACTCAATCACAAGCCTAAGATGTAGAGCTCATTTTTAGAAAAATTTAGAAAGTGGTTTGGTATTTTTCTGAGTTAAAATGAATTAGTTATGAATTTCTAAAGATTAAATGATTTTCTGGAAAAGAAAAAGAAAAAGAAAAACCAAACAGTGACACGTGTCACGCTCTGATTGGCTGGAATAGAGCGAGTCACTAACATGTGGGGTCCAGGTCAACGGTCAGCGTTGACCGGTCAACGGTCAACATAGACTGGGCCGCGACCGGGCTCGGTTGGGCTTGGGCTGGGCCGGATTTGGGCCAGACTGGGCTGGGTCGGGCCCACCACGTGTCAGGCGCTGGTGCTGTCGTGTCACCAAAAGGATATTTGGATCGGGCTTGGGTTCATAAGGCCGGTCTATGGTGGACAGGTGGTGGCGGTTCACAGGCCACAACAGGGTCTACGGTGGACCATGTCCACTTTCCCCTTCTTACCTCTCGGTCCACGGTACACTGGGTGTACCGGTCATCTCTATCGTTCTTTCCCCCCCCTCTATTTTCACCGAAGCACGTCCGCCGGTGGCGTGCTTGCACGGTGGCGCTCCACGGTGGCTTAGCTCGGCCGCTATGGTCTCCTACCAATTTGCGGCCGCAAAAGGAGCACGATGGTGAGGTCAAGACGACGACATTGAGCTTCAACAGAACCTCCCGCGGTGGTGGTGGCTCGACGGCTCCGACCGGGTGGAACACCGCCGATCAGGCCTCCGGGGATCCCTCCTTCTCTCAAGGTGCACATGGTGTGTCCCTAGCCAAGGCGAAATGATCTAGCTCCTCCCTTTCTTCTCTACTAACTTGATTTGGAAGGAACGACCTCGCCATGGCTGTGCGCTACCCATGGCGAGCACGCTCTGGACACTGCTCGCGGTGGCGCGTTCCTGCTCCCAAGACGTTTGGTACCATGGTGCTTGGTTTGGAAACATGAGTGCGGGCGTGTACATGTCCTTGTGCGCCTCTTTCTTCCTCTATTGCCCAGCATACCAAAAGCGAGATCTCGCCATGGCGGGGTGTGTCCATGGTGACTGTGCGCGGTGCAGGGGCGTGTCGCGGCAATTCCGAACTCTAAGGCTCGGCCAGGCCAACGAGCGTGCGCACCATGTGTGCATGAGCGAGCGATCAAGGCATGAGGGTCACGGATTTTGCCTAGATGCTCCACGGTACTGACAGGCGAAGCGGTTCTAAGTCAAGCACAACCGGCGGCGAGTGAGGTGAGATGGTGAGCTCACCAAAGGTGGCGATGGCGAACGGATATTGGTGCAGGGTGAGTTGGTGCGGTGTCGAACGGTGGCCGTGCCGTGCAGTCCCGTGGTGAAGAAGAAAATGAGCAGCGCCGCTTTCGTCTCCGACGAGCTCGGATGGTGCCCCCTCACGTTCCCAGTTATTCCTTGCGGCTCTCTTCCCTTCTTCCCTTCCTCCTCTCTGGGTCGGTGCGGTGTGATGAAGCCACCAAGGCGGCAGCGTGTGGAGGATGGGAGAGGCTAGAGTTCGGCTCGGGACTTTATAGTCCAAGCTCGTTCATGGCGAGCGAACGGTGATGATGGGGAGAAGGGTCACAGAAGGGCAATCCGAACCCTTGGGTTAAGAGTTGGAGGAAAAGGGATTGGTGTCATATGCGCTGGCTCATGAATCGGAATCCCAGGCGGTTGAGGCATGTATGGGTGGTGTCAGGCGGTGTCAGCTGATTTTGCGGCCATGGCGGCATTGGCTTCACGCGCGCGGTGCGTGCTTGGCGAGCGCAAGCGACTGGCGTGCGGGACCAAGGTGGTGGCTTGGCACGCACGGCTGGCAGAGGGGGCAGAGGGAATCTCCCCTCGCGTGTTGCGTGTCCCTGCTTCCCCTCTGATTTCCGTTTGGGCGAAGTAGAGGAGTCGGTCGAGCGGGAGGAAGGGGATGAGCTATGGGGCCCGTCGGTCAGCGACGCAAGGGAGAGCGTGGCGGGTCGCGTTGTGGCGTCTTGACGGGCCGGGCTGATTGCGGCCAGTTGGGCGATGCGGCTAAGCGGGGCAGCTGCGCAAGGCTGGGCCGGCTTGGGTTGGGTAGGCCGGCTGGCTATGCCGCTCGCGGCACGGCTGCAGGCGGAGATAGGTCGGCTCGGTTGCGTGGGCCGGCTCGGGCAATGGGCCAGAAGCGGCTCTCCTTTGCTGTTTAATTGGAAAAGTGTTTCTATTTTATATTTTCCCTATTTTAAATATGCCATGCATTTGTATGCGATAATGCATATTGCCCACACTTGTATAGCATAGTGGGTCCTCTTAAAGATGTTTTTGGTTCCCAACTATTTGATAGGTTTATATGTCTACAATTATTTACTTAAGCAATTAATTCAAGAGATGTTGTTGCTTTTAATTCCATCCAAAGAACATAAAATCCAACTCAAGCATGTATGGTTAAATGCAAAGATGTAGTTAGCTAAATTAGGTGCTACTTGTGCAACTAGGTTAGGTTTCGTATATGACACCTCACCAAACATAGGTTTATTTTTAGAAGAATTTTTTTTTGCAGTTGTGATTTTTGTTTCCTGGGAATTTCTGGGTTGTTACACCAGGTGCCATGCCCCACCCACTTTCGTAGAACCTATTATGCATGCAAATATAGAATTGCTAGCTTTTACTTTTTGTGCAATAATATGATGATAGGCTGCATGGTAGATGCTTACTTTGAGCCCTTTACCCTGTTGCAACCTTACTCCTGCTCACCCTGCTGTTAGGCTAGATGCTCGCATGTTACATATTACTGCTTTTACTCTTACTCGCATTATATCTGTGATGTGGTGCCAGTGAGTGAGAGGCGTATATGTATAAGGCATGTAGTGCCGAGAACTTGGTAAACCTGATAAAAGAACTGGGGAGATCTTGGCGTGCGTCTTGGGTGAGTGGTGAGGGTTGAGTCGATCGGACAGGATCCTACGACGAGTCTTTTGGGCAAGTCTTTGCTGGAGGGGTGCGACCTGGGCATCCCTCACGAGAGTTACCTGTGGAGGGTATATTGTGAGGTGAACTGGGGTGTTGGTTGTCCCTGGTGGTGGTGCTATCGTGGCACGGGGAAGACGGTGTTTCCCCTTTGAGAAGATATCCTGTCTTGTCCCCCCTAAGGACTGGTATATCTGGAGAACCGGAACCATGGGACCTTCGTGCACACCACTCGCTCCCGATGGGCAGGAGACGATTACCCGACTGACTAGGGCGGTACCACTACTACTAGGTTGGAAGGTGATAGTGTAGGGAGGTACAGGCATGGGGACCCACATCCTCCTAAGATAGCATAGTGACCTTGGGGGGCCGGTACTACGTCTCATAGTCTCAGCGTTTCGGTGGACACTGGGGTGCCCCAGGGCTGAGTAGTAGGGTGGTACTGTACCGGTTGGGAGGCAGTCAGAATCAGCCTAGATGAGCCGGATCGTTGGGGATGGCGATCTTGTGGATTACCAGGTGTACACACTCTACAGAGTTGATCGATCTATACATATAGCCGTGTCCGCGGATATGGACATTCCCATAGCCTACGCTTCACTTGATTAGTGAGAGGAGTCCTTTCTACATTTCCCCCAGGTTTCGTGTTGGATTCTGGCTTTGGACGTTGAGGCGTGATCTGAGCGGGAGTCAATCTCGTCGCCTAGAGAGAATGAGATGAGATGTGTGGTGTGTGATGGGATCTGGGTAAAAGGTGTGAATAAGATGGGTTAAAAACTGATGAATATCTTATTCTTAAAATATTAACTACTTGCATAGGAAACCCACAGCCTAAATATGTCTCCTTCTACTTCCCTCAATGCATTCCACTTTCCACAAATCATTGCAAGCATAGGGTGGGCGATGCGTGGCCAGTACCAAGTGTACTGATAGATTTTTGACAGATTCTGAGCCCGAGTATGACTACGAGGACGATGACTAGGAGGACTAGAGGGTCTATTCTACGCTCGAGCTAGTTCCAGGAGATCGTTTTCCGCTGCTATCTATGTTAGATGCTGTTCTGGATGCTTGTGTAAGTGTGTTCCGCCCTACGAGGCGAAGAGAATAATTTATGTAAAACTCTCTATTGTACTCTGATATTCATGTATGACTTTATGTATCACTGAGATTTGGGTCAATTGACAGAATGTTTTATCATTTTACACTTTATTTCTGTGGATTTCCCTTCATGGAAATCAAGGACGTTTCAAATGCTTAATGAGTGTGAGAGAAAAAAGATGGTCAGCTTGTTTATGACGAAGCAGAGGCTGGCCACTTTAGCCCCTACCAAGTCCAACAAAGAACCATCCAAATCTAAACCAAATAAAACTATAGGTATTAGAATGAACATATAATTTACTCTTCTAGATGTATATCTGATTACTCATGTACAGCTATTCCAAGTCATGTTAGTCATCAATGATTTATTTTCATCCAAGATTAGCCTATTTGACCCCACCATGGTATGTGACTTAATAAATACAACCTTGGTAGTCTAGTTTCATAAATGGATTACATATTGTTTATGATATTTACTATAAACATTGTTCATGTCCTCAACATTTGTTTAGCAGGAAGAGGAAGTACAAAGAAAAAGTAAGGATTAAATGTAATGCATACTGAAGCACTATATGCTAATGAGGTTGAGCAACACGATGATGAGGACCAGAACACATCAGGTACATATGTTGTTAGATCAATCTCATTCATATGGACTTCATCTTAACTAGTGACTATCACTATCATTTTGTTTTAAATAGGTGATGGCGATGAAGTACCTAATAAGTGTAAGGGGACTGTTTTAACACATGTTTGGGATCTACTTGATGGAGATTGGATAGATGTAATATGCTTGGACAACCCATTGGAAAAGGAGGTGGTCTTTTAGGGCAATTTTTGGGCACCATAGCAAGAAATGGTGGTTATTGTCCTGTTGGTGCCAAAGATTGGAGATAAGTTAAGAAAAACAATGCACAAACCATAATTCAATTCATACAAGTTAGCTAAATTTTATAACACATAATGATGTCAAATTAAGTATATATATGCTTGTTATCATGGCATGAAGTCAAATTCATTCATTAGTGACTTTCTTATTTTAGACAAAGTTCTTGTATCCACACTCATGTGGGAAATGGATATTGAAATCAATTGAAAGAGATTAGAGAAAATACAAGGGAACATTAAAAAGACACTATTTAATCCAAAAAAAGAAAAGGTCTATTTTGAACCGGCATTGTCCAGATGATATTGATGAAGGTGAATGGAAGGCCCTTGTAAAATATTGAAAGTCCAAAGAAGGAGAAGTAAGGCACCATTATTTATGCTATTTGGCATTTTTTTACTATCATTATCTATACTATTTTTGATTCTATTTGTATAGTGGTTCATCATTTATTAATTCTTCTAGACCCTTAGTGAGAAGAACAAAATAAGTCATGAAATGAAGAAGACAACACATACAGCGGGTACAAAGAGTTATGCTCGTTGGTATGAGGACAAGGTGAGTCATCTTCTATTTAAAAATTTTATATATGATTCTTCTTACTTTTCCTTTACTGCTATTTCTTCAGAGGCAAGCTGATCCTAAAAAAACAGCCACATAGAGCAAAGGTTTACCTCACAACTCACAGGAAAAGGGGAAAAGGGATAAATGAACCAGTGGTATGCTACATGCACATGAGAATTTTTGCAAATATAATTTATTTTCTTTTTTCTAGTGTGCAGATTTCTTGCTTGTAGGTTCAATTGGAAAATCTTTTGGACACACAACCAGAGTTAGCACAAAATAGTGATGGAGGAGTTGCATGGGAAGGTGATGCATTACATTAGGTGTTGGGAGAAGAGAAAGCTCAACAAGTGCATGGCATGAGATTGCTTCCAGTTCCTAAACAAGTTTATGGTCGAAGAACACACCATTTTAAGGACATTAATATAGTTTCACAAGATGGCTCATCATCTGATGTAGGGACTCACATGTTGAAGGAAATAAGGCAACTCAAAGAGCATTCTAGAATGCAAGACAAAGTTATTGAAGAACTAAAAAACAATAAAAGGCACCATGAAAACCAAGAAGCAACAATGGTAACAATCTATATTTTAATTTGTAACTCCATATTGAAATGTGTTACTCAAACTTTACATATTTTCTAGAGAAATTGTGCTGGGAGTGATTATAACAATTCTCAGAATCAAGCGGTGCATTCTAAAAGAAAGGTATTTGCTCTATTTTCTATGTTTTCACCTAATCTAGTCTTTTGGCGTTAATATAGTTTCAAATTTTTAGGGAGTTCACTGTGTTGCACCCAACCAGAATGATGGATTCCATAAGCACGGGGATGAATTGGTAAAGTCACTTTCTTGTGAATTTAACACTTATTTTATCCACAAATGATTTTTTGTAATAACTTATGCTACTGTCTTTTTTCTCTTTACTAGAATAAAGAAACATGTGGGTCTTAATTTAGTGATGATCATAGTCTACTTTTATGCACCACAAGTAGAACAACAAAGAAACAATAGGTATCTATGAACCACAATTTGCTATAATTATAGTAGAATGTTTGTCTTATAATTTCATACTTCATTTTATATGTGTAAGGGTCATCACGAGGGCCTGGAGAGACTACAACCATTGCACACCAGGCGGTGGCTCATGACCAAGCTACATGCTACAAGCGTCAAACACCTAAATAACTTCCCATAATGAAGGTAGATGAACATAATATCACTTGTTCTAATTGCATGATCATATGTACAACAAAGGGTTGTTGGTCACAAAGAGATTATGTCAAATTACTGTAGGTTGGGTCCACGGTGCTACTAATGACTTCAAAATATCCTAATAAGGCTAATGTGGCCTATGCAACTCTCTTGAGCACTGATCCAAAAGTCATTGTTAGTGAAGTTATTCATGAAGTCAATTCTACAAAGTGCGTATGAATCATGCTATAGCAAAAGATGAGCCATTAGTGAGGCCCATGTCTGGGTGCAACAATATTGGTGATGCTCAAGCCAAAGGAGTCCCAATTGCTTGGCCTTTGATGTTTGTATGTTCAAACTAGTTTTCTTAACTTTACATCAATGTACATATGTGGCCTAATTTGTAATGTTACAACTTACATTTTCTTTGCAGGTTGAATTTCTACATCAATGTGTACAAGAAGCAATGAACTTTATGAATCCTAGCTAGCTCTTGAATTTTTCTTTCTAGTATGGACTATGTGTATTTGCTCTCTAGAGCCATATCGTTATGTACATATACTATGATTTGATCTGAACAAGTACTACGTTTGAAATCATCCTACAATATGTGGATCTTGCTATGATTATGGAAATTTGTGGTTTATGTGATTTTGCATGTGTCATTATATGATAATCTGTGTGCCACATGTATAGGTGAAATAACTATTTATTTCATAATCTAAATATGTTACAATAGATATAAAAAAGTTTTACAAACCATGTGCTCCTTTGCTCCATACCACGTTATACCATAATGTAGAAGTATTACTAGAACTAAAAAAAGTGTTACAACAGACAATCTTTGTAACACTAGCAAATGTTCTGATAGATAAATAAATGTGTTACAAACTATGCATTATACCATAATGTGAAGTGTTACTAGAGCAAAAAAAGTATTACAACAAAAATTATTGTAACACAAGACAAATGTTCCTGTAGACATGTAAATGTGTTACAATAAACCAGTCTATAGTAACATGGCCAATTGGAACACAAAAAATGTGTTACTAAGAGAGCTAGTAACACTTTTTCTAACCTATAGTAACACATGTTGGTGTTACTGTATCCTTGCGCTGTAGCAGTGGAAGCGATGGACCGTGTGGTGGTGAAGCTTAAGTGAGACTTGGCGCCGATGGACGAAGGCAACGGTGAAGAGCAAGTGAGGTCAAGATCGATGAACCAACAAGGTCACATGATGATATGAAGTGGATCATATCATTTGGTGATTGAAGTTGGTGCATGTGTTGCATAGACATTGGAGGAGATGGAATGGAATGCGCTGGGCAAAGGTATAACCTTTAGGGCATTTTATTTCATCGGTCATAGGTGAGTAGAGAAGTTTATGACTGGATTTAGCATAGTGTCAGTGTTTGACCACTAATAGCCTACCACGGGGGTACCCGGGACAGTTATTCGGGCTTCGACGCGTGCTAGAACTCGACAGTGAACACAGAGACCGTCATTTTATACTAGTTCGGGCCCTCGATCATGATCGAGTAATAACCTTACATCCAGTCAGCGTTAGCCTTTGCGTTGGATTGATTATTTTATCCTTTTTTCCTTCTTATAAGGGTGCCCATAGCCTCTCTTTATATCGGTAGAGGTGGCTGTGGTGCGGTTACAATCCTAGTCAGATCCAAAGAAGGTGTCCTATACTAAATTCAGAAGTTACTTTCCATAGGAGTCTAGCTAGTTTGGCCTATTCTACTTGGATTTGGTGTAGCAGTCGTTGTACCTCTTTTTGCTTCTGTCTGTGGGCTAGGCCAGGGCCCATGACTCGAAGTCACATCGCTGGGGAACCCTACAGGTCCCGCATCGACAAGCCCCCAAGCATTTCACAATTGAACTCGGAAGCCTCCTTGTTTCTCCTGCTATGCTTGATGATTCAAGCTAGTTCTGGGTTCTTTCGACGTGAAGCCTTGAAGTGGTCCTGCCTTGAGGAGGTCTTCTAAGTGACGTGCACTTTTTTGAAAGTGCACTCATTGAGTGTAGACCCTGAGCCGCTTGCTATTTGGAACAAAAAGTTGGAGGGTCTTAAATTTTGATTGTTGAAAAAACTAAAAATCTCTTATCAGGATATGTACCCTGCAGCCCCCGAGCATCTTGTCAAGAACTCGGATGGAGGGTCTTCTTTTGTATTCTTAGGTAGCTGTCTTTATGTCCGAAGTTGGTGGTGGTTTGCGGTTGAATTGAATTCTCTAGTTACAAGGTGTACAGTGTTGGTATATTCTTTCAAATATGCTTTTTCTTTGAGTACTGTTCCTTCACGCGTGTGTCCTCTTCTTATTGCTTTATGTCCTTTCATTGAGACCTTTGCCAGGCTTGTTCTGTTGGTGCTCCCGGTCTATGTACGTTGCTTTTTGGCCTATAAATACCCTCCTGGTGTGCTGCCTCGATTCATCAAGTGTCTTGTTGTATAGTCTGAATCCTCCATAGCCATGAATATGATAGTTTGTGAAGTAGAACAGCCCCCGGGCATAAGTTGTGAGTCTTGTAAGTTTTGTAGCAGATGGAAGAAGTCTTGTGATCAAGATTAGAGGTAGACTAATCTCGCAGCAGCATTGTACCAGGTAGTATGTGGTGGCAGGTGGAAGAAGTCTTGTGATGTGGGATATGTTCTATCATTCAGTAGCTTCGAGTTGATCCTTCCACACTACCTTGCGACTGTCTGGTGCAGATTAGCGTCTGATCTAGGATCACATCGGTCTTAGGTAAACTGATGTCTGTGAGCCTCGCCTAGTCCGAGTTGTCCCACTATGCTACTGATATCTGTCTTGGATGCATTACGTCCTTCCTTTGAAGACAACAGTGTATCTGGGTTGGTTGTCTTCTGCTATGTTCTGGCTAGGAGCACGTAGTCATTCCTGGAGCCGAGTTCTGTCTGGGCTCTTTGTTGCTACCTTGCTCGTCATAGTACCGAGTTCATTGGGTCTTGCAAGATTTGTAACTTTATGCCCTTTGATGATATTGTAATAAAAAATCTTTCTCTGCTTCTATCTCCTTTCTTTCATCTGAGTGCTTTTGAGTATCATCTGGGTTGTTTCTAGAGTATCTAGGTTCTCTTGTGGCATACGGTAACATCTTCTATGAATTTTGTAGATGGCGAGTTCTTTTTGAATTGTGCAATCTGCAATAATTTGGCAATGTCACAGTGTGAACGGATAAGTCTAAAATATGCCCATTGCATTGTACCTTTGTGGAAAGTTGCATTGTCTATCATTTTTGGCCGTGTCAGTTATGGCAAGAAATGGATTGTTGCGTTTTCATGCCGCGTTAAGCGGGCCTGATGGGCCGTGTTTTTACCATTGTAGATCTATTTAAGGGTCCTTCTCCTTCTTCTTTCTTACCCTGTCCTTGCCCTCTAGCATTCGGCCTTTGCTAAACCCTAACCCCGAGAGTTCCACCGCCGCCATTACTGCCACCGTCGAACTTTTGCCACCGTCCTCAGATCCTTGTCATTGTATGGGCAAGAAGAAGTGGTCGAGCAAGTCGAAGGAGGTCTTGGCGGACAAGGAGGTGTCACTCTCGGTCATCAAGAAATAGGAATTCATCGCCATTAGAGCTGCGGAGAAGCTCTAGCCAGTTTCGACTACAACAGAGGATCAACTGCATGATTTGGTCAGTGACGGCCTAATCTAGGAGAAGGATTTTTGCTAAGTGGAAAGTCCCAGGCTAGCATCAGGTTCCTACTCCTAGTCCTGGTAAGATCGTCCTGTTTATCTCTTTCATTCGAGCTAGCCTCTGCTTGCCTGCTTTTGCTTTTCTTCATCGCTTCCTTCATTATTTTGGCATTTCTCTGAACCACTTGACTCAAACGCTATCCTTCATCTGTCAGTGTTTGTCCATCTCTATGAAGCTTTTATTGGCATCGTTCCTTCAATCTCTCTGTTTCATTTCTTTTTACGTTTGAAACTGCATCCTCAGAGTGACAGTACTGCTCCATTGGGTGGTTGTGGCGTCCAATTTTGTTAGGGGAAGAAAGCCCTCTTTTTCAATTATGATCTTGTTAATTCTGTTCGGGACTAGCATTTCGAGTGGTTTTATGCTACGAACATGATTCCTCCCCTTGCTGTCCATTCCGGTTTTGGTCCCTTGGTTAATGATCATTGGGAGAAGAACCCCTTAACAAGCGATGAACTCCTGGCCATCAAGCCACTTCTTGAGAGAATGCAGACTCTAAAGCAACAAGGTTTAATTGGTTTTGGGATCATTGCTAGCTACATGCATCACCGAGTTCAACCTCTGAAGGAGAGGGATCATCTCAGCTTTGAGTATTCTTGGGCTGAGGACCCATCTCGGATGGTTCCTGCTCTTGAGTTGACTGAAGAAGAGGTACTAGAGCGCTTGAGGAAGGTTCTGAAGGGGGTGACCATTGTCCCCCACGCAGTTCCTGAATATTGTGGAGGTAATCTGCAGAGATAATCTGCCCCTGCTATGAGTTGTTTTACTTTTGCGTGTACTTTTCTTTATACATCTTTTGTTGTTGGTACTTTTTGTCTTTAATTTTTTTCTTATTCCTTCTCCTTTGGTCATTTTGTAGGAATTGGGGCGTAACTTTGTTGATCCAGTTCCTACTAATGATAACCTAGCTAGGGAGGGGGCTAGAGCAAGTCTAGCCGTATCGGCTCTAGCTAGTAAGTCTCTAGTATCCATAGTTCTTCCTAGTGCTTCTTGCAATGAACCAGTCCAATATGTTGAATATGTGCCATGCCTAGTTCCTTGAACTCCTTGTTCCATCAATAAGAGGGCACGGGCGAATGATGCTTCCACGAGCGCGTCTGAAACCAAGAAGCCTCGTCAACCGGGTACTCTTCCAGGTACTTAAGTTGTAGGTAGCATGCTCCTAGGTGAGCACATCAGTTTGTTTTATCCCCTTTATTGTTTGTTTGCGTGCATAACCGAGTACTTTCTCCTTTCTCTGATGGTACTGTGGTTGAGTTGCTTGAGGGCAAGGAGGATGAGGAAGATGATGCGGCCCTCAACACTCGTCGGTGAGTTGTTGTTGTACTTTTGTTTTCTTGCTTGTTATTATTGAGCGCTTCTTTTGACTTGTTCTTGTCCTTTTGCAGCAAGCGGTCGTCGAGCCTGAGTTCTTCTGGGGCTCAGGTGTCAATCACGCCATCCTTGGCGTGGGGTGGTGATGATGTATTTTATGCTGCCATGCCTCCCCTAAAGCCTTTAGCTCGGCTTGGGGGTTTTAGTTTAAAGAAGAATACGGCCAAGTAAGTGAATCCCATTTAGGTTGCTTGCTTTTGTTTTCCCTTTTCTGGTATCATTGAGGTTGTCCATCGTCTTGTAGGTCTTCACCCTTGCCTTCCCTCAACCCTCGATTGGCTTCTTTTCAGTCTGCTAGTGTGATCGTGCGTACTGAATCTCAAGACTCGGAACGTATGGTCAGTGAGGCGATTGTGAGGGAGACGGTGGCCCCTGATGATCATGCTGCCATAGAGTCACCAACTCTGGAGATGATGGTGACCGTGGCAGCGGGTCCATCCATGGAGGTAGTCGGGGCTTCTACTGCCCAGGTTATGGCCTTGGTCTTGTCGTCTTCGAACCAGTCAGTTTCTCCTCATGTTGTTCTTGGTACTAGTAGTCAGTGTCTAGATGATGATGTGATGCAGGAATTCGACGTCACCCATTGCTTGTCAAAGCTGACTATGGACTAGGGAATCCTGGCGGCTAGTGCTGCTTCTTTTAGGGAAAACTTCAGGTAAGTTCTCCTTAAGTTATAATTTTGCTCAGCCTCTCGGGTTCTTATGCCTTGTCTCTCTCTCCCTTCATGCTGTTTGATTAGCCTTTCTCTCAGGACCATGCCAACTTCTTTTCTCGGTTGAGACCAAAAAAAGTTATCCTCTAAAATTAGTGCTCTAAAGATGGAGCTGGACCTCTGTCGGGCCGAGATGGAGGCTGAGCGTCAGATGCATCAGAGGGAGGAAAGGGCCCTCTATGCTCAGGTGATTAAGGCAGAGGAGTAGAGGGATGCTACGGTCTAGGAAGCCTTGAAGGAGGTGGAGGTTGTAAAGAAAGAGTGCAATGGTATTCTGAGTTCTTTTATGCTTTGTTCCCTCTTTTTTCTTATATTTTTTTGCTCCTTATTTGCCTAATCTTCTTTTATTGTCTTGATTAGTCCTTCAAAAAGATAAGCAGGTGCTCTTGACTAATGTTGAGGATATGAAGATATCGGTTCGGTCTAATCAGAATAGGGCCGAGGAGGTAAAGGCTCATGCCAAGGAAGGGCTCGCTCGTGCCTAGTTGATTAGACTTGGTGCTACCCGGGTTCTTATGCAGGGGATGAAGACCATTGACGATTTGTCCAAGAAGCTGGCTATATCTGACCAACGGTTTGCTACATTATGGAAATCTTTTAAGACTGTTGCAAAGCTTCTTTGAACTTCTGAAGATGATGGGAGGACCTGGGATGAGTTCATCCCTTCAGAGCTTCATGAAGGATGGGGTTCAGGCGTGTGTCAAGAACGTTTTGGCTCATATCCGTGTTCTTGCTCCATCGGTCCCTCTAGAAAAACTTAGGGAGGACACCGACGATGACAACTACCTAGAGTCCATCGAGAACGCTGAGTTTGAGGTTAAAGACCTGGCCAACTTCATCGTTGAGAAGCTTGATATTCATCTCTCCCCTTCTAATGATGAAGCTGACAGTTAGGTTCTATAGTATCTAGGAACATCTCTTTTTGTACTAAAGATTGGATTCATCTGAAGATCTGACATTGGGTGCGATAGGCGGCATCGGTAGTGGCCACCGAATCATGAAGGCTTCTTGACCTGGTGCCAGGCTTGCATTGCTATAGTTACTGATGACTTCAGTTGGAGTGTTGGCATCATGGAGCGCACTACCTTCTTGGAAGGGTGGAGTGATATCTTCTTCAACTAGTCGGGCATTGTTGTTCCGGGGACAAGTACGTAGCCAGTGGACTAGGCAGTCTTTAGATGTTATGGTTAAGATGAGACCTTCTTGTGCCCTGGTAAGATGTTGCCTTCGCGCTCGACCAGCCATACTTCGGAGTAAGTCTTGATACGTCTTTGCCATGTTGTTAAGTCCGATTAGGAGGCGACTCAACTCCTTGGAAGAAACCTGAAGTAGATTCGAATTGATATCTTATAGAGTTGATGCCGTGTTCTAGAGTCCAATGGGAAAAGAACTCGGTTTGTCCCTAAAAGAACCCGGATTGGGCCCTGAAGAGGAATCTGACCTGGACATTAAGCTGAGACCGATTGTCATCGAAGCCTGAGTCGATTCGGACACCACAAGCCTTTTAGCGAGATCTTCAGTAAGCTTCATCGGAAGAGTGAGTCCCTTGCGGGCTTCTAGAGCTTCGATGAGACATCCCTAGAGGTTGCCTTTATTGTCTGCCTCGTAAACCCACAATCCAAAGATGAAGATTGATCCCACTGGGAAGATCATGTTGTCAAAATCCGTAGAGCTCTTGATCATGATTGTGCCAAAAGCCCCTACCTAGCGCACTAGCTATCGGTGTTTGACCACCGATAGCCTGCCATAGGGGTACCTAGGATAGTTGTTCGGGCTTCAACAAATGCTAGAACTCGACGGTGAATGCAGAGATAGTCGATTTATACTGGTTCGGGCCCTCGATCGTGATCGAGTAATAACCTTACGTCCAGTCGACGTTAGCCTTTGTGTTAGATTGATTATCTTATCCTTTTTTTTCTTCTTACAGGGGTGCCCACAGCCTCTCTTTATATCGGTAGAGGTGGTTGTGGTGCGGTTACAATCCTAGTTGGATCCAAAGAAGGTGTCCTAAACTAAATTCAGAAGTTACTTTCCATAGGAGTCTGGCTAGTCTGGCCTATTCTACTCGGATTTGGTGTAGTGGTCACTGTACCTCTTCCTACTTTTGTCTGTGGGTTAGGCCAGGGCCCATGACTTGAAGTCACATCGTCGGGGAACCCTATAGGTCCTGCATCGACAGATAGATGGTTGTACTATCAAGTGGGGCAAACTTGTTTGAATATCGACCATCTTGTGCCACTCGAGTGATCTAACTTTGCATTGTTGCTAGGATCGAGTGGCATGGTGAATTAAGTGACTAATCCTTTGAAAAATAATTGTGAAAATGCTAACACACTTGCAAATGTTGGTATACACTTGGTGTTAGCACTTTGCAAAGGAGAAGAGTTAGAAGTTGAAAAGGAGAAGAGAAGAGGGACCAGACCCTAGAAACAAAGTGACAGGACTTTGGATGTAGAGTCCAGTAGCTAACCCTAGCTAGCCATGGCGGACTGAACACAAGCGGTCAGACCTTGGTGTGCATCCGGTCCGAGCATTGGCAGCAGCTACAGGCTGCTCTGGACCCTGCGGTGGTGGCATCCGGACTCTGCTAGGAGAGTCCGGTTGGTCATCCAAAGAGGCATAGCGCATGGGGTGTGGACCGGATACTACGGTTGAGTTGGTCCAGACATGACACTGCAACTGTGCGCACATCCGGTCGATCCATATGGCACGCAGGCAAGCATAGGCATGGTGACAGGACTCTAGTTGTGCATCCAATCGAATCGACTGGACCCGGTCTGGTCAAATTTAACCTCTCAAGAACTCTCTGTTGTTTGACCAGATCAAATGTCCTAAATGGCTAGAGGGGGTGCATAGCCTATAAAAATTCTCTACAAAAATCACTAGAGCAAATGGTTAGTAACCTAAAAGGAGAAATGCAATTTTGCGCTTGCTCTACAAAGGTTGCAAGCCACCTACACCACAATTCTAATTCTTTACTATCTCTAGGCACAAGCAAGAGGCTATGTCACTACTCTTACTCTAGTTGAGCTAGTAAGGAACTAAAACAACTAACTAAACAACTAGCTAGCTACTCAACTAAACAGGTATGAAATAATGTGATACAAGAGAGAGGAGTGGGGTGATTATACCGCATGTGGCAAGAGATGATCAATCACAATACAAGCACTAAATGAATATAAGGAGAAGTCCAAAGACACAAGTGACACATGATTTTTCTCCCGAGGTTCACGTGCTTACCGACACGCTAGCCCCCGTTGTGTCAACCACACACTTGGTGGTTTGGTGGCTAATAGGTGTTTCACAAACCTATCCCAACACTTGGGCCCTATAAGAACCTACCCACAAGTGAGGGTAACTCAATGGCATGAACCATTTACTAAAGTACCTTTTAGCTCTTCACGAGGAGAAGGTCAAGAACCTGCACAAATCACTAGGAGATGGCCATGAACAATCACCAACTCGTGCCAATACCCCTCTACTACTCCAAGCTATCTATGTGGCGGCAACCACCAAGAGTAACAAGAAAATTGCAGCCCCAACGATCCCCAAGTGCCACTAGATGCAATCACTCAAGCAAATGCACTAGGAATCACTCCCAATCTCACTTTAATGATGAATCAACAGAGAAGATGAGTGGGAGAGGTTTGGTTCAACTCACAAGAAAGTATGGATGATCAAAATTTCTAAGAACGTGACCTAGAGCCGGCCAACAAGTATTTATAGAGTCCCAAAAGAATGGAGCCGCTATACCCCTTTATTGGGCTCACTGCGAGATGACTGGACTCACCTCTACTATGTGACCGAACTCATAGGGTAGAGTTCGGTCGCTAGGATGTGGCCACGTGTCCCTATGGTTCAAACTCAGCAGCCTGATCCCAACGGCCAACTCACAGTCGCACGCTCGATAATCCATGGAATATCCATGCAACTGTCATTAGAGAGGCGGTGTGAGGCAACCCGCAAAAGATGGGCCCGAGATGCGCCCGTAGGGGAGTGGGCGCACCAGGAGTGTGGTTGCACCCTAGAGGCGCCATCCTGGCCCAATCTTCGTTATGTAGTCCACAAGTCCTCTAGGACTACATGGGCTGCTCCTGCAATGTTTGGAGCTATTTGGAGCATGTTTGCTTTGGGTTTTGGGCTTTTTTTCTCCACGTGATTGGGCCTTGATTTGCTTGGTAAGTGGACCTTCTCCTGTTGGGCTCATGTTGGATGTGTTTCTTGTCTACTTTGAACGTATTTTCCATGTATTACATAAATGCCCTCCTGCAAATGGTCAAACATCGAAACTTGTGGACTTTATTAGTTCTAAAGCCCTATTTCTAAGTTTGGTGTTTACTTTAGTAGATTTTTATGTAAGAGTTGGTGGTTAGAAATATGAGTTAAGGACCACCAATAAGCTCCCCCACACTTAGTCCTTTACTCATCCTCGAGTAAAGTTTTAAGGACTAAGACGGGTCATCTCCTTGATATGAAATTTGCATACATGTTATTCCAGGCTTCACCTAAACCTGTGAACTTCTGAGTGTCTTCCAAAATATCTTGAGTAAGTGGATAATGGAATAGTTTGGATTCAAATCTTCTTACTCTACTCTTGCTTATGAACTTGGGTTTTTGCTTGATTTTGAAAATGTAAAGATAGTTTGTGTTCCTCAAATGATTCTCTCATGTCACACATATATGCAAGTGGTTCCTCACCAAGGCATATTTTTTGATGTTTGCCTTGTTTTTTATCATCCTACATCTAAGGGCTTATATGGAGCTTGGTAGGGATGAAATTTTGTGGCACACTTACCTTGCATATGTTGTAAAACCAAATTCCGGATCCACTAGAGAGAAGTGTCATACTCTTAGATAAAAAATGTGCATGTGTGTGGAAAATGATAGACTAACACTATACTCCTTTAACAAGAATGATCTCTCTCTAGTTTTTATTTTGAGAACATGGTTGTCTAGAATAGCGCTCTAAACACGATGACAAGTAGATTTGTGACTACGCGTCTAGGCCCGGATGGTGTGCAAAGTGGACACAAAGATGTATACTGGTTTGGGCCGAATATCCCTACGTCCAGTGGGTGCTGCTTTACGTGTTACTCTGCACCAGGGTGCTTGTAGAAGGGGTTACAAGTACTTCGAGAGAGGGAGGAGCTCCTAGGTCTCTGGTGTGTAGGTTTCGAGTGTTTGTTGTTGTGTGCTCTAATGAGTCGATCAGTTCGTCTCTCTGTCGATGCTCCTAGATGGGGTCCCGGCCTCCCCTTTTATAGCTTTAAAGGGGAGGGATTAGGTTATAGCTTGTGGTATAGGTAGAAAGATGAGAAAAAGAAAGAGAAAAATAAAAAAAAGGCTTGGGGCATACGCCGTCTTCCTCCTTATCTGGTGCGGGTGGCTGACCCTATAGCACAAGGACACCATGGCCGTCGAGTCCAGGCTTCTCCATCAACTGCTGATATGTGTTGTGGCCATGCGGGCGCATGTTCCTTTGTACCATCGAGGATGGGTGGGGTGTGCTCCTGGATTCGCATAGAGAGAGATTAGGTGGCACAGTGGTCGTTGCCCCCATTGTTGTAGAGGTGTGGACGCTTGTCATGGTTGGAATGACCAGAGTCATATCGTTTCACACCACGGCTCCCATGCCCCCATACACTGTGCTCGGTCGTGCACGTCCCATTCGTGGAGGTAGATGTTGTGGTGGGGGCCCACGCGGCTCCTGGTTGCACCTGAGGGCCTTACGCGTCCCTCGGGCGAGGCAAAAGTATGCCAAGGGGGTCGGGCGCTCTCATGCTTACGTCGTAGGGGTCGGGCGAGGCGAAGATTGTTCGCTAAGCCTCGGGTGGTCAACATAGATGTGTTGTTTACTTCCTTTAGTTGGGTATCCCTTATATTGATACCAGTAGTAGCCCCCGATCCTATGGAGGAGTGGGGGCACTCCTTTAGAGGCTTGAGGACGAGCGCACATGGGTAGTCGTTGTTTATTTGGTTTGAAGGAAGTTGTCCGGTGGGTGCGTGCGAGCACACCCACCAGATGTAGCCCTCGAGGCCTTGGAGGGGTATGGTACCCCTTCAAGTTCTTGAACCTTACGAAGTGGTCCTTGTTGGCATTGCCCTCGGGTGCGATTCCCTTGGGTTGTTCTCAGCTTGGCTGATTTTTGTATGACCGCTCATCGGGTCAGACTTATAAGCGTAGCCCCCGAGCCCCCACTTGTCATAGGGTCATGACCGTTCGTTGGGTCAGGATGCGAGCACAGCCCCTGAGCCCCCACTCGTTGCAGGAGACCGATTGGGTGGCTTCTCAACTTTGGAGTCGCTGTCTCTCATGTGTTTCTTCCTGTAACAGAGGGGGTGAGACGTGCCATGCTATCCTCGTTGGATGAACCATGGTGCTCGTTGAGCTGTTAACGGGTTCGTTCGAGTAGAGCCCTAGTTCCTGTTCGGGGGTTCCGGCTTGTAGTCAAGCTAGTGACGCACTCTAGATTCCCGATGGTTGATTCATATAGTTCTCGGGACCATTTGACTGGTCCGAGGGCTCGATGCCTTCCGTCGGAGAATACCATGAATCAGCTACCGACGCCCTCAGCGCTTGTGTGCTAGGGTGTTGGCCGCTAGTGTGCCCATCCCTCGCCATCCCTAACTCTATGGTATCCTAGGGTGGTTGTCGAACCCAGCTGTGGGCCAGCCTTCAAACCCCTGGACCATAAATGGGCCGTAGGGGCATATACAGCCCTGTATCCCATTCTTACTTACCGAGGCCCATGGCCTGTTAGCGGGGGTGAGCACACCCGAGCCCAAACACCGCAATTAATGTGGGTGGATTAGTTCTAGGTCACTCCGCCTTCCTCCTCATTTAACCTGGTGATCGAGATAGGGGATGAGATCGAGAAGGCGACAGCCTCTCCTGCATGAAATTTAGCGAATCAGATAGAGGATGATATTGTCCCTAAGTGAGTTGGGCGTGGTGCCCAGGGACTTGTAACTTGAACAAGCATTCTGTATTAAGTTTGATCTAACAAACATTTAGTTTTAGTCGTTTAAACACTTGTCCTCTTTTGACATAAAAAGGCCAATGTGATCTGATCCCTCCTGATACTAGGGTTAGAAAGTTCAAGGCACAGGCTACAAACTCTGATCACACTGGTGAGCGAAGGTATGATAGCCGTCGGGGCATAAGCCTTTCACAGTCCGACCAGCTTTATTCAGGGTTGGTTCCCACGACTCCTACCTCCGAATCCTAGAATGAGGAGGGGTCAGCTGCAAAAGATGTACTCGCGACTACTAGATATTTGTAATAGCTTCCTTGAATGAAGCCTAACTCCTAGCCATTGCCAGGGTCAGGTGATGCGATCTGATCCGTCCCGACGCTAAGGTTACATGGTTTGAGGTGCGGGTGAAAAAGACTCTGATTACGCTAGAGAGCAAACGCACCATAGCCGCTGGGGAGTGGGTTTTTTGTAGTCCGCCCAGTTTCACTCAGTGTCTGTTTTTCACGGCCAGTTTACCCTGTAGCGTAGGGACACAATGGGCGTCGAGCTTTTGGCCTCTCCATCCACTGGTGCAACGTGCTATAGCTACGCTTTGACCTATGTGCTTTTGTACCATCGAGGATGGGCGGTGCGTGCGCCTAGATTTGCGTAGAGAGGGGGTTAGGTAGCACAGTTGTTGTTACCCCCATTGCTGTAGAGGCATGGACACCATCGTGGTGGAATGACCGGGGTCATGTCGAGTCGTATCACGGCTCCTATGCCCCCGTTCACTATGCACGGTCATGTTCGTCCCATCATTGGGAATGGGTGTTGTGGTGGGGACCCGTGTGACTCCCAATTGCGCCCGAGACCCTGGTGTGGTCCTCGGGCGAGGTGGAAAGATGTGATGATGTTATGAGGGCTTGGGCGAGGCGGAGACTGCTCCCAAGGGGTCAGCTCTGCCCGAGGCCTTACGGCAGGGCTCGGGCGAGGCAGAGATCATATTTGAGGGGTCTGCCTTGCCCGAGGCCTTTTAGGTGGGATAAGGCGAGGCAGAGATTACCCCTAACCCTCGGGAAGCAAGTGTAGACACATTGTTTACTACTTTTGGATGGGTACCCCTGACATTGGTACCCAACAGTAGCCCCCGAGCCTACGGATGAGTGAGGCACTCCTCCGGAGGCTTGAGGATGACTAAACATTGCGCTTAGGGCTGAGTACACATCGGTGGTCTATTCTTGAGAGAAGTCGTCCTATGGGTGAACACGAGCGCACCTACCGGGTGTATCCCCCGAAGCCTTGGAGGGGTGAGACACCCCTTCAAGGGCTTCAATCGAGCGGAGTGGTCTCCGTTGGCGCTGTCCTGGAGTGCGTCTCCCTTGCGTGTATCGGCCTTATTTTTCGAAAATAAATCCCAAGTACTTTGCAAGAGAGAGAAAGTTTCATATCGTCCTACTATATCTTATATTCCAATTACTTAGACAAAGTAGGGTCCCCATGATGAGTGTTCACCAGTTATAGGAATATTTGCTAGGAATAAAGAGCATGCAAATTTGATAAAAAGGATAACATGGAGATGAAGCGTCAATTGTTTTACATTTTTTATTTGTTCAATTTTAAATTTCAAAATTTAGGGGATTTAAGGGTAGTGTTTGCACAAATAATCATTGAAGAGAAGGAGCTAAGTTAGAGATGATTTGGCTAAACCAGAGGTTCAGCCAGTCCTCCCTAGAGCTTTCTGTCATGTCCTTGATGTTTTGCAACATGTTGGGGGGAGATCTCTAATGTGTGTTAGTTATATTTGAGAGATCTCCCCCACACTTATTCGTATACCTGTTTTTATTTAACAAAAAAAGAAACAAACAAACGCTTCACTAGCTAAAACACTGGGCAGGCTGAATCTTATTAGTATTATTATTTATATTTTAGTATTTTTTTGAGTGTTTACCTAACTTTTTATTTTCTAGTTTAACTCAAGCAAGGCTTCTTATTAGTATTATTATATATATTTTAGTATTTTTTGAGTGCTCACCTAACTTTTTATTTTTTTAGTTTAACTCAAGCAAGGCTAAAGATAAAATTTGTAAAATAAACATAACCTTGATTCATCTCTATAATAGATTACTTCCGTTGTTCATGAAATTATTAACTCAAAGTTCATTTAACCAAGATTAAACACCATGTCTAATTTTGATTAAAGAAGGTCATTTTAACCTAAGCACCATGCTTAATTTAAAATGCCTATGGATACACCATATATGTACCGTATATGAGTACACCCAAGCTAGAGCATACGACATAATCGGGGGAAGTATGACTTTATATGAGCAAGTTATTTTCTCATGGAGATAAATACGAGTGAAAGAGTTGGTGAACTTTTATTTACCTTTGCATATATGAGTGTACTTACTGGCAGTATACGTGGATGGAAGGTTGAGGTTGCTGCGTCGGTGGCTTGATCGCATGTGGTCCAATAAGAATCTTCCTTCTCTCTCTTCTTCTTCTTTTTCTCTCCTTTTTTTAATACTAGTGGACATAAACGGTGCGACACGCACATGTTTATAAATATCATATAATGTCCATACATAATATGACTATTAAAATAAGGAGACACAGAGTCCAGTTAGGTAACATATAGATCTAAAAGATATGTAGGGAGATGCATGATAGAAAATAGAATACTTTGACATGTTGAATTACGTGTACTTCACAATGCAAAATTTATTTTTCAAAAATATAATAGAATAAATTCAGAAAAATATAACGAAAGTGCGGAAAGGGCAATTAGGCTCAACATGCAGGGTAGGGGCCACGGAACGGCTTAACCTAAAGTAAGTAATAATTTATTTTTGTGGATATTTTAGTTTTTAAGGCTACGAGTTACAGGGTTATTATTACTTTTTGTCAATGCTTTTCCAGAGAAATAAATATAGGTGCCAAACTGAGAAAATAATGAGGATAAAAAACTGAGAAAATAATGTGCATAAATGTTGTATAAGCAAGAAATTGAAATTCAATTTTCAAATTTTACCAGCAGTAGAATATACCTGATTTCCATCTGAAGCAAGAAAGATGATCAATTTTTTACAAGCCTGTTGGTGTACTTTTTCAGTGACCTGCAATATTCACCTAATCATCCCCGATAGGAAATTTCAGCACAAATGTCATTGTGGTCAAGGTCATCAGCCAGAAATCTACCAAACTCTACGATGCACAACACTGTACAGAATTTTAGTTTGGACTATTAAATTTGGATTATATTATGAATAAACCAGAAATATCTAATCAATAGCCTTTCCTTGTAATAACATAGAATATTCATGATGCACGGCTCTGTCAGGTAGTGTACAGAACAAAAAAAAATTGACCAGCGACACCAATCATTAGAAGTCAAAGGTCCACCTTTGACACAATCATCATCTTGTTATTGATAGAGTGATCCTTATCTTTTACCCATTGAGGGAAAAAGCCCACCTTTGACACAAAATAGATGGTTATGATAACATAGATATGAATAGAAGAAATGCAAGAAAAGCACCTATTTTCTTGAGATCCACTGAGGCAGAGGCGGGGACCAGAAGCATCATAGATAGAAGCACTTAAAGGAGGGGGCTCATGGAGAGACAACGCCTTCGGAAAGCGCGGAATCATTTATGGATCCTGCCCGCCTCCAAAAACCTAAACCACCTGCCTACGAAAATCAGCACAGTAGTAGTGACATGATCATGGCCTTATGGACTTATGCTTCCATCTTGCAATCTTGAATTATGTTCCATCTTGCAATCTTAAGAAGTTTTTCTTGTAATCTTCACTTCAGGAGTCAGGATAATAATTTATAAATTATTTCTTTTATAGAAATTTGCAGATTTGTCACAAACACTCCACCCTAGTTCATTTTACATACAATGATGGCTGCAACACTGCTTATTGGTAGCACTACCTCCATAACAATTTCTCTATCTGCAATTCAGGAAATCACAATAGCATCATTCATATATATATATATATATATATATATATATATATATATATATATATATATATATATATATATATATATATATATATATATGTGTGTGTGTGTGTGTGTGTGTGTGTGTGTGTGTGTGTGTGTTCAGATACTACACATAAGAAAAGTGATAGGAAGATAAGTCGCTACTTATGAAGATAAGCATAGGGCATAAGAAATATGATAGTTCGTTATTAACAGGGCTGGTTTAGGTATACTCTCTATCAAGTTCTTGCGTATCAGCAAGCTTCTTACTATTATTACTTATCAACGCGTCCAATAGTTAGACGACCAGCAGTTATCTCTAATATAATCATTATGTCTATTGAATTCAATTGAACCCTGGGTTTTGATAATCTTCTCGATCGGGTGTCAGAGCTGACTTTGACGGACACGGCCAGCATGGAAGCATAAGTGCATAACTGCACATCAGAATCTTGTATATACTCTTGCCTGATGGCCAAGCGCGAATGTTACGTTCCTGAATTAACAAGAGCCCCGGGCGCGGGCGGAGCTAGAGCACTCGACCAGAAACACACCCACGCCTTGCATTTGCACATGCATGCAGCGCCGATCTGATTCTGATGGTCTATCGGCATGCGCGCTCATGCGTGCGCCCGTCGATCTCTATCACTTGGACTAAACTGCTGCTCGTCAGCTCGATCGAATTTGAACCCTTCCTATTTAAGAACTCATCAAAACACTGCTTTGCATGTCAATCTAAACTGGTGTTGAGCATGCAAAATTAAATTGAAGATGCAGAAGCAAGAAGCAATCAACGTGCCTGAACCGTGACCTCTTTTGTCTTGTGCCCTTTATGTCCCTTTATGTGTCTCCCTGTTTCTCGTCTCTTTTGGGTTTCATCTCTAGCCTACCCCAACTTGCTTGGGACAAAAGGCTATGTTGTTGTTGTTGTTGTTGTTGTATGCAGAAGCAAGAACTGAAGTGCAATAGGATTCAAACCTATATCAGAAGACTTCGTGGTGCTGGGGTTAGTCCCACATTGGTAATCGAGGGTAGAGGAGCACAACATATAAGGCGTGACAGTCCTCACCTATAAGGCTAGTTTTTTGGGTCGAGTTAGGTCCAATGTGTGTGCTCCGTGGATCTAGGCCCGTGGAGACGCCGGCTCGCGCTTACAGCGTGCTGGGCCGGACCGAAAGCCGAGCCCAGTCTCGGTTCCAACACGTGGCACGGTACCAGGCACCAACGCCTCGTGCGGGTCAATCTGCACACCAGGCTCCGGCGGCCGTCACTGCCTTGGCAGCTTCATCCAAGTCCATGGGGGTGGGATCGCCACCGATGTGAGGGTCCCTCAACCACCAATCCAATAACTCAATCCCGTCTGTGAGGAAGAGGGTTTGCGGGGTGCAATCAAATGAGGTTTGCATGGGAACCAGGGAGGGCGGCGCTATTTCAGGCGGGTACAGGCTTGCAGGTAAGTTCGACACGGGTGAAAAAAATCAAGCGTCAGAGATATCCGCAAGAGAAAAACACGTGTAAACATTTACAAGTTTTCCGGTTGGGTCAACTTGGTTTTCCGGTTGGGTCTACTTGTCAGATCACAGTGGAAATTTTAGATGTGTTGGATCTGATTCTAATGTAGATCTAAGGGTCAAGAGTTTAGGTGGGTAGGAAATATCAGAGTGAGAGACTATTTTCAATTCATTCGCTCTTTTATAGTAATAGATAGATATATACCATTTTTCTTTTTTACCATATACTGTATATTTCTCTCTCTCTTTCAGCTTTCTCTCTCTATTTAGATACATACATTTTTTTTCTATTTTTTAAGCAAGCAAGAGCTGACATCTCTCTGTCCATTTGCTTCCAATAGTTCGACCTATCCAGAAAAATTGTCGGCCTACGAATGTGGTTTTTTGTAATCAGGATGGTCTTTAGTGTTTATGGAACTTGAGACTCTCCATCCTCCCCCACACTTGGACTTTAGTGTAAAAGTCAAGTGTGCAGTGTTGGGGTCTCCTCTTGAGTGTGTTCCATCACCAAAGAACATCACAACATTTAGTTGATGCAGCTCTCATGTTCTCTAGTATCGTATGTACCCTTGTTCTTCTTAATTTCAACCTAAAATGGTTAGTGACCAAGAATACTCGAAGGTGCATATTAACTTAATAACATGTTCTTACTTTTATTGACAGAAAAATCGTGTTGTTTTTTATGATAATCTGGGGTATCTCTCGGCAGCGCTTTAGTTTATGGTCATAAGCTTGACCGTAGGAACTTCATCCTGCAACTATCAATGGTGGTATAGTTCCCAGCTTCACCACCAAACATTTAAGTATCATTGCTCAAGCTGCAAGGTTAGTACCACAATGCATCTACGAGATTAGCAATATTTACGATAAACGAATGCATCCACAACCATCCTCTTAAAAAGTTTGCTAACGAGGATAGCGAGCTGGTTTGGATCCTCATAGGGGCACGTGGTACTAAGCATGATGTCCATGGCATAAAAATTTTTATTCTCAAGAGATATATCATCAAGGATCAACGTTGAATCTTGATCACTATCGAGAACAATGTCTTGATGGCTAGAGAGACATGGCTTTGGTTCAAGCGAGGGTGAGGACGTTCAGTTTCATAAGCAAGCTTAGGTGAAACAAACGGGGTTACGAATTTCACCTCCTCAAACGGGTTATGGTTGGGATGATGCTTTGCCATTGGAATATCTGGGTGAGTGGCGGTAGTGGTTTTTCCTAACTTTTCATTTAGGCTCTCTTGGGAGGGTTTTTCTTGAAAAAGATTGTCCAAAGGGTGGCCTATGAAAAGCTCAAATTTAAGGATGGCATAGATATGGAAGTCCAAGGGAACCTCATTTTCATCTATTTTGATTGGCACGGCCCTGACAATCCCACAACACTTGAAAATAAGTCCCAAAGGACTTTTGAAGAATTTGTTGGTCGGGACTAGCGGCATGTTGCCCAAAAGATTTTTCTCAAGGAATTCTGACATGATCCTAGTCTCGACTGTAGGGTTATGCAAGGCTTCTACAATAGTTCCCTTTAACGAACAAGGCATGGCCATGGAAGGTAAAAGAATCCTAATTGCTTTAGAAAAAATGTTTCACTTCCATTAACCATTCCTTTGATAGTTCTACCTTGAGGGAAACTTTGGGAGGATGTAAATGTTTTTCGTGTTGAAAGAGCTTCGAGGTATTGCCATAATCCCTGAATTCGATAGGGAATTCTGAAGGATGAATTAATCTTTCCTTCGGTGTTTGAGGTTCGGGTGTGGGTTCATGAGTAGAATCTAAGGATGCTACGTATTTGGATTCGACTGATGGGGACTCCTCAACACTCGACATGACTTTTTCTTGGAGGGTTCAAGTTTTCATGACGGAAGAAGTGTGTCTTTCTAAGAATTTATCAAGGAATTTTACTTGTTCCATCATGGGTTTGTGTGTAAAACGTCCTCTGGCAGTCACATCTAGGCATAAGTCAGCATCTATGTCAAGACCCAAACAAAAGAGACGCAAAATCATGCCATTGGGTAATGACAAGTCTAGGCCGGAGTGAACTAAAACTGAAAATGTGGCCTAGGTTGTACCTATATACTCCTTCTCATACTGCTCAAAGTCAAGGATTGGCCTTGGTAGAGAGACGATACAGGATATAGGGAAGAATGCAAGACAAAATTTGTCTTTAAGTTCATCCCAATCCCCATTTGTACTTCCTATGTTATGTGTGTAGCATTGCTTCGCCTTCCCCGTGAGAGAGAAGGAAAACAATTTCCACCTTAGTGTTTCCCGTGTAATGCCTGAGATGCTCAGGCAATAACACATCTCCTCGAACTCGTGCAGGTGATGGCAAGGGTCTTCATTTTAAGCCCAGAGAAGGGTTGTGCCTGAACCATGGCTTTTAAACTAGGGTGGAGTTCACTACTAGATGAAAGGTTTGGTTATGAAAGTGGCCCATGGAACTCACCCTTTGAAGCAGAAAGGTTTTGATATGAGGTTGGCTTCATGGTGAAAATATTTTGTGTTTTTTATGTAAAAAAGAAAAGATATAGATATGAGGATGAACTAGGTTCGAAGAAAGTATAGCAATCATTCCTCGACAATGACACTACAAATGCTTGTTGGTATTTCTTAACGCAAACAGAAATAATCCGCAAGCGCATGGAGTTATCATTGTAGCACTTCACCCGAAAGTATTTAGGGTATCATATTTTTTATAGGGAACGGAGGTATTCTTCTAGCTAATTTGTCCAAGGACAACACAAGGATAGAGTTGGTAGAGGTTGAGATGGATTCTATGGTTTTTGGGTCAATGGATAGATGAACTCCACTATTACTCGCTTACTTCGGGTATCGAAGAACATCTGGTCTGCCAAGTGGTGCTGGCCTGTAGCTCTATGTCGTACCCAAATGTGGGGGATTACAAGGGACGGATAGAGTTGTTACCACCTGTCGCCAACCCCTCAACCGTGGAGTATGAGGCAAACAAAGGTAGCCTCTAGTCTAGACACCATGTCTACACTATTAGCTACTACTCTAACGTCGGTTAGGGTTATCCGTCTTTATCAGGGCCCTCCTACTAGAGTATCCGCTACAAGAACGGACGATGAACCCACAAGCAAATAAGAGTAAAGCTTAGCAAAACAAAAGACTTAATACAATAAGAAACATGAACAGTCACTTAGCAGAAGAAACCGTTGAGGTACAAGTGTTGGTCAAGGTACAAGCGGGGGAAGACTACCGACAGATCCGACACTTCCCCAAACTCTCCCTCAAATCTCTCCCCACTACTTTTCTCTAGGTAGCTATGGCCTAAGCCTTGGAGTGTTGCTCTTGCTTCTTGCTCTCTTCCTTGGTGTTGTTCTTGTGAGAGGGAGGTGGCCTCCTTTTACAGGTGGAGATGAGGGGATAATCCATGGAATATGACTTTGATCCCCACATAAATTTAGCAAACCGCCCTTCTACGCATTTAAGTTACCACCCATACCCATGCAACCGTCATTGGAGAGGTGGTGTGAGGCGGCCCGAGAAAGATGGGCCTGAGACGCGCCCGTAGAGGTGCGGGTACACCAGGGGTGCAGCCGCACCCTGAAGGTGCCGTCTTGGCCCAATCTTCGTTCTATAGGCCTCTGGGACTGCATGGGCCGCTCCTACAAAGTTTGGTGCTATTTGTAGCATGTTTGCTTCGGGTTTTGGGCTTTTTTCTCTAGGTGATGGGCCCTGATTTGCCTAGTAAGTGGGTCTTCTCCCCTTGGGCTCATGTCGGATGTGTTTCTTATCTACTTTGAATGTATTTTCCATGTATTCCATAAATGCCTCCTGCAAATGGTCAAACACCAAAACTTGTGAAATTTGTTAGCTCTAAAGCCCTATTTCTAAGTTTGGTATTTACTTTAGTAGATTTTTATGTAAGAGTTGGCAGTTAGAAAAAGGAGTTAAGGACCGCCAACACATATTTACTTACCGGAAGTCGGAGCATTGTTGCTCACAGCTCATTTTCCCATGTGCAGGCATGTGCGGTTGGGATTCTGACCACGCTTTCACTCCCTGGGAAGTCGACTGGTCATGCTCCGGTTCCAGCTTATATAAAGAAGAGGGAGGCATAAATAAGCACAGTTTCATCCGCATGCTTCTGTTGAGCTTATGTCTCATTATTTAACCTTTCGTCTTCCTCTGTCCCCATTCCCCTTAGATCCAATCTGATGGAGAGTGTGGGGAGCTCGAGGGCGAACCTTCTAGGCGGGCGGAGCTCAGGCAATACCCTCCCGTCCATCCCGTATTCGTCGGTTAAGTCTTCGAAGTCGACTTGAATCGGGTGAATCTGGGGTTCTTCTGACTTCTACCATCTTCTCTTGTTGGGTGTTCTCCAGGCTTCCAGTGCTTGAGGGTATAGACTCTCCTCCTCCAAGTCCGCTGAGCGGCGGGGAAGGTGCCACGGCGGAGGAGGTTGAGGCTCTACAAGATGTCGTGGAAGGCGGTGATGAGGTGAGCCGTCTCCAAGCACAGCTAGATGCCATGCAAGCGGCAATAGCCAAATCGGAGTGAGAAGCAGCTGCCGTCGGAGCATCACATGCTGAGGCCCAGGCACGGCTTCTTGGTATGTTTCAGTTAGATTCCCTATTTTCCCTTCTTGAGGCGCGCCGTCTTGACACGCCGATGTTTTGTTTGTGTCTTCTAGCCACCTAGGAGCAGCTGGCCATTGCACAGGACAAGATGGCGAGGCTATGTGAGGCCAACGCCGTCTTGGCCGAGCAGGTGATGGAGGCAGAGCACGACCGTGATGCTGCTGCGGCTGACTAAACGGCCGCGGCCGCTCAAGCAAGTCACTATCGAGACCACCATGCTGCTCTCCTGGAGGCGTGCGCTGGTGTTCTTGAAGTACTCTCTCCAGTGAGGGTGAGCATCGAGGAACGTCTCAGGGCTGTCCTGAGGCGGTTTTCAGAGGTGATTCGGCATGCAATCTGGTGTTGCACTGCGTTGGCGTTGGCGGCTGCCTCCCTCCGGAGCAGCGTAAACCTGCGCGACATGGCGTCTGGGTTCCCACCGGTGGACGAGCCAAACAACGCCAGTGGTCTAGCTGCGGAGTTTAGGGATGCAGCAGGTGCCGTCGCCAAAGCTGAGAGGATAGAGGACATCATCTACTGTGCTCCCCATGTGGGATAGGTTGCTTCATCTTGTATCTTATGAAGAAAAAGACTTCTGCATCCTGTGTCCCGAGAGCTTCTTTGTGGCTGTATGATACTAGTAGTAGCCCCGAGCGCCATGATTGGTTAGTGTAATGTATCAAGGTGTTCACGAAGAGCCACCATGGCAGTATCATATCGCCTTCCCGATGCACATCATTTGAAGAGTTTTGAGCGTGTAGCCCCGAGTACCTCGGTAGGTTTGTATAACCTGCTAAGGTGCTTAGTTTAAGCGCGGGGACGTACTAGTCCTCGAATGGTTTCGGGTGATAGAGCCTATCGCCAGTGGCGGAGCTTGCCCAAAATTTTAGGTGGGGGCAAAAACATACCAGATTGAGGTTGCAGGCGAGCACCGACGCGGGTGAGTCCATGGCCGGTAGCGTCCGGTGTCCGACAGTAGCTGAGGCAGCCGCCCCACCCGGCGTGATGGGGAGCACCGCCTCTGCCTATCGCCCGCTTCCAGTAGGCTGGTGGTCACACCATCTGCAGGTTGCACCTTAGAATAAGGTAGATTACACATAGAAGCGTCGTAACAAGTCGATGTTCTAAGTGTTTGTGAAGACTTTGCCGTCCATTGTAGAAAGCTTCTACGTTCCGGTTTCAACACTTCAGTCACGATGAAGGGTCCTTCCTAAGGGGGTGAAAATTTGTTTCTACCCTTTGTCGATTCAACCCGGCATAGAACCAGGTCCCCTAGTGAGAACCTCTGTGGCGGAACGTGTTTACTATGGTACTTCCGCAGCGGTTGCTAATATCTTGCATATCGGACTAGTGTCGTTCCACGATGCTCGTCGAGCCTGTCGAGGGAATCCTATAAGGCTTCCTCTGTTGTGTCCTCATCGTAGGCGTGGACTCGGGGGAAGCATAGCTGACTTCCTCGGGTAGAACCGCGTCTACACCAAAGATGAGGAAGAAGGGGGTGAACCCGTCAGCTTGGTAGGAGTGGTCCGTAGGCCCCACAAAACTGGTTGAAGCTCCTGAACCCATCTGCCCCTGATCTTCTTGACTTTCCTGAAGATTCAGGGTTTAAGGCCTCGAAGGATGCTGTCGTTTGCTCTCTCTACCTGTCTGTTAGTCCTCGGATGTGCTACTGAGGCCCATCTCACGTTTATCTGCTGTTGGTCGCAGAAATTGACGAATTCACTCCCCGTGAATTGGGTGCCTCATTTGGGTTAGAGTGAGGTTAGACCGGAGTCATGCTAACTCGAATTAGTGGGACACTGAAGTCCACATTTTTTTAAAAAAGAATTAATATAGATAGAAGGAAAAATGAAAGATTTAGAGCATGGCGAATGCAAAGTGGCGGCTGATAATAATTCACTAAGGTACTACTGTTATGAGTTGAAAATTTGGTAGCCAAAGTTGAGACGGTAATTTTCTCATTTGCCCAGATCTTTTGACCAGACTTTATCCTGCAGAAATGGAGAATGAGCGGCAATGTGTGTGGGGGGCTGAACACACGTGTGTGCTGATGCCACTACAATTCCTCGTGTGTCGTGGTCATATCATGTGTGGACAATGCTATTTTTTATGAATTTTGTCCATGCACATCTGTCCCTATCACCACGACCCATCTGTGGGCAATGGAACGGTTTATATTTTTTTATGATTACACAGTACAACGTAGACACTCAAAACGCATGCACTCTCATCCCTATGAATACACGCATGTAAACCCTACCATTGAGGTTGACGGAGTCACCACAGACATCTTGATGTCGACGGGAACATTGCCTACCACTCTTTCACGGGGAGTCGAACCCAAGACCTATGGTGCTGCTGAGGCCCTTGTAACTAATAGGCTACAGGTCCTTTCGCTATATATGCCCGATGACTAAACTGGAGACATGGTAATCTAATCTAAACGAGTAGCGAAGGTGCAGGCTACCCAACAAAAGATTACGTAGTTTCAAAAAAAATTACGTGACAAGGTAGGAGAATCAAATGTTTCTACCGCACGAGCTTCTTCTGTATATATGACTTCATGTCGTCGATGATCAATCACATCCTAATAATAATGTGAAAGTGAAAAATAAAGAAAGTAAAGTCGCCGTGTTGTTCTTCAAATTTTTGACCTAACAATGCAAGAAAGCGACGATGACGAAAGACATGGTTGAGCGCGCGGACCAGAGTATGTAGCGCATTGTCAGAACGACGACTCCGGTGGCCTCTGTTTTCCCCGGCCGGCGACGACCGGAGAATGTAGCGCATTTTCAGAATGACGACTCCGGTGGCCTCTATTTTTCCCGGCCGGTGCATGAATCTTCGGACTTGGGCGCATCCATCACCCATGCATGCAAGAGGCTCACCGGTCCACGTGTAAAGAATGCAGGCCCTCCATTACCATGTCGGACAATGGCAGTCACCCATAGTCGTGAGGAAAACGAAGTGGCCTAAACATCAACGACCCCTCAGCCAAAAGGTCATCTAATAGTTGAGACTTGAGAGTAGGATAATAGAAAGGATGTATTTTCGATACCCCGTGGTACTTGCTTTAGGCCATGTTTCGTTGCACTAAATAATAGGTTGCTAATATAGCTGCTAAAATAAATCTTTTGTTGATCCAAACAACCAGCTTATAGCCGAATTTCCCATCTTAAACTATTCAACCATAGCTTATAAAAAGACTTCTTTGTATAATAATATTGCTTGAAATAAATATACTAAAGTTTTTTTTATAAGCTGATCGACTTTAATACTTATGTAACATAAAGATTTTAGGCGTTTAGAAGCAAGGGTTAAGTTGATGGGTTAGCGTACCTAATTTGATTAATTGCCTTCTCAAAATCAGCTAGGTTTCACTTTTTTAAAAGCTTTAATGTGCCCTGTATTTCGAAATTGGTACCATTTTACTGTTCACGATCTTTGATTTATACAAGCGGCTTTGATCAGCAGTAAGAATTTTGTAACAAGTTTCCAATTGTATACGCAAATTTCTAGTGGCAAGTCCAACCGTACAATAAATTTATGTAGATTTTGTTTGTACGAGTATTGCTCTCCGCATCTACCACGTGGTATAAATTTATGTAGATTGAAACACTTGGTGTAAAACTGTTGAATGTCGTCATGAATTGAAATCTAAGTAAAAAAAAAGGAACGGTGAATCAGTAATATTTATATATATAACATATATACGAGAACTTTTACCTAGCTGGAAGCACAACTATCAAATCACGTGGTAAGACTAAGAAAGTGGTCTTAGCGAAACTGTTATATATATACCTAACGGAGTTAAAAACCCACGTGCTATTACCCAGTGCACGCGACAGGTTTTTCTCATCCACGCATTTGACTTTAAGGTGTTGTGTGGACTGTGGAACTTAGTTAGCCGCGTATGTACGTCCCTGTTTATGTAGATTGAAACACTTAAGCGGTGTAAAACTGTTGAACGTCGTCACCAATTGAAGTCTAAGTAAAAAAAAGGAACGGTGAATCGGTGATATTTATATAACATATATACGAGAAAGCTTTTCACTGGAGGCACAACAGTCACATCACGTGGTATAAGACTAACAAAGTGGCTAACTAGCGGCTAACTAACTCACGAGTAGCCAATGCACGGTGCGCTGCCTACACGTGCACGCAATGCGAAAGGTTATTTTCATCCACCCGTTTAACTTCAAGGTGTGGAAAGATTATTAATCTACGGGATGAAATCTATAATTTGCAGGGTAAAACAAATAGGGCCAAAGTATATATAATCCTATATATTACATGCTGTTGGAACTGAAGGTATGTTCACCACTTGGAGCAGCCTATCCTGATTTGTCTTTGTGATTTGGCAAATAGTCCCTTCAATTCAAATTATAAATAGTTCTGGCTTTTTAAGATACATAGCTTTTACTACATATCTAGATACGTAGCAATAACTATGAATTTAGAAAAGTCAGATCGAACTGCAATTTGGAATGGGAGGAGTACGAAGTACTAAATATGATAGTGTGAGAGGAGGACTTGGCAAAGAGAGGTCTTGTTGAAAGGAAAATTCTCAGATCTCTAGGTTTGACCCAACCTACACAATCTACCATTTTTAAAGAAGCCGGTTTAAATGAAACAGCCGGTTAGTACCACGAATTTTGCCGAGTTAAACTAAATTAAGGAGCCGTGCGCCACGCTTCGACGCAAAGAAAAAATAAAAGTGAAAATAGGCAATAAAATAGGGTGGGGAAAAGAAGAAAATCCAGAAACCATCCCATTGATTGCCCTCTGAATATTCTGATCACGTGGCTGACCGGCTGACGATAGATGGAAACCGGTAGTGACCTGACTGGCCGTTGGAGTCACTCCAACACGGCATAGCGGCACACGCCGGCGGCGGGCAAGTCAATTATTGGAGAGCCGGGACACGACTGTGCTCCGCTAGCTGGTACGCTGTGAGTAGCTGCAGCACACGGCACGTACGCCGACAGCGCGTCTACTATGCGTGCCAACATCTCTCAGCTCTTATATTCAAAGCTAAAATATGCATGGAAATACAAATAGCATTAATTCTACCTTCATCATAAATTTGAGTGAAAACATTTTATTTTGTACTTCCGCCGTTTCAAATTAAAAAATGTTTCGATATTTCTAGATATTGATTTTACTATATATCTATATGCACAGTGTATATCTAGATACGTATTATCTGCAAAAGTCAAAACATCCTATATATATATTGGATTGGAGCCAGCAATAGCACTCTTTTCTATTCAAAGTGTAGGCCGTTCAGTTTAGTTTAGCACGTGACACGGTCTCCTAGTATTTATAGCACTTGTTACTTGTACTTTTTTTTTGAAATTATAAGCTATCTCAAAATAGTGCAAGTTATTTATCACAAAAGTATCGGCCGCTCAAAAAATCTAGTGATAACGTCACTCATGCGTTGGCATTCTAGCTATAATAGAGGATTCCCCGCGCGTTGCTGTTGGTATGAAGGAGGAATCCATATTTTAGCATTCTGATGTGGAAAACTAAATATATCTGCTACTATATTGCGTGCATGAACTTGAAAGATGAACTACTACTACGCATATATGCACATGATCAGATGGTGTTAATTGAAAGGGATAAGTGGATGACATGGCGCATGGAGATTCAAGATAATAGCTTAGCGAGGATTGTGTTAATTACAAAGGATAAGTAGATGCCGTGGCACAAGAAGGTATATATATATATATATATATATATATATATATATATATATATATATATATATATATATATATATATATAAAACATGTAACTCTTGATGCATACTAGCTATTCTCTAGGAAAGTAGAAACTGATAAGCTTTTTAGCCGAGGCACGAGGACAGCGACTCCACTTACTGCTGTAGGGTCCACATTCTAGTGACTGTGATGATTTACACACACGGAGCCATGATTTAAACACATGCATGCATTCACTCCCACAACAACCATAGAAAAACAAATCAAAAAAGAAAATAGGGATGATTTTACGAAAACAGCCACCCCTAGAAGTCGATTGTTTTATGCATGCAAGGCCGGTTTTATTTTATAACTTAAACTCTCTTTTCTTAATGAAAATGAAATGCCGGTTTTATTTTATAACTTAAACTCTCTTTTCTTAATGAAAATGAAACGTAATTCTCTCGTGTTTTCGAGAGAGAAAAAAAGTTGACGAGCATCTCCAAGAGTTTGCCAAATCAACTTGGCATCCATTTATTTTTAGCAAAACAGGAAAAATTATGCTGCAGCAGTTTGGCATCCAACTTGGCAAATTTTAGCAACTTGGCAAATCTCCCCCCTCCACGCGCATATTTACGCACTGAGCGTGAGCGCGCATCCGGCTTCGCATGCATATTTAAGTGGGGCTCTTCGTTTCTTAGCGGAGCTCTTCGTTTCTTAGCGGGACTCTTCGTTCGCTTAGCGGGCCTCTTCTTATTTTACCAAATCCAAATAGCAAACTCTTGAAGAGAGTCTATTTTTCACTTGTCATATATTTTAGCAAATTACCAAATCACGATATTTGCCAAGTGAATTTTGGCAAACTCTTAGAGATGCTTAGGAGATCTATTTCAAAGGGCATTAATTTGTTTACACTGTACAAACCTAGACGAGAAACGAGATATTGTTGAAGTTGGGCACTATACAGTAGTATACCACTACAAGACACCACGCCTGCCGGCCGGTGGCCACGCGACCCAACTAACCCCGTGGCTCCAATGGTTGGGGCGATCCCCGGAACGTGTGCGCGGTCGCCACCTCCCCGTCGTCGCCGCACATGTGGCGACCCATGCGCCCGTCCAACTGACCTAACCCGATTACCCGTCCGCCTCGCCTCGCCTGCCCCCTGCCCGCGCGGCTATATAAGCACCCCGCGGGCCTCCTCTGCCATTACAGCAAGCTCTCCAGCCTCCGATCATCGATATACAGCGCTCGTTCACACTCGCAGCTAGCTCTCTCGCTCCGACGATCAGAGCCGACGGAGACGATGGCCGGCGCGACTGTGACCGTGGAGGAGGTGAGGAAGGCGCAGCGCGCCACCGGGCCGGCAACCGTGCTGGCGATCGGGACGGCGACGCCCGCCAACTGCGTGCACCAGGCGGACTACCCGGACTACTACTTCCGGATCACCAAGAGCGAGCACATGACCGACCTCAAGGAGAAGTTCAAGAGGATGTGTGAGTATCTCTCCCTCTCCCTCTCTCTCCATCTGTCGTCGTCGTCTCCATCGTTCGCTCTACACGTCAGTCAAGAAGCTTGATCACTCACTCACATCGTCGTCTCCTGCTTTTTTTGTTTCTCGTCGGTCTCGACTAGGCATTAGCTCAGCTAGTAGCAGCTTCCAGGTACTTCACCGTGCTCGCGCCACTCACACACTTTATACCACTGACGACCAAGTTAATTACTCTGAATATTTTTACCACTGAAGAGTAGAAGACTACGATCGTCTCTTCGTTTTCCTACTGTCTGTGTGGCACACTCATGACTATATATTTTAATTAGGACTCCTGTGTTAAGAACTAGTACTGCAGAATTCTCTTGTTAAGTTCAGCACAGCATTCTCTTGTTAAGGTATTGGTCGGCTCGACCGACCCTTCCCTCGTTTTTCGATTGACCTGTCGTTGCGTGAACGACGACGAGCCAGCAGCTAGCAGAGGTAGCAACTAGCTTCTCCTAGGCAAAAGAAAGGCCAGAAACTGACCAACGACGGCGGTCTTGCCTTGACGTCCGTGCTCCGGCATGGCATGCGGGCCTTGTTGACGACCACGGTGGTTTGATTCTGACTCTGACATGCACATGACATGACTGCCCTGGTGCTGCAGGCGACAAGTCGCAGATCCGGAAGCGGTACATGCACCTGACGGAGGAGTACCTGGCGGAGAACCCCAACATGTGCGCGTACATGGCGCCGTCGCTGGACGCGCGCCAGGACATCGTGGTGGTGGAGGTCCCCAAGCTGGGCAAGGCCGCGGCGCAGAAGGCGATCAAGGACTGGGGGCAGCCGAAATCCAAGATCACCCACCTCGTCTTCTGCACCACCTCCGGCGTCGACATGCCGGGCGCCGACTACCAGCTCACCAAGATGCTGGGCCTGCGCCCGTCCGTGAACCGCCTGATGATGTACCAGCAGGGGTGCTTCGCGGGCGGCACGGTGCTGCGCGTGGCCAAGGACCTCGCGGAGAACAACCGCGGGGCGCGGGTTCTGGTGGTGTGCTCCGAGATCACGGCCGTCACGTTCCGCGGGCCCAGCGAGTCGCACCTCGACTCCATGGTCGGGCAGGCGCTGTTCGGCGACGGCGCGGCGGCGGTCATCGTGGGCGCGGACCCGGACGAGCGCGTGGAGCGGCCGCTGTTCCAGCTCGTGTCGGCGGCGCAGACCATCCTGCCTGACTCCGAGGGTGCCATCGACGGCCACCTCCGCGAGGTCGGGCTCACGTTCCACCTGCTCAAGGACGTCCCCGGGCTCATCTCCAAGAACATCGAGCGCGCGCTGGAGGAGGCGTTCAAGCCGCTGGGCATCTCAGACTACAACTCCATCTTCTGGGTGGCACACCCGGGTGGCCCCGCCATCCTGGACCAGGTGGAGGCCAAGGTCGGGCTGGAAAAGGAGCGGATGCGCGCGACGCGCCACGTGCTGTCCGAGTATGGCAACATGTCCAGCGCCTGCGTGCTCTTCATCCTCGACGAGATGCGCAAACGCTCCGCCGAGGACGGCCAGGCCACCACTGGGGAGGGCTTCGACTGGGGCGTCCTCTTCGGCTTCGGCCCCGGGCTCACCGTCGAGACCGTCGTGCTCCACAGCATCCCCATCACCACCGGAGCGGCCATCACCGCCTGAAATGATCCTTCATCTCCATGAATTCCGATCCTCCATCAGTCGTCGTTCGTGATTATTTTCCTCCGACGGACCCGTACGTTCGTCCGCAACAATAAACGTAGCTGATGATAGCAACAAAGAGATCAGCTGCAATTTCAGAATACCTTAAGAAAGTGGAGCTCAAGTGTGAAGTAGTTGATGATAGCATTCTCAAAGTTTTGAAGTTCCTGTCTACATATAACATATGTATGCTAACTTGCAATGCTCCTTGTGCTTCTATATTTCTCACATTTACCATAGCATTCATTTGTGTGAAAGAAAGTATGCGCTAAGTTTGTTAGAAAATTATATGAATGACAGGACCTAGGATGCCAAAGTTACAGATAAATTTGAACTTTGTGTTGTATGGACATTTTGTTGACACATAGCACCAATGTATCTAAATATTGAATTGCATGATACATGCAGTAAGACAGCTTGCTGATAGCTAGAGTAGTTCTGAATGTTTGATTTGTTGATTAGTTTGGTATGGACACAAACGACTGAAATGGGATGCTAAGCTACATTTTTAGTTGTTGATTAGGTTTTGAATAATATCACAAATATCTACATGTTTATTATTCTAAGCAGATTTGTGAGCTTCAATTATCTTTGTTTTTCTAGGGAATTTGTACATAACTTCTTTATCACTTATGTATCAGGATTCTTTTCATTTTCTTTTCTTTTTTATTTCAGATTTTCTTTGCTCTGTGCCTCTGCAGCTGCTTTTGACACTAATCTGATCTTGATCTCATATGTGTAGAAGTATTTATTCCCCAGTGTTTTGATTTAACTTTTCTTTTTCAAGGGATGCAGATTTCTGAAAATAACATATGTGCTGTTGCTTTTGCTCCATTGCGCCGCATCAGAACAAAACATTAATAAAATTAATGGTCCCTTCTTTTGAAAGTTAGAACTATGATGTATTGAGAAAACCTTTTCATTTCTGAAGAAAAGTATATCGCTCATGTGTCTCCTTTAATGTGGACAACGTAGAATAGTCACCGTAATAAACAAATGTAATCCCAGAGTTTGGTCTCATGCTGTTTTAGTGAGACCTAAATTCTATTTAGATTCCATTGTAAGTTGGCATGCAGGCTCGCAGATAGATACAAGTTCATAAAGGTTTGAAACTTATTCAGTAAGTTCAAAATTTTCAATAATCAATACTGATGCTACGTATAGAATAGAGTTTTGTTAACCTCAGGAAAAGATTAAATCCTCTACACCCAACCAGTTTTGTTAACCTCACAACCAATTAGTTTTGTTATTTTTCCCAGAAGGAAGGCCTAGCTTGCCATATAGTCTTGTAGCAACAAAACATTTTGACGGATGTACTTTTCCTCCATTCTAGGTCGCAGTCCTAGATATTGAGAAACAAATGGTCAATTGATTCTAGCTTGTCACATAGACCAAGTTTTGCTTCCTTCCCATAAATAGCTGCTTAAATTAACTCTACAAAGAATATAGTTTTTACTTACCAACTAACCGAAGAACTAAACTTTCAAAGATAGGTTTGGTCTTCTCAACCTTTTCATGTTCTTTGAGGCTTAGCATATAACCTTTTATTAATAATGGTCTAATTTTATAACTGCGAGAAGGTGGTCACTACCAATGGAAATGATAATTTTTAGTCAATTGTAAATAAATTGCATTTATTTTGAATCTGACTGAAATTAGCATTTTGTTGTCTGGTTAGTAAATCTAGTAATATCCTAAACAAGAAAGAAATTTGGTCACACAAAATCTGACAATTCAGTTGAATTCTTCTCAAGGGGCTATAGCTAGATGAATTGAATTCTCTAAAGTCTTTAACAGCATTTGAGTTTCTTTGCAACGTCACATGATCTGACCACATGTATCTGTTTACCAAAACCCTCGATCAGCGTCGGCAAGAGTAGTCTAAAGACATGCATGGTTTGCATGCTTTTGCGACGATTTATTTTTGTTCATTTATACAGCCAATACGCGGCATGCAGAAGCAACACGGCTACTTCACTCGATCTAGTGGGCTAGTGGCATCGAATCGTCATCCCATTTTTGAGACGGGTGAAAGATTCTTTCAACTTGTTGCTTACAAAAGTTGTCTTTCCTATAGAAATCCAGGGACAGGTCACGTCTAGGAGTCCATCACACGACAATTCATCAGATGAACGGCATTATAGATTGATGAGGATGGCAATGCATTATTATTTTCGCTTGAAATTGAAACACTAGGTTTTGTCATTGAAACGCTAACCACATGTGCATATGACCGTTTACCGAAATGCTTGATTTGTCAATTCTAAACCTCGTCGCAGGTATGGCTACATACGGTACAGGTACGGTGAGAGTAGTCCGAGCACATGGATTGGCTTTTGGGACGGATTCCTTGTGTTTACAGCCAATCCACGGCGTATCATTGCCATGCAGGTGCAGTGAAATCCCTATTTGAGAGAGACTTGTCAACTTCGGTGAGCACCCAAATGAAAAATAAAGACCCCCATTTTGGGCTACTGCTAAAGTTGCTCTGAGATAATAATAAGAAACGTATGTAGTTATTCCCATGAAGTATCGTGTATGTATGCGCATATCCCACTTCCAGCATAATAATAATATGATGACAGTAATATTAATAGCAATAGTAATAATAATATGATAATAGTAATTTTAATAGCAATAGTAATACACATAGCAAGAAAGAATAGTAGTAGTAGCAATAACAACAAAATACGGTTTTCACAGATACTATTTGCATCACTATTTTAAGTGGCCCACCTCTCACTAGGAAGGGAAAGAAAGTGAAATTATTAATAGAAGAATCCAACGATTGAAAAAAGTCATTTTCATTTATTTACAGAAAAAAGTACAACACACGCTAATGAGCCGCGGCCCATCTCAAGCACAAATTTCAAATGATGAAAGCAACAGGCTTCTTCTCATGTTGGTGGGCTTGAAAATTGTACTAACGAGTACATCCTGAGGATGCCCAGCTAAGGCCTTATTGACTGTCCGTCTGAAATTGGACCAGGTCAAACTCGAGACTAAGATGTCCAATTAGGCAATTATTTTACTCCAATTTGTAACATGAAATTCCTCGCACACCGATCTCTTTTTCTTTTATTACTACTAGTCTCTACTACTAAAAATTACAAAAGAGAATCGTTCACTGAACGAGCGAAAACTATGGCACTCCTTTGCTCGCCCGGCCTCCATCGCCCTTCCCCGCATGAACGCTCCACCCGGCCAAAAAGATGACCCGGCAATCAATCCCCTCCCTCCGTCTCCACTCAATCTCCGCGCTCGCGCCCGGCAATCGATCCCCTCCCCTCGCACACCTCCCTCCATCTCCGCGCTCGTGCTCGTGCCGCTGCTCCATCGCCGCCGGAGACCACTCCACATCCGAACCGGCACGTCGCCACGCCGGCCACGCCGGACGTCGCCACCGCAAGAGTCGCAGCCTGGGGCAACAGGACAACGTCCAAGGTCGCCGCCGCGGAAGCAAGGAGCGAGGACACGCTGACGTCCGCCTCTCCTCCTCGCTTGCTCCCTCGCCCTTGTGTTCGCCGCCGTCACCACTGCCACGGACGCGAGGAGTGAGGACGCGCCGCTGCTGCCTCGCCTGCTCCTGACTTGAAAGCCATGGAGTGGAGGGCGAGTTAGCGCACATGCCCAATTTCTTGGAAGGACACAGTTCATCAAATGATCTAGCTTTACAGAATTTATTTATTTATTTATTGAGGAAGCATTTTTTTGACTTAAGATAATTACATCGAGCTCATGATCGATTTAGTATTCTCAAAACAAAACATAACCTAATTAAATTTTTGGTAGATATATATTGTGGGAAATCATCGCAAATGGTGCATTCTAAATACGTACGGTTTTCCTTTTCAACATGGGTCAATTCGTAGGATCAATTAAAACGTCACGTGGAAGGAGTTCGTTGCCACAAATCCTTGAATGGATAGGATGGCATGAGTGCGAATTGAAATGCTAAGTATTGTAGATTAATGAGGACGTGGGTATGCATCATTTTCGCTCCAAGTTGGAAAGTGATGATCATAATTGATCCGTTCTCGCTCTGAACTGTCATCTTTGCACTTTATGCTAGGGTTAATTCATCGTCATAAATTACGAAAAAGGATCTATGACTATCAGACAGAGCAGAAGATTGTAACTGAAACTGTAAAATTCAAAAGCTGATTATTACTGCGCTTTAAATTATCGATCGAGGACCAGTCCGATCTTGGACTTTTCGAAAACTTGATTTACTGCTTAGACTACTAGCTAGGGTAGTATTTTGTTATGGTTCCATCTTATTTGACACTCTTTTTTCGATAATGCTTCTTACCAGACGTCCGGCACGTCGAACGCACCTTCTCCACTCATCCGTGCTTGTACTCATCCACTCGCTCTCTCGGTTCTCTCCTCCACACACTCATCCGCTGGCTTGCTGGATCACTGCCACCCCACCTGCGCTGCGCTCCGGGCCTGCTAGCGCCCCCGTGACAGACGTCGCGCGCTGCACGCCTACTCGCTGCCTCCCCGCCCACTCGCCGGCACTCCCTTCCTCCCCCTCCGCGACCTCCATTGCTACCTCACGCCCCTAGTGACCCGGCCCCCGCTCCCCCCGGGAGACGAGGACAACGACGGCGGCTTCGATGAGGTAGATCGGTCCTCCTCTAGATCTAAGTCCTCCTCCTCCTCCTCTGGATCTGAGGGACACAATGGTGGCCAGGGTTCCGATGAGCTCTGGAGTCCTATTCCCTCCTCCCTCCGGTGAGCTCAAAGGTGATGAGCCAGGGGGTTGGAGCAGCCTGCACATCGAACCTATTCACTTGCTGTTAGTACGTCTTTATTGTTTCTCCGTGTTGCAAGGGGGTTTTTGGATGTTGCAACATATAATTTTTAAATGTTGCAATAGGGTGATTCATGTGTTGTAGAAAGGGAGTTCTAATATTGGGATTGTATTTTCCCCTAATGTTGCAATAGAAGATTTTAATTGTTGAAATTACCCTTTTCAAATGTTGCAGCACTGAAAGGTGATTTGAGATGTTTCTATTTCTATGTTTCATGGTTGATTTTACGAAGTTGCAATACTACTGTCTGAAAATAACCGAGCTGCCTCACCGAGTCCCCCGCTCCTCCTCGGTCCAACCTTGATCCATGACTTCAGCCCGTGTGCGCGCCGAGCTCGTCCGCCATTGGCACAGAAGCTCAAGCTCTCTCCACCACTCACCACCTACCCTCCCTGCCCTATTTAAGCATAGCCTCGGCACCGCAACCGCATCCCGCACACGATCTACCTCTCTCCGAGCTCCCTCCCTCACTCCAGTGCTCGCATCCACCACCACCCGCGCCATTTTAGACCTTAAGTCGAGCTCATCAATCTTCCAGACATCTATAAAGACATTACAATTTTCTTTTTTTAATTTGAAATTAAATTTTGTAACTGGTTTTCTCCTCATACGAACTCCAAATAAGATAATTCTTTTTCCTACTTTCTTGTAAAATCATGATCTATCAATTCATGGTGTTCTTATAGCTTTTTTATTGATCTTTATTGGTTATTTTATTTCTCAAGCAAATGGAGAATGATTGTTGTGAAGTTACCTTAGGAAAAATGCCTTTCACACTTCGAAACTTTTGTAACAAGTAATATCATACATATATGTTGTTGTGAAGGAGTGTCAAAAATTTTGAAAGTTATTTGATATTTTTTAGCATTTAAATGAATTTCTGCGTGCTTACCGAAAGTAAGTCCAAATTGAACTGTATGGACCTCCAATAGGAGTCAAAAAAATTTACAAAGAACATATTTATGGTCATACATTTCACTCTATCTCATACCCCAGAGTTGTCAGGGAAAAACATTTGTTCTCTAAGGATAATTCTTCATTTTATTTCTAAATTACCATAAAATAATTGTAATAATTCTAAATTTTGTTGGAAAATTCTACAAATTTGCATGGTAATATGTTTTTGTTACATAATCTATATATAAAAAATTAAAACGATTTTAACATGGTGACAGTATACATTGTTCACAAACGATACTATCTCTCACGTAGTTATGTGAACTTATGAAAGATTTAGCCAATTATGAACAATGTATGCTATCACTTTGTCGGATGGAGAAACGACCAAAACAAAAGTTATAGATCTCAATGAGTTGTACAACTTTGTTGTTGAAGACTTTTTTATTTGAAATAAGTAACTATCCTAAAATTGTGTTCGAATTTTTAATATTTTGAAATTCAAATTTTAAACTGTTGAAACAAAGTCGTATTGAAAAATGACCGAAACAAAAGTTATAGATATGAATGATTTCTACAACTCTGTATTTGATGACTTTTTCATTCGAGATCATTTACTATCCTAAAATTGTGTTCAAAGTTCTAATATTTTCAAATTCAAATTTCAAACTATTAAAACAAAGTTTTATGAAAAAATGACCAAAATAAAAGTTATAGATCTCAATGAGTTATACAAATTTGTTATTGAAAATTTTTAATTTAAAATTATTTACTATCCTAAATTATTCGTTGAATTACTATAAAATAAATGTAATAATATTTCAAAATTTTAAAGACTAACAGGCCAATATCACTAAAGCTCGGACCAAATATCAAAACCAGCAGCCCAATTTAACCTCCACCTCATCCCAGAACCATCCGATCCATATCGACGGTCAAGATCACGCGAGCTGACATTAATATCCACCCATCTGACCTTCTATTCAAACCCTAACTCTTTCTCCTCCTCCCCTTCTCCCTGTTACACAGCAGATGCGGTGGCGTTGGCGGCGGCGCACACTCTACGCTCCCGCGGGCTCCTCGAAGGAAGAGCTAGATTGACTGCGGCTCGCCGACATCGCCGCTCGCCGCGCGGCCAACGTCTCTGCGGGCGGCGGCGCAGTCCTCGACGGGCTGCTCAAGAGCGTCGTGGGGCCTCCCGGTCCCGGCCTCGATCCGGCCAAGGGCGACATGGACTGCTGGCCCGGCTGTAGGAGCGCGGGGCCGCTGGGCTCTCTTCCCCCTTCGCGCCGCTCCAAAGCTGCCCGCCGTCGGCGAGCTGCAGGCCACCCACCTGAGGTGGCCGCCACCCTGTGGCCCGATTAAGCCATGGCTTCCGGTAACTGCTAACCCCGAGCGCCCCTTTGTACATTTCAACACCGCCAGTCCCCACAGCTCCCAATGCTCACTGTTGTGGTGCTTTGTTTGGTCGCGTTATTTGGTTGTCCGTGTGATTCCTTGGTGCTTTGTCTGGTCACTTTGTTTGGGTTGGAGAATTAATCTGCGTGCTGAATCAGTGGGAGGGAGGGTAGTTGTCATCTGCGGGTGGATTTGGTTTTACCGTGGTGCAAATTTCGTAGGCCATTTATCGATTCTTACATTACAGTCACTGAATGCTTTATGAATAATGAGCGATTTTTGTTAGATGATGCGTACACAAAAACTGTAAGTCTGCATAGTTACGATGGAATGCTTCAATTGATAGCTGGTGTCTGGGCACTTAAAAAATTAAAATCGTGCACACTTCAATAGGAGTGGATTCCACTTTGCCACTCCAGTAGAAAAATGCACATCTCGGCACAATAAGTTTTCAAATAGCAGTTGCTATGATTAACTGACGGAGCATTCTAGAGTCTTCAAATTTGTAACCTGAAACAATAGAATTGCACAGTTTATCCAATGATGTTTGGTTAATTAGTAGCAACATCATAGTTAGCTTTTGGAGGTGACTAAATTTGGTTGATCAGTTTATCCCATGAATTCAGTGATATATACCTGGTACATGACCATTAGCTGTAGAAGTTTCTTGTTTGGATTGCACAGGCAAATCTGCAGCAGGTTCTTTTTTTTCCCGAGAAACTATACCTTGTGCCGAGATGTGCATTTTTCAGCTATTGAAATTTACGTGTACATTTTCTTCTCTCCTTGAAATTAGATGCTCTATTATAACAATTTGATTGCTGCTCACGTTCTCCTTCTGCTTGTGCTATACTGAATCGAGATTTGCTTGATCTACAGTGGAGTGTGTGCTTGCTCGGAAAGACTAGCAGCTTCCCATAGTCTCTGATGCAGATCAGCCCCATATTCAGGCTATATATATAAATATTATCCAATTATTCCTAATTGTGTTATAGATCATGAATGGTACTGCTGAAATGGTCTTTTGGTATCTATGACATGTCTACTTATCTTTTAGGAGTTCACTGCAGTTTGTAGTATCTGTCAGTGTGTTTTTGTCAAATTGAAATGTGGGCTGAGTCCAATCCGGATTTGAAAATTTGTGCTAAGTCACTTTTCATGCATTTTTTTCCCGAATTAGAACCCCAAATTTGAGCTGAAATCTCCCACTAGTATCTGTATCCAAGTAACATTGGGTAGTAAGCTGTACAATTTTTTCCAATTGATGCAGTGATGTGCTGTTTCATACTTTTTGTTATCAGCACGGTGTTCTTTTTCTTGGCACCTTTGCTTGTGTACTCATTTTTGCCAAATCAGACATCCAAGTTAGTCAGATATTCTATGTCATCCGTATTAGCACTCAATACTATGCTAATAATTGTTTTTGGTTGCTTGCAGGTTGGAGTTTTTGGCGTTGCTGATTGCTAGCAGGCTTCTGCTGGCTGGAATTTGTTGTGTTGGTTGCTGGCCGGCTGGAATTTTTGGTACCGGCTGTTTGGCGGAATTGTTTGGTGCAGGAACTTGGCGCTAACTGCTAGAATTTTTTTTAGTTGTCTGGAACTTGTTTAGTTGGCTGCTGTGAGCATATTGTCATCTGTTGAAATATGCAAATGTATAGGCCATGATAGTATCTTATATGAATGTCAAATTTGAATATGTATGACAATGGATTGATTGTGCCATTTGAATTGTATTATATATGATCATTGTTTATTAAATGGGCTATTTAATGATATTTCGGTTTGATTATGGGCTAAGCCCAAATAATAAATAGTGTCCATAAAATAGCTTATGGCATATGGGCCAATTGAGCCAAATTCATTGTGACAATTATTTTTGTCATGAGGTTTGTGCCATGTCATCTACCATGTCACCCGCCACGTCATCTGCCACGTCAGATTCACCATGTCAATAGACACGTGGCAACACTTGGGTAGATATGTTATGACAAATATAATGACAAATATCGTTGTCATAAACTGGTGACAAACGTGTAATTGTCACTGGAATTAATGACAATTGGGTCTATTAGTCACAAAAGGGGGATTATGACAGGGCTTCTATGACAACGACCATATTGTCACTAGTGTGTCATAGAAGAGGTACAATGACAAGAAAAATACTATAATTGTCACAATCAGTTAGTCATAGAAGGTCTAAGCTCTTGTAGTGTGTAGGAGCAGTTCTCTTCGGGAACCGTCTTTGAGAGACGGTTTTGTAAAGAGGACCGCCTCTAAAAATCCATTTTGAGGGACAGTTCTCTTAACACAATTGCCTCTAAAAATAGACCTATTTCGAGAGGCGGTTTTCTTAATGGAACCGCCCCTGAAAAGGGATCTTCAGAGGCGGTCATGGAGCTACAGTGCTCCCCTGTGCGGTTAGAGGCGGCGTACTAGTTGAACCGCCTCTGATAGAAAATTGTGACATTGCTAAAAATTATTTCTATACTAGTGAAAACTATATTTAAACTGGCAGGTGTTACAATCTACAAGTTAAAACAAACAGGTCCCAGGGTACAAAGCCTACAATAATAACTAAATTGTAACAATTCATGACAGTCCAACAATCTATCCCAACCACTAACAATTAATCTACGGGATGAAATCTATAATTTGCAAGGTAAAACATATAGAGCCAAAGTATATATGATCCTATATATTACTTGCTGTTGGAACTGAAGGTATGTTCACCACTTGGAGCAGCGTATCCTGATTTGTCTCTATGACTTGGCAAATAGTCCCTTCATTTCAAATTATAAGTTGTTGAGGCTTTTTAAGATACAACATAGCTTTTACTACGTATATCTAGATGCGTAGCATTAGCTATGAATCTAGAAAAGTCAGGTCGACCCACAATTTGGAATGCGAGGAGTATGTAGTACTAAATATGATAGAACGAGAGAACTTGTTGAAAGGAAAATTCTCAGATCTCTAGGTTTGGTCCATCCTACACAATCCACCATTTTCAAAGAAGCCGGTTTAAATGAAGCAGCCGGCTAGTACCACGAAATTTACCGAGATAAACTAAATTAAGGAGCCGTGCGACACACTTCGACGCAAAGAAAAATAAAAATGAAAATAGGCAATAAAATATGGTGGGGAAAAGAAGAAAATCCAGAAACCATCCCATTAGTTGGACTTTGAATTTTCCCACGTGATCACGTGGTTGACCGGCGGCTGACGATTGATGGAATCCGGTAGTGGCCTGACCGGTCGTTGAAGTCACTCCAACAAGGCATTGCGGCACAGTGTAGCCTTGCCCCCGGCCCGCGCGGCTATATAAGCACCCCGCGGGCCTCCTCTGCCATTACAGCAAGCCCTCCAGCCTCCGATCATCGATATACAGCGCTCGTTCACACTCCGACGATCAGGAAAGCCGGCCGGCTACCGACCTGTCGAAGTGCTGCTGCTGTCGCGTTTGATCCATCGACAACGTAGATAGAAAGAGCCGACGGAGACGATGGCCGGCGCGACTGTAACCGTGGAGGAGGTGAGAAAGGCGCAGCGCGCCACCGGGCCGGCAACCGTGCTGGCGATCGGGACGGCGACGCCCGCCAACTGCGTGCACCAGGCGGACTACCCGGACTACTACTTCCGGATCACCAAGAGCGAGCACATGACCGACCTCAAGGAGAAGTTCAAGAGGATGTGTGAGTATATCTCTCTCTTTATCTGTCGTCGTCGTCTCCATCGTTCGCTCTACACGTCAGTCAAGAAGCTTGATCACTCACTCACATCGTCGTCTCCTGCTTTTTTTGTTTCTCGTCGGTTTCGACTAGGCATTAGCTCAGCTAGTAGCAGCTTCCAGGTACTTCACCGTGCTCGCGCCACTCACACACTTTATACCACTGACGACCAAGTTAATTACTCTGAATATTTTTACCACTGAAGAGTAGAAGACTACGATCGTCTCTTCGTTTTCCTGCTGTCTGTGTGGCACTGTCTGTGTATCACACAAGCAGACACTCATGAATATAAAACTTAATTAATTAGGACTTCCGATCCAGTCAGCAAAACTGTGGCTAGCTAGCTGGCCAGAAGAACAGCACGCAGGCTGCATCGTCCGATCGGCTCGACTCCTGTGTTAAGCACTAGTACTGCAGAATTCTCTTGTTATTAGTTCAGCACAGCCTTCGCATGCGCCGTACCTAACCACCACGTTGGGTCGACGCCACGACCCTTCTCTCTTTTTTCGATTGACCTGTCGTTGCGTGGACGACGACGAGCCAGCAGCTAGCAACCAGCTTCTCCTAGGCAAAAGAAAGGCCAGAAAATAACTGACGACGACGGCGGTCTTGCCTTGACGTCCGTGCTCTGGCATGGCTAGTCATGGCACGCATTGACGACTGACGACGGTGGTTTCATTCTGGCCCTCACTGTTTGACATGAACATCCCGGGTGCATGCAGGCGACAAGTCGCAGATCCGGAAGCGGTACATGCACCTGACGGAGGAGTACCTGGCGGAGAACCCCAACATGTGCGCGTACATGGCGCCGTCCCTGGACGCGCGCCAGGACATCGTGGTGGTGGAGGTCCCCAAGCTGGGCAAGGCCGCGGCGCAGAAGGCGATCAAGGACTGGGGGCAGCCGAAATCCAAGATCACCCACCTCGTCTTCTGCACCACCTCCGGCGTCGACATGCCAGGCGCCGACTACCAGCTCACCAAGATGCTGGGCCTGCGCCCGTCCGTGAACCGCCTGATGATGTACCAGCAGGGGTGCTTCGCGGGCGGCACGGTGCTGCGCGTGGCCAAGGACCTCGCGGAGAACAACCGCGGGGCGCGGGTTCTCGTGGTGTGCTCCGAGATCACGGCCGTCACGTTCCGCGGGCCCAGCAAGTCGCACCTCGACTCCATGGTCGGGCAGGCGCTGTTCGGCGACGGCGCGGCGGCGGTCATCGTGGGCGCGGACCCGGACGAGCGCGTGGAGCGGCCGCTGTTCCAGCTCGTGTCGGCGGCGCAGACCATCCTGCCGGACTCCGAGGGCGCCATCGACGGCCACCTTCGCGAGGTCGGGCTCACGTTCCACCTGCTCAAGGACGTCCCCGGGCTCATCTCCAAGAACATCGAGCGCGCGCTGGAGGAGGCGTTCAAGCCGCTGGGCATCTCAGACTACAACTCCATCTTCTGGGTGGCGCACCCGGGTGGCCCCGCCATCCTGGACCAGGTGGAGGCCAAGGTCGGGCTGGAAAAGGAGCGGATGCGCGCGACGCGCCACGTGCTGTCCGAGTATGGCAACATGTCCAGCGCCTGCGTGCTCTTCATCCTCGACGAGATGCGCAGGCGCTCCGCCGAGGATGGCCAGGCCACCACGGGTGAGGGCTTCGACTGGGGCGTCCTCTTCGGCTTCGGCCCCGGGCTCACCGTCGAGACCGTCGTGCTCCACAGCGTCCCCATCACCACCGGAGCGGCCATCACCGCCTGAAATGATCCTTCATCTCCATCAATTCCGATCCTCCATTAGTCGTCGTTCGTGATTATTTTCCTCCGATGGACCCTACGTTCGTCCGCAACTATAAACATAGCTGATGATAGCAACAAAGAGATCAGCTGCAATTTCAGAATACCTTAAGAAAGTGGAGCTCAAGTGTGAAGTAGTTGATGATAGCATTCTCAAAGTTTTGAATTTCCTGTGTACATATAACATGTGTATGCTAACTTGCAATGCTTCTTGTGCTTCTATATTTCTCACATTTACCATCGCATTCATTTGTGTGAAAGAAAGTATGCGCTAAGTTTGTTAGAAAATTATATGAATGACAGGACCTAGGATGCCAAGTTACCGATAAATTTGAACTTTGTGTTGTATGGACATTTTGTTGACAGATAGCACCAATGTATCTAAATATTGAATTGCATGATACATGCAGTAAGACAGCATCCTCATAGCTAGAGTAGTTCTGAATGTTTGATACGTTGATTAGTTTGGTATGGACAAAACCACTGAAATGGGATGCTAGGCTACATTTTTAGTTGTTGATTAGTTTTTGAATAATATCACAAATATCTACATGTTTATTATTCTAAGCAGATTTGTGAGCTTCAATTATCTTTCTTTTTCTAGGGAATTTGTACATAACTTATTTATCTTATGTATCAGGATTCTTTTCTTTTCCTTTTCTTTTTTATTTCAGATTTTCTTTGCTCTGTGCCTCTGCAGCTGCTTTTGACACTAATCTGATCTCGATCTCATATGTGTAGAAGTATTTATTCCCCAGTGTTTTGATTTAACTTTTCTTTTTCAAGGGATGCACATTTCTGAAAATAACATATGTGCTGTTACTTTTGCTCCATTGCGTTGCATCAGAACAAAACATTAATAAAATTAATGGTCCCTTCTTTTGAAAGTTAGAACTATGATGTGTTGAGAAAACCTTTTCATTTCTGAAGAAGAGTATATCGCTCATGTGTCTCCTTTATTGTGGACAACGTAGAATAGTCAACGTAATAAACAAATGTAATCCCAGAGTTTGGTCTCATGCTGTTTTAGTGAGACCTAAATTCTATTTAGATTCCACTGTAAGTTGGCATGCAGGCTCGCAGATAGATACAGGTTTGAAACTTATTCAGTAAGTTCAAAATTTTCAATAATCAATACTGATGCGACGCACAGAATAGAGAGCACATATACCACAGGAAAAGATTAAATCCTCTACACCCAACCAGTTTTGTTAGCCTCACAACCAATTAGTATTGTTATTTTTCCTGGAAGAAAGGCATAGCTTGCCATATAGCCTGGAAGAAAGATAGGTTCTATGCCGAGTGCCGAAGACGGGTTCCTGGAATAATGATATTCATGCTTTTGATAGTGCCTCACAATACACTCAAAAGCATGAATATCATTTTTTGGACGGCTAAATTCTATTATTCCATTCACCTGCAGTTCAAATTTGCTTTTTACGAAAAAAATCATGTAAATGAAACAAAATAACTAAATGCAGCAAAAAAACATAAAAATGTACCAAATTTTAAAATCTAGCTCCTAGTACTCTGCAAAAAAAAATTGGGTGCAAAAAGAAAAAAAAATTCTTTGCCGAGTGCTAGGATCCTGGCACTCGGCAAAGAATTTCTTTGCCGAGTGTCAGATTCCTGGCACTCAGCAAAGTAATTAAAAAAACTTTGTCGAGTGCCAGCCTTATGGCACTCGGCAAAGAAATTACAAAAAAATCATGAAAATTATGATATTCATGCTGAAAAAAATATCATTATTCCAGGAAAAAAAAGCATTTTATTTTTTTTTAAATTTCTTTATCGAGTGCCCACGATCTAGCAAAGTATTTTAAAAAAACAAAAACCTTTGCCGAGTGCCGGATCGCGGGCACTCGGTAAAGTATTTATTTTAAAAAAAATTAAAGGCTTTGCCGAGTGCCAGATCACGGGCACTCGACAAAGCATTTTTTAAAAAAAATAAAAGGCTTTGCCGAGTGCCAGATCGCTAGCACTCGGCAAAGCAATTTTTTAAAAAAATTTAAAAACTTTGCCGAGTGCCGGATCGCTGGCACTCGGCAAAGCATGCAAAAAATATAAATCACCACCTTCGCGGGCATAGCGTGCAGAGACAGAGAAACAGCGCTCGCGCCGCCGTGCCGCCGCACCCCCGTGCACCCGCGCCCGCGATCGCTGCCACGCCGTGCCGCGCCACACGCCCACTACCGCCACGCGCCCGCGCCCGTGCGCTAGATCGCTGCGCGCCCGTGCCGCTGCTGCGCCCGTGCCGGCCGCACCGAGCCCGCCCTTCAGCCCCTGCGCGCCCTTCGCGCGACGCCCCGACATCTTAACCACCGACGAGCACACACTAGGTTCGTCCATTCCTTTTCTGTGCAATTCGTGCAGTGCGTGAAGTAGTCGTGTCAGTAGTAATTGTTGTTGTATGTGGACGTCGGCTATCGAGCCGTTGTATGTGGATGTCGGCCATCGAGCTGTCATATGTGGATGTCGGCCACCATGCCGTTGTTTTTTGCAGGTATTCGAAACCTCCCCGTGCAGGGGATGTTCTGCCAAAATTTTTAATTGACTGTATTATTTTTCTTTCTTTTTTTTTTTTGCAGAGAAGAGCCCGTCGGAGCGGGCCAGAGTACGCCGATTGTCTTCCTTGGCGTTGCGGGTCTGCCTGCACCGCGTTGCCTCGCCACTGCACCGACTCGCCACGGCTCTGCTAGCCTGACTCCACCGGCACCCTAGGTATAACCCCCTTTCCTTATCATAGTCGTAGCTCGCGTAACTCAGTTAGGCGTCTCCCATTCGAAAGAGATACGGTTATTGGTATGCAGATCTTTCCATATCTACAATCGTATCTATTTCGGATTGTCCACGTATTTTGGATAGCCCGCAGATGTGTAGATGAGTTAGTTTCCTTGGTGTCTTTCTCGTGGTCGGCATCACATGCGGGCCAGGAGTGCACCACGTTCATGGTATATGCTATGGCCCACAAGGGCAAGACGACAACCGACGTCTCCTACAACCCGGAGGACCCGCCCGAGGCGTACAGCAACCCAACCGTCTACACCCGCATCAATGAATACACATCGGCGGCAAGGTCTCTCCATGGAGACGACTACGACCCGAGCTCCCAGGACTTTGATCTAGAGGTCGTCACGAGGATTGGAGGAGGTAAGAAGCATGGGCGGTACTATCTTGGCGACAGCGTCATCGACGCTACCTCTACTCCCTCCCTCTCCCAAATCCGAGCACGGAGCACGGACGCAAGCATTCCCATACGTCCACGGCCAGAGACTTCACAGTAGCGGATTCTATCACTCCAGGTGATTCCTGTTTTATTCGTCATACATTGATATTTACATATCTTAGCTTTGCATTGTTTAAACATTGTGATGAAATATTGCAGACCCAGATCGAGCAATTGGAGGCCCTGCGGGATGCCGATCGCCAGAGGATGGAGGCTATGGAGGCCCAGCGCGTTGCGATAGAGCAGAGGAGGCAACAGCAGATGGCGGAGGTTCTCCAGTACATGCAAGCTCTTGGGCAAAAGACGGGTGTAGCTCCGCCAGCTTCGCTATTCGTTACACCGCCACCTCCACCTTTCGGGCACGCTACTCCTATAAGTATGAATATGATTTTTTAAGTTTGTATGTTCATGCTTAGGGTTAAACCGTAACACTACTTGTAGCCTAGTGGATTATTGTCTGACACATGCAATGTCTTCTCCATTGTGCAGCCTCAATCGGCGGGTTTGAATAATCCATCTCCCGGGCCCTCGAATGATCTAGTTCATGATACACCACAGTCTTAGTGGGGAGCTTGGGGATCTAGGTAGTTGTCTTTCTATTTGTTGTTCACTTGGTGACGGACTTGTGATGCACTAGTGTTAGTTATTTGGTCTTTGTGATGAACTTGTGTTAGCTATTTTGACTTATGATGCAGTTATGGTTATATATGTTGTGATGCATCTAATCTATATGAGATATTTATGATGTATGTGAGATATATCTAATGAATTTGATATATATGTGAAATATTATTTTTGTCGCGATGGAATGTAAAAATTCAAAAAAATGGGGCGGTTATGGTCACTTTGCCGAGTGTAACACTCGATAAAGAAAGGCTTTGCCGAGTGCAATCACAAAAACACTCGGCAAAGCTAGGAAAAGGAAGCCAATTTTGATAAATTTCCCAGCTTTACCGAGTGCCAGGGAGGAAGGCACTCGGCAAAGAATTTTTTTAAAAAATTATCTCTTTGCCGAGTGCCATGCACATGGGCACTCGGCAAAGAATTTTCAAAAAAAAATTATCTCTTTGCCGAGTGTCAGGCACAGGGGCAAAAAAAATTCTTTGCCGAGTGCCATACACAGGGGCGCTGGGCAAAGAATTTTCAAAAAAATTCTTTGCCGAGTGCCCAGTGGTGGGGCACTCGGCAAAGTACCCGTTAACATTATCTGCCTCGTCACGGCAACTTTTATTTGTCGAGTGCTGTCGTGGCACTCGGCAAAGCCTTTGCCGAATGCCCGACAAAAAACACTCGGCAAAAAGGTCTTTGCCGACGAATTTTTTTGCCGTGTACTCTTTGTCAAGTGCGGCACTCGGCAAAGCCTTTGTCGATGGCAAATGGCACTCGGCAAAGCATGCGTTTCCAGTAGTGCTAGAAGTCGATTGTTTTATGCATGCAAGGCCAGTTTTATTTTATAACTTAAACTCTCTTTTCTTAATGAAAATGAAACGTAATTCTCTCGTGTTTTCGAGAGAGAAAAAAAAAGTTGACTTACGATTGATGGAATCCGGTAGTGGCCTGACCGGTCGTTGAAGTCACTCCAACAAGGCATAGCGGCACAGTGTAGCCTTGCCCCCGGCCCGCGCGGCTATATACCCTCCAGCCTCCGATCATCGATATACAGCGCTCGTTCACACTCCGACGATCAGGAAAGCCGGCCGGCTACCGACCTGTCGAAGTGCTGCTGCTGTCGCGTTTGATCCATCGACAACGTAGATAGAAAGAGCCGACGGAGACGATGGCCGGCGCGACTGTAACCGTGGAGGAGGTGAGGAAGGCGCAGCGCGCCACCGGGCCGGCAACCGTGCTGGCGATCGGGACGGCGACGCCCGCCAACTGCGTGCACCAGGCGGACTACCCGGACTACTACTTCCGGATCACCAAGAGCGAGCACATGACCGACCTCAAGGAGAAGTTCAAGAGGATGTGTGAGTATCTCTCCCTCTCCCTCTCTCTCCATCTGTCGTCGTCGTCTCCATCGTTCGCTCTACACGTCAGTCAAGAAGCTTGACCACTCACTCACATCGTCGTCTCCTGCTTTTTTTTTTTTGTTTCTCGTCGGTCTCGACTAGGCATTAGGGTAGCTAGCTAGCTTCTGGACGATGCTGCTGCACATAGCACCTTCCAGGTATTTCACCGTCCTCGCGCCATTCACACACACTTTATACCACTTACGACCAAGTTAATTACTCTGAATATTTTTACCACTGAAGATCGACTATGGTCGTCTCTTCGTTTTTTACTGATTCCAAAAGTTTTCCTGCTGTCTGTATCACACAAGCAGACACTCATGAATATAAAACTTAATTAATTAGGACTTCCGATCCAGTCAGCAAAACTGTGGCTAGCTAGCTGGCCAGAAGAACAGCACGCAGGCTGCATCGTCCGATCGGCTCGACTCCTGTGTTAAGCACTAGTACTGCAGAATTCTCTTGTTATTAGTTCAGCACAGCCTTCGCATGCGCCGCGTACCTAACCACCACGTTGGGTCGACGCCACGACCCTTCTCTCTTTTTTCGATTGACCTGTCGTTGCGTGGACGACGACGAGCCAGCAGCTAGCAACCAGCTTCTCCTAGGCAAAAGAAAGGCCAGAAAATAACTGACGACGACGGCGGTCTTGCCTTGACGTCCGTGCTCTGGCATGGCTAGTCATGGCACGCATTGACGACTGACGACGGTGGTTTCATTCTGGCTCTCACTGTTTGACATGAACATCCCGGGTGCATGCAGGCGACAAGTCGCAGATCCGGAAGCGGTACACCTGACGGAGGAGTACCTGGCGGAGAACCCCAACATGTGCGCGTACATGGCGCCGTCCCTGGACGCGCGCCAGGACATCGTGGTGGGGGAGGTCCCCAAGCTGGGCAAGGCCGCGGCGCAGAAGGCGATCAAGGAGTGGGGGCAGCCGAAATCCAAGATCACCCACCTCGTCTTCTGCACCACCTCCGGCGTCGACATGCCAGGCGCCGACTACCAGCTCACCAAGATGCTGGGCCTGCGCCCGTCCGTGAACCGCCTGATGATGTACCAGCAGGGGTGCTTCGCGGGCGGCACGGTGCTGCGCGTGGCCAAGGACCTCGCCGAGAACAACCGCGGCGCGCGCGTGCTGGTGGTATGCTCCGAGATCACCGCCGTCACGTTCCGCGGGCCCAGCGAGTCGCACCTCGACTCCATGGTCGGGCAGGCGCTGTTCGGCGACGGCGCGGCGGCGGTCATCGTGGGCGCGGACCCGGACGAGCGCGTGGAGCGGCCGCTGTTCCAGCTCGTGTCGGCGGCGCAGACCATCCCGCCGGACTCCGAGGGCGCCATCGACGGCCACCTTCGCGAGGTCGGGCTCACGTTCCACCTGCTCAAGGACGTCCCCGGGCTCATCTCCAAGAACATCGAGCGCGCGCTGGAGGAGGCGTTCAAGCCGCTGGGCATCTCAGACTACAATTCCATCTTCTGGGTGGCGCACCCGGGTGGCCCCGCCATCCTGGACCAGGTGGAGGCCAAGGTCGGGCTGGAAAAGGAGCGGATGCGCGCGACGCGCCACGTGCTGTCCGAGTATGGCAACATGTCCAGCGCCTGCGTGCTCTTCATCCTCGACGAGATGCGCAGGCGCTCCGCCGAGGATGGCCAGGCCACCACGGGTGAGGGCTTCGACTGGGGCGTCCTCTTCGGCTTCGGCCCCGGGCTCACCGTCGAGACCGTCGTGCTCCACAGCGTCCCCATCACCACCGGAGCGGCCATCACCGCCTGAAATGATCCTTCATCTCCATCAATTCCGATCCTCCATTAGTCGTCGTTCGTGATTATTTTCCTCCGACGGACCCGTACGTTCGTCCGCAACAATAAACATAGCTGATGATAGCAACAAAGAGATCAGCTGCAATTTCAGAATACCTTAAGAAAGTGGAGCTCAAGTGTGAAGTAGTTGATGATAGCATTCTCAAAGTTTTGAAGTTCCTGTGTACATATAACATATGTATGCTAACTTGCAATGCTTCTTGTGCTTCTATATTTCTCACATTTACCATCGCATTCATTTGTGTGAAAGAAAGTATGCGCTAAGTTTGTTAGAAAATTCTATGAATGACAGGACCTAGGATGCCAAGTTACAGCTAAACTTGAACTTTTGTGTTGTATGGACATTTTGTTGACAGATAGCACCAATGTATCTAAATATTGAATTGCATGATACATGCAGTAAGACAGCATGCTGATAGTTAGAGTAGTTCTGAATGTTTGATTTGTTGATTAGTTTGGTATTGACGCAAATGACTGAAATGGGATGCTCTGGCTACATTTTCAATTGTTGATTAGTTTTTGTATAATATCACAAATATCTACATGTTTATTATTCTAAGCAGACTTATGAGCTTCAATTATCTTTCTTTTTCTAGGGAATTTGTACATAACTTCTTTAACACTTATGTATAGGATTCTTTTCATTTGTTTTCCTTTTCTTTTTTATTTCAGATTTTCTTTGCTCTGTGCCTCTGCAGTTGCTTTTGACACTAATCTGACCTCAATCTCATATGTGAAGAAGTATATATTCGCCAGTGTTTTGATTTAACTTTTTCTTTTTCAAGGGATGCACAACACCTCAACGCAATTGCTTGAGCGCGTAGCTTCGCCATGTTCTTATGCTCCTCTCAGGCGTGCTCGCCTCGCCTCTGGTTTCATGAATCAGTCGCGCGCCACCTTCTTCCTGACAACCATCCGCAACGCTGCCGCGTTTGCCCTAGCCGTGGCCAGCCATCTCCGGCTGCTCTCTCTCCCTTATAGCTCTCGTTCTGAGTTTCCTTTGATGTTGTGTTGCTCACCATCCTTTTCATTTGAACTGTGGAGCAGCAGACGCACCGGAACACTGCCCTCGCCGCCGGTCTGTGCCGCCGTAGCCACTTTCGACGACGGCGACGCATCACCGCTCTCTCCCCGCTTCATCCAGCAAGCCAAGCGTGCTCACAGTGAGCATCTGATCGTGTAGGTTGCCACGGTTTTACCTCTACCACTCTGTAGTGGCGAGTCTGTCGCTGTGCAGTCCGCCGCCGAGCCGTCATGGCTCCGGCCGTGCTTAGCTCGTGCCCTAGCTTGTTCGTTTGATGCTTTAGATTGATGTGCGGGAGGTTGGTGGTCCCATTGTTGGTGACCTCGCCACCGGCGAATGGCCCGACATACCCGCCGGCCGACCCGTGGTCAAGGCTGAGATGGGTCGGGTTGACCCCAGGCCCCGCGCTTTAGCGTCAGTGGGTAGAGTGGGGGCAGGTGCGAAAAGGTTTTGGCGTCGGTTCGATTTATTCTTTTTTTAGAAAATAATTAAATGGTGCTGATTTTGTTTAATTCATAATTAATTCCTAGGCCATGATGAAATTGTGAAAATTTTTGTGTGTGTTTGTTTTCATGTACTCTACCTAGGAAAAATATTAGTTGGGCCATTTCTGTACTTTTAGTATGCTTAAAAATTACCTCTTTTAATTAATAAATGAACCTTGCATGATATTTATAGGCTAGCATAAGTATGCTTTAATCATGAAACTTTTTGTGTATGCTTTACAGGCTAATACCTACCATCACAAAAAGTTTGATCCCGTTTTGATAAAAATAAATTGTCCACTTAATTGAAATGCCTTTTATGGATTAATAAAATATCAAAATAATTTCTATAAATCCTTAATGACTTGGATGTGACTTTGGGATTGATTGTGGACCTTGGAACACCAAACCTCTGCTGTTCCTTGGCAATTTAATTAGTTTTCTTGATGTGTCCATAATCAACTTTTAATTATTAATTAAAATGGCTTAATTAAATATCAAACTTATGGGTGCATGTATGTCAGTCTTGATTACTTCTCGTAAGCAATATCTTGAGTAAGTGATTAAGCCATGTAAATGCTTTTCATGTTAATCTCTTGCTGTTCCATGTAAATGTAATAGGCAACTAATTAACTTAATAGCTAACTAACAAAACTGCTTTTATGATAATGAACCTAGTTCTTTGGTGAAGGAAAGTTATACTCAACTTTCTTATCTTTGGGTAACTTCTGTTATGCACTTGTTATGCTTCTTATCATGCATCATGGCATGTAGTCCATTATGTCAGGCAAAGCATCATCTATTATGTGCAGTGTATACGAGAGTGAGAAGACTCGTGTTGATCAAGTTTCGGAGAAAGTCCATCCACCCGTGGTGTTGAGGAATCTTGTGATCCTCTGTGGAACTAACCTTCTATGCTGTGCAGGCAAGCCCCGAAACATAAACCCTTCCATAGTATTTATAAATCTTTATTACACTTTAAGTCTTGTGAGATGTGCATTAAATAATTAGGATTCGTTGCTGCATGATTACCTTGATATTTAGGTATCCTTAGTTATATCCTACTAGTATGAATAGGTCAATACATCTTATGCTTAGTAATGCTTAGACTTCGATAGAAGTCGAATGATGGTTTTATCGTTCAAGAGAAACGGGTTTACGTTGCTTTTCTCAACTCTGGTTATGGGTTGTGAACTACCATGATAGTGATAATGTTAAATTGTGACTGGGCAGGACTCGATGTTATGGTAAGTGTTTTTGGGCAGACTGGTTCGCCTGGTCATGCTCGTCCTGCCTTTGTCGATTAAGAACCATCCATTATAGGCTTGTATGTATTCAAGATTTTGTAGTACTGACCACATACTTCCGTAAGCCTAATATCTCGGCTATTCCATTATGTTAAAAGACAACTGCGCACTAGGAGTGGGAGATGGTGAGAGTAGCATGTACCCATCCTATGAATCCATCCGGGATGGCGCAGGGTGGTGGAGTCCTGTATTCTCGGGTAGCGCAGACCGGTTCACGTTTTGGAGGATCCGAGTGAGGGTTGATATATGTAGGTCTAGGACCTGCATATGTCGTGTGGTAAGGAAACCTCAGCTGGGCCAAATCGATTCGAATCACCGTTGCTTCTCAGAGAAGAAGACTCGATCCTCTGTCCTACATAGTAGTTAATCAATTGAAATATGGTTACTTATGATTATGAATATGAGATGATATGATTAATGAAGTGATTGAGCTAGATCAGGTGCAAATTGGATACTAATGACAATACCCAGCTAAAACATTGAAAGTAAAGATTAACTTGTAGTAAGCTTTTATGCAAAAGTTATTCTTGTTTCAAACTTTCCTTAAGCTTGCATGCCTTTGGAGTCTTTTCTTTTAGTCGAGTAAGACTTGTTGAGTACCCTCAAGTACTCAGGGTTTGTTAACCCTTGTTGCAGGATCTGACTTGGGCTAATAATCGAGGTCATATTGGTGGGCTCAACATGATCTGGTCATCTCTTCTACCATAGATGCTTCACCTAAGTTGCTTCCATAGTTCTACTCATCTTTTAGAAACTTAAGTTAAGTTTTACTTGAACATGTTTTGTAATCTAATATATATGTCTTCCGCACTCCGATGTAAGTTATTTTTGTACCAATTGTTGTAATATTGTGGTAACTTCATGTTGATTCTATATGAGTTGTAAAATGCGGATGATTCAGGGTTCTCCGAGGACACTCGACAGACTATCGGGATTATCTAGCTCTCATGTGCAAAAGTCAGAGGTCTTTAGGACAATGACAGGTGCATGTGGGCCATTTAATTTGGGTGGTTTTGTCAGAAATATCTACTTCTATGATGAACAACTTTCGTCACTGAAGGAGCTAAATTTATCATAATTTCAGTTTTATGACGAATTTATGATGAAAAACGGTTCGTCATAGAAGTCGCATCATTCTTGAACTTCTATGACGATTCTAGAAATTCGTCATAGAAGTGGCTTAATCTATGACGTAAAACAGACTGTTATAGAACTATTTTGGCACGCGTTGACAGGTAATAGAAAGGATGTATTTTCGATGCCCCGTGGTACTTGCTTTAGGCCATGTTTCGTTGCACTAAATAATAGGTTGCTAACATAGCTGCTAAAAAAATATTTTGTTGATCCAAACAGGCAGCTTATAGCCGAGTTTCCCATGTTAAACTATTCAACCATCTAGCTTATAAAAAGACTTCTTTGTATAATAATATTGCTTGAAATGAATATACAAAAGTTTTTTTATAAGCTGATCGACTTTAATACTTATGTAACATAAAGATTTTAGGCGTTTAGAAGCAAGGGTTAAGTTGATAGGTTAGCGTACCTAATTTGATTAATTGCCTCTCAAAATCAGCTAGGTTTCACTTTTTAAAAGCTTTAATATGCCCTGTATTTCGTATTGGGTACCATTTTACCGTTCATGATCTTTGATTTATACAAGCGGCTTTGATCAGCAGTAAGAATTTTGTAACAAGATTCCAAATGTATATGCAAATTTCTAGTGGCAAGTCCAACCGTACAATAAATTTATGTAGATTGAAACACTTAAGTGGTGTAAAACTGTTGAATGTTGTCATGAATTGAAGTCTAAGTAAAAAAAAGGAACAGTGAATCGGTAATATTTATATATATAACATATATACGAGAAAACTTTTACGTGGAGGCACAACTATCAAATCACGTGGTAAGACTAAAAAAGTTTTTTTTTGAGGTCAACGACAGGAGGGGTTGAAGCACCCCCACTTGAAATATATTAAGCCACAGATTCCGGCAAAACAACCGGTGATGGCTGGGCTCATGGCCCAAACAAAGTTTACAGAGTTACAAAAGAGGAGGGGGACTTAAATAGGTAAACTGTTACACCAGAAAGAGCAGAGACGAGTATCATTCCGCGGCAAGCGGCACCTCCACTGTCGTGCTGATTCCCGACAGGCAGCGATCAGGCGGTGGTGGTTCGGGGGCATGTTCCTGAAGACGACGTCATGCCGATGCTTCCAAATTTCCCAGCATATGAGTAAGAGCAGCGAGGAGTGAACCACCCTGGGCATGTCTATTGGGGCCACAGATTCCCACAAACATTGAACTTCAGAGATGTTGTCAGCTCCCCAGCCGATTTGGCTCCAGAAGGATTGGGCAAAGGGGCATCCAGAGATGATGTGGTCCGGTGTTTCTGAAGATTGGCCACATATATCGCAGGTGTCGTCTTGCAGCACTCTCTTATTGAGTAGGTTGCTCTTACAGTTGATCCTGTCCTTCGTTAACAGCCAACCAAAAAATTTGACTCTGGGAATAGCAAAGTTCCGCCAGACGAACTGGTAGGATGGGCAGGGCCTATCACTTTTCATGGATGCCCTGTAGATCATCCTAGACAGAAGCTTCTGGTTGTTGTCGGCGAAGAAGCATGACCTTGATAGCATGAACAATCGAAGGAACAGAACATAGATCGAAGAGCACAGCAAGGGATGGTCTAGACGAATTCCATAGAATAGAGGAGTGCTTGAGTTTACAATGTTATGATGTTTGATACTTTTCCTCCCCTTTCTCTCAGCTACTTAACTACTTGCTCACGGCATCGCCAACGGGATGGTCACACCCATTCTGGGCCTTGGACACGCATGTTGGGCCTCCTTGCCCGGGTTGCACGTTCTGGCCCATGTGTAGCCTCTTCTGTCTTTGCGACGTCGTGCCTGTGCTCTGGCTCGACGTTGCCCTTCCTGCCGCCTTGTTCAGTGGTTGCCACAGGAGTGTTGCTGACATCCCCTCCCTGATAAGAACCAGCTTGCCCCCAAGCTGGTGCGCGTGGAAAGCGCTGACGTAGGGCTTCGATGTCTTCCCAGGATGCCAAAGTGGAAGGAAGGCCAGACCACTGAATAAGGGCTTGAAGGCGCACACCTGATGTAGTTTTGGCGACACATTTCTGTAAGATACGCTCCGGAACCTGCAAGCCATCAAAAGAAACTGGTAATGGTGAGGCTGGCAATGCCACAGGCACGACCCCTTTCAGTTGGGAGACGTGAAGGACTAGGTGGATGGTGGAGCCTTCAGGCAGAAGAAGTTTGTAAGCCACAGAGCCAACTTTCTGCAGTATCTGGTAAGGCCCGAAGAAATGATAAGCCAGTTTTTGATTGGCACGAGGTGCCACAGACGTTTGCACATAAGGCTTCAATTTGGCATAAACCCAGTCACCCACATTGAAGGACCTCTCGGTGCGATTTTTGTCAGCCTGCGCTTTCATGCGGGTCTTAGCGCGGTGTAGATGCTGTTGGATCAGAGCCTGCATGACTGATTTGTGTTTCATCCAGTCGTCCAGAGAGCCCACCTGACAGGTAGCAGTACTATCAATGCCCAATTGCCCTGGAGATTGACCATATAGAGCTTGGAACAGAGACTGCTGTATAGAAGAATGTCAAGTTGTGTTATACCAAAACTCCGCTAAGTGTAGCCATTCAAACCACTTAGTAGGAACAGCATTGGCAAAGCACCGGAGGAACGTTTCCATGCATTGGTTCACGTGCTCAGTCTGGCCATCACACTGAGGGTGATATGCTGAACTCATCCGAAGCTCAACGCCAGCCAGCCTGAACAGCTCACGCCACAAACTGGTAAAAATGCGATCTCGGTCAGAGACAATGGCAGAAGGCAACCCATGCAACCGGTAAATGTTGATCATGAAGACCTTGGCAACTGACAGAGCGGTGAAGGGGTGTTTCATGGCTATGAAATGACTGTACTTAGAGAAAAGGTCGACCACAACCAAGATGCAGTTGTACCCATGAGATTGAGGTAAGCCTTCAACGAAATCAAGAGAGATAACCTGCCATGCCGAAGAAGGTGTCTGAAGGGGTTGAAGGAGTCCAGGATATTTGACGCGCTCCGGTTTGGCCTGCTGACATGTGGGACAGCTTGTCACAAAGTCCTGGACATGCTTCCGTAACCCGGGCCAAGCAAAAAGACCTTGTAAACGTTTGACAGTTGATGGAACGCCCGAGTGACCACCAATGGCAGAACTGTGCATTTGGGAGATTAACTGACGCTGCATTGCTGAATTGTTGCCAATCCACAGCTTCTGTTTATAATGTAACAGGCCACTATCCATTGTGAAGTGGGGAACTGAAGCAGCCTGATGACTCAATTTAGCTATAATTTTGAGTGCCTGAGGGTCAGACTGATTGCCATGACGAACCTCCGCGCACCATTCTGGCATGACCAGGGACAAGGCAAAGCAGTCACTGGAAGGATGCTGTCGCCTGGATAGAGCATCAGCGGCGCTATTGTCAGAACCTTTCTTATACACGATGCGATAGCGGAGCCCCAAGAGTTTGGTGAACACTTTCTGTTGCCAGACAGTGTGTAACCTTTGATCATTTAGATGCACCAGTGCCTGTTGGTCAGTGTGGATTTCGAACTCAGCGAGTTGCAGGTAAGAGCGCCACTTTTCCACAGCAACGAGAATCGCCAAATACTCTTTTTCGTATGTGGAAAGGCCTTGAGTCTTGCTACCCAGAGGTTTGCTGACATAAGCTAGTGGATGGCCCGCCTGAAGGAGGACTGCCCCGACACCAGTGTGACATGCGTCGGTTTCTATGGCAAAAGGTTTGGTGAAGTCTGGAAGCGCCAGAACTAGGGCAGTACACAAGGCTTCTTTAAGAGTATGAAAAGCGATCTGGTGATCCTGGGTCCAGACAAAAAGGACATTCTTCTTCAACAGATTGGTGAGAGGCCGTGCAATGACGGCAAAGTGTCGCACAAACTTTCGGTACAAGCCAGCTAATCCCAGAAATCCACGCAGTTCTCTGGTGGAAGTAGGCTGCGGCCAACTGGAGACTGCCGTGACTTTGTCTGGATCAGTACAAATGTCGTTGCCACTAAGAATATGCCCCAAGTAATGAATTTCTTGCTGAGCGAAACGGCATTTTTTTAAGCTTGACAATCCAGTGATCTTTGGCCAGCAAGGTGAGGACCTCCCGAACATGCACAATGTGCTCGTCGTAAGTCCGACTGTAGACTAAGATGTCGTCAAAGAAGACTACCACACAGATCCAGAGGAGAGGGGCCAAGGTGGCATTCATCGCCCCTTGAAATGTTCCTGGTGCACCCGAGAGGCCGAAGGGAACCACTGTGAACTCATAGTGACCGGCGTGTGTGGAGAAAGCTGTTTTGAATTCCTCTCCCGCCCGCAGGCGTATCTGATGATAACCAGAATGTAAATCCAAGATGGAGAACCACTTGGCCAAACCCAACTCATCCACGAGCTGATCAAACACCGGAATGGGGTACACAGACTTGAGGGTCATAGCATCGAGGTAGCGATAATCGACGCAGAAACGCCAAGTGCCATCTTTCTTCCGGACCAAAAGAACTGGCGAAGAAAATGGCGAAGTACTGGGCTGTATGAAGCCTTTGTCGAACATGTCACGAACTTGACGCTCGATCTCATCTTTAAGTGTTGGAGGGTAGCGGTATGCTCTGATATTCACTGGAGATGCGCCACTAACCAAAGGAATGACATGATCACAGGACCGAGTAGGGGGCAAGGCAGATGGAGTGGCAAACACTGAAGGAAACTCGTTGAGTAATGAAGCAATCTAAGGAGGCAGTGGCTGAGAACCTTCAGAAAAAACAGGTGTATCCTCAGAAATGAGCTGAAAGATCAGGTCAGTGTCCACAGATGTAGTCATGCCTTGCAATATGATAGTGGAATCAAAATATGGCAATGAAATCCATTTAGCCTTCCAGTGGATATGCATTGGACTGTACTTCTCCAGCCAATCCATTCCCAAAATGATATCATAGGAATCAAGGTGCAAAATCTTGAGATCATGCTGAAAATGATGTCCGGCAAGCACAAAGGAGCAGTCTGGAACAGAGGCTGTGCACCGCAAAATCTGGCCATTGGCGATTTTTACTGAAGCAGTGACTGGAATCCGGCGAAGATGAGGCAACTGCTCGACAACAGATGCTGCCAGAAAGGAAGAAGAACTGCCGGAATCAACGAGGACGACAACAGGTTTGCCATGCACAGTACCCTGAAACTGAATAGTTCTGACGCTATTGGACCCCATCTGAGCATCATGTGACAGGGCGAGGAGGATTTGATCAGTGGCTTCTGTATCATTCGGTTCAGATAATTCTTCCAGAGCAAACAAGTCCCACACCTCTTGCATAGCATGTAATTGAATTGTTTGGGGACATTTGTGGCCCTTGAACCATTTCTCAGCACAGCGGTCACATAGACCTTGAGCTCGTCGATACTGCCGCAACTCAGATAGTTTATCAGTTGTTGTTGTAGGTGGTTGTGCCGTAGCTGGTGCTTGGTCAATTGCCCGCGCAGGTTGCTAAGGTCGAGGCTGAAAGCCTGCGTTGCAGAAATTGTTCTTGTATCCCTGAACGGCGCCATGCCGGGGATATTCATACGCCTTTGCGGGTTCCGCCACCTCTTCCTGCAACAAAGCCAAAGAGTACGCAGTATCGAGCTGTGGAGGACGTTGTATAGCCACAACAATGCGTATATCAGGACGCAAGCCATCCACAAAGCGAGTCGTGAAGGTCTGCATATCAGGATGATGGGTGTAGGCTTTAAGTTGATCGACAATGGTGGAGAATTGGTCTACATAGTCGGAGACAGAGGTGGTTTGTTGGATGTGAAACATTTTGCGAAGCAAGGTTTCATGTTAATCGCGAGCGAAGCGATCCATCAAGAGTTTACAGAATTCAGTCCAAGCAAGCTGGCTAGGTTGCTCTAAGGATTGGATCCAGCGTTTTGCGGCCCCATTGAAATGCATGCCAGCAACCTTGACCCAGAGATAAGGTGGAACGCCATACATCTCAAAGTAATCTTGGGCTTGGGTAATCCAGAGATTGGTGGTTTCGCCATCATAGGTTGGGAAATTGAATTTAAGCAAGCGTGGGTTACCATTGGACTCCTCAGGAACATAACCAAGGGGAATTGCCATAGGAATGGTAGGGTGAGACGTACCATTGGCCGGGGAATGGTTTGGGGAGTTACAATCCCCGGCACCATCCACCCGTGTAGTCGTGAAGACGCAGTGCCCGCTGGGCTGAGCAGCCGAGAGATCCGCAGAAGAGGCAGTGGCGGCTTGCTCCACCGGAGGAGAGACGACGGTGAACAGACCGGTCGACGCAGACGGATTGTCGAGGACGCACCGGTCGTAGTACTTGGTGAGCTTGGTCATCTTGAGCTTGAGGTTGTCCACCGCGCCTTCGGACTCCTGCTTCCAGGACTGCAGGTCTCCCGTGGCCTGAATCGCAGAGTCGATGCGGCCGTCCTGACGCTTCTCGATGTGGGCTATGAGATCCACCTGGCAAATCTCAGAGTCCGTGATGTGGCGCTCCCAGTTGAGGTCGGAATGGGCGAAGCGCTGGGCCATGGATTTGTCAGCGGCGGAGAGACGCTGGGTGATGGTGTCGTCGAACTCGATGAAGCGCTTCTCGAAGCGCTGCTCGCTGTCGACGAGGCGGTTGTCCCACTTCCGATCCATATCGGCGAAGCGGGCGTCCCACTTGCGATCCGCCTCAGCGAATAGCTTGTGCATCTCATCGAGGAGAAGCTTCGACTCCGGATTCATGGCGCCCTGGCGTCGCGCGAATCTGGTATAGTGGGGATGTGGCGGCGGCGGAGGTGGTGGTGGCGGTGTGCGCTGGGTAGGATGCTCCAGGTCGTAGCTAACGAAGCAGATCTGCGCGGCTGGGAATTACGGAGATTGGGGATCGAAGTGATCACGACAATCTCGACAACCCGAGGCGGTGCGCGGATCGACGATTCGAAGCGGGGACAACGGAGAGGATCGGTTGGCTTTGATACCAGATGATAGCATGAACAATCGAAGGAACAGAACATAGATCGAAGAGCACAACAAGGGATAGTCTAGACGAATTCCATAGAACAGAGGAGTGCTTGAGTTTACAATGTTCTGATGTTTGATACTTTTCCTCCCGTTTCTCTCAGCTACTTAACTACTTGCTCACGGCATCGCCAACGGGATGGTCACACCCATTATGGGCATTGGACACGCATGTTGGGCCTCCTTGCCCGGGTTGCACGTTCCGGCCCATGTGTAGCCTCTTCTGTCTTTGCGACGTCGTGCCTGCGCTCTGGCTCGACGTTGCCCTTCCTGCCGCCTTGTTCAGTGGTCGTCACAGGAGTGTTGCTGACAGACCTGCCGTCATTGGAGTCACTGAGGGAGACGTCTTGCAGCATTGCTCCTAGTTGTTGCAGTTCGTCGGTGGCTTGCTGACTCAAACGGCGCTGCATTTGTGCTGATAAAGGCCTTGCTAACGCCTCCTGGACTGAGGCGGCTTGCTCGGTGCAATGGCTGTGAAGGGCAGGGAATTGATCTGCAAGGTTACAGTCCCCCAGCCAAACATAATCCTAGAACGCTGTGTCTCTGCCATCCCCGATGTCCACTCTGGTAATTCTTCTATAAGCCGGCAGTAGCTCACGAAGGGCATCCCAATGCGTGCCAGCTAGCTTGCCTTGTAGGTTGTCCAAGCGGTTTTGTGATCTGACCCAGCATGCCCACGCTGAACCTTCTGAGTGGTGTAGCCTGTGTATCAGTTTGAGCAGCAAGCTTGCATTTTGAGTATCCAGCCTTTTAATCCCTAAACCACCATCCTTTTGGGTTTGCAGACATTCTCCCAAGCCACCAAACATTGTGCACCATTGACTTTGTCCACCAAACATTGTGCACCATTGACTTTGTCCACCAAACATTGTGCTAAGACTAAGAAAGTGGTCTTAGCAAAACTGTTATATGTATACCTAACAGAGGAGTTAAAAACTCACGTGTAGCCAGTGCACGCGACAGGTTTTTCTCATCCACGCATTTGACTTTAAGGTGTTGTGTGGACTGTGGAGCTTAGCTAGCGGCGTATGTACGTCCCTGTTTATGTAGATTGAAACACTTAAGCGGTGTAAAACTGTTGAACGTCGTCACGAATTGAAGTCTAAGTAAAAAAAAGCAACGGTGAATCAGTGATATTTATATAGAATATATATACGAGAAAACTTTTCACTGGAGGCACAACAGTCACATCACGTGGTAAGACTAAGAAAGTGGCTAACTAGTGGCTAACTAACTCACGTGTAGCCAATGCACGGTGCACTGGCTACACGTGCACGCAACGCGAAATGTTATTTTTCATCCACGCGTTTGACTTCAAGGTGCGGAAAGGTTATTAATCTCCGGGATGAAATCTATAATTTGCAAGGGAAAACAAATAGGGCCAAAGTATATATGATCCTATATATTACTTGTTGTTGGAACTCAAGGTATGTTCACCACTTGGAGCAGCGTATCCTGATTTGTCTCTGTGATTTGGCAAATAGTCCCTTCATTTCAAATTATAAGTTGTCGTGACTTTTTAAGATACATAGCTTTTACTACATATATCTAGATACGTAGGAATAGCTAGGAATCTAGAAAAGTCAGATCGACTCACAATTTGGAATGCGAGGAGTATGCAGTACTAAATATGATAAAACGAGAGAACTTGAGGTCTTGTTGAAAGGAAAATTCTCGGATCTCTAGGTTTTGCTCCATCCTACACAATCCACCATTTTCGAAGAAGCCGGAGCCGGCTAGTACCACGAAATTTACCGAGATAAACTAAATTAAGGAGCCGTGCGACACACTTCGACGCAAACAAAAATAAAAATGAAGATAGGCAATAATAAAATATGGTGGGGAAAAGAAGAAAATCCAGAAACCATCCCATTGGTTGGACTTTGAATTTTCCCACGTGATCACGTGGTTGACCGGCGGCTGACCATAGATGGAATCCGGTAGTGGCCTGACCGGTCGTTGAAGTCACTCCAACAAGGCATAGCGGCACACTGTAGCGGGCGCCACCTCCCCGTCGTCGCCTGCCCCCGGCCCGCGCGGCTATATAAGCACCCCGCGGGCCTCCTCTGCCATTACAGCAATCCCTCCAGCCTCCGATCATCGATATACAGCGCTCGTCCGCACTCGCAGCTAGCTCTCTCGCTCCGACGATCAGGAAAGCCGGCCGGCTACCGGCCTGTCGAAGTGCTGCTACTCTCGGAGTTGCTAGCGACTGATCCATCGACCTGCTGCAGTCTCTGGGACAACGTAGATAGAAAGAGCCGACGGAGACGATGGCCGGCGCGACTGTGACCGTGGAGGAGGTGAGGAAGGCGCAGCGCGCCACCGGGCCGGCAACCGTGCTGGCGATCGGGACGGCGACGCCCGCCAACTGCGTGCACCAGGCGGACTACCCGGACTACTACTTCCGGATCACCAAGAGCGAGCACATGACCGACCTCAAGGAGAAGTTCAAGAGGATGTGTGAGTATATCTCTCTCTTTATCTGTCGTCGTCGTCTCCATCGTTCGCTCTACACGTCAGTCAAGAAGCTTGATCACTCACTCACATCGTCGTCTCCTGCTTTTTTTGTTTCTCGTCGTTCTCGACTAGGTATTAGCTCAGCTAGTAGCAGCTTCCAGGTATTTCACCGTGCTCGCGCCAACACACTTTATACCACTGACGACCAAGTTAATTACTCTGAATATTTTTACCACTGAAGGGTAGAAGACTACGATCGTCTCTTCGTTTTCCTGCTGTCTGTGTGGCACAGTCATGACTATATATTTTAATTAGGACTCCTGTGTTAAGCACTAGTACTGCAGAATTCTCTTGTTAAGTTCAGCACACAGCATTCTGTTGTTAAGGTATTGGTCGGCTCGACCGACCCTTCCCTCGTTTTTTGATTGACCTGTCGTTGCGTGAACGACGACGAGCCAGCAGCTAGTAGAGCTAGCAACTAGCTTCTCCTAGGCAAAAGAAAGGCCAGAAACTGACCAACGACGGCGGTCTTGCCTTGACGTCCGTGCTCCGGCATGGCATGCGGGCCTTGTTGACGACCACGATGGTTTGATTCTGACCAGGGTTTTTTTTATCGGCCGAAAGTCGCCGATATTTTCGAAATTTCCTTTCTATCCCTAGGGTCCGATAAAATTTGATATCAGCCAAATTTTTCCCTTCTTTCCTGTTTCTACACAGATAATCCAAAATCAGCCACGCGACGGTCCGACACTTATAATGATTTATTCTTGTTTTGATTTGTGAACGGGTGATGTTTAATATCTTAGAAATAGTTTCAAGTCAAATTCTACAAATTTTTTGAAAAAAAAATTCAATTTTTTTTGAATTTGGTCCGATATTTCCGATATATCTTGCTTATCCTCTTTATCCATAACGTCCGATAAATTTTAATTTCCGATAATGAAAACCTTGATTCTGACTCTGACATGCACATGACATGACTGCCCTGGTGCTGCAGGCGACAAGTCGCAGATCCGGAAGCGGTACATGCACCTGACGGAGGAGTACCTGGCGGAGAACCCCAACATGTGCGCGTACATGGCGCCGTCGCTGGACGCGCGCCAGGACATCGTGGTGGTGGAGGTCCCCAAGCTGGGCAAGGCCGCGGCGCAGAAGGCGATCAAGGAGTGGGGGCAGCCGAAATCCAAGATCACCCACCTCGTCTTCTGCACCACCTCCGGCGTCGACATGCCAGGCGCCGACTACCAGCTCACCAAGATGCTGGGCCTGCGGCCCTCGGTGAACCGCCTGATGATGTACCAGCAGGGGTGCTTCGCGGGCGGCACGGTGCTGCGCGTGGCCAAGGACCTCGCCGAGAACAACCGCGGCGCGCGCGTGCTGGTGGTATGCTCCGAGATCACCGCCGTCACGTTCCGCGGGCCCAGCGAGTCCCACCTCGACTCCATGGTCGGGCAGGCCCTGTTCGGCGACGGCGCGGCGGCGGTCATCGTGGGCGCCGACCCCGACGAGCGCGTGGAGAGGCCGCTGTTCCAGCTCGTGTCGGCGGCGCAGACCATCCTGCCGGACTCCGAGGGCGCCATCGACGGCCACCTCCGCGAGGTCGGGCTCACGTTCCACCTGCTTAAGGACGTCCCCGGGCTCATCTCCAAGAACATCGAGCGCGCGCTGGAGGAGGCGTTCAAGCCGCTGGGCATCTCAGACTACAACTCCATCTTCTGGGTTGCGCACCCGGGTGGCCCCGCCATCCTGGACCAGGTGGAGGCCAAGGTCGGGCTGGACAAGGAGCGGATGCGCACCACCCGGCACGTCCTCTCCGAGTACGGCAACATGTCCAGCGCCTGCGTGCTTTTCATCCTCAACGAGATGCGCAAGCGCTCTGCCGAGGACGGCCAGGCCACCACTGGGGAGGGCTTCGACTGGGGCGTCCTCTTTGGCTTCGGCCCCGGGCTCACCATCGAGACCGTTGTGCTCCACAGCGTCCCCATCACCACCGGAGCGGCCATCACCGCCTGAAATGATATCCTCCATCTCCATGAATTCCGATCCTCCATCAGTCGTCGTTCGTGATTATTTTTCTCTGACGGACCCGTACGTTCGTCCGCAACAATAAACACAGTTAATGATAGCGACAAAGAGATCAGCTGCAATTTCAGAATACCTTAAGAAAGTGGAGCTCAGGTGTGAAGTAGTTGATGATAGCGTTCTCAAAATTTTGAAGTTCCTGTCTACATATAACATATGTATGCTAGGCAATGCTCCTTGTGCTTCTATATTTCTAACATTTACCATCACATTCATTTGTGTGAAAGAAAGTATGCTCTAAGTTCGTTAGAAAATTATATGAATGACAAGACCTAGGATTCCAAGTTACAGATAAATTTGAACTTTGTGTTGTATGGACATTTTGTTGGCAGATAGCACCAATGTATCTAAATATTGAATTGCAAGAAACATGCAGTAAGACAGTATGCTGATATCTAGAATAGTTCTGAATGTTTGATTTGTTGATTAGTTTGGTATTGACGCAAATGACTGAAATGGGATGCTCTGGCTTCATTTTCAGTTGTTGATTAGTTTTTGTATAATATCACAAATATCTACATGTTTATTATTCTAAGCAGACTTATGAGCTTCAATTATCTTTCTTTTTCTAGGGAATTTGTACATAACTTCTTTATCACTTATGTATCAGGATTCTTTTCATTTGTTTTCCTTTTCTTTTTTATTTCAGATTTTCTTTGCTCTGTGCCTCTGCAGTTGCTTTTGACACTAATCTGACCTCAATCTCATATGTGTAGAAGTATATATTCGCCAATGTTTTGATTTAACTTTTCTTTTTCAAGGGATGCACATTTCTGAAAATAACATATGTGCTGTTGCTTTTGCTCCATTGCGTTGCATCAGAACAAAACATTAATAAAATTAATGGTCCCTTCTTTGAAAGTTAGAACTATGATGTGTTGAGAAAACCTTTTCATTTCTGAAGAAGAGTATATCGCTCATGTGTCTCCTTTATTGTGGACAACGTAGAATAGTCACCGCAATAAACAAATGTAATCCCAGAGTTTGGTCTCATGCTGTTTTAGTGAGACCTAAATTCTATTTAGATTCCATTGTAAGTTGGCATGCAGGCTCGCAGATAGATACAAGTTCATAAAGGTTTGAAACTTATTCAGTAAGTTCAAAATTTTCAATAATCAATACTGATGCTACGTACAGAATAGAGAGTACATATACCACAGGAGAAGATTAAATCCTCTACACCCAACCAGTTTTGTTAGCCTCACAACCAATTAGTTTTGTTATTTTTCCCGGAAGAAAGGCCTAGCTTGCCATATAGTCTTGTAGCAACAAAACATTTTGACGGATGTACTTTTCCTCCATTCTAGGTCATAGTCCTGTCTGATAACTATTATATATTGAGAAACAAATGGTCAATTGATTCTAGCTTGTCACATAGACCAAGTTTTGCTTCCTTCCCATACACAGCTGCTTAAATTAACTCTACAAAGAATATAGTTTTTACTTACTACCTAACCGAAGAACTGAACTTTCAAAGATAGGTTTGGTCTTCTCAACCTTTTCATGTTCTTTTAGGCTTAGCATATAACCTTTTTCTTAATAATGGTCTAATTTTAGAACTGCTAGGAGGTGGTCACTACCAATGGAAATGATAATTTTTAGTCAATTGTAAATAAATTGCATTTATTTTGAATCTGACTGAAATTAGCAATTTGTTGTCTGGTTAGTAAATCTAGAATATCCTAAACAAGAAAGAAATTTGGTCACACAAAATCTGACAATTCAGTTGAATTATTCTCAAGGGGCTATAGCTAGATGTATTGAATTCTCTAAAGTCGTTAACAACATTTCAAGTTTCTTTGTCTAGTAACACGTTTTATCATATACTAAATCCATTCCAATTATAGTTCGTTTGACTTTTTTTACCCTAAGTTTGATCACTCGTTTTATTCAAAAATTTGTGTTAAATATCACTTATTTTGTTGTGGCTTGCTTTATTAACAAAAGTTATTCAAAAATGACTTAAATTTGACTATGTTTGCACAGTTTTTTTGAATAAGATGAGCAGTCAAACTTGGAGTCAAAAAAGTCAAATGAATTATAATTTGGAACGGATGGAGTATGTATATAAACTGATTCTGTATTCTCATTTTGTACAGATTTTAGCTTTGAGTAAAGGCAAAGACGCGTTTAAAAGTTTGGCTGATGAGTGTTGATGGATCTACTGTCTCACTGTTACAAAACATAAGTCCAAGGCTTCACTGCAACAACGGGTAATTGGGTATTCCTAGAGTACGTTCTAGAACTGTAGTCGTTGGAACGTGTATTGGCAGAATTAGTGTCCAGAACTTTGGAATACCCTAGATGGAGCTGTCACATAAGGTCATGTTTCCAATTATTATGCTTCTAGCATACCTTGATTCTAGCATTAGACTGGTAAGATGGCCTCATCATGTGAACTTATTCATGTATCTGGATTGAAATTGCGTTGAACATTCGGCAAACAAATCGCCAAACCTCAGTCTGACATCTCTGTTGTCCAAAAAAAGATTAAGATGAGCCATCATATTTTGATCTTCTCTTTGTGTCACGAGTACACCAGCAGGGACCTAGGGCCAGCTAGGGGAGACGGTGGCACTGGCAGCAGGGGCAGCGCAGGAAGGGGAGGAGAGAGCATTGGCGACAGGAGGGAGGGAGGGAGAACTTTGCTTGCCTTTTGTTATGAAATTGCCCTGATCTATATATAGGGGCTTACAAAAATACTAATGGACTTTAAGCCTCTCATAGATAGAGACCATGACCCTAACAACTCCTTTAATTCTAAAATATAACAGCTGGGTCTAGGTTCCTCCCTATTAATTTAGCCCACTAACATGTTTGGGCATGTTCTCCTACTGTACGTCTTACCGACCATGACATCTCTCCTGCCTGGAGAATCAGCTTGTCATTTGATCAGCTCTACCTCCTCCCATGATAATTCTTTCCATTTGATCAGCACCTATGGATTACCTCTAAGAAGTCAAGCTTTGATCATCTTTTTGGTTCCGGTACTGCTGCTCCCTCGTGCATTATAGGTGGTGGTGGAGTTGACAGCAGAAGCCCTCTATATTTCTTAAGTAGACTCACGTGAAAGACATTGTGGATGCAAATATCTGATGGGGGCTCAAGGGGGTATGCTACAGAGCCAATCTGTTTGCTGATCTTATAGGGGGCAAAATATTTTGGAGATAACTTGCCTTTTTATAGTGTTGATATGGCTACTACTAATCATGCCGTTAGTTTCAGCCAGAGATTAGTTTCATGCCATTAGTTTCTGCTTACCATGTTTAATCATAACCGGGTAGTTTGCTTACCCATTGTTGTTGCAGTATTGTTGACAGGTGTTGATCTAGAATATATTTGAGGCTGCAGTGATCTGATATAATTGTAAAGGTACATCCCCATAAATAAGGTCACCAATGTTTAACTGTTGTCACTAACCAGATTAATTCCCTTTCATATCCTGGTAGTTTGAAGTGTCACGGCACTATACAGGCTATGGCGCCTATCCCCTGATGTAGTACTACACCCATTGGCGAACTCACCTCCCGGTGACCCCAGCCGGCCGCCCGGGCTCCTCGATGAAATGATGAATACTCAATGAAACGCAACGAAGTTATTATGCTATACGAAGGATTGGAATATATTTTTCCTACAGCAAATACTCATCATACTAAATTTGCCCAGGCTCTAAAGTATTCCTGGGTCCGCTACTGACTACACCAAACCCGCTTGATGAGGCATCACTATTCTATTACGAATGATCTGTCAAAGTCTGACAATTGCAGAACTGGTATTTGTAGGCCTTGTTTAGATGCCCGATTCGGGGCATCCCGAATGCACTGTAGTGCTCTGTGCAGTACTGTAGCAATTTGTTTTTATTTGGTAATAATTGTCCAAACATTGATTAATTAGGCTCAAAATGTTCGTCTCGCAAAGTACAACAAAATTGTACAATTAGTTTTTTATTTCATCTACATTTAGTACTCCATGCATGTGCCGATATTTTGATGTGATGGGGAATCTTCTTTTTGGATAGTGGAATTTAGGGTGAATTTAGGCATCTAAACAAGGCCGTAGATAACTCCTGTTTTAACTGCTGAAATGCTGCTGACGAGGCTGACTGAGTCCATATAAACCCATATTTCTTGAGCAGTTGGGTTAAGATGTGCAACTATTTCACATATGTTTGTAACGAAGAACGCTGTGAAAGAATTTAGGATAGAACCAATTAATAACGATTATGTGCAAAGAAATAATGTTAAAAGTGATATACTATCTCCTTTCTTTTTTATGTGTCACATTAGATTTATCCTAAGTCAAAAAAAACTATCTTTGACTATTAATTCTAAAAATATACTCATAGTTTTAATGACAGTATTTTTTTATATTGAATCTAAAAACATAAATCTAATATGAATGTAAATAAAAATGGAGGGAGCAGATGATATACGTGTGAAGTGGTGCTTATATATGTAATCACTTGTGTATGTGCATCTCCGAGTAATTAGAAATGGACGAATTAAATTTCACTGGCATTTATCATTGTTTTTTTAATGGGCAGCAGCAGAAAGCAAGTGTGCTGTTATAGGACAACCAAACAGATTCCGAAAATGTCATTTTTTTTAAAAGAAGAAATAAAGTACAAGGCCACCCTAATGAGGTGCACTTTGTTTCAAGCCCAAATTTTACATGAAAACAACAAGCTTCCTCGGCCTGATGGGCATGAAAACTGTACTACAAGGATATGGGGGATATCCACTTGGAAAAACGCCGAACTAAGGCTTGACTGACTGTCAGTCTGAAATTGGCCCAAATCTAACTCAGAACTAACATGTCTAGTTATTTCACTTCAGTTTTCTCTAAAAAAAAGTTATTTCACTTCAGTTTGTAGCGGTGTGGTTCCTCAACGATGAACAGCCACCTACAATTTAGTTATTATTCAAAGTAAACATCCATTTAAACAAAATAAATAGTCAATTAAATAAACCTGATGTCTATTATGTATACCACGTAGACAGTATTTAAACGGATGCAATGACCGTTTAGGCAAACATACACTTGGTTCTTGTTTCCTCTCTAACTCTTCCACTGTAGCCAGGCTGAACCTAGCACCAAAATTAAGTGAGAGCATGTGCCTTTATAGTTTCACGAAATAGTGGTCATTCCTACTGGCGATTTTATGAATATGTTTGGATCCTCATGGTTCCTTCTGTTGGTCCGCCCCTTGTAGTCATATTTATTTATTTTTAGGTTGAGATTGGCAAAGTTTATCAAAACTATCTTTGCATACTTTAGTTGCCTCTATCCTAGAAAACGTTATGTTTAGGGTTAAAAAATTATGCTAGAAAACTTGAAATTTTGACCTCTTGTAGGAACTAGGTTTGGTCCATCTCAGAATCCCCACTTTCCCTGTAATTAACACTGCCGTGCGATTGTGGCCTGCATACATTTATATATTCCTTTTAATTAGTGACTTATTACTGGTAATAATTAGTTTGGATGGTGTTCAAAGAACAAGGGTATATGCGTAATTTTAATTGAGCACTAATCTACCCTAATAGAAAGCCTAAAACATCAAGTATATTTTGAGGTGATGGAGTAAAAAAACACTAAACTCAGAACGATAGATATTATGGGAAAAAAGCACTACAAACTGTTCAGTTTGTTCTGCATCATCATTTTTACTTCAAATTCAAAAGTGTGTCACGAGATGATGATCAAAATTCATCCATTCATTAAGCTGTCCTTTGCTCATTATGCTACACTCAATTATTCGTCACTCGCTATAAATAAATTGCATAAAAGGTACAATTGTGGATTCCTGTTTATTCTTTTAGGACTCAAAGTTTCATTGTGCCTTAAATACTGAGGGCTCTAGTTTGATGTTCCTAAAACCTTGTCCTATGTATTGAAATTTAGGCAACTTCGGTCATATTTGACTTTTGTTGACCATTAAAAGGATTGTTCTTTAGGTATGCCTTTCTCTTTTCTGGCACTCTGAATTTTGACCGGAATTAAGATAGCTAGTGGCGGCGTAATCCAGAGAAACCCAATGTGCCAAACAAGATGACATGTCTAGTTTTTCTTTGCAAGACCACATGCACTGCCCACATGGCCACATGTCTGTTTACCAAGACGCTTTGTTGACCACGCAGCAACGGCTACGGCAAGAGTAGTCTAAAGACATGCATGCATGGTTTGCTTTTGTGACAATTTATTTAGCTTGTTTGGTTTGCGTCATAAAGCCATGCAGAATCATCGATCCTACTACGTACTGAACCTAGCCCAGCCATGGTTTGCGTCATATCATCAACTCGTCTGGCATGAAGCAGTTCCCTATAGCGATTGAATATAACTACGGATCCGGACGAAGTGTTTCAGCGATAAAGTGCCAGACGAGTCCAAGCCGGACCGGTGCATGCTGCTTGAGTTGAACCTTTAAACCAAACAGGCTGATGTTTATACAGTCAATCCGCAGCCCAATCCACGGCATGCAGCAGCAGCACGGCTACTTCATCCTAGTGGGCAAGTGGCGTCGAATCGTCGTCCCACTTGGGATTGGTGAAAAAGCTATTCGGCTTATGGTTTCTGCGGCTGACTGATTTGTTGTGAGAGAAAAACACTGTTCCATAGCTAATAAGCTAGGCTAATAAGTTCAAGCGAATAGGATAACTTCTTTCAACTTGTTGCTTACAAAAGTTGAATGCTGCAGGTTTCCTCTGGTAAATCAAGGGACAGGGTCACGTCTAGGAGTCTATTACATGACAATTCATCAGATGAACGCCATTACTGCAAACTGAAATGTGAACCATTGTAGATTGATGAGAATGGCTATGCATTATTTTCGCTTGAAATTGAAAAGTCTGGCAAGGTTGTCCTTGCTCATTATGCTACACTGAATTATTCATCACGCACCATAAATTGCATGAAAGGTACAATCTTATATATAATTAGAGGTTTCCAATAGAGTTTCCTTATCAATTCTTACCGGACGTGTTACGAGAAAAGATAAAACCATAGAATTGCTGACTAGAGCAACCATAATGTATTTGGACTAGGTACATGTTGTGTCCGTAGACTTTAGTTATTGTTGTTGCCATAATGTGTCCATATGAGTAATCTATATCCACAACCAGCCACCCATCAATCCCTTTCCTTACATCTCTCTCCACTAACATTTTTTATTCCTTATGGATAGTCTATAGCCTTATGGGTACCTTTTGCTATGGACTGCTATATGGACTAGTTCCACAATGTTCAGCTAGCCTGTATATAATCATCTTAGCCAATAATAGCCATGAGATCTATTCTGTTTTCTAAAAGTGGATACTTTTCTAACAACCAGTAAGATCAAAACTTGAAAGAAAAAAGTATAGATTCAATATGTTACAAAAAGAATGCAACAAGAGTTTCTATAACTTTAGCTAAGGCTTCAAGTAAATATGTATATTGAAAAACAGAAAGGAGCAATTTAGAAAATGAAACCACATAAGAGTAACTGGTACAAATTTACCACAATCGGATAGAGATTATAAAGTAAAGTTTAGGAGTGAATAGAGAGAGTATCCACAAAACTACTTAATACATATGTATGGTAAGATTGTAGGCTGTGCTGCAGAACTGGTTTATGGGCTAATTATATTACACGGGTTGCTCGATTTTCTAGGACTGAAAAAACTTATTGTACCTTACATCAATGAGGGCTCTATAGATGAAATGGAAGAAAAAAACCATGTTTAGGGGCCCAACTTGACCCGTTGTCCGCTGCCCAAGGATGGCCAGTTGGCCAATGCAATACATCATCATGATGGGCTTGGGTTATGATGGACATCTGCAAATGCTGGGCCTGATTGGCCAAAATTGACCCATCGACCGACCGTCCAATTTTGACTAATTCGGTTCATTTTTGGTGTGGAGTGACGAACACACTCCCCACCAAGAGAGGGGTGGTCCCATCTATCATAGGGGGGTCTGCTGACCCCCCACCCGTGGTTGCCCGATGGTGGAACTCCACCCACCGCCTTCCTACATGCCTCCATGCAAAGAAGCACACCTTAGCTTGGTCTCCACTATTGATTAAAGGTTAGTTTGATCTAATGAAGCAAGTGGGAAGGCACACGTGGGCCCACCTAGAGTTGCTATAAATACCCCTTACCCCTCACTCTCATTCGTGACCACATAGGAAGCATTTATGCTACGGGCGGGAAGAATAGGAAACAACCACCATTGGAACAATACAAAACTTAGAAAATCTATCTTTCTATTCTGTAGTAAAGAGAACAAGACTAAAAATACTACCAAGGGTGATGTGTACTAATTAAAATTGTGTAAAGAGAAAAATGAAACAAAGGTCACGCGAGGCTGAAGTTATCAAATAGGCAAAGTAGATTAAAATTTTAGTGTTAAGTTATAAGAAAACAAGAAGAAAACATTACTTATTGATACTTTCCAAAATACCAATTACATTAACTGAAGCACCATTATCTACAAGTAAAAAATAGTACTGCAAAATGTCACACTCCATTTATTCTGTGCGCCCCAGGGACAGTCGCACACATAAGTCGACAAATTACATAAAGTATCATCACAGTGTATCTTACATCACGTGTAATACATCACTTAGTTTTATACAACACAAGCGGAAAAAATAAAAGATAACTCTCGAACGTGGTAGCTCCAACATAGGGACGATCAACTGGTTGACTCAAACCTAGAAATCTTCTGGGTAATCCTCCTACCAACTGCCATCTGTTACCCATCCAGGATTTTTATCCAAAAATGAAAAATGAACAAGCGTGAGTACATTTCGTACTCCACAAGCATAACATGGGGATTCATGAGGCTAACATTTTATCATTGGTTAACATCAAGTTATGCTTAAGCTCCCAAATTAACCCACATGATCAAATACTAGAATTAAATAGTCATTGAACATTATTATAACATCATCGTCATCATCATCATCATGAATTAACAACATAACGGTAACCATTTATTCTGTGAGTTTTCTGGGCCGCTCGTGACCGTGAGTACGACTGTTATAACAGTTTTTAACACTCTGCACAGGTTGTGCATCTTTACCTGTGAGTCGTGTTGCCCAAAATGCCCGGCGCCCGTTGACCCCCTAACACTCCCAAGGTGAGTAGGCAGGGTACACTATGAACCCTTCCATAGGTCTCTCTAACATGTTAGGGCCGCGACGTTTCCTTGGCAGACGAATGTAGGAACCCCCCTTTCTATGGCACAAATCCTTCGTGGCTATACACATAAGAACAGGGGCAGTCCTATACCCAAAGTGGCAAGCCCATCTTGCACCCTTTCGGGTAACTTCTAACAAGCTAAAAAAGATCCTATTACTGAGTTAAAGTCAATGCCATGTGACCCTCACGGTTGCACTGTCAATCCCAGCTTTTGCCGGCAGATAAGTTCTTATGGAGGGTTTAGGGCAACATGATCAAATTCATTTGCACCATCACTCTATAGTTCAATTATTACCATCATGTTTATCCATTTGTTCCATTAGTCATAGTATTGATCATGCTTAAATAGAGCACTAGCATTCTACCCATATGAAAATAATCCCATAGGAATCAAGGTACAGGTCATCAATAGCTAGGAAGTCCTTATAGTCGAGCAATATTGGACACATGCATTATGAGTAGATTACATAATGAATAGGACATCAAGGTAAGCCCATGCTATACTTGCCTTAGTTCATAAACTCCTGCTGGTCCTGCTGGTCTTCGAAGTACTCCTAGTTCCCAACGTACTCCTCACTGTCTGAACTCGACCAACACGGCAACATACACATTTTAGGAGCATTCATGCATAGCAAACAAACCTATAATTAGAACAGTACACTAGTAGTATAAAAACAAGATAAAAAGTTTATGAAAATATTCTACATCTCGCTACGATCACATCGACATGAAGTTCACGAAATTCGGAACAATAACGCAGAAGTTACGTATTAAACAAGATTCCTCTAGCGAGTTAATTAACTTAACCTAATGAAGAAATTTAAAAGTTTCTAATGGGTTTAACAGTAGCATCATCACATAGATTACAAAATTACGGAACTAACGCAAGTTGAACGGGTCAAATCGGAGCTAAAACGACGATTTTATAAACAATTTAATGCAGTGGCATTCCTGTAATTAAACTGAACTATTTTGAATTTTAAATAAATCAAAATTTAGGAATTCCAATCTGGCCGAGGACTACGGGTGGAAATATGGGAAAAGGCAGGGTCTCTTAAACAAAACCACCATCGAAGGGGTATCGACCATCTTGGGCCGTAGGATTTAAAATGGACGCATGAGATTAGATCGGGGAGGGGTGAGAGAGACGAGCCACCGGAGGGGGAGGAGAATGCGGCGCCGCCACCATGCCCGACGGCGAAGAGCTCACCGGCGCGGAGGAAACGGGGCCTACGGGCCACCAAATCGACCACTGAGGCCACCGGGATGACACGGGGGCGACGGCGAGTTCACCTCGGGGCAAAACATGGCCATGGAGTGGCCCGCGCAGCGTGCGCGCCATGGCCGGCGGCGAGAGGCTTGCTGGTGCTCGGATAATGGCCCTAGAGACCACTAATCACGACGAAAACGGCTCGGGGAGAGAGAGAGGGGCACGAGGAAGCTCACCACGGCGAAACCAAAGGCAGGGAGGGAGGGAGTGCGGCGGACCATGGCGCGTTTCCTCGGGGATCGCGGCCATGCTGTGGGTGTGGTTCTCACGAGCGAAAAATGGAGTAGGGAGGGCAGTAGGGGGAGCGGCGGTGGGTGCGGCTCCCATTTAAAGAGGCTGGGGAGCAGGAGATGCTCCCACGATGCCGAATGTGGGCGCAGGGGCGGCAGTTGCGCCTTGACCGAGTAGGATGTGGGAGGGGGAGGAGCTGATGGGTGGGACCGGTTGTCAGCGGCAGGGGGAAAGGGGCGCGGCAGCGGTTGCCCAACCGCCGAACTAGGCCAGCCCAAGAGAAAATAGAGGAGGGAAAGGGAGAAGACGTGTGGGCTGGCGGTGGGGGGAAGAAATAGCAGGCTGAGCTGGGCCGCTCAGGCCGGAAGGAGGGAGGGGGAAGGAAAAGAAGTTTTCTTTTTCTCATTTGATTTTCCTAATCTAATTTCAAATGTTTTTGAATCTCTTTTGAACTTTGGATCAAAACCAATCATCACAAAAAATAAAATGCATCGGCATGAGTGCATCAACATGTAGCTAACCTTATGATAAATTTTAGTTTCATAAAAATTATTATTTCTTACATTTGAATGCACACTTAATTTACATAAATAAAACAATTTAACTATTTTGAAATAATGCAAAAATTTGGGTGTTATAATTCTACCCCCTTAAAAAGAATCTTGTCCTCGAGATTTGGTGATGCTTACTCAAATAGCTGCAGATAAGATTTTCACATATCTTCTTCTCTTTCCCTAGTAGCCTCATCTTCTGAATATCGATTCCACTATACCTTGCACATCTTTATAGTTCGACTTCTTGTGTCTCTTTCTGCAGTTTCCAAGGTCTTTACCGGATACTCTTCATATGTGAGATCTTCTTCAACATCAAGTTCTTCCAAAGGAATATGCTATTCTGGTACTCGCAAATACTTTTTCAATTGCAAAACATGGAGCACATCGTGCACACCTAACAAACTTTCTGGCAGTTCTAATTAATAGGTCACTTCTCCACGTCTCTCTAAAATCTTGAAAGGTTCAACATACCTCGGTGCTAGCTTGCCCTTCATATTGAATCTTTTCACATTTCTCATTGGTGACACCTTCAAGTACACATAATCACCTACTTCGAAGCTCAACTCTCTTCTTCGGGTATTAGCATAAATCTTTTGTCTGGACTGTGCTACTCTCAAGTTGTCTCTGATCATCCTCACTTGTTCTTCAGCATTTCTTAGAACATCAGGTCCAAACTCCTGAGTTTCACCTGTCTGATTCCAGAACAAAGGTGTCCTACACTTATATCCATATAACGCTTCGAATGGTGCCATTTTAAGACTTTTCTGGTGATTGTTGTTATCTGAAAACTCAGCATATGGCAAACTCTTGTGCCAACTAGTACCATACTGCAAAGCACAAGATCTCAACATATCTTCTAAGATTTGATTGGTCCTTTCGGTTTGTCCATCGGTTTGGGGATGATATGCAGAACTGAAATTCAGCTTTGTCCCTAAAGCTCTATGTACCTTGTGCCAAAATTGTGACGTAAATTAAGTACCTCGATCAGACACAATCTTCTTTGGGACTCCATGTAAGCACACTATCCGCTCCATATACAACTCTGCTAGCCTTGCACCATTATAGGTGGTCTTGACTAGCAGAAAATGAGCAACCTTAGTGAGTTGGTCTACTATTACCCAAATCGAATCATATCCATGTTGAGTGCGAGGTAATCCAGTAATAAAGTCCATACCAACTTCTTCCCATTTCCACTCTGGTATTTTCATTGGTTGCAGCAATCCTATAGGTCTTTGGAGCTCAGCTTTTACCCTTTAACAAGTATCGCATATGGCCACATACTCTACCACATCTCTTTTCAACTCATACCACCAATACTTCTCTTTAAGATCTAAATACATCTTGGTGCTTCTAGGGTGTATTGAATAAGCAGACTCATGTGCTTCGCGCAAGATTGTATCATGGATAGCTTTCACCTCAGGTACACATATCCTTTTCCCAAACTATAGAGTACCATTCTCATCCAGCCTAAAGCCTGGTGCCTTTCTAAGCACTACATTCTCTGCAATCTCCTTTAGTTTCTCATCCTCCAACTGACCTTTACATATATCTTACTCCAATGTAGGCTCTATTGCTAATTCCATTACATTATTGACAAAACCCAAATTGAGATGTTCTATTTTAGCACGCAACTCTGTGGGTATGAATGTCAGTTGAAGTCCATTGACATAGCTCTTCCTACTAAGTGCATCAGCCACAATATTTGCCTTCCCTGGATGGTAGTGCACCTCCAAGTCATAGTCCTTAATTAACTCTAACCAACAATGCTTTCTCAGATTTAGATATGACTCTGTGAAAATATACTTCAAACTCTTGTGATCTGTATAAATGTCACTCTTGTGTCCAATTAGATAATGTCTCCAGATCTTCAAAGCATGGACAACTATGGCTAATTCCAAATCATGAGTAGGGTAATTCAGTTCGTGCTTTCTCAACTGCCTTGATGCGTATGCCACCACTTTTCCTTCTTGTATAAGCACACATCCAAGGCCTAAGCGAGATGCATCACAATAGATAGAGAAGCTCTTGTTTAAATCTGGTAAGGTCAACACTGGAGCTGTTGTCAGCCTCTTCTTTAATTCCTCAAAATTAGCTTGACATTTATCCAACCATACAAATTTGGCATTCTTCTCAAGTAGAGCTGTCATAGGCTTAGCAAGCTTAGAGAATCCCTCAATAAACCTTCTATAGTACCCAGCCAAACCCAAAAAGCTATGGATTTCACTAACATTGGTTGTGGGTTTCAAGTTCAACACATCTTGCACCTTATTGGGATCTACTGTTATTCCACCATTAGAGACAACATGACCCAGAAAAGAGACCTCCTTCAGCCAAAATTTACACTTGCTTCTCTTAGCATACAATTTATGTTCTCTGAGCTTTTGTAAGACTAACCTCAGATGTTCAGCATGTTCTTCATTAGTTTTAGAGAATACTAGGATATCATCTATGAATACCACCACAAACTTATCCAAAAACTCCATGAACACCTTGTTCATCAACTACATAAAGTATGCAGGTGCATTAGTTGACCCAAATGACATAATTGTGTACTCATACAGGCCATACCTTGTAGTAAATGCTGTCTTAGGTATATTAGATGCACAAATTTTCAATTGATGATAGCCAGAATGGAGATCAATTTTAGAGAACACACAAACACCTTTCAACTGATCAAATAAGTCATCAATTCTAGGAAAAGGGTACTTGTTCTTGATAGTTACTTCATTAAGTGACCGGTAATCCACACACATTCTCCTTGTGCCATCTTTCTTATCAACAAAGATAACTGGTGCTCCCCAGGATGAAGAACTAGGACGAATAGAACCTTTTTCTTGCAACTCCTTAATTTGTTTCTTAAGTTCTTCTAATTCATCTACCCCCATTCTATATGGTCTTTTAGCTATAGGTGCAGTTTTAGGTAAAAGCTCAATAAGGAATTCAATGTCGCGATCAGGTGGCATACCTAACAATTCATCGAGGAACACATCTAGAAATTCATCCACCACTAGATCCTCTTGGTTGGCATCATCTCCCAACTCGTTCACGGTGACAGTCAGTTGTGCTTGCACTGCCACTTCAATACTGATTCTGTCTCCACTAGGGGATGTCACAACAACTGCTTTCTCCTAACACTGAATCACTGCCCGATGTTGTTTCATCCAATCCATACCCAGAATAAGGTCAATTCCCGCCGTTCTCAGCACAATGGGGTTTACTTTGAAATCTACCCCCCTTAAAGAAATACTAGTGGAGGGACTCCAATAAGAAGCTGGCATACTACCCCCGGTGAATTTACTAGCATGGGGTTTTTCATTGCACATAAATGTATGCTATGCATTCTAACAAAGGCTTGAGAAATGAAAGAATGCGAAGCACCGGAATAAAAAAGTACTGTAGCAGAGATTGAGTTGACACTGAACGTACCCAACATAACCTCAAGCGCCTCCTAAGTTGTATTAGTTGACACATGGTTCACTTTCCCAGTGTAAGGACGTCGAGCATTGGGCCTCTGGTTGTTGTTCTGGTTCTTTGGAGCTTGCTGGTTCTACTTCTTGGGACACTGGTGAGCATAGTGACCAACCTCTCCACAGCGGTAGCAAGCGTTGGGATTGTTGTTGGGTGCACCACTCTTCATAGGAACATTGTTGGGCACTCCCTAGCGTGGTGCCTAATTGCCAGACTGCTGCTGGGACCGTTGCTGGTTCTGGTTGCCATACTGTTGTGGGTATTGGGGACGTTGCTAGTTCTGGTTCCGCTGGGGGTACTGGCCACAGTTCCACTGATTGGGTGGTCCCTAGTTTCTTTGTGCAAAACCCTATTGTGGATAGGCACACGGGTGGGTGTTGGTTCCAGAAGTCTGCCCTTGGAGCTTCCTCTTCTTGGCATCCATCTCCTTGTGCTTATTGTCGATTACAATAGCACGGTTCACCAATTCCTGGAAGCTGGGGTAAACATTGGACATCAGCTGCAACTGAAGACCATCATACAGTCCCTTCAGAATGTGACGCTGCTTGTCAGAATCTTTCGCCACCTCATTAGGAGCATAACGTGATAATTGAGCGAACTTGTCATGATATTCTGCCACGGACATAGATCCCTGCTTGAGAGAACGAAACTCCTCTTGCTTCAGTTCTATGAGTCCCTCAAGAATATGGTAGGACCTGAAGCTATCAGAAAACTCCTTCCAAGTGATGGGGGAGCGTCGTTTGGGCGTCCATATTGATAAAACTCCCACCATTCTTGTGCAGCTCCTTGCAGCTGGCCAGATGCGTATAGGACCTTCTCAAGATCACTGCACTAGGCTATGTTTAACTGCTTCTCTACTACCCTCAACTAGTCATCTGCCTCCAATGGATCAAAAGCATGGGTGAACACTGGTGGACGTCCTTTCATGAACTCCCCACGCTTGTCCCTGACCTGGACAGGCGGGGGTCCTCCTACGGGTTGATTATCAAGGCGGTCCATCACTATATGCATAAGTTGTGCCTGCATCCCCATAAGCTGCTCAATAGTCACTGGCGGTGGCGGTGGTGGATCCACGAGAGCGCCATGTCCATGGCCTTGGCCTCTTCCTCCTCTGGCGTCCATCTGCTTCCAAACAAATGTGCAAGACTTTTAGAGAACTTCTAAAAATTCATAAATTACTTACAAAAGGTAAATAGCATAGCTGAAAATTTCTGGACGGGTGTCAACAACAGCAGATCAGAAATTGAGATGTAACGCAAGTTTCAGAGATCCAAAAGAGGGATGGCATACACCGTTGGAAAGTTTAAGAAGTCTTCTAGAACTATTATATAGAACTTTTTAACAGATTCTGACGGCAACATCATCAAAAACTGAGCTAAACAATTTATGTACCAGGTCACAGACTGCGCAGAATTGCCAGATTTTAACAGATGTATCTCTCAAACCAAAACTGATAATAAGGTGATTCCAGCGGGAAATGAAAGGTACAAAGGTCTAGTTTCTTCCACAAAAATTTCATAATTTTTGGATGCAGGGATTCAGAGATACGAGATAAACATTGCAAACTGCTCCGAGAAACAGCACAGCAGAGATACGAGATTTTAAACCCCAACTATATAACAAAGACTAAACTTAAGGTTTCGATACTTAGAACATGTGGACAAGCCCACACTGTTCCAGCAACCAAACAAACTCCAAATCAACTAAGTTCATCAACACAAACTACTAAGCAATTAAAGGTTCACAAGACGCATATAAACTCAACAAGACTCTCGATCTAAAACACATTTATTCTGACGGGGCAGCAAGCATCTAAGGAGCGTGGTCCACCATGGTGAACTTCCTGGCCTTCTTCTTGTACATGGTAGGCTGTCCCAACTCAATAGCCATCTCATCAATCTGCTTCTGAAGGCGCTTCTCGGACTTCTGCGCCGCACGGAGTTCCTCCTTGAGTGCTTCATTGGTCTCATGCATGGCACAGAGGTGTTTCACCATGGTATCCATGGTTGGATCAGCCGCTGAGGGAGCCAACACCGCTCATGTCCTTTCCACATGGTTGTAGCATAGCAGGAACCTGTAGCGATTCTCCTGCATGGCCTCAAAGCGACGGCCATGGTAGTATAGGTAAGCCTGTTGTGCAGCATCTTCCATGCTGTCATAGGCACTGGCACACCTGGACCTGTGGCTATGGGTGGTCTCCACATGATGTGAGTTGTCAGCATTGTTCCATGCAGTGACAATCACATTGGTCTTCTAATATGTTGCCTCCACATGGTGCTGCGCAGTTGTACTTGACGGTGGCAGCATGGTCTGGGTAATACTCGGCCAACACAGTAGTGAGCAAGTTGTGGTAGTGAGCATCTTTGGGGGCATCCTTGAATTAGTTCCTAGTGGTCCATCCCATCTTTTCCTGTGCCTCTGGAGCAGCTGAGGGTGACACAGGTGTCGATGCAGAGGCTGCGGATGACGTCGGTGCAGGTGTAGCAGCAGGAACTAGTGCATCAACTGGAGGGATGGGTACAACCACTAGTGTAGAAGCAGGTACATCCATTGGGGTAGGCGGCTTCACTTCTACCTCCATGGGCTCCTCCTCATCAGCGTCGGAGATGACCACAACCTCTGGCTCCACCCATGGCGCTGGGTGAATTGAGCGCGGTAAGCTGGAGCGCTTAGGCGAGGCATCTAATATTTTAAATTAAAATATCATCAGAATCAATAATTTTATGCAATAGAATAAGGAATAAGAGCATAAAATTTTTATTAAAATAAAAGACTGAGACATAAGCAATAAATAAGTGAAAAAAATCCTAGAAACGACCATTTCTACCAAGGTTTGCGTCCTACAGTCGACACAGCTTTGATACCAATTTGTCACACTCCATTTTAAGGACAAAATAGAGTGCATAAACCTTATGTGCGCACCATAGATAGTCACACACATAAGTCAACAAATTATAGAAACAGTGTATCTTACATCACGTGTAATACATCACTTAGTTTTATACAACACAAGCGGAAAAAATAAAAGATAACTCTCGAACGTGGTAGCTCCAACACAGGGACGATCAACTGGTTGACTCAAACCAAGAAATCTTCTGGGTAATCCTCATATCAACTGCCATCTGTTACCCATCTGGAATTTTTATCCAAAAATGAAAAATGAACAAGCGTGAGTACATTTCGTACTCCACATGCATAACATGGGGATTCATGAGGCTCAAAAGGTAGACACGGTTTACTGCATTTAGTATTTTAGTAAGTCAATATTTTACCATTGGTTAACATCAAGTTGTGCTTAAGCTCCCAAATTAACCCACATGATCAAATACTAGAATTAAATAGTCATTGAACATTATTATAACATCATCATCATCATGAATTAACAACATAATGGTAACCATTTATTCTATGAGTTTTCTAGGCCGCTCGTGACCGTGAGCACGGCTGTTATAACAGTTTTTAACACTCTGCAGAGGTTGTGCATCTTTACCCGTGAGTCATGTTGCCCAAAATGCCCGGGGCCTGTCGACCCCCTAACACTCCCATGGTGAGCAGGCAGGGTACAATATGAAGCCTTCCATAGATCTCTCAAACATGTTAGGGCCGCGAGGTTTCCTCGGTAGACAGATGTAGGAACCCCCCTTTCTATGGCACAAATCCTTCGTGGCTATACAAATAAGAACAGGGGCAGTCCTATACCCAAAGTGGCAAGCCCCTCTTGCGCCCTTTCAGGTAACCTCTAACAAGCTAGAAAAGATCCTATTACTAAGTAGTCAAAGCCATGTGACCCTCACGGTTACACTATCAATCTCAGCTTTTGCCGGCAAAAAAGTGCTTATGGAGGGTTTAGGGCAACATGATCAAATTCATTTGCACCATCACCCTATAGTTCAGTTATTACCATCATATTTATCTCTTTGTTCCATTAGTCATAGTATTGATCATGTTTAAATAGAGCACTAGCATTCTACCCATATGCAAATAATCCTATAGGAATCAAGGTACAGGTCATCAATAGCAAGGAAGTCCTTATAGTCGAGCAATATTGGACACATGCATTATGAGTAGATTATATAATGAATAGGACATCAAGGTAAGCTGATGCTATACTTGCCTTAGTTCACAAACTCCTGCTGGTCCTGCTGGTCTTCGAAGTACTCCTGGTCCTCAACGTACTCCTCACCGTCTGAACTCGACCAACACAGCAACATACACATTTCAGGAGCATTCATGCATAGCAAACAAACCTATAATTAGAACAGTACACCAGCAGTATAAAAATAACATAAAAAGTTTATGAAAATATTCTACGTCTCGCTACGATCACATCGACACAAAGTTCACGAAATTTGGAACAACAACACAGAAGTTACGTATTAAACAAGATTCCTCTAGCGAGTTAATTAACTTAACCTAATCAAGAAATTTAAAAGTTTCTAATGGGTTTAACAGTAGCATCATCACATAGACTACGAAATTACGGAACTAATGCAAGTTGAACGGGTTGAATCGGAGCTAAAACAACAATTTTATAAGCAATTTAATGCAGTGGCATTCCGGTAATTAAACCAAACTATTTTGAATTTTAAATAAATCAAAATTCAGGAATTCCATTCTGGCCGAGGACTGCGGGTGGAAATATGGAAAAAGGCAGGGTCTCTTAAACAAAACCACCATCGAAGGGGTATCGGCCATCTTGGGTCGTAGGATTTAAAATGGACGCATGAGATTAGATCGGGGAGGGGTGAGAGAGACGAGCCGCCAGAGGGGGAGGAGAATGCGGTGGTGCCGCCATGCCCGATGGCGGAGAGCTCACCGACACGGAGGAAATGGGGCCTACGGGCCACCAAATCGACCACCGAGGCCACCGGGATGACACGGGGGCGACGGCGAGTTTGCCCCAGGACAAAATGCGGTCACGGAGTGGCCCGCGCTGCATGCGCGCCATGGCTGGCGGTGAGAGGCTTGCCGGTGCTCGGATAATGGCCCTAGAGACCACTAATCACGACGAAAACGGCTCAGGGAGAGAGAGAGAGGGGCACGGGGAAGCTCACCACGGTGAAACCGAAGGCGGGGAGGGAGGGAGTGCAGCGGACCACGGCGCATTTCCTTGGCGGATCGCAGCCATGCTGCAGGTCTGGTTCTCTCGAGCGAAAAATGTAGTAGGGACGACAGCAGGGGGAGCGGTGGGTGCGGCTCCCTTTTAAAGAGGCTGGGGAGCGGGAGACACTCCCACGACGCCGAATGTGGGCGCAGGGGCGGCGGTTGCGCCTTGACCGAGTAGGACACGAGAGGTTGGGGGAGGAGCTAACAGGCAGGACCGGTTGTCAGCGGCAGGGGCAAAGGGGTGCGACAGCGGTTGCCCAACCACCGAACTAGGCCGGCCCAAGAGAAAAGAGAGGAGGGAAAGGGAGAAGATGCGCGGGCCGGCGGGGGGGAAAGAAATAGCAGGCCGAGCTAGGCCGCTCGGGCCCGAAGGAGGGAGGGGGAAGGAAAAGAAGTTTTCTTTTTCTAATTTGATTTTCCAAATCCAATTTCAAATGTTTTCGAATCTCTTTTGAACTTTGGATCAAAACCAATCATCACAAAAAATATAATGCATCGGCATGAGTGCATCAACATGTAGCTAACCTTATGATAAATTTCAGTTTCATAAAAATTATTATTTCCTACATTTGAATGCACACTTAATTTACATAAATAAACCAATTTAACTATTTTGAAATAATGCAAAAAGTTGGGTGTTGCATTGGTGCAATTTTCATGGGAAATTCATTCTCAAAAAATGTAGCGCCTCTAGACTCCATTATTGTACCAACATGCAGTCAGGTACCATAGGATTTATAATTAAGAACCTATATCCAATGCTATGAATAGCATAACCAAGGAACACACAGTCAACAGTTTTAGGTCCAAGTTTGCGCTTCTTGTTGATAGACACATCCACTTTAGCCAAGCAACCCTAAGTGCGCATATATGAGAGATTTAATCTTTTCTTTTTCCATTCCTCAAATAGTGTGATTTCTTTATTCTTTATAGGAACTCTATTTAGAACATGACACTCAGTCAAAATCGCCTCACCCCATCATTCCTTAGATAGTCCTGTAGTGTCTAACATGGCATTTACCAACTCAGTTAGAGTACGGTTCTTCCTTTTGGCAATTCCATTAGATTGTAGTGAGTATGACAGTGTCCTCTCATGAATAATACCATGTTCCACGCAGAATTCAGAAAATTCACTAGAGAAATATTCTCCACCTCAATCAGACCTTAACCGTTTAATTTTTCTCTCAAGTTAATTTTTTACTTCAGCTTTATAGGCCTTAAAATAATTCAACGCTTCATCTTTTGTTTTAAGTAGATACACGTAGCAAAATTTAGTGCAATCATCTATAAAAGTCATGAAGTATCGTTTACCATCCTTAGTCAAATTGCCATTCATTTCACATAAATCAGAATGAACAAATTCTAGCGGTGCCAAATTCCTTGCCTCAGCAGCCTTGTGAGGCTTGCACGGTTGTTTGGATTGTACACACATGGCACTTAGAACCTTTGACCACGTTAAATTTCAGGATTAAACTCATATTCGCTAACCGCATGAGACAGCCAAAATTAACATGACATAAGCGTTAACGCCATAAATCTGACTCATTCGAGATATCGACGGTGTTCACAACCTTATTACACTCATCAAGCAAGGATAAGCGGAATAGACCTCCGTAATCATAACATTTACCAACAAAAGTACCATGTCTTGACACAACACATTTATTGGACTCAAGGACGATCTTGTAGCCATCGTGACACATCATAGAACCACTAACAAGGTTTTTCTTGATGGATGGCACATGTTGCATGTTCTTCAATAGGACCGCCTTCCCCGAAGTAAACTTCAGATTAACCATACCAACACCAAAAACATGCGCACGCGAGCCGTTCCCCATCAGCAAGGCTCCAGTTCTACTGACTAGGTAGAAAGCAAACAAAGAAATATCAGCACATACATGAATATTGGCACCACTATCCATCCACCACTCAGGTGAATGGCAAACTAAAAGAACAAAAGGTAAAGAATTACCATACCCAAATGTTCTTCCTCCAGTCTCAGTAGTCACCATGTTAGCAGACTTCTTCTCTTGCTTGAATTTGCGGTCTGGGCATGAACTTGCCCAATGCTCATCACTACCACAAACAAAGCAACCTCCCTTCTTGTTATTATTGTTCTTCTTCTTAAACTCAGTTGTCTGTTTGGGCTTTGAGTTGTTCTCTTGCTTGTTGTTTTTCTTCTTATTCTTATGGAATGCAAATGAGTTCTTCTTTTGCACCATATTTGCAGCAGAAGTCTCAACTCCTTTTCCACGACCATCTTTTGCCCTCGCCCTCTCCTCGACATCAAGAGTGCCAATAAACTCAGACACACTAAACTCTTGCCTCTTGTGCTTTAGAGAGGTAGCAAAATCCCCCAAGAAGGTGGCAGCTTAGCGATTATACCGCCGGCCACAAACTTGTCAGGTAACGGACATAGAAAAGCTCAAGTTCCTTAGCTAGTGTCTGAATCTCATGAGCCTGTTCAACCACAGAACAGTTCTCAACCATCTTGTAGTCAAACAGCTACTCCATGAGGTACAGCTCGCTACCAGCATCAGAAACCCCAAACTTAGCCTCAAGAGCATCCCATAACTCTTTGTCTGATGCATAGGATATGTAGCTTTTCTCATACTTCCTGTGAAGAGCACTAATCACAGCGTCTCGGAACAGGTTATCGGCAACCCCAAACTTAGGCTCATCCTCAGGAGCTAAGTTCTTAGGCTTCCCCTATGCGACATGATAACAACTCATAGCAGTTAGCCACAACTCCATCCTGGCACGCCATATCATGAAATTTGGCTTCAAAGCGGCAGCAAAACCATTGAGAAAAAAATGTCTAATATTAGGTTTTTAGAATGTTAGATATTTAGACAATTTCTAAGTCAAGTTAATCCAAAAAACTAATTGTATCATGATGATGTCATATGAGAAAATAAGCAATAATATCATGGCATCATATATGTTCATCCGAAAACCATAAGCATGACCAACATGATTATAAGCATCAAACCATGGCAAAAGGTATATACTAGCAAGATCATAAAACATGTATGAACCAAAAGCATAATCAAAAACATATAACCATGTTATATAAAACATACTAGGAAGCGCACAAGCTATGAACATAACATAAACAGGGATAAACACATATATCCATGACATATTAAATGCAACAGAGATAGTGCAAAGCATGAATATCAAGATGTTAATACAAGATGAAGAGTTTATGGTGTACTCAGAGGAGGGTCCTATGCCGAGGGCATTGGAGGCTCCATTCTCACTTGTACTACCCATGGTAGAATCAGTGAGTTGCTTGAAGTAGTGGATCGCAGTTCGTGCAGGAAGAGGATCACAGTGCCGTCCGCGCCTCCAGGAAGAAGAATGAGCAGATGATGTTGCTGAGAAGAAGAACGAGCAGTCGCATAGTTGCTCCCCAAAAACCTAATTGCTGCACATCCCGAGCTAGATTCTCAGGCAGCAAGGGCTTTGGAGGCACCTGCTCTCTTGCGGTTCCGTGCGCGCAGAATCATGAGACGGGGAGAGCCATCTCGTAGCAGAGGATATGGTATCTGTGGTTTTGAAATTGTCTCTTCAGAGGAGAAAGATAAGAGCGAGGACTCTTTATTTCCGCACTGGGGAGGAGAAGGGACCAGCCGGAGAGATCAAGAGACGATAACTCACGGGATTAATGCCAACCCACATTCACCATAATGCAAAAGAGTTGAAACTCCCGCAATTATGAGAGGTGAGTGGCAAAACCAAGCCATGCCATGCCACGCCCGTTCGCTCGCCACGCCACGCCACGCCATGCCCACGCCCATGGCCCGGCTGGCGGCGGCGACGCGCGCGCGTGTGGCGCGCTTTTGTCCTTTCCTCAACTTCTCAATATAGACGGATAAAATCCAACCATATAAGTTGAGTTAATGTTTAGTCAAACTCCCGTACGGTACAAATCATACACCACATAATATTACGGACCATAGAGTTTATTGATTTATTAAATGTATTATGGGCCAAGCCCACAATAAATCCAACACTTGGTGTGTTAGTTGATTTGTTTTTATGCCCAAGATTGATTTGAACTCTTTGTAATGAATTCTGAGAATCTACGGGCATGTCCGTGATTCTCCTAGTTAAGTTTTTAAGGATTAGAGATGTTGCTTAATATAGTTGGGATTCGCTTTATCTGTCTCTACTGTTGCTGTCTTCTGGAGCAGCCTGTGTTCTTTATTTTGTATCTCAGTTTTGAAATGTCCTAAAATCATGAAAATTTTATGGTGCTAACTAGACTTCTGTACCTTTCCAATGCCTTTGAGATCATATTTTTATCCACTATGGTTTGGGGGATATGACAGTCATAATTTGATGTTGCTACGCAGTCCGGGAGTCTGGAATAGTCTGAGTTGTGTCCTGTTTTCGACTGACTTATTGACGGAATCTAAAAAAATGTTAAATATGAAAGTTGTAGGTAACTTCTTAGGCTTTCCAACCATATATAGCACGTCTTAATATGATGTCTGAAGCTCGAGTTATGCTTGTTTTTCTGATCTGTTATCACCGGAACTCACCGAGAAATTTTCAGATTTGCATTCTTTATCAGTTATAAGGGATCAATAATTGGACAACTCTAAATTTGAGCATTTGTTTTGGCAAACAGATGCCCGCCAGAGGAGGACGAGGCAGGGGTAGGGGCCGTGGCAAAGGTCTTAATCAACCTGTCACCATGGAGCAACTTATGCAAACACAAAACCAACTAATGGAGGTGTTTATGCATCACCTTCAGAACCCACCCTAGAATCAACATGCAAGGGGATTACCACCAGTCCATGTTAGGGACAAGCTGGTGAATTCATGAAGGGGCATCCCCCAGTGTTCACACATGCTATTGATCCGCTAGATGCTGATGATTGGCTACGCACAGTGGAAAAACAACCAGACATAGCGCAGTGCAACGACATGGAGAAAGTGTTGTATGCATCGGGGCAGCTTCAGGGAGCAGCCCAAGATTGGTGGGATTCCTTCATGTTTGGACACCCTGCAAATGCCACTCCTATCACTTGGGCTGAATTTACAGAAAATTTCAGATTATACCATATCCCTGAGGGATTTATGGAGCTCAAGCGAGAAGAATTTAGGTCTCTAAAGCAGAAATCCATGACTGTGAGTGAATATCATGATAGGTTTACCCAGCTATCACACTACGCTCTTGATGATGTGGATAAGGATTCAGATAAGTAGCGTCATTTCCTCAAGGGTCTGTATGATGATCTCCGGTTGAGCTTATGACCACCACCTACCCCAACTATCAGACATTGGTGAATCATGCCATTGTGATCGACAATGAGCACAGAGAGGTGGATGCTAAGAAGAGAAGGTTCCAAGGACAGGCATCTGGGAGCAACACCCATCCCCATCTCAACCCATAGTCAGGTTTCCAGTAGAGGAACCAGGGACCGCCTAACCAGTGGAACCGTGGTCAGAACCAACAACGTCCTCAGTATTCTCAGTAGAATGGTGGCCAACACTCGTAGTATCCTCAGTAGTAGAATGGTGGCCAACGTCCTCAGCAGCAGAATGGCTATCAGGCACCATGCCAATATCCATACAATAATGCTCCTATGAAGAATGGTGCACCTAACAATGCCAATAAGTGTTTCCACAGTAGCAAGGAAGGTCACATGTCATACAATTATCCAGAGAAGCCCAACCAGCAGAATCCTCTCAAGCAGAATGGCGATTAGAGGACGACAAGGGTGAACCAAGTGAATGCGGAGACTGCGCAGGAGGCATCGGAAGTCATGTTGGGTATGTTCAGTGTCAACTATATCTCTGCTACCATTCTTTTTGATTTGGGAGCCTCGCATTCTTTTATTTCTCAAGCATTTGTTAGAAATCATAGCATACCCTTAGTCGCCATGAAGAATCCCATGATAGTGAATTCACCGGGAGGGACTATACTAGCCTCTTATTGTTGCCCCTCTGCTAGCATATCTTTAAGGGGGTAGACTTCATAGCTATCCCTGTAGTGTTAAGAACATCCGTCATTGATGTAATTCTAGGAATGGATTGGATGAAACAACATCGAGCAGTGATTTAATGTCAGAAGAAGGTAGTAGTGTTGACAACACCTAAGGGAGACAAAATTAGTGTTGAAGTGGCAGTGCAAGCACCCCCGACAACTATAGTGAATCAACTGAATGATGATGCTAACAAACAAGAATGTGTTGTGGATGAATTCCTAGATGTTTTCCCTAATGACTTGCCAGGTATGCCACCTGACCATGATATTGAGTTTATTATTGAATTATTAACTAGAACTGCACCTATAGCTAAGCGTCTATATAGAATGGGGCTTAATGAATTAGAGGAAATTAATAAGTAGTTAAAGGAGTTGCAAGACAAATGTTTCATACGCCCCAGCTCATCTCCCTCGGGTGCACTTGTGATCTTTGTTGACAAGAAGGATGGTACTCAATGGATATGTGTTGACTATCGGTCTCTTAATGAGGTCACCATCAAGAACAAATACCCATTGCCTAGGATTGATGATATGTTTGATCAGTTGAGAGAAGCATGTGTGTTCTCTAAGATTGATAAGCTGAAGATCTGATGTTCAGACATACCAAAGACAACATTCACAATGAGGTATGGGTTGTATGAGTATACAATCATGTCATTTGGTTTTACCAATGCACCTGCCTACTTCATGTATATGATGAATAAAGTGTTCATGGAGTATCCTGATAAGTTTGTGGTGGTATTCATTAAGAACATACTAGTATTCTTTAAGAATGAGGAGGAACATGTTGAACATCTAAGGTTGGTCCTGCAAAAGCTTAGGGAACACAAGTTGTATGCTAAGCGGAGTAAGTGTGAGGTCTGGTTCAAGGAAATTTCTTTCCTGGGTCATGTTGTCTCCAATGGTGGAATAGTAGTGGATCCTAGCAAGGTAGAAGATGTGCTGAACTGGAAACCACCAACCAATGCAAGTGAGATTTGTAGCTTTTTGGGGTTGGTTGGATATTATAGAAGGTTCATTGAAGGGTTTTCTAAACTTGCCAAGCCCATGACTGCCCTATTAGAGAAGGATGCTAAGTTTATATGGTCTCAGAAGTGCCAGGCTAACTTTGAGGAATTGAAGAAGAGATTGACTACAACTCCAGTATTGATTTTGCCAGACCTGAGTAAGGAATTCTCTATCTATTGTGATGCGTCTTGCCAAGGACTCGAATGTGTTCTTATGCAAGAAGGACGAGTTGTGGCTTGTGCATCAAGGCAGTTGAGAAAGCATGAGTTGAACTATCCTACTCATGACTTGGAGTTAGCAGCAGTGGTTCATGCCTTGAAGATTTAGAGACACTATCTTATTGGCCATAAGAGTGACATCTACACTGATCACAAGAGATTGAAGTACATCTTCACCTAGACAGACCTGAATTTGAGGCAATATCGATGGTTGGAACTGATTAAGGATTATGATTTGGAAGTGCACTATCATCCTGAAAAAGCAAATGTTGTAACCGATGCCCTTAGCAGAAAGAGTTATGCTAATGAGGTTCAGGCGACACCAGTGTCTAAAGGTTGTGTGCAGAATTTAAGTTGTTGAACTTAGGCATTGTCACCAATGCAATGGAACTAGAAGTGACACCTACCCTGGAACAAGAGACTCGCAAAGGCCAAATAGAGGATGAGAAACTTAAGGAAATAGCAGAGAATATAGTGCTCGGCAAAGCACCAAGTTTGAGGATGGATGAGAATGGAACTCTATGGTTCGAAAAAAGGATATGTGTACCTGAAGTGAAGACCATTTGTGAGGCAATTCTGCGCAAAGCACATGAGTCAGCTTACTCCATATACCATGGGAGCACCAAGATATACATGGATATCAAGAAGTATTGGTGGTATGGATTAAAGAGAGATGTGGCAGAGTATGTGACTGTGTGTGACACTTGCCAGAGAGTGAAAGCGGAACATCAGAGACCTGCAGGGTTGCTACAACCAATGAAGATACCTGAATGGAAGTGGAAAGAAGTCCGTATGGATTTTATTGTTGGACTACCTCGCACATAGAGAGGATACGATTCAATATGAGTAATCATGGATCGACTTACTAAAGTTGCTCACTTCCTACCGGTCAAGACTACCTATAAAGGTGCGCGACTAGCAGAGTTGTATATGGAAAGGATGGTGAGTCTACATGGAGTCCCAAAGAAGATCGTGTCTGACAGAGGAACTCAATTTACGTCATTGTTCTGGCATAAAGTACATCAATCTCTAGGGACCAAGTGGAATTTCAGTTTTGCCTATCACCCTCAAACTGATGGGCAAACTGAAAGGACCAACCAGATTCTAGAAGATATGTTGAGAGCTTGTGCATTGCAATATGGTGCTAGTTGGGATAAGAGTTTGCCATATGCTAAGTTCTCATACAACAATAGTTACCAAAAGAGTCTCAAGATGGCACCTTTCGAGGCTTTGTATGGACGTAAGTGCAGAACACCACTATTTTAGAACCAAACAGGAGAGACCCAAGTGTTTGGACCTGATGTTCTTAGAAATGCTGAGGAACAAGTAAGGATGATCAGAGAAAACTTGAGGGTGGCACAGTCTCGACAGAAGAGTTATGCGGACACTCGAAGAAGGGAATTGACTTTCAAAGTAGAGGATTATGTGTATTTGAAGGTGTCACCAATGAAAAGTGTGAAAAGGTTCAATATAAAAGGGAAGTTAGCTCCAAGGTATATTGATCCTTTTAAGATTCTCGAGAGACATGGAGAAGTGGCCTACCAACTAGGATTGCCTAAAAGTCTATCTGGTGTGCATGATGTGTTCCATGTGTCCCAATTGAAGAAGTGTCTGTGTGTACTGGGGGAACAAATACCGTTAGAGGAACTTGTTGTTAAAGAAGATCTGACATATGAGGAGTATCCCATAAGAATCTTAGAAATGGTAGAAAGAGTCACAAGGAGCCAAGTGATAAATATGTGCAAGGTACAATGGAATCGGTACAGTTATGACGAGGCCACTTGGGAAAGAGAAGAGGATCTAAGAAAGGCATATCCGTAGTTGTTTGAGTAAGCAACATCCAATCTCGAGGACGAGATTATCTTTAAGGGGGGTAGAATTGTAACACCCGAAATTTTGCATCTTTTAAAAATAGATGAAATTGATTTGATTATGTATTTTTGTGAGCATTGAACATAGGGAATTAATAATTTTTGTGAAATTAAAATCAAATATAAGGCTAGCTACATGTTGATGCATTCATGCCGCTGCATATTTATTTTTCTGATGAGTGATTTCGACTGAAAATGAAAAGGAATTCAAAATCTTTTGGAAATAGAATTTCAAAATAGCTTTATAAACAAAGAATTCTCTTTAATCTCCCTCCTTTCTCTCGGTTTCTGTCTCGCTCGGCCTGTTGGCCCATCCAACAGCCGCCCCCTCCACCTTTCTTCTTCCGCAGGCCTGCATTCGCCCCTTATTGGGCCGGCCTAGCTGCAGCCGAGGCCACGGTCCACCGTGGCTGCGCGCCCGCTCTCCCACTCCGACCGCTGATGTCTAGGCCCCGCACCCCATCTGTCACTGTCGTGCGGGACACACTACTATAGGGCCGTCCCTAGCCTCCCAACAAAAACAGGAGGATCCCATCCCTATCCCGCCGCCGCCCGCGCCCAAACTTCTCGCTGCTGTTGGCGATTCGCACGTGTGCTCGTGCCTCTATAAATGGGACACCTAGGTGCCACCGCCTCCCTGCTACTCTATCGCGAAGCACCGCCTGCAGTTGAGCTTAGCACTGCCCACAACCCTAGCTCGCGCCGTCGAGCTCGGGTCTCGCCATTCCGCCGCCTCTGTTTTCATCTATGGTGAGACCCCCTCATAGTCCTTCTTTCTTCCCGTGCACTTACCGCATCGAACCAAGGCTGCTACGGCCTTTTTCATGCGCGCCGCCGAGCTCTCCTCGCCACCGGCAATGGTAAGCACCGCGCGGGCTTCTTCCTGGCCGCGCAAATGGCACGGGCAAGGTCACCATCGCCCCCGCATCATCACCATGCCTTTGGTTGGTCAAACCGTGGCCTCTAGGGCCTATTTCGCTTGCGCCGGCGAGCTCAGTCGCCGCCGGCAATGGAGGACCGCCGTGCCGGTCATCTTCTCTGGTCGGACGCCGCCTCTCCTCCTCCACCTCCTAATCTGGGTCCTCAAGATTTGATCCGATGGACCAGGGCGCTCGATACACCTTCGCGGGTCATTTTGTGAAAGAGACCCTGGGTTTCTTTGAAATAGAACTCGCCGTCCTCAGCCGGAATCAAAAATCCGATTTTCATGATTTATTTTAATTCGTAAATAGTTTGCGATATTTATGGTTGTGCCATCTAGTTCATATTTTCAAAATATTTTCCTTGTTTTAAATCCAAATCGATCCGTTCAAGTTGCATTAGGATCATAGCGAAGTAATCTACATGTTTATCATACTGTTAGTCATGTTACTCACTATTAAATTTCATGGTTAGATTAAATCTATTAAAAAGGCTACAGGAAATCTTAATTAATTCGTAACTTGTTCGTTCTAGCTCCGATTTATGTGATCTTCGCGTCTGTGTGATCATAGTGAGTTGTAGATGTATTGGTGTACTGTATAAACCTTTTATATTGTTTTACCTCTATTGGTGGACTGTTCTAATCTATAGCCCTTGTTTGCTATGCATGATTGCTCATGGATGCTTGTATGTTGATGTATTGATCGGATAGACAGTGAGTACTACGCCGGTGACCAAGAGTACTTCTATGTTAATCTGGAGCGGCAGGAGCAGTACGAGCAAGGCAAGTATAATATGGGAAATCCCTTGCTGTCCCATTCACCTTTTAATTTAAAATCATATGCATGTGTCAAATTGATAACCACAAGGACATCCTAGCCTTTGTTATCTTGTAACCTTGTCACTGATGGGATAATTATGCATAAGGGTATTTGCTAGCACTCCAACTAACTATATACTTGATTTAAACGATGACTAATGATTATATGCAACAACTGTTAAAATTTGTTTTTAGCAACTAGACTTAGGGAGAGAGAGCTTTTGCTTTATCGTGGTGCTCTGACCCTCCATAAGGACTTATTCATTGGCAAAAGCTGGGACATACAGTACAATTATGAGGGCCACATGGCTCTGGCTTTAGTCAAGTATGAAGACCTTTTCTAGCATGTTAGAGGTTAGTCGAAAGGGCGTAAAAGGGGTTTGCCGACTCGGGTATAGTTTGGCTCCTGTCCCTATATATGTGTATAGGCTACGCATCATTATGCCATTTGGGAAGGGGGGTCCTACACCTGCTCGCTACCGAAACCTAGCGGCCCTAACATGTTAGACGAACTTTTGAAAGGCTTCATAGTGAACCTTTCCGACCTTCCTTGGGAGTGGGTCAAGAGGCCGATCACCTCGGGCAGAGTTTACCTCATGGTGAAAGTGTATACCTCTGCGTAGAGTTTAATAAATTGTTATAATAGCCATGCCCATGGACACGGGTGGCCCGGAAAACTAATGAAATAGTTGATCACTTATTGATGATGTTTATAATGATGATGTACTCATAACGTTTATTTATTCATGTGCATGATCTCATGGTTTAATTGGGGCTTAAGTGTAGTCATACCTAATTAATGCTAACATGTTGACTTAATAAAAGCGAACCGCACTACAATCAGTGTCAGCTTTTGAGCTTCATAAACCCCATATTATCTTGTTAAGTACGATATGTACTTATGCTTGTATACTTTTATTATTTGCATAAAAATCCCGGATGGGTACAAATGGCGGTGGTTATGAGGATTACTATGAGGAGAGCTAGGTTTGAGGTCAACCAGTTAGCCTCATCCTATGGTTTTGGAGACGCTTTGCAGTTTACATTAGTTTTATCTTTAACTTGTCTAGACTTTGACTATGTTTATTCATGTAATGAATTAAAGCTCGTTATTGTAATAAGGTACTGAGCTTGATATTATTTCTCTACAATTTATTCTATATGTTTCACACATATGAGTTACCTCCAATTTTGCTATTCAAAATTTGGGCATCACACAGGTACGTGGCAAGCTTTGGCAGCCGCCGTACCTAAACCCGGTATAAAATACTAAAATATATCTATGTATTATATAGCACTAAATAAATACATATGTGAGAGCATCTTCAAGAGCCTTTCTAAATCTCACTATCTAAATCATCGTTTGGATAGTCATTTGCATAAAAATCAATATTTATAGTTTTTCACTCTCCAATAGTTTTTCTACATCTCATATGTAAGAGAGTCATTCTCGTCTTCTATTTTTGGCTAGTGAAAAATTCAGAATAGAACATGTCTATATTTGGATAACCATTTAGAGAAGCAGTTAGAAGGTAGTTTTTCACTAAAATCTTTATTCGTAGCATTTAAGAGTCTCTTGGAGATGCTCTGACATACGTCAATACATATGGCAATTCCGTTGGACCTTTTGGTCCTGCGTTGGTGGCCTGGTGGACTCCGGTTGTTGACGGGCTTCAGTTACCAGAAGTCCAGAACGGATGGAAGCTAGTCCTGATGAAATATGGTCCATATGGATCGAGACGCTTGTGTGCTCCGTGCGACCGTGACTCTCCATCTCTTCACCGTCTCTTGGACTCTTTGTACCTAAACTCGAAGCGGATGCAGTGGCCGGCGGCACGACGACTCAACTGTTGGAACCGAGATTGGGCTCAGCTTCCGATCCGGCCCAGCTCGCTGTACGCGCGAGCCGGCGTCTCCACAGGTCCAGGTCCACGGAGCACACACATCAAGGTCTGGGCCTAACTCAACCCAAAAGACTACCTGATAGGTGAGGACTGCCACGCCTTATATGTTGTGCTCCCCCCACCTTCGATTACCGATGTGGGACTAACCCCAACAATCTTCCCCGTAGTCACACATCGGTCCCAACTCTTCAACTCACACAAGCTGTGTGGCTAAGACGTTGTCATGACGATGCCCCTCCTTTAGCGGACTCCTTCGTCTATGTGTGACCCTGCCGAGATTTGTTGCTGGTTTGACTTTTTCTGACCATGGGCTTTGATACCAATTGTTGGAACCGAGACTGGGCTCGGCTTCCGGTCTGGCCCAGCTCGCTGTACGCGCGAGCCGGCGCCTCCACGGAGCACACACATCAAGGTCTGGGCCTAACTCAACCCAAAAGACTACCTGATAGGTGAGGACTGCCACGCCTTATATGTTGTGCTCCCCCCACCTTCGATTACCGATGTGGGACTAACCCCAATATCAACACGGTGGCCGACGGACGGTGGCCCAAACGCGGCCACGGCCCACGTGGTGACAGTGGCCGCTGCTGCTCCACCTGACCGCCTTTATAAACTCACCACACCTCGAAAATATTCCTGCTTCTGTCACTATTTAAGAGCTGTGTTTTGTCACCGAAATTGAGAAGTCTCTCAAACGGGGATTTCGCTGCACCTGCACGGCAATGATATGGCCGTGGATTGGCCGTAAACACAAGGAATTCGTCCCAAAAGCCAATCCATGTGCTTGGACTACTCTCGCCGTATGTAGCCATACCTGCGATGAGGTTTAGAAGTGACAAACCGAGCGTTTCGGTAAACAGTCATATGCACATGTGGTTAGCGTTTCGGTGACAACCGAGCGTTTCAATTTCAAGCAAAAATAATAATGCAATGCCATCCTCATCAATCTACAGTGGTTAGCATTTCAGTTCGCACTAATTAATGCCATTCATCTGATGAATTGACGTGTGATGGACACAGACGTGACATGTTTAGATCCCAAATTTCCCCAAATTTCACTATGCAAAAAGAAGATTCCCCATCACATCAAAATGCCGGCACATGCATGAAGTACTAAATGTAGATGAAATCAAAAACTAATTGCACAGTTTAGTTGTACTTTGTGAGACGAATATTTTGAGCCTAATTAGTCAATGTTTGGACAAAAAATCATAAATATAAACGAAATGCTACAGTGCAGAATATGACACTATGCAGATTTGGACCATCCCAAATCAGGCCAACTAAACACGGCCTTTTGCAAGCAACAAGTTGAAAGAATCTTCCACCCGTCTAAAAAATGGGACAATGATTCGACGCCACTAGCCCACTAGATCGAGTGAAGTAGCCGTGCTGCTGCTGCATGCCGCGTATTGGCTGTATAAATAAACAAAAATATATCGACGCAAAAGCAAACCATGCATACATGCATGATGCATGTCTTTAGATACTCTTACCGTAGCCCGTAGCCGTTGCTGCGTGGTCAACAAGTACGACGCTGATCGAGGGTTTTGGTAAACAGACATGTGGTCAGCGCATGTGATGTTGCAAAGAAAAACTAGACACACGTACATATCATCTTGCTTGGCACGTTGGGTTTCTCTGGGTTACGCCAAGACTAGCTTCATTCCGGTCAAAATTCAGAGTGCCGCCAGATAAGAGAAAAGGCACACCAAAAGAACACTCCTTGCAGTGTAATGATCAACAGAAGCCAAATCATGCTAAAGTAGCCAAATTTCAACGGGACAAGGTTTTAGGACATCAAACTAGCGCAATCAGTATTTAAGGCACAATGAGCTTATTTTGTGTCCCAAAAGAATGAAAAGAAATCCACAATTGTACTTTTTACTATTCAATTTATTTATGGTGAGTGACGAATAATTGAGTGTAGCGTAATGAGCAAAGGACAGCTTAATGAATGGATGAATTATGATCATCTCGTGACACACTTTTGAATTTGAAGTAAAAATGATGCAGTGCCATCCTCAATAATCTACAGTAGTTAGCATTTCAGTTCGCACTAATGGCTAATGCCGTTCATATATATGATGAATTGTCATATGTAGTGGACTCCTAGACATGATGCTTTAATTAATCCAAAAATTGATCCTTGTTTTCATAAAAGGAACACATCGTACCAAATTGAACTGTTTGTGACACTTCCCCATAATAATATCTTCATGTCACACTCTATTTTAAGGACAAGATAGAGTGCATAAACATTATGTGCGCCCCAGAGACAGTCGCACGCATAAGTCAACAAATTACAGGAAGTATCATCACAGTGTATCTTACATCATGTTTAATACAACACTTAGTCTTATACAACACAGACGGAAATTAAAAGATGTCTCTCAAATGTGGTAGTTCCAACACAGGGACAGCCAACTGATTGACTCGAACCTAGAAGTCCTCTGGATAATTCTCATACCAACTGTCATTTGTTACTCATCTGGGATTTTTATTCAAAATAGAAAAATGAACAAGCGTGAGTACATTTCATACTCTACAAGCATAACATGGGATTCATGAGGCCCAAGAGGTAGACACGGTTTACTGCAGTTAGTATTTTAGTAAGTCAATATTTTTATCCTTCATTAGCATCAAGTTATGCTTAAGCTCCCAAGTTAACCCACATGATCATTTACTAGAATCAAATAGAGTCATTGAACATCATTATAACATCATTGTAACACCCAAAAATTTGCATGATTAAAAATAGCTTAAATTGATTTAATATGCAATTGTTTGTGTATTAAAACATAGGGAAATAATATTTTTATTGAGATTAAAATCCAACATAAGGTTAGCAACATGGTTGTGCATTCATGCTGGTGCATCATTCCTTTTGTATTGATTGGGTTTGATTCAAATTCAAATTGATCTAAAACTGCGTTTGAAAATGACTTAAAAGAAAACGGAAAAGAAAAAGGAAAGAGAAAGAGTCCAGCTGCATCACATGATCATAGCCTAAACTCCAAGTGCATCACGTAATTTGTCTCGTGGTGCATGTGCATGAAGAAAAGGAAGCCAAGTCCAACTTGATTTCAATCCTAAAGCATATCCTGGCCGATGATCTGCTAGCATGTAAATAGAAAGCCTGGCCATCGTTTCTTTTATTAAACCCCAAAACTGAGCCAATCAAACATCATCCAAGCCGCCGCTTGGATCTCGCCGAGGTCGGAGAGCTGCTTGCCGCCGCTGTGGCCATCGTAGAGAGCCTCTCCGTCGTTGCTGAGCCCCACACCCAGGATTTGCAAGAAGACTCGGAGCCACCATACACGACTTGAAATCTCGCCGAGGTGCCGAGCTCATCCGCCGAAGTCGCCGCGGCCGTCGGATGCTCATCCGTCTATCCGACCAGGACACCGGTTGTCTACACAACGGAAGGTCGCCGTCATTCCGTTACAGTCGTGCACGCTGCCGCTAAGCCTTCTCAGTCCGCACATAGCACCGAGGTGAGATAGCTGTCTCCTCCTTTTTCTTCTGGTGCTCTCGCTTTGCTCAACCATGGTTTGTAAGTCCGTACCCGAGACCACCGGCGAGAAGTTCGCAGCTGGTAATGACCTCCACCGTGTGCCATGCATGCCTTGCTAGCTCTTGCTGACATCACATCTAGCTTGCTGACATCAAGACCTGTTTTGTGGCCGTTTTCCTTTACAAAAATAAATCTAGAAATACTATTGAAATACCAAAATACATACGATCTTCCTGGACTACTAGAATTTTTCCTTTGATAATATTATTCACCACGTGCACACGCGACCTTGTCTCAGCTTGCATGTATATAATTAGCAGACTACGTGCATGCATATTTACAAATCCATGCGGCCCGTTCAAATTGCGTAAGATTTGTAATTTCATAATCTACATGTTAGTGCTATGGTTGGTTAGGTTTTCCACCTTTAAGATTCGATGTTAGATTTAATCTATTGTTTTATTAAAGAGAATCTCGTTTAATTCATAACTTATTTGTTTTAATTCCGAATTAGTCCGTTCAAATTGCAATGGATTTATAATAACATGAACTACATATTAGTATTAATGTTTTCTTTATCAAAATCTCTAGAATTTCATAATTTAGATCTAACTTGATTAATAACTGTGCAACTAGATTTATAAATAAAATATTATTGATTTCTCCTTTAGTTTTCTAAATTTAAATGTAATTTAGCCTAAGTCACTTTTGAATATCTATAAAAATTATTTTATCCTATATATATGATTTTATATAGTTAAAACAAATGAGACCTATAATTTTCTGTTTTATACAACAAAATCTTTCAGTAGAGGTATCTTTTCAACTATAGCTTCGATTAGCGTGCTTTTCGCGTCTGTGTGTTCGTAGAACGCGTAGAATCTCTTCGAAACCTTTTTACTTGTTGTTTCACTTGTTTGGTGTACTATTCTGATTTAGTTCTATTGGTTGCTTCGTGTATGGTTGCATGGATGCTTATGTGGTGCTTTATAATCATGTCCAGTCGGTGAGATTTACGTGGTGATCAAGAAGCGGTTCATTGAAGGTTTGGATTTGAAGAAGGATCTAAGTTAAGGCAAGTATAGCATGGGATCATCCTTGTTACCTAATCACTTTTAAAGCACTTAAATCACTATGCATGTGTTTCTTGTTAAGGATGCCTTAGAAATTGATCTTGTACCTTGTCGCCTATGGTTTTGCATTGGGTAGTTATTGCTAGTGCTCAACATAAACTATGATCTTGTAATTTGATTAATGGAAATGTAATAACATTAAAAGATGACTTTTTAGTAACATAATGAAAGAGGGCTAGAGCCTTGGGCTATCTTTTGGTGCTCTAGTTTCTCTGCATAAGGACTTATCTGTAAGCGAACATCCGGGACTTACAGTGCAGCTGTGAGGGCTACATGGCTCTGGCTTTAGTCATATAAGAGGACCTTTTCTAGCTTGTTAGAGGTTACCCGAAAGGGCGCAAAAGGGGTGTTTCTCGGGTTGGGTGTAGTGCGGCTTCTGTCCTTATGTGTATAGGCTGCGTGTCATTATGCCATACGGAAGGGGAGCTCTACATTCGCAGGTTACAGAAACCTAGCGGCCCTAACTTGTTAGACGAACCTTGGAAAGACTTCATAGTGAAACTTAACTGTCCAATGGGGAGTCATGACCTCGGACTTTTGGGGATCACGACTCACAGTGAAAGTGTACAACCTCTGCAGAGTGTAAAACTGGTATATCAGCCGTGCTCACGGACACGAGCGGCCTTAGACCCTTACGGAATAGATGATCACTATTGAACTGTAATATGCTTATGTTTTTGCTATTCATTCTTTATATTACCTGATCATATGTTGATTCTGGGATTAAAGACAACTTGATGCTACTCATATGCTAAAACTTTGCCAACTAAAAGCTACATGTAGTTAAACCCGTGTCATGCCTCTTGAGCCTCATGAACCCCGTGTTATGCTTGTTGAGTTCGACATGGACTCACCCTTGCTATTTCCCCCACATCTCAGGAAGGGTACGAGACTGCTAGATTCTGGAATTGTTAGGCATGTGATCAACCAGTCAAGTTGATCCTGGAGTGAAGGTTACACCCGGTGTTTGGAGTTGTCTTGCCGCTGTGTTGCTCTCTAAGGTTATATCTTATACTATTGTGTTATGTTTAATAAGCATTTGTCTTTTGATATTACACTTATCTGCAGCTATATGTGAGATTTGACCTCTTTATTTCACATGTAGTATATATCTGGTTTTGTCCTTAAAACTGGGTGTGACAATCATCATCATCCTAAGTTAACAACATAACAAGTAACCATTTATTCTGTGAGTTTTCCGGGCCGTTCGTGACCGTGAGCACGGCTGTTATAACAGTTTTTAACACTCTGCAGAGGTTGTGCATCTTTACCCATGAGTCATGTTGCCCAAATGCCTGGGACCCGTTGACCTCCTAACACTCCCAAGGTGAGCAGGCAGGGTACACTATGAAGCCTTCCATAAGTCTCTCTAACATGTTAGGGCCGTGAGGTTTCCTCGGCAGGCAGATGTAGGAACCCCCTTTCTATGGCACAAATCCTTCACGGCTATACACATAAGAACAGGGGCAGTCCTATACCCAAAGTGGCAAGCCCCTCTTGCGTCATAAAGGTAACCTCTAACAAGCTAGAAAAGATCCTATTACTGAGCTAAAGTCAGAGCCATGTGACTCTCACGGTTGCACTGTCAATCCTAGCTTTTGCTGACAGATAAGTCCTTACGGAGGGTTTAGCGCAACATGATCAAAGTCATTTGCACCTTCACCCTATGGATCAATTGTCATAAAGCATGTTCTACCTTTTGTTCCATAGAACCATTAACTATTGTATAGATCAGGTTCAGTTAGAGCACCAGTAATCTACCCATGTGCAATTAGCCCGTAGGAGTCAAGGAGCATGACATTAAATACTAGGAAGTCCTTATGGTTGTCAAAATTAAATACATGCAAAATGAGTAGATGATTAATGTGAATAGGACATCAAGGTAGGCCCATGCTATACTTGCCTTGGTTCACAGAGTCCTGCTGGTCTTGCTGTTCCTCAAAGAAATCCGGGTTCCCGAAGTACTCCTCGTCGTCTGTACTCGATCACAGCACATATTCCAAAGACAATCATGCAAGCAAACAAATCCTATGGTTAGAACAGTACACTAGCAGTAAATAAAACAAGATAAAAGGTTTATGAAAATCATCTACGTCACGCTATGATCACATAGACGCGAAGTTCATGGAAATCGGAGCCAGAACGTGATAGTTACGACTTAAACAAGTTCTCCTATAGCTACTGAACTAATTAAACTTAACCATAAAATTTAAATACTGCAAACATGTCTAATAGTAGCCTTATCGCGTAGATTATGAAATTACGAACCTAACGCAAGTTAAACGGGTCAATTCGGAGCTAAAACAAGGATTTTATAAGCAAAATAGTGCAGTGGCAATTCTGTAAATAAGTTGAACTCATTTCGTAAACAAATAAATCAAAATTTGGTTTTTAAATCTGACCGTGGACTGTGCACAGAATTATGAAGAATCCGAGGGGCTCTTTAACAAATTGACCCGCGAAGGGGTATTGATCATTTCTAGCCATTGGATTTGGAACAGACGGCGCAGATTAGATTAGAGGGGGAGCGGCTGGCCGGAGGGGAAGGTGGACGCGGCAGCGCAGCCATTGTTGACAGTGAGGAGGTCACCGGAGTGATCGAATCGGGCGCTACAAGCCTCGGTTTGATGAACCCAGGGTACCGAGAGGAAGCGGAGACGAAGGCGACCTCGCGCCGAGCCCTTTGTGTGGCTGGGGACGGGCTTGCACAGCACTCGCCATGGCCGGCGGTAGAAGGAGCTTGCCGGCGCACGTGGATACGGCACTAACGGCCATGTTTCGCGAAGATGAAGACATGGGGAGATGATGAGCTCACCAAGGCGAAAAACGGAGGCGGAGGTGGCTCAGGGACGACGGGCGACGCGGAGGGGCGGACGGGGAGCTCCGACAGATCGCGGCACTGTGGTTGTGGGCGCTCGTGAGTGGAACTGGAGCGGGAAACAGCAGGGGAAGGCGGCGACGGGTCTACGTTCCCCTTTAAAGAGCCCGAGACGCGGGGGGGGAAGGGGGAAGACGCTCCCACGATGCGAGCGGAGGTGGGCGTGGGCGGCGGTTTCGCCCGGCCGCGCACGACGCGCAACTGGCAAGAGGTTGACGGCAGCGCCAACAGGCGGGCCTGGGCTGCCAGGGACAGACAACGACGGAGAGCGAAGGCGGGCTTCGCGTGGCTTCACAGGCCGGCCCAAGAAAGAGAAAGGGGAGGAGTGAGCGAGTTGGGCCGGTGGCGTGGGCGAGGAGGGATCGGGCCGCGGGAGAGAGCAGCAGGCTGAACTGGGCCGCCGGGGCTGGAAGTGAGTTAGGGAAGGAAATCTTTTTTTAAAAGGATTTTTCAAATGGTTTTGAAATCCCCTTTTGATTTTGGTCGAAACCACTCATCTCAAAAGTAAGAATGCAGAAGCATGTATGCACAAACATGTAGCTAGACCTTATAGTTTATTTTAGTTTCATAAAAATTATTATTTCCTATATTTGAATGCACACATCATGGCACAAATAAATCAAATTTAGCTATTTGGAAAGAATGCAAATTTTAGGGTGTTACACTTCAGTTCTTAGTTAAGGTTTTGTTTGTTTACTCCCTCACCTCAAAATACTTGATTTTTTTATTAGAATATGTTAGTGCTTGTTAAAATTACTCATATATACCCTTATTTATTGAAGAAGAACCTAGCTAATTACCAGCAATACGTCGCTATAATTAAAAGGAATGCATATATGTATGGAGGCCGCAATAGCGCAGGCAGTGCTAATTACATGGAATAGAGGTGGGATGTGGACATGGACCAAACTAGTGCCTGGCTATAAGATCTAAAAAACTATCAAGTTTTCTGGGACGACAAATTTTGAACCATAAACATAAAGCTTTCTAGGATGGTGACAATACTAAATTATGCAAAGATAGTTTTGACAAATTGTGCCTTCTCATCCAAAAATAAAAATAAATATGACTACAAGGGATGGGCCCACAAAGGGAACCGTGAGGATACAACATATTCATAATGTCCAGTAGGAATGAGCACTATTTTGTAAAACTATGAAGGCGCATGCCCTCAACTAATTTTTGGTCTAGGTCCGCCCTGGCTGGAATGAAGAGTTAGCGAGAGAAAAAAAAAAATGAACTTGAGTGTTTGCCTAAACGGTCATTGCATCTGTTTAAATACTATATAAATGCTACATAATAGTACGTCATTTTTATTTAATCAGCTGTTTATTTCATTTAAATGGATGTTTAGTTTGAATAATAACTAAACATGTAGGTGGTTGTTCATCGTTTAGGAACCACACCGCTACAAACTGAAGTGAAATAAATAAACGTGTTAGTTCTGAGTTAGATTTGGGCTAATTTCAGACTGAGAGACCTTAGTTGGGCCTTTTTTTTCTAGTGGACATCCCCATATCCTTGTAGTACAGTTTTCATGCCCATCAGGCCATCATTATGTAATGAAGCTTTGTTGTTTTCATGTGAATTTTGGGCTTGACATGAAAGTGCAGCTCATTAGGGTGTCCTTGTACTTTATTTCTTCTTAAAAATGACATTTTCAGAATCTGTTTGGTTGTCCTATAACAGCACACTTGCTTTCTGCTGCCCATTAAAAAACAATGACAAATGCCAATGAAAATTTAATTTTGTAATTACTCGGAGATGCACATACACAAGTGAAGTGACTACATATATACACACCACTTCACACGTCTATCATCACTACTCTCTCAGTTTTTCTTTTATATATGTCATATTAGATTTATGTTTTTAGATTCACTATAAAAATTCTATCATAATATATAACTCATATGATATAAAACTAAGTATTTTTTTGAAATGAATGGTCAAAGATAGTAATGTTTGGCTTAGGAGAAATTTAATGTGACATGTAAAAATGAAAGGAGAGAGAGTATGTTGCTTTTAGCATTATTTCTACGCACATAATCGTTACTAATTGGTTCTATCATTAATTCTTTCGCAGCGCTGTTCGTTACAAGCAGAAGTGAAATAGTTGCACATCTTAGTTCAGAGTTCAGCTTGGGCCAATTTCATGCACACAATCGCTCAGACTCAAGCCATAGTTGGGCTTACAGAGTGAACATTAACATGTAGTAGTGCAGTTTTCAAGCCCATTTTGAACAGAAGTTTGTTATTTTCAGTTGAAATTTTGTGCTTGAGATGGGCCCTCGTGAACATGGCTTTGTATTTTTCCCTTAAAAGTGACTTTTTAAAAAAAAATGTTTGGTTTAACATCACATGCGTTACGAATGAGCTGCTACCTATAGAACTACTAATAAATATTAGACCCTGTTTAGATCTTTGGAATTGAAATTCATTCCAATACTCACAATTTATGCAGACATACTTGTATTTGTATATACTGTTGTCAGCCTCATGAGGGAAATACTATATACTGTAGCACTGCTGTAGGTGAGTGAGTCGAAAAGCATGGTAAGTGCAGAGCAGAAACAGAGCATGAGGATCGACAGAATCCCTTTCTATTTCTCACCACATCAATTTAAGAGAAACTTATATCTAAACTTTGGAAAGTTTTAGAATATAAAATTCCAAGCTAAATAGTCTAGTCCACAAAATATGTTTCAATTTTTTAAATGAAACAATCGAAGGGCGTTAGAGAAAATTTAATGCATCCTTTCTTTTCTACCAGGCCATGGAAAATTGCAAATACACACCACTCCACACGCATATCATTGTCACATCACTAGTATCATTATTCTTTTGCAACACAATTTGGTACGTACGATGTTCTTGTAGTTAGAGGGTTCTGAAAGCTCCCACTTGAAGCGTCCAACAACTCCCAAAATCATGTGATAGTTAAATTTGTTTCTTGAATTTTACTACGGTACGATCATGCAGGATATGTGCGATCCGAATGCACATTTTATTTTTGGAAGCGCATTAGTTAGGCTTCCTAATATGGAAAATGCGCACGGCCAGCTGCTTTTTTTTGGGGGGGGGGGGGTGCGGGGGACGTGGAACGGAGCGTGCCCACAGGCCGCAGCCGAACTCCCAGCACTTGCTTGGAGTAGGCAATTGAAGTACCCTTCTTCCTCAGGCAAACAATACATACCACCAAATAGGATCTACCAATCTCACAGAAGTCACGCAGGAGGCATACTAGTTCTGGACTTTAATCAGATGCATATGCATGCAAGTATCAAACAAACATTCAGTCACTAGATCGGATCTACCGATCAACACCATTAGGTAACTTTACATCAAACAGGTAGATTTTGTGATTCTGGAACATTTTTTCACCTCTTATCTCCTCCCCAGTTCATTTTCACATCATGTTGTTTCGTGAGAAACAAAATTACCAAATGTTCCCTGAACATTCAGTTGATTACTGTCACCTTGCTACTGTCACCTGATTACTGCTGCATTCAGTTGAAAAGAAGTCACAGACTGTTCCTGAACGTTCGGTCTAGTGGAGATGCTCTATCTTAGATCTGGTTTTGATATCTCCTTGATTCATTCTAATCATTTCGTTGGCATCCAAACTAATCCCAGCAATGGATATCCACAAATCAGCTTCAAATTGTTTTTTTATTCAGGACTAACAATATATCAAACCTAGTCTTGTATAAGATATAAAAACACTTTTGTTTGATTGTATTCATGGTTTCAAATATGCCATGGCAGACACCTGTTCTCATCATAGGGTTTTCATGGGCAAGTGTGTTGGTATTGTCTCATATGTAGTCCCATGCAGTGCCACATAATTATGAGACGACTTAAAATGTAACAAGTACAATGGACAGTCTTTTAAGTTGTCTCATAATAATTCTAGAGTCTTTAATTTGTGGATACAACAATGCAATGTTTGTGAGTTGCATGAAAACAACCATTTGTATAATGGTGTGTAAGTTGTCTCATATTCCTAAATTTTAGTGTAACACCCAAATTTTAGGAGTAACAAATTTTAAATAATTTAGAGAAAGGGAATTAAAATTTTGAAAACTATTTGGTAATGCATTCATGTTGTTGCATTTATTTTATTTTGTGGTGTGGATATATTTGTTTTATTTGATTTGGTTTAGGAAAATTTGATTTGAAAATGTGTTTGGAAAATTAGAAAAGAAAAGAAACAAAAGAAAAAAAAAAGAAAACAACTTACCTTCTTACCTTCTCGGCCCGAAGGCCGTCGGAAGGCCTGCTCTCCCGCCCAGCGCCGCAGCGGCCCAGTACAGCGTCGCAGTGGCCCAGCAGCCGAGCCCGCCCAGCCGCGCCTTCTCTCCTTGCTTCGCTGACAGGTGGGGCCCGGTGGTCAGTCGTCTTCCTCCTCTCGTGCTCGAGCCGGACTCCGAACCGGAGGACCACCGCCGTAGCGGCAACGGGTTCTTCGGGATTTCCTACCCGAACACGGCCAATAGAAGCCATAAATAGGATGCCTTGATCTTCCTATATCCGTTTTTCATCTAAACCGTGAACACTACCGCAAGGAATCGAAGGTTTAGGGTTGAGGTGGTTGGAGGTGACGGTTGCTCGCGGGTGGAGTCGTTGGGTGGATTCGGGGCTGACTTCGTGGCATTGGTGAGACCACATTCTTCTCCTCTTTAGTTCTAGGCTATTCCTTTGGGTGGAGGTGGTCCTAATCGTGGTTTTGAAGCTCGCCGATGGTGCGGCAATGGCGCCGCCGCCCCTAGTTGCCGTGCGTCGCGTGTGGTTCACGTGGTTGGTTTTTCTTAGCGTATTTGAGTTCGCGCGAAGTTTCTCTTTCCGTAGGATCAAACGCGGGCTTGAATGGTGGTCTCGGTGGGGAGAACCGCCATCGCCGGCCATGGAAGGGCCGCCGGCCATGGGGGAGCCGCCGGCCGGACTTGAGGTAGGTGACCGCATGAGCACTGTAGACTCGATGATGAACACGAGCCGTCCAAATCGAGATCAACGGCCCAGATTAGAACTTACCCCTTCATGAGTAAATTTGTTAAAGAGACCCTCAGCTTTTTAGTAATCAACCCGCGGTCCGTAGCGTAAAACTGAAAGTACGTTTTCGTGTTTTGAAAGCGTATTCTCTCTCGGTTAAGTCAAAAATACGTTTTCAGATAATTACAGTTTTGCCACTAGAATTGTTTTGGTCATAAAATCTTCATTTTAACTCCGATTTGATCCGTTCAAATTGCGTTAGGTTCGTATTTGCGAGCTCTACATGTTAGTGTAGTTGTACAGTCAGTTTTGATAATTTATTTTTCGAGTTTATAATTTAGTATTTATTTATCTATAGGAAATCTTAGAAAATTCATAACTTATACGTTTTAACTCCGAATTTGGTGATCTTTGCGTCTGTGTGATCGTAGAAACGTGTAGAAGAGTTTTATAAACTTTTATTACTAATTTGCTACTGTTGGTGTACTGTTCTAATTATATCTCTTGTTTGCTTCGTGTATGTTTGATTGGATGCATGTATGTGTTGATTGATGATCGAATATAGAAGGTGAGCAGTATTTGGACGATTCGGAGTATTACTTTGAGCCAAGTCAGCAGTATCACTTGGAAAGCTTTGATCAAGGCAAGTATAACACAGGACTATCCTTGTGACCTATACATTGAATTATTATACATACGCATGTGCTTACCTTGACAACCTTAGAGATTATAACTTAGTGATTGTTATCTTGATTCCTTGTCAACCTTGAGAATGCATATGGGTAGCTATTGCTAGTGCTTAAACTAAGAACAATGATCTTGTAATTTGATTAATGGATTAAGCAATCAACCTTTAAGATGATTCTATTACTGTTAAAAGGGGCTAGAGCATGTGTATTATTTTGATGCTCTGGTTTCTCTCCATAAGGACTTATCTGTACATGACCATCCGGGATATACAGTACAGCTGTGAGGGCTATATGGCTCTGGCTTTAGTTGTTCAAGAGACCTTTTCTAGCTTGTTAGTGGTTACCTTAAATGGCGTAAGAATGGCTTGCCACTTTGGGTGTAGTGCGAGCCCCTGGCCTAGTGTGTATAGGCTGCGGTTGTTGTGCCACAGGGAAGGGGGTTCTACATCTGCCTGCCGAGTGAATCTAATGGCCCTAACTTGTTAGACGAACTTTTGAGTGGCTTTATATGGTTCTCGGGTGTTTGGGCTTGATCTCCCCACTCATTTGGAAATCATGACTTACAGTGAAAGTGTACACCTCTGCGCAGAGTTAAAAACTGGTATACTAGCCGTGCTCACGGATACGAGCGGCCTTGGAACATCTACAGAATAGATGATTATCATTTGCTATATCATGTTTAATTATTGTTGATTATTATTATGCTCATGTTAATGCTATTCGTTATCATTATTACAATTGATCATTGGTTCTTAATGGGAAGTGGTTTATCTTGATGCTACTCAATTGCTAATATATGATTAAAAGCTAAATGCAGTTAAACAGTGTCTAGCCTTTTTGAGCCTCATGAACCCTGTGTTATATTTGTGGAGTTCGACATGGACTCACCCTTGCTATTTCCACCATAACAGATGAAGATATAGAGGAAGATTATCGGAATGAGTACTAGTCTTGGTGTCAACCAGTCAACCGTGTCCCTGTGTGGAGTTTCCGCTGAAGATTTATTATTAGTTATTATTATCTATCGTTCAAGACTATGTCTTAAATACTTATTCGTTATGTAATAAGCACTGTGATGATACTTTGTAATTTGTCAACTTATGTGTGCGACTGTTTCCTGGGGCGCACATGAGTCTTTTATACATCCTATTTTTGTCCTTAAAAATGGGTGTGACAGATTGGTATCAGAGCCGTGTTGACTGTAGGACGCGAGCCTAGTTAGAATGGTCGTTAATAGCCTTCATATTTCACTTAATTCATGCTTCCTCTTTTCACCTTGTTAATTACTAAAGTTTTATGCTTCCTCTACTTTATTCTATTGCGAAAATACATTGATTCTATCTAATCTATGTCTAAATCTTATAGATGCCTCCTCATACTCGTCTGTCAGCTGCACAGTACGTTGCTCGTTTTAAACCTCAGGAGCCGTATGAAGATGGTGATCAAGAGTTATCTGATGCTGAGTCAAGAGTTGGTGATACACCAATGGAGGATGTAGTTATGGGGTGGACTACGAAGTTTCATATCATGGTTCCTAAAGCTGATGCTTTCTTCCATGACATGTTGACAAGAACATTGGACAACTACTACTACGACTGGGAAGCTACGTTGGAGTATCATAGTGCAGAGTATAGTCATCCATGGATGGATTCCTATTGGGAAACAGAGTTATGGGTTAAGAAAAGGGATCCTACCACTAAGGAGCCTAAGGTGGAGTCAAAGTTCATTACCAGAGTGAGCCGGGCAACCGTGGAGACAAGTATGGAGGATGTCGCTTTTAATGCATTTGTTTACTACCATGGTCTACGCTCGGACAAGACGTTAAAGGGTGCACTTCGGCATTTTCCTTGTTTCTTACATGACAAGGGTATTTGGACCGTGCCGCCTGCAGATGATTCCTCCTTGACTTTACAAGCTACGGTGGGATTAGCTCGTGAATTGGCTCTCCATGAGGTGGATTTGAAGGATGAGTTGCTGAAGGAAAAAGAACTTAAGGAGCAAGCTTATAAGGAGATTGACCAATTAAGGGCGGAGTTAGGTCATCCCAAGATTTATGAGAAGCTTAATTAGGAAATAGGAAAAATCCCTATGTAATAGGAACGATAGTAGTTGCGAGTTAATTTTAAGTTTGGTTTGTTTTAAGAATCAGTTTGTGGTGTGAACAATTGTGTGATTGATGAATTGTTATTATGATAATGTGTGATTTGGATCTTTGTAATGTGTGCTGGAGTTTTGTAGACATGCCTACAAGTTCCATGGTTAAGAATATTAAGTTTGATCAAAATATATTAGTTGAATATGAGGTTAACTTAGTTCTGTCCTTTGCTGATTTTTGGATCAGTCTGGGATGTTTTAGAAATAACTTAAAATCCGTTCATGAGAAATTTAAGAAATTTTACTGGGAATAATTAGACTTTTATATCTTTCCAACCCCACAAGAATCACTTTAATATCTATTATAAGTTAAGAGATATACTTGTTCCAAGTTGGAGTTACTGCACAGTCTGGAATTCAGAAACAGTTTCGGTTAAGTTCAGTTTTTGGCCAATTTATTGACAGAATCAGAAAAAGTGTTGTGAACAAAAGTTGTAGATAATTTTGTAAGCTTTCCAACCATGTAAAGATCATCTGAATTGGACGTCTGTAGTTCGAGATATGACAGTTTTACTGAGTTGCTGAAATTGGAGTTCGTCCAGAAAAATCAGATTTTGCTTATCTATTGAATACATCACCTCGGATCGTACTGAACTTTAAATTCTGTGTTTTTGGAAACAGATATCAGGCAGAGGTCGTGGCAGAGGTCGTGGAGGTGCTAACCTACCCATTACTATGGAGGAACTCATGCAAACTCAGAACCAGATGATGCAGATGTTTATGCAGCACATGCAGAACAATCCCCCTGCAGGAGGACCACCGCCTGTGCAAGTGAGGGATAAGCGTGGGGAATTTTTGAAGGGACGCCCTCCAGTGTTTTCTCATCCTGCTGATCCTTTAGAGGCAGATGATTGGGTGAGGGCAGTGGAAAAACAGCTGGATATAGCCCAATGCAATGATATGGAGAAGGTGTTATATGCATCTGGTCAGTTACAGGGGACAGCTCAGACTTGGTGGGAGTCGTATCAAGCTGCACGCCCTGAGAATGCTCCTCCTATCACTTGGAATGAGTTTGTTAGAGATTTTCGAGCTCGTCATATTCCTGAAGGTATAATTGAGCTGAAGCAGGAAGAATTCAGAAACCTTAGGATGGGACAGATGAGCGTTAGTGAATATCATGATAGATTTACCCAGTTGGCTCGCTATGCTCCTAATGAAGTGAGGGAAGATGCAGACAGACAGCGTCTTTTCTTGAAGGGAATTTATTATGATCTTCGCTTGCAGTTGAAGGGGAACAACTATGTTAGTTTTCAAGAGCTGGTAAATAAAGTTATTGTGCTTGATAATGAGCGCAGAGAGATGGACAGGAAGAGGAAAATGAAGGTACAAGGCTCAGGAAGCAACAACCGTCAGCGCACTAATTCTCAGCATGGTTTTCATCAGAAGTTTCAAGGACCGGTTAGCCAATGGAATCGCAATCCGAATCAGAGGTGGTCCCAGAATTGGCAAAGTAATCAGTCACAACAGCGTTCATCATATTCACAGCGTCAACAGTATCAGCAGACTGGGCAACAGACTCCTCGTACTGGAAATACCAATGTTACCCCCATGAAGAATAGTGCTCCCAGCACGCCTACTAGATGCTTTGCCTGTGGTAAAGAGGGGCATATGTCTTATCATTGTCCTGAGAAGCAGAACCAGCAGACCCCTCAGAGCCAGAAGAGCAACCAGAGGCAATCTAGTACTGGAAGGGTGAATCACGTGTCTTCTGATACAGTTCATGATGCACCAGAAGTTATGATTGGTACGTTCAATGTACATTCCACTCCTGCAACTGTTCTTTTTGACTCTGGAGCATCTCATACATTCATATCCAACATTTTTGTTAAAATGCATAGTATACCCATGCTAGCTATGAAAGAACCTCTCTTAGTAAATTCACCTGGAGGTACCATGCAAACCAGTAATTGTTGTCTTCCAATTAGTATGGTATTAAGGGGGGTAGAGTTTAAGATAACTCCTATAGTGTTGAGGACATCTGGTATTGATGTGATATTGGGTATGGACTGGATGAAGCAAAATCAGGCAGAGATTCAGTGTCAGCAAAAAGTGGTAGTTGTGACTGCACCTAATGGAGATAAAATCAATGTGGATGTAGCAGTGCAGAAGCAACCAACCGCTGTGGTGAATCAGCTTGAAGATACTATTAAGGAGAATTCAGTGATTGAGGAATTTCCGGATGTCTTCCCTGATGAATTGCCAGGTATGCCACCTGACCGAGACATTGAATTTCTTATTGAATTACTTCCTGGAACTGCACCTATAGCCAAACGACCATATAGGATGGGAGTAGATGAATTAGAAGAACTTAAGAAACAAATTAAAGAATTACAAGATAAAGGTTTTATTCGACCTAGTTCATCACCTTGGGGAGCACCAGTTATTTTTGTTGATAAGAAAGATGGCGGTCAGAGGATGTGTGTTGATTATAGATCACTAAATGAGGTAACTATCAAGAATAAGTATCCTTTGCCCAGGATTGATGACTTGTTTGATCAGTTGAGAGGTGCTTGTGTGTTCTCTAAGATTGATTTACGTTCTGGTTATCATCAGTTGAAGATTCGTGTTTCTGATATTCCAAAGACAGCTTTTACTACAAGGTATGGATTGTATGAGTATACTGTTATGTCATTTGGATTGACCAATGCACCTGCATACTTTATGTACATGATGAATAAGGTGTTTATGGAATATTTGGATAAGTTTGTGGTGGTATTTATTGATGATATACTGGTATTTTCCAAGACGGAGGAAGAGCACGCTGAACATTTGAGGTTGGTATTGCAGAAACTTAGAGAACATAAACTGTATGCGAAGCGAAGTAAATGTGAGTTTTGGTTGAAGGAAGTTTCTTTCCTTGGTCATATTGTTTCTAATGGAGGGATATCAGTGGATCCAGGTAAAGTAAAGGATGTATTAAATTGGAAACCACCTATTGATGTTAGCGAGATTCGTAGTTTCTTGGGATTAGCTGGATATTACAGACGATTCATTGAAGGGTTTTCTAAACTTGCTAAACCTATGACATCTCTGTTAGAGAAGAATGCCAAGTTTGTGTGGTCAGATAAATGTCAAGCTAGTTTTGAGGAATTGAAGAAGAGGTTGACTACAGCGCCTGTTTTGGTTTTGCCAGATTTGAGTAAGAAGTTTTCTATTTATTGCGATGCTTCTCGTCAAGGTTTGGGATGTGTTCTTATGCAAGAAGGCAGAGTTGTGGCTTATGCATCTAGGCAGTTGAGAAAGCATGAGTTGAATTATCCTACACATGATTTGGAGTTAGCAGCTGTAGTTCATGCTTTAAAAATTTGGAGACATTATTTAATTGGACATAAGAGTGATATATACACTGATCATAAGAGTTTGAAGTATATTTTCACTCAGTCAGATCTGAATTTGAGGCAACGTAGATGGTTAGAGTTGATTAAGGATTATGATATTGAGATACACTATCATCCTGGTAAGGCTAATGTAGTAGCTGATGCTCTTAGTAGGAAAAGTTATGCCAATGAGATACGGACATTATCTATGACTAGTGAGTTATGTGCTGAATTTGAATATTTGAATTTGGGCATTGTTACTAATACAATGGAATTAGTGATAGAGCCTACCTTAGAGCAAGAAATTTACAAGGGTCAGTTGAAGGATGAGAAACTAAAGAAGATAGCGGAAGATATAGTGATTGGTAAGTCACCAGGTTTTCGGATGGATGATAATGGAATTTTGTGGTTTGGAAAGAGGCTGTGTGTACCTGAGGATCAAACTGTTAGACAAGCAATTCTTCGCGAAGCTCATGAGTCAGCTTATTCTATTCATCCTGGTAGTACTAAGATGTATTTGGATCTGAAACAGAAATATTGGTGGGTTGGATTAAAGCGAGATGTGGCTGAGTATGTGGCATTGTGTGACACTTGTCAGAGGGTGAAAGCAGAGCATCAGAGACCTGCTGGATTGTTGCAACCAATGAAGATTCCTGAATGGAAGTGGGAAGAAGTTGGTATGGACTTTATAGTGGGGTTACCTCGTACTCAGAAAGGTTATGACTCTATTTGGGTGATAGTAGATCGATTAACCAAAGTTGCTCATTTTATACCCGTTAAGACTACTTACCGTGGACCAAAATTGGCAGAGTTGTATATGGAGAGGATAGTATGTTTGCATGGAGTTCCAAAGAAGATTGTATCTGATCGAGGATCGCAGTTTACGTCGCATTTTTGGAAAGCTGTGCATGAATCATTGGGAACAAAATTGAATTTTAGTACAGCATATCATCCACAGACAGATGGACAGACTGAAAGGACCAACCAGGTATTAGAGGATATGTTGAGAGCTTGTGCATTGCAATATGGAACTAGTTGGGATAAGAGTTTGCCTTATGCAGAATTTTCTTACAATAATAGTTATCAACAGAGTCTTAAGATGGCACCGTTCGAAGCTTTGTATGGACGTAAGTGTAGAACTCCATTGTTTTGGGATCAGACAGGTGAATCTCAGATGTTTGGTACAGATGTTCTTAGAAACGCAGAAGATCAAGTGCGAGTGATTCGTGAGAATTTGAGAGTAGCGCAGTCTCGTCAGAAGAGTTATGCTGACAATAGAAGAAGAGATTTAGTTTTTGAGGTAGGTGATTATGTCTATTTGAAGGTGTCACCGATGAGAAGTGTGAAGAGGTTTAACATGAAAGGTAAACTAGCACCAAGGTATGTTGGACCATTTAAAGTTATTACCAGACGTGGGGAAGTTGCTTATCAATTAGAGTTGCCTGAGAATTTATCTGGAGTACATGATGTGTTCCATGTTTCACAACTTAAGAAGTGTTTACGTGTGCCTGAGGAGCAGATACCTTTAGAAGAGTTGACTGTTAAAGAAGATCTTACCTATGAAGAGTTTCCGATTAAGATTTTAGAGACTGCTGAGAGAGTTACTCGAAGTCGGATTATTAAGATGTGTAAAGTACAGTGGAATCGATATTCAGAGGCAGAGGCAACTTGGGAAAGAGAGGATGAATTGAGGAAATCATATCCGCAGTTGTTTGAGTAAGCAGTTCAGTCTCGAGGACGAGATTCTTTTAAGGGGGGTAGAATTTGTAACACCCAAATTTTAGGAGTAACAAATTTTAAATAATTTAGAGAAAGGGAATTAAAATTTTGAAAACTATTTGGTAATGCATTCATGTTGTTGCATTTATTTTATTTTGTGGTGTGGATATATTTGTTTTATTTGATTTGGTTTAGGAAAATTTGATTTGAAAATGTGTTTGGAAAATTAGAAAAGAAAAGAAACAAAAGAAAAAAAAAAGAAAACAACTTACCTTCTTACCTTCTCGGCCCGAAGGCCGTCGGAAGGCCTGCTCTCCCGCCCAGCGCCGCAGCGGCCCAGTACAGCGTCGTAGTGGCCCAGCAGCCGAGCCCGCCCAGCCGCGCCTTCTCTCCTTGCTTCGCTGACAGGTGGGGCCCGGTGGTCAGTCGTCTTCCTCCTCTCGTGCTCGAGCCGGACTCCGAACCGGAGGACCACCGCCGTAGCGGCAACGGGTTCTTCGGGATTTCCTACCCGAACACGGCCAATAGAAGCCATAAATAGGACGCCTTGATCTTCCTATATCCGTTTTTCATCTAAACCGTGAACACTACCGCAAGGAATCGAAGGTTTAGGGTTGAGGTGGTTGGAGGTGACGGTTACTCGCGGGTGGAGTCGTTGGGTGGATTCGGGGCTGACTTCGTGGCATTGGTGAGACCGCATTCTTCTCCTCTTTAGTTCTAGGCTATTCCTTTGGGTGGAGGTGGTCCTAATCGTGGTTTTGAAGCTCGCCGATGGTGCGGCAATGGCGCCGCCGCCCCTAGTTGCCGTGCGTCGCGTGTGGTTCACGTGGTTGGTTTTTCTTAGCGTATTTGAGTTCGCGCGAAGTTTCTCTTTCCGTAGGATCAAACGCGGGCTTGAATGGTGGTCTCGGTGGGGAGAACCGCCATCGCCGGCCATGGAAGGGCCGCCGGCCATGGGGGAGCCGCCGGCCGGACTTGAGGTAGGTGACCGCATGAGCACTGTAGACTCGATGATGAACACGAGCCGTCCAAATCGAGATCAACGGCCCAGATTAGAACTTACCCCTTCGTGAGTAAATTTGTTAAAGAGACCCTCAGCTTTTTAGTAATCAACCCGTGGTCCGTAGCGTAAAACTGAAAGTACGTTTTCGTGTTTTGAAAGCGTATTCTCTCTCGGTTAAGTCAAAAATACGTTTTCAGATAATTACAGTTTTGCCACTAGAATTGTTTTGGTCATAAAATCTTCATTTTAACTCCGATTTGATCCGTTCAAATTGCGTTAGGTTCGTATTTGCGAGCTCTACATGTTAGTGTAGTTGTACAGTCAGTTTTGATAATTTATTTTTCGAGTTTATAATTTAGTATTTATTTATCTATAGGAAATCTTAGAAAATTCATAACTTATACGTTTTAACTCCGAATTTGGTGATCTTTGCGTCTGTGTGATCGTAGAAACGTGTAGAAGAGTTTTATAAACTTTTATTACTAATTTGCTACTGTTGGTGTACTGTTCTAATTATATCTCTTGTTTGCTTCGTGTATGTTTGATTGGATGCATGTATGTGTTGATTGATGATCGAATATAGAAGGTGAGCAGTATTTGGACGATTCGGAGTATTACTTTGAGCCAAGTCAGCAGTATCACTTGGAAAGCTTTGATCAAGGCAAGTATAACACAGGACTATCCTTGTGACCTATACATTGAATTATTATACATACGCATGTGCTTACCTTGACAACCTTAGAGATTATAACTTAGTGATTGTTATCTTGATTCCTTGTCAACCTTGGGAATGCATATGGGTAGCTATTGCTAGTGCTTAAACTAAGAACAATGATCTTGTAATTTGATTAATGGATTAAGCAATCAACCTTTAAGATGATTCTATTACTGTTAAAAGGGGCTAGAGCATGTGTATTATTTTGATGCTCTGGTTTCTCTCCATAAGGACTTATCTGTACATGACCATCCGGGATATACAGTACAGCTGTGAGGGCTATATGGCTCTGGCTTTAGTTGTTCAAGAGACCTTTTCTAGCTTGTTAATGGTTACCTTAAATGGCGTAAGAATGGCTTGCCACTTTGGGTGTAGTGCGAGCCCCTGGCCTAGTGTGTATAGGCTGCGGTTGTTGTGCCACAGGGAAGGGGGGTTCTACATCTGCCTGCCGAGTGAATCTAATGGCCCTAACTTGTTAGACGAACTTTTGAGTGGCTTTATATGGTTCTCGGGTGTTTGGGCTTGATCTCCCCACTCATTTGGAAATCATGACTTACAGTGAAAGTGTACACCTCTGCGCAGAGTTAAAAACTGGTATACTAGCCGTGCTCACGGATACGAGCGGCCTTGGAACATCTACAGAATAGATGATCATCATTTGCTATATCATGTTTAATTATTGTTGATTATTATTATGCTCATGTTAATGCTATTCGTTATCATTATTACAATTGATCATTGGTTCTTAATGGGAAGTGGTTTATCTTGATGCTACTCAATTGCTAATATATGATTAAAAGCTAAATGCAGTTAAACAGTGTCTAGCCTTTTTGAGCCTCATGAACCCTGTGTTATATTTGTGGAGTTCGACATGGACTCACCCTTGCTATTTCCACCATAACAGATGAAGATATATAGGAAGATTATCGGAATGAGTACTAGTCTTGGTGTCAACCAGTCAACCGTGTCCCTGTGTGGAGTTTCCGCTGAAGATTTATTATTAGTTATTATTATCTATCGTTCAAGACTATGTCTTAAATACTTATTCGTTATGTAATAAGCACTGTGATGATACTTTGTAATTTGTCAACTTATGTGTGCGACTGTTTCCTGGGGCGCACATGAGTCTTTTATACATCCTATTTTTGTCCTTAAAAATGGGTGTGACATTTAGCTCATTAGGTGGTTGTTTCGCGAAACAACCCTCTTTCTCTCTCCCCTCTCTCTTTCCTCCACATCAGTAAAATCCTATGTGCCACTGTATGAGATGAAGTATGAGCCCGCTGACGTGTAGCAATATACTTGCCCTAAAGAGGGCGTTGCTCTGGATATTTTCTCGCATGTGTGCGAGCATGTAAATTATGTGCTTGTATTGCCTTCGGGAGGAAAAATCAGTTGATGCACGCTGGTATTGCATAGTTGCATGTTGCATTGGTACTGACAGATTGTTGATCCTCTCTTGATGTTTCTTAATCTGGTCGACTATACACTGTCCCATTTCCATAGTAGTTTCACAAAACAGCTGAATACTGAAAAACGCCAATATAACTGTAAAAGCTTGGGTTGTTGGCCCCAAATTTTCACCGGTGCGCGGGACGAAAGAAGAGGGTCACCCTGATTCCACGAACCTGAGGAAACCAGTAGCAAGATTCTGCTGAGATCTCGTGCCGGCCACGGGTCCTCGAGGGCGGCGGCTGGTACACGCGTCAGAGCCGCTGCTACGGCCACCGATGAATAAACCGGCGTGCGCTCGCGCAACGTGCAGCCGCTTCAATCAACTACTAACCACCATTGGAAACTCATATGTGCTTTCCATGAGTGAAGACAACATATCCAATGGGATTGGAGGCCTAGACTAGGTCAGCCAGCCCCAAACCTACACATGAACACCTTACCAACTACTATATCAAGAAGCTATCCAAGTCCACTAGGACACTACTAGAAACTGGAATTTCCCAAACGGTGCAACCACTGATAGGAAAAAGCAATTTACCAATGTGGAAATTGGAAATCAGTTTTCTTGATGGTAAATTGACAAGAAATAACCGACAGGGATAGAGCGACAAGAAAATTAAAAATTTCCTGATGACCAACCATCAGAAACAATTTTCCTACTTAGGAAAAACACAAATCTTATAGGTCTAGAGTTCTATCTCTATCGTCACAAACCGACAAAAAATTGAGTTGTATCGTCAAGAAAATCTTATTTTTCTAAAGTGGTGATACCATCAAAACAAATGAAAATTTCTCCTATTGACTATTTTTCTGTCCTGTTTTGGCCAATAGAAAAATGTATTGGATGACATTAGAGCTTTATTATATATAATTCACAAAAGTCGGTAGATTTAATAGAACTTTCATGCAAACATTGCACTCAGATATGATTCATGTACCATTGACATTTAACATAATAGATCACTGGTCCAGCATGAATCCAATATGTCCTAGTGTTTACATCAATAACCACATACATAAGATGCCCAAATATTTGGCATCCATCTACCCAAAACAAGTTATTCTTCAAATATTTGGCATCAACATGATGTCCTTGAACACTTGCATCGGCTGTAGTCATTCATCCTCATTGAACAAAACCTGAAGTGGAATATGGTAGAGATCTTACAATGTTGTCTGCCCATTAACATGTCGATTGAGTACAAGGGAAAAATACCCAAGCTGGTGCTACCTACTACGAACAACCTAGCAAGAACAAATATGGTCCTATAAGACCCAATATTCTGTAACTATATACTGCACAAACAAACAATATATATTCTAGCAAGTACGCAATTCTATGGTCTAAGTGCAACTCCTAGAGAATGCATCACATAATTTAGTGCTTATAGCTTTCAAGAATAATGTCACAAATTTGGAGTTCTTGTAATGTAAAGTAAGAAAATGGAAGAAATAAAAAAGATTTACCTTGCCTTGCCTCCTAAAAAGAATATTGTTAATAAATCCAAGATCAACAGTTTCAAAAGAGAACAACAGAAACTAAAGATGCATAGAACTAGACAATTACTAGTAGAAAACTATCTAGCACTTCAGTTCTAAGTTAACTAGACAACACCAAATTTGAGGCTTATTAATTTGAGTCACTAAGGGTTCACCAAAGAAGATCACTTGTGTTGTAGATATGATGGAGTTTGCAATCAGAAACATAGTTTGAGAAGCACGAAGCACGTCAAGGTTCTCGTCGAACCTGCCTGTAGCCTACCCAATTACAAACTCATATTACCTCTGATTCAAGAACTCTTACATTATAGAACTAAAATATAAGAACTCTTAGTTTATAGAGCTAAAATACAGAACACAAAAGAATTGTACAACAACATGTGTATATGTACCATCATAAGCTCCCATTCATATGGTCAAATAATTTATAAGAAAGATAACAAGGTAAAAAATGAGACAGAACCTTGAAAGTGGTGTGCTGTGAACTTTGTAATAATGGGTCTGATTCTACCTCGGTAGATGAAGCCGGATATAAACTATCCTTTATCTAAAAAAAAGAAATGAACAAGCCAGTTGCTTACTTCTTGCGATGAAAGTATTCAAACTTCAACTGTAGTACTCCTAGTGATACACAAAGATGAAACCGTGAGGCTAGTTTGTGGCTAATCAAAATAAATTACTCCTATAGATCGATCAATTGAGAGGATTACAACACACAACTGAATAAAATGCTTCTACCTACTCCGCATATTCAGAGTAGTCAGGACCACTAGATCTACAAATTTAACTGAGAGGGAGGCAAGCATTGCAGAGCTCACTCAATTTCAATGAATACAGAGGGGTAGGGTTCTGTATTGAAAGAAGCCACTTCTAGTTGTAGTTCAATACCAAGGAATTGAAGCTATAATACCAAATCTCAATTCTGTGGACATCCAAACACCAGAATTCAGGAAACCTGACTCCAATTCCCAATTCCTAGCTCCAATATCTACATCCAAATGGGGTGTAAAAAATTACAGGTAAAGGAGACTTATAGGAGATCTACTCAAACAACCTAATCTCTTGTATTATCAGATTTAGGGGAAGACATGCAGCTACCTTCCGGGTGCTTCCATTATTGATGATGGCGTTTCATTTATGCATGTGAAAACAAGCCCCCTCCGGCCTTACACCATTGCATTGCATATGGAGGGCCTCTTTGGTTGGGCTTCCCAACTTGCTTTGGCTTTCAAAAAGCCAAAAGTTAACCTCACCCCCTACTAATTTCACTGGCTGTGGAGTTGGGAACTTCAAAAAACAAAAACTACCCAACTGCCACTGGCTATGAAAATAACGATTGTTTTCCCCCCTATTCCAGTCTGCATCGTCACGTTTCCTCACGAGGTTCTGCCGGCCGCTGCCTCACCAGAGCCGCCCCGAGGCCTGCCGCCACCCCACCGGCGCCACCCGGAGGCCAGGCTCTAGTGGCAAGAGGAAGAAGATCTAGGCCGTGAGGCTGACGAGCAGGGTCAACTCGTAAGTAAGAGAGGGAGGAAGGTTGATGGGGAGGGCTATGGATGACATGTGGGGTTCGCTCGTAAGTGCGATTGCTGACAACAACTTTTTCATAAGCCACAACTGTTCAACCAAACGACTTTCAACTTTTTCATAGTCCACGATCCATAATAGCTTTTCCATAACCCACAACAGCTCACAATAGTTTTTTTTCAGAAGCCACAACTCAACCAAACACATCTGAAGTCTCACATTATGCACGGGTGTAATAGAGTCTTTATCCATAATATAACTATATAATTAGGGTCTTATTTAGTTTGTATGAAACTTGGTTGCATCAGAGGTACATCATCCTTTTGGCACGCAACAGCAGTCCTTCCCAACACAGTGGGCACCTTCACGCTTGTGGCCCTTTATTTCGCAATAAATGGTGCACTCCGAAGCTACGCAGGGTGGCAAAGCCGTCTCACATATCTCTTTTTGTGGTTTGATTCGGCCAGGGCAGCCTGCATGTATGCAATGTAACACAGTATAAGTCAAACGGAACATTTGTTGGCCACACTAAGTAATCTTTAGATCCAAAGAATAATGTAAAGTAAAAATAGCAGTGCCTACATCCTCCAGCTTGGCCAGATGAAAAGGTGCAAGACATGGTCGCAAAAACCAAGAACAAAGCAGCTGCCAAGTACATAATCCTAGTCGTACATATCCCGACGGATGCCATGAACAAGAGAATATTGCTAATCTTTTGTTTGTGCGACGAGGATATGATGAGAGGATTACTTATGTCTATATATCGCATATATATAGCGCAATGCCAACCTCAGTGCGCCCCTAAATTATGCCATCGTCTTACATATATATATCTTCTATCTTGCACAAAAAATAAATGTAAGTATCCAAACAGATCTAGATATGTTTGGTATCTTTTCATAGAAGATAGAATGCATACCTCATCTTATATGTTTGATATCTTCTCATAGACTAGAATGCATATACCTCAGTAATGCAACGAAAGTGACTCGAGGCATCGGACTCGCTCAATCGATGATGCCAGCCATGTTCCCTTATACTCATTTGGGGCGCCTTAATAACAACGCTGCTATTGGTCAGTCCATGCGAGGGAGCGTGCGTTAACTGCGGTTGTGTATAGTTTTGGCATTTCGTTGTCAGTATTATTATGCCAAGTGCATGTGTGTTGTTTTAAGTTTTGTTATCAGCATTCGTCAGGGCTCCGGAAGGCCGTGGCATGCATGTCTCAATTCTCTGTACCCTGTGTGTCTTGCATTATAGATGTACCAGCTTTATATGAGTTATGAAATTAAATGGCTATGAAACTATACAACGAAACTATGCATTGATGATGGATATTTCATCCATGTTTCATTTCATTTTACGTGATGTAGCAGTCTTAGAAACAACACCATAAAGCTTTACATTGACAATTATCTTATTTAACTTTCATGGAACATGCATGGCTGCATTAATTACTTTAGTTTACAGCAGCACTCCTCAGCATTATTTCTTTTAACACAGTACGCATCTTCCTTCTTGTGTCCCCGTGCTCCGCAATAGGCTTTGCACAAATCAACTATGCAGGGTGACTTACTACTATAGCATTGCTCCTTTATCCCTCCAGGGCAGCCTATGCTAGCATGCAACATAGTATAAGTCAAATAAGACTATTTGGTCGCACTAACTGATCTTAATTTGAGAACAAAGAATAACGTAAAGCAAAATTAGTGGTACGTACAGCCTCCAGCTTGGCAAGATGGGAAAGTAGGCATGGTCCCAAGAACCAAGAGCAAAGCAGCTACCAAGTACACAATCCTAGTACATATCTTGATCGATGATGCCATGAAGACAAGAATATTATTGCCACTGTTTCGTTTTTCTGAGGACAAGCTACGAGAGGTTTACTTGTGGATGTATCGCATATACGAAGGCACAACCAACATCAAGTGCATATTTATACTACCCGAATGTATGCTCTTTTAATATTTTTTATTCGTTGTTATATAGGGGATAGAGATATGTATATCTTCTAGCTGCACAAAACATTAATACACAATTGTACTTTATATCTGAACCGATCGATCTTAGGTAGGATCGATATATCTCGTAGACTATGAAATACATATCTTAGTATGTCTAATGAAGCGGCGGTGCCTAGCCATATAACCCAACTACCAATGCGACTAACTGATGCACAAGGCATCCGTCGCTTGATTGATGAATCATATTCCCCGGAATTAATTTGGGGCTTACTACCAGTGTTGTTCACTACTTGTAACGCTTAACACAAGTGCTATTTAAGTTTACTTTCAGCAATATATACATCTATCAAGGCTAGCTATATATGGTACTTCATTCCAAATTGTAAGACATTTTGATTTTTCTATGTACAAAACTTTTGTTATATACAAATATACACTATGTCTAGATACGTCATAAGAACAACATATCTAGAAAACTCAAAACGGTAAATAATATATATACCCTAAATACCTATTTTCGGTTAAATAGAAAACACTAAATAATAATTTTTTTATATTTTTTAAGAAACTGAGATTTATTTATGTTACTCTAAATATAGAGAAGTGAATAAAATGTGATTTTATACTTTTAATAGATTATTATTATAGTTTTTTTGCATTCTAATCTCAAAAAAGTACATTTTCTTTGCATTTATGTACAAGGATTTGACCCTTTTAGCACCACTTGTTTTCGCAACACCACACATTTGGTTGTAATATTTGGTTCTATGGCAATCAACATCATAATCGGTAGCGATATATGGGCCATATCATCGCCACCAAAAGTATGTGTTGCGTTAGTCATACACTCTATTGCAAGAGGTAGGCGCTAATGCCACGGTGGAAAAGGTGGTTCCGGGTATAGGCACCTATTGCCATAGCTAGTGTTGAGTTGTGATAATATTGATGTTGTGTTGCGATAGCTAGGTGTTGTTGCCACCATTATAAAAGTTTGTTGCAAGTAGTGTTGCATATGGCCACAAAGTAATTACATTGTCTTAATTTTTACATGCGTTGCGATAGATGAGATCTACTCTCTCTGTCCCAAAAAAAAAGTCATTCTCGCTTTCCAAAAAGTCAGCAACTTTGAACTTTGACCAAATATATTTAACAAAATATTAATATTTATGGTACATAATTAGTATCATTAGGTAGATCGTTGAATATACTTTCATAATAAACTTATTTGGAGATATAAATGTTGCACATATTTTCTACAAACCAGTCAAAGTTGAGAAAGTTTCACTAGCACGACCCATAGCGACTCTATTTTTAAGCCGGATGTAGCATATTGCATCCAAAAATGATTGGTTGCAAGTAGTTTTGAATATAGCCACAATGAAACTCTGTTGTCTGCATAATGCCATGCGTTGCGAAAGATCTTATTATATTTCATCGAAAAAGTCATTCGTTACATCTATTGAGGTTCTATTGCTATTAAACCTTGCCTGTGGGCATCGTTCACATGGGAAAAGCAAAGGGAGCCCACCAGACGAGTCATCGTGATGTCCCTGTTACCAGCGGCAACCAGCCATAACCCTGGGCACGAAATACCGAGAACCGAGTACCGAACCGAATTTACCGAGAACCGAACCGAATTTACCGAAACCGAAAAAATCGGTTCCTTGTTCGGTTCTGAGTTCTCAGGAACCGAATTTACCGAGGTAAATACCGAAACCGAACCGAATTTACCGAACTTACCGAATTTACCATAAATGTGATGAGTTTGAGTATTGTTATATTATTGATTGTATTATTATAGACTATTATATTATGTATTTTTGGTACTCACACTTATAGTCTTGTGGACTTTTATATGTATATGTATTTTGCACTATTATTCTTTATGAAATCATGTCAAAATTAGCTTTTGAACCTGCTATTACATGTATCTGTGATCAATTCGGTACTGTTCGGTAAATACCGAAACCGAACCGAATTTACCGATACCGAATTTCCTCAGTACCGAGTTTCTTTAGGAACCGATCGGTACCAGTTTCTTGAGGAACCGAATTTGCATAGGTACCGAAGAACCGAACCGAACCGTACCGAAGTACCGAACGCCCAGGGTGAACCAGCCACGTATGTAAGCCGCTCCACCCCCTCCCCCCAAGGCAGAGGCCACGCAACCCCACCGTGTTGTCGCCCAATGCCATGCCACACGACCGCCATCGCGGCAGGCAACAACAAATCTCCAACCGCACATTGGCCCACGACCCCCCGACCCGGTTTCCCATATTAATTCCTTAACTGATCCAGGAGCCAAATATCTAAATGCTAAGCAAACAGGCCTATAGTCCAACACATAGGCCAAAGGCAAAAGGGTTAGGCTAAACAACTGGCCACCAAGTAAAATTAAATAGGAGAATAGTATAATTATTTTGACGTTATTGAGCAATACCACTACTTATCTTGACCCTACAATTATGTAGGATTATCTAGAATTTTATCCTTAAGGTCGATAAGAAATCTAGTCAGATTACAACTACTTTTCACATGATTTCACTTTCAATGCTCAAAATCTGAGTCCAATGTTTATATTCCCACTCAACAATGGTGTGGCAATATTGCCATATCACAACCATATAGTTCATGGCAATATTGCCATATAGCAACGATATAGTTCGTGGCAATATTGGATATTGCAACCACATGTTCCGTCGCAACAAATTAATGACACAATAATGCTACTCGTCACAATATCTGTGCTTGCAAGCATGTCATGGTTGCGTTAGTTTTTTACGTGCATTGCAAAACCATCATATTGCAACACCACATCCAAAAGGATGCAAGAACCTATTGCATCGTTCCAAATGCAATCACTTGTCAACTATCATACATAGATGCAATTGATCCGTATTGCAACCAAAATAGCCATATTGCAACCCAATATAGGCGTCACGACAGGGCTGGATCCTAGTAGTGCATTATATGCGTATAGAGTGACAAAAGGCACGACACATTTTTGGATGGCCTATGAAACGACCTTAATTTCCACGAAGGGAAATCCACAGAGTCGGAGTGTATTAAGACCGCGATGGATCTTATTACCCAAATTCCAGTCGAATACCACATCCATACAACGATAATATCAGAGTACAAATAGTGCGGAATTACATAAATTATTACATCGCCGCATTGGTGGAAATGAATGTAGCATTTAATCAGAACAGCTTGAAGATAAGATCGCCAAACTCAAGCGTAGGCATAAACCCCTCAACCAACAAACTCCTCGGAGCTATACTCCTCAGCAGAACCTGTGCCAAAAACTTATCAGTACGATTTGTACTGGCCACTCCCATCCCTATGAGCATTGCTTTGTGGGTTTGGATGCAACATGGTTGTATTCAAAAGAAACCTATAGGGCTGGGCTTCCTATGCAGTAACATATCAAGTGTATAATATAATTGATCAAGTTTTAACACCATTCCCACACTCGATCCACTCCATTCCCTTTTTCGAGCCAGGTTACGATCCTGGGATCAACATACCACCAACTCCACACTATTCCACACCATCGCTCAATCGACAGGCCAACTCCCTCTCGGCACTGTCTCAAAGCCTGTAGCCCCTGGCTAAGACCGACACTCTCTTTTGGGGGAAGAAAAGAAGGACTCATCTCTCTATCTAGTTTAAGCGAAACCCAGAAAAGGTCCATAGCCGATGAGTCGGCACATGTATCGATCGATCAACCATACACTCTGCAGAGGTTTTACATAACCACAAGATCCGCCTTCCTTGCTGACCGTCGTCAACTGGGCTGATTCCGGCTGCTTGCTAGCCTAGGATAATGCCACTCTACCATTCAGCCCTGGTTCACCCCAAGTCGAGTCTGGGGTGGCTGAAACTGTGAGTCATGAGCCGGGTCCACAAGGTCTCCATGAAGTCTCGGTAGGGTGTGGGGGAAAATCCTCTGTACCCCATACCTCCTTACACTGTCCGCTATCAACCTAGCAGTAGTGGCAAAATCCTACCAAGTAGTCCAGTCGTCCCGCACCATATAGGGCGAGTGGTACGTAAGGCTTCCCGGTGAATCTGAGTACTAGTAAGTCCTTAGGGATGACCAAGCCAGAATGTCTCCATCAGGGTTTCCTTTACCGTGCCACCACAACACCTCCAACTCGGGCTCCACCCATCAGAGGTTCACAACCAGGTCCACCTCATATACCTTTTACCCACCACAGATATACATTTCCAGGGGTGCCCAGGTAGCATCCCATGGTAAGACTTGCCCCAGGCTCGTCGTATACTCTAACTTGGTCGACTCGACCCTCACCCTCCACACACCCAAGTCACACACGCAGCACTCTCCCCAAAGTCCAGGTAACACCAGTTTCCACCACGCACATAGTATAAGCGTAGTAGAAGTATAAATAAGGAAATTTTAGAGCAATAAGCGTGTGTCTAGCCTATAGCAGGGTATGTAGGGGTAAGGTTGCGTCAAGGTAAAGGCTTTCAAGCAAGCATACTACCATGCAAATCCTACCATAAAGTAGAGTAAAGCGATAGCAGTTCTATATTAGCCATGCGTAATAGGTGCTACGAGATTTGGGTGGGATGTGGCACCTTCAGTGTAGTCGTCTTCGTTCTCCTCACGATACTCACGGTCCTCGTCCGTCAGGTTCTCCTCCGAGTCTGCATCGTTTGCATTATAGTCGCGTTAGCGACGTCTATAGAATAGCACAAAGAAGCAATGAAAATTCAAAAGATCCAAATTCACTCAAACATAGGTTTATTGCGTAGAGCTTGATTTTAGATGAATTTTGGTCCTGGTTTTGTATTTTTCCGAGGTCGTATGAATTAGTTATGAATTTCCGAAGTTTAAATCATTTCTGAAATTGGATAAAGGCTGGATTAATCCTGGGCTGACACGTGTCGTGCTGTGGTTGGTCCACGTGGCTAGCTGACGTCAGCATGACGTCAGCATGATGTTATCATAACGGTTCCGAGTTGACAGGTGGGGCCCAGCTGACGTCAGCATGACGTCAGCATGACGTCATCAACGTCGTCAGCTCCGACAAGTGGGTCCAGGGACTCTTGGGTCACTGACATGTGGGTCCAGTCAAAGTCAATGTTGGTCAACGTTGAGTCAACGGTCAACGGTCAGCGGTCAACAGTCAGGGTCACTGACATGTGGACCTAGTCTGCTGACGTCAGCCGCTGATGTCAGCGTGACGTCAGCATGACGTTACCTCGATTGTGCTGGCTTCTGACATGTGGGTCCTACGTGACATCATCGTGACGTCAGCGTCTGACGTGTGGGTCCAGGGTGTCCGTGTCACCGACCGGTGGGGTCGGGGTGCTGTCGTCATCAGCTGACGTTATCATGACGTCAGCGTGATGTCACTGTGGCAATCCCACCACTGACGTGTGGGTCCCACGTGACGTCATCGCGACGTCAGCATGACGTCACCATCTGACGTGTGGGTCCAACAACTCTGTGTCGCTGACATGTGGGGCCATGTCAACAGTCAACGTTGACCAGTCAACGGTCAACTCGGGTTGGGTCCAAACTGGGCCGGTTGGGCTCGGGTTGGGCCGGTCTGGGCTAGACACGTGGCAAGCTGTGACGCTGCCACGTCACGGCCGTGGGCTCTTATTGGGCCTCGGGTTCACGCTGTGGGCGTGGGCTCGGCTCACGGTAGACCCAAGTTCACGGTCCACGGACCGCAGACTGGTCTACGATGAACCGAGTCCATTGACTGCTTCTTTTGGCACGGCTCATATGCACCGAGTTCACGCAGGAGTGTCAGCGAGAAGGGGGGGTGTTCCCCTGTTTTTCTCCCGCGGTGGTGCTCCTGCCGGCGGCGAGCTGGCTGTGAGCCCTCGCATCGGCGCTGGTGTCCGATTAGGGTGGGGAAATGCTTCCCCGGGCCACGGCGACTGCGTCTGCGGGATCAAGGTGGCGACTAGAGCTTCCCAAGGTGCTGGCCATGGCGAGCGGCGGCTTGGCGACGCTAGAGCACGTGGGCATGGCTGCAGCGTCGGTGAGAGGGTCATCGGAGGGGCGCGTGAGCTTCGCGGACCCTCAGCGGTCATCATGGGTGAGTTAACGGGGCTCCCTGAGCTCCCAAAGGCTCTGGCCATGGCGATGGGTTGTCACGGAGGCGCCTCGATGCTCCGACAGTGCGCGAACGTCGACGCAAGACTCCGGTGGCTTCCTAGTTCAGCCTAGGGTCGCGCGGGGTGTCTTAGGATGCGGTGGTTTGACCCAGGGTGCTAATGGCTCCAAACTCTCGATGGGGTGCGTGCGAGATCCTCGTCGTGGCCGCGCTCTGGCCGCGGCGCACGTGCGCTGTGCGTGAACCGCAAAGGCTTTCTCGAGCATGTGTGCTCGATGTCGCCCCACCTCGGTGCTTCTACGTGTTCGTGGTGTGCGAACGGTAATGTGGAGTCTAGGTGCAAGGTGTGCACTGCAAGGGCGTGGTGTGTTCATGGAGGTCTAGCGAACCCATGGGCTAGGAGGGGTCTCAGCGGCGTACGACTCACCGTCGGTGTTGAGGGCGAGAGGATAGTGGTGCAGTGGCGGGTTGTGGCCGTGTAGCTCCGGAAGCCGTGCAGTGCCGACCCTACGACCGTGATGAGGACGACCGCGTCTCCCTCGGCTCCAGCGGCTCCGAAGGTGTTCCGATGGCGCCTTCCCCTGTTTCTCTCCTTCCCTCCTTCCTCCCTTGGTTCTCTTTCTCTTAGCTCGGGTGTGCAGAGGGTAGCCACCCGGTGGTGGCGGGGCATTGAGAGCTTGGGTGCTAGGGTGATCGGGGCTAGGCCTTTATAGACGAACGCCAAGCTTCCATGACAGTTTTGAGCGAACAGCGGCAGATGCGCGAGGCGCATCCAACGGTAGCGTGAGGTTGCGTGGGTGCGGCGCTAGGCGGGGGACAAGACCTTGCCCGGTGAGTGATCCCCTGGCCCACTCTTGCAGGTGCTGTCGAGGCTTGGTCGGGCGCGGATGAAGGCGTGGGGAAGAAGACGACCCTGTGGCGAGTGGGTCCGTCTTGACAGTGGCAGCAAGCGAAGTGGGGAAGCGCGCGGGCGTGGGCGTCGTGCGGCTGACGCGTGGGGCCAAGCGGCAGCGGCAGCTGGCGAGCTGGGCGCGCGGGCGTGAGCGGTCGCCTAGGCCGGCAGCTGGGCCACGTGTGTGCGCGCTGGAGCTGAGCGCGCGAGCGGCGGCTTGGGCTGGATTGCTGGGCCGAGCAGCTGGCTGGGAGGCCTCCTCCTCCTTTTCCTTTTTATGTTTTTTTTCATTTCTCTTTCTATTTGTTTGAATTCAAATTTGGTTTGAAATTTGAATTCCAAACCAATGTAACTTATTGATTGGAGTTTAGAAAATTTGTATATATAGTAATAACACTTAATAATAATAGGGTTAGTTTTCTTCTTAATCATTTATTCTTTTGATTTGTTCAAAAGTTACTCTACGGTTTATTACCTTAATGTTATTGTTAAGCATAACATCAAGCAAAAGAAAAACCAAATCACAACTTGAGTTAAATATGTATGCTTCACTTTATTTGTTAGAATTTTAAATAATCTTAGTCCGCAAATGACCTGCCATGCTTATGTGTTGCCTAGGGTTGGGGTTAGACCTAATGCATCTATTTGGTTGGATTTCTACACATGACACTCATCATCACATGGGATTCTTGAGAAAATTTTTTGGTAGTTGGTATTTTTGGTGTGTAGATTCTTGGGTTGTTACAGCCTGAGGTTGGCGCAATTAAGATACTCCCTCAGTCCAGGAAAGAATTTAATTCTAGCATAGTGTCATAGTTTAGTATCTTAGGTTCGATCAATTATAGATAAAAAAGTATCAATATTTATGATATTAAATGAATATCATTAGATTAATTACAAAATGTATTTTCATTATAAATTATTTTGGAGGCATAAATGTGAATAATATTTACTAGAAATTTGGTTAAACGTAAACTACTTTTACCAGCACGTAACCCGTAGTTCCATTCTTTTCTGGACTGAGGGAGTACTGGGTATTGTGATCCCACGGCATTAAATGCCGGCGTGGGTTATGATCATGCCATGCTGGAACCGTTTAATTTAATCTAATCCCAAGTATACTTGTTAGTCATTTAACACTAAGTACACAAGAGACTAAATTAAACTCGGTATTCTGTCGCGTAAACCCAATGGAAGAACTCAAAAATTCACATATTGTAATGGTGAATATTCAAATTACAATTTTAAGTCTTTTTTGCACCAATTCGTAAGTGCTCCCTATATTATCTTCACATACACATTTTGGACATATGCGATATAACAAGTCTAGAGCACAAAAATGTAACACCCAAAATTTTGCATTATTTCAAAATAGTTAAATTGGTTATTTATGTAATTATGTGCGCATTCAAATGTAGGAAATAATATTTTTTTATGAATTAAAATTAATCATAAGGTTAGCTACATGTTGATGCACTCATGCTGATGCATTTTATTTTTTATGATGACTGGTTTTGATTCCAATGCTAAAAGGTTTTAAAAATCTTTTGAAAATGAGTTTGGAAAAAGAAAAAGGAATTATTTTCTCTCTCCCTCCCTTCCCTCCTATTCGGCCTGCTGGCCCAATCAGCCGAGCCGGCACACTTGCCTCCCCACCGGCCCGCGCGCCCTTCCCTTCTCCCCCTCCTCTCCTTTCTCTTCCTAAGCCGGCCCAAATCGGAGGCAACCGTTGCCGCCTCCCCACTCTTCCTCTCTCCCGCTGACAGTCTAGGCCCACCCGTCAGCGCCTTCTCCTTCCTCCCACGTCTCGTGCAGCCAAGGGCGAAACCGTCGCCCCGCGCCCACGCTCCGCATCGTGGGAGCGTCCCACGCGCTTCGGGCCCTTTAAAGGAGGGCCGTCTCCGCCTCCCCCTGCTGCCCTCCCCGATCCAGTTCCGCTCGCAAGCACCCGCAACCACAGCGCCGTGATCGGCCGGAGCTCCCCGTCTGACCCCCCCCCCCGCTTCGTCGTCGTCCCCGAGCCACCTCCGCCTCTGTTTTTTGCCTTGGTGAGCTCACCATCTCCCCCTCTTTCTCCCCGTACTTTTCCCACGTCGATTGGTGGCCTCTAGGGCTGTTTTCACATGCACCGGCAAGCTCCTAGCTGCTGGCCATGGCAGCCACCACGTCAGTCGCCTTCCCCCGCCCGCGTAAAGTGCTCGGTCAAGGTCGTCATCACCCCTGCGTCATCCCGGTGCTCTCGAACTTGCAAACCGAGGACCGTAGGGCCTTAACCGACCACGCCGGCGACCTCCTTGCTGCCGGCCATGGCAGCGCCACCGCGCCAGCCACTGTTCCCGCCGCCGGCTGCCTCTCTCCACCCTCCCCTCCTCCCCTCATCTAATCCGAGCCGTCCATCTCAGATCAGACGGCCCACGATTGCCAATACCCCTTCGCGGGTCATCTTGCTAAAGAGCCCCTCGGCTCTCGGCAATTTGTGCCCGCAGATCTCAGCCCGATTTAAAAACCGAATTTTGATTTATTTTATTATGAAATAAGTTCAATTTATTTATAGAAATGCCATTGCATTGTTTTGCTTATAAAATCATCATTTTAACTCCGATTTGACCTGTTCAACCTGCATTAGGTTTGTAATTTCATAATCTACGCGTTAATACCACTGTTAGACATGTTTGCAGTATTTAAATTTTATGGTTAAGTTTAATTAGTTCATTAGCTATAGGAGAGCTTGTCTAAGTCGTAACTATGGCGTTCTAGCTCTGATTTTCGTGAACTTTGCGTTGATGTGATCATAGCGAGACGTGGATGATTTTTGTAAACCTTTTATCTTGTTTTATTTATAGCTAGTGTACTGTTCTAATCTTAGAATTATTTTTCTTGTATGTTTGTTTCCAGAATGCGTGTTTTTGGTCCATGTTGACCGAGTTCAAACGGTGAGGAGTATTTCGGGAACCCGGATTTCTTCGAGGAACAGCAGGACCAGCAGGACTTTGTGAACCAAGACAAGTATAGCATGGGCCTACCTTGATGTCCTATTCACTTTTATCATCTACTCATTTTGCATGTGTCTAATTTTGACAACCATAAGGACTTCCTATTATTTGATGACATGCTCCTTGACTCCTATGGGTTAACTACACATGGATAGATTGCTAGTGCTCTAACTAAACATGATCTATACAATGGTTATTGGTTCTAGGGAACAAAAGGTAAAACATACTTTATAACAACTGATCTATAGGGTGAAAGTGCAAATGACACTGATCATGGTGCCCTAAACCCTCCGTAAGGTCTTATCTGTCGGCAAAAGCTAGGATTGATAGTGCAACCATGGGAGTCACATGGCTCTAACTTTAGCCCAGTAATAGAATCTTTCCTAGCTTGTTAAAGGTTACCTTTACCACGCAAGAGGGGCTTGCCACTTTGGGTATAGGACTACCCCTGTTCTTATATGTATAGCCGCAAAGAATTTGTGCCATACTAAGGGGGTTCCTACATCTACTTGCCGAGGAAACCTCACGGCTTGATTACGAGCAGCCCGAAAAACTCACAGAATAAATGGATACTTGTTATGTTGTTAACTCATGATGATGATGATGTTATAATGATGTTCTATGACTGTTTTTGATTCTAGTATATGATCATGTGGGTTAATTTGGGAGCTTAAGCATAACTTGATACTACTCAATGATAAAATCTTGACTTACTAAAATGCTAAATGCAGTAAACCGTGCCTACCTTTTGAGCCGCATGAATCCCCATGTTATGCTTGTGGAGTACGAAATGTACTCACGCTTGTTCATTTCTATTTTTGGATAAAAATCCCGGATGGGTAACAGATGACATTTGGTGTGAGGTTTATCCAGAGGACATCTAGATTTGAGTCAACCAGTTGATCGTTCCTGTGTTGGAGCTACCACGTTTGACAGATATCTTAAATTTTCGCTTGTGTGTAAGACTAAGTGTTGTATTAAACGTGATGTAATATACACTGTGATGATACTTCCTGTAATTTGTTGACTTATGTGTGCGACTGTCCCTGGGGCACACACAATGTTTATGCACTCTATCTTGTCCTTAAAATAGAGTGTGACAAATTAGTATCGGAGCCGTGTCAACTATAGGACGCAAACTTAGATAGAAATGGTACTTATTTATTGCTTATATCTCAGTCTTGTTATTTTATTAAAAATTTTATGCTCTTATTCCTTATTCTATTGCATAAAATTATTGATTCTAATGATATTTTAATTCAAAACTATAGATGCCTCGCCTCAGTGCTGCAGCTTACCGAGCTCAGTTCACCCCAATGCCACCAGTGGAGTCAGAGGTTATGGTCATCCCCGACGATGAGGAGGAGGAGCCCATGGAGATAGAAGTGAAGCCGCCTACCCCAACAAATGCACCTGCTCCTACACCAGTGGTTGTACCAATTCCTCCAGTTGATGCACCGGTTCCCACTGTTACACCTGCACCGATGTCGTCCGTAGCTTCTGCATCGACACCTATGCCACCCTCAGCTGCTCCAGAGGCGCAGGAAGAGATGGGGTGGGCCACTAGGAACAAATTCAAGGATGCCCCCGAGGATGCTCACTACCACAACTTGCTCACTACTGTGCTGGCTGAGTATTATCCAGACCTTGCTGCCATTGTCAAGTATTACTGTGCGGAGCACAAGCACCCTGTGAAGGCAACATATTGGAAGACCAATGTGATCATCACTGTCTAGAACAACATCGACAACTCACATGATGTAGAGACTACCCATAGCCACAGGTCCAGGCGCGCCAATGTCCATGACAGCATGGAGAATGCTGTACAGGAGGCCTACCTGTACTACCATGGCCGTCGCTATGAGGCCATGCAGGAGAATCGTTATAGGTTCCTCCCACGCTACGACCATGCAGAAAGAACATGGGTGGTGTTGGCTCCCTCGGCGACTGATCCGACCATGGATAGCACGATGAGACACCTCTGTGCCATGCATGAAGCCAATGAGGCACTCAATGAGGAGCTTCGTGCGGCACAGAAGTCCGAGAAGCGCCTTCAGAAGCAGATTGATGACTTGGCCACTCAGCTTGGGCAGCCCGCCATCTACAAGAAGGATAGGAAGTTTACCATGGTTGATAGAGCCCCATAGATGCTTTGCTGCCCGCTGAAATAAATATGTTGCTAGATAGCGAGTCTTGTTGATTTGGAGTTTGTTTGACGGTTGAGAATAGTGTGGGCATGTCCACATCTTCTAAAGTATCGAAACCTTAAGTTTAGTCGATGATTAATATAGTTGGGTTGCATAATCCGTACCTCTATTGTGCTGTCTTTCAGAGCAGCCTGTGATGATTATCTCGTATCTCCGAATCCGTATATCCAAAAATTATGAAATTTTTGTGGAAGAAAATAGACTTGTGTATCTTTCATTTGCCACTAGAACCACATTGTTATGAGCTCTGGTTTTGGAGATATATATGTTACAATATGATGTTTTTGCGCAGTCTGGGACTCGGGATAGAATCTGTTTATCTCAGTTTTTTATTAAGTAGTCGTCCGAATCTGTAAAGGAGTTCTAAATAAAAGTTGTACCAAACTTCTTAATCTTTCCAACGGTGTATGGCATGCCACTGTTGGGTCTCTAAAACTTGAGTTATGACTTAATTACCAATCTGCTGTTATTGAAACTCGTCCAGAAAACTTCCAGCGATGCTATTTGGAAGATCTCTAAAAGTCTTGCACATTTGTTTGGAAGCAGATGGCCGCCAGAGGAGGACGAGGCCGTGGACGTGGCCATGGACGTGGCGCACTTGTGGATCCACCACCACTGCCACCGCCGGTGACTATTGAACAACTTATGGGGATGCAGGCACAACTTATGCAAGTGGTGATGGACCACCTCGACAGTCAGCTCGCAGGAGCATCCCCACCAGTCCAGGTCAGGGACAAGCGTGGGGAGTTCATGAAAGGACGTCCGCCAGTGTTCACCCATGCTTTCGATCCTTTGGAGATAGATGACTAGTTGAAGGCTATGGAGAAGCAGTTAAACATAGCCCAGTGTAGTTATCTTGACAAGGTCTTGTACGCTTCTGGCCAGCTGCAAGGAGCCGCACAAGAATGGTGGGAGTCTTATCAATATGGACGCCCAAACAACGTTCCACCCATCACTTGGAAGGAGTTCACTGACAGTTTCAGGTCTTACCATATTCCTGAGGGACTCATAAAGCTTAAACAAGAGGAGTTTCGGGCTCTCAAGCAGGGATCTATGTCTGTGGCGGAATATCATGACAAGTTTGCTCAATTGTCACGTTATGCTCCTGATGAGGTGGCAAAAGATTCTGACAAGCAGCATCACTTTCTAAAGGGGTTGTATGATGGTCTCCAGTTGCAGCTGATGTCCAATGTCTACCCCAGCTTTCAGGAACTTGTGAATCGTGCTATTGTAATCGACAATAAGCGCAAGGAGATGGACGCTAAGAAGAGAAAGCTCCAAGGGAAGGCTTCTGGAAGCAACACCCGCCCGCGTGCTTATCCTCAACAGGGTTTTCAACAGAGAAACCAGGAGCCACCCAATTAGTGGAACCGTGGCCAGTACCCCTAGCGGAACCAGAACCAGTAGCGTCCTCAATACCCATGGTAGTATGGCAACCAGAATCAGCAGCATCCCTAGTAGCAGTTTGGCAATCAGGCACCATGCCAAGGAGTGCCCAACAATGTTTCGGTGAACAGTGGTGCACCCAACAACAACCCCAATGCTTGCTATCACTATGGAGAGGTTGGTCATTATGCTCACCAGTGTCCCAAGAAGCAGAACCAGCAAGCTCCACAAAACCAGAATAGCACCTAGAGGCCCAATGCTCGACCTCCTTACACTGGGAAAGTGAATCATGTGTCATCTGCTATAGCTCAGGAGGTGCCTGAGGTTATGTTGGGTACGTTCAGCGTCAACTCAATCTCTCCTACAGTACTTTTCGATTCTGGTGCTTCGCATACTTTCATTTTGCAAGCCTTTGTTAGAATGCATAGCATACCTTTATGCGCAATGAAAGACCCCATGCTAGTAAACTAGCATGCCTACTTCTTATTGGTGTCCCTCCACTAGTATTTCTTTAAGAGGGGTAGATTTCAAAGTGAACCCTATTGTGCTAAGAACAGCGGGAATAGACCTTATCCTGGGTATGGACTGGATGAAACAACATCGGGCAGTGATTCAGTGCCAGGAAAAAGCAGTTGTTGTAACATCCCATAATAGAGACAGAATTAGTGTTGAAGTGGCAGTGCAAGCACAGCCGACTACCACCGTGAACTAGTTGGGAGAGGATGCCAACCAAGAGGATCAAGTGGTGAATGAATTTCCGGATGTGTTCCCCGATGAATTGCCAGGTATGCCACCTGATCGCGACATTGAATTCTTTATTGAGCTTTTACCTGGAACTGCACCTATAGCTAAGAGTCCATATAGAATGGGGGTAGATAAATTAGAAGAACTTAAGAAACAAATTAAGGAGTTGTAAGAAAAAGGCTTTATTCGCTCTAGTTCTTCATCCTAGGGAGCACCAATTATCTTTGTTGATAAGAAAGATGGCACACAGAGAATGTGTGTTGATTACCGGTCACTTAATGAAGTAACTATCAAGAACAAGTATTCATTGCCTAGAATCGATGATTTATTTGATCAATTGAAAGGTGCTTGTGTGTTCTCTAAAATCAATCTTCGTTTTGGCTATCATCAACTAAAAATTCGTGCATCTGATATAGCTAAGACAGCATTTACTACAAGGTATGGCTTGTATAAGTATATAGTTATGTCTTTTAGGTTGACCAATGCACCTGCATACTTTATGTATCTGATGAACAAGGTGTTCATGGAGTTTTTAGATAAGTTTGTGGTGGTATTCATAGATGATATACTAGTATTCTCCAAAACTAAAGAGGAACATGCTGAACATCTAAGGTTAGTCTTACAAAAGCTCAAAGAACATAAATTATATGCTAAGAGAAGCAAGTGTGAATTTTGGTTGAAGAAAGTCTCTTTTCTGGGTCATGTTGTCTCTAATGGTGGAATAGCAGTAGATCCCAGTAAAGTGAAAGATGTATTGAACTGGAAACCCCCAACCAATGTTAGTAAAATTCGTAGCTTTTTGGGTTTTGCTGGGTACTATAGATGGTTTATTGAGGGATTCTCTAAGCTTGTTAAGCCTATGACAGCCCTGTTAGAGAAGAATACCAAATTTATCTGGTCAGATAAGTGTCAAGCTAATTTTGAGGAGCTAAAGAAGAGGTTGACAACAGCCCCAGTGTTGACCTTACCAGATTTAAGCAAGAGCTTCTCTATCTATTGTGATGCATCTCGCTTAGGCCTTGGATGTGTGCTTATGCAAGAAGGAAGAGTGGTAGCATAAGCATCAAGGCAGTTGAGAAAGCATGAACTGAACTACCCTACTCATGATTTGGAATTAGCCGCAGTTGTCCATGCTCTAAAGATCTGGAGACATTATCTAATTGGACACAAGAGTGACATCTATACATATCACAAGAGATTAAAGTATATCTTCACTCAGTCAGATCTGAACCTAAGATAGTTTCGTTGGTTAGAGTTGATCAAGGACTATGACCTAGAGGTGCATTACCATCCTGGGAAGGGAAATGTTGTGGTTGATGCACTTAGCAGGAAGAGCTATGCCAATGGACTTCAGCTGACATTTATACCTATAGAGTTGCATGCTGAAATAGAACATCTCAACTTAGGTTTTGTCAATAATGTAATAGAATTGGCACTAGAGCCTACGTTGGAGCAAGAAATATGCAAAGGTCAGTTGGAGGATGATAGCAGACAATGTAGTGCTTGGAAAGGCATCAGGCTTTAGGTTGGATGAGAATGGTACTCTATGGTTTGGGAAAAGGATATGTGTACCTAAAGTGAAAGCTATCCGTGATATAATTCTGCGAGAAGCACATAAGTCTGCTTATTCAATACACCCTGGAAGCACCAAGATGTATTTGGATCTTAAAGAGAAGTATTGGTGATATGGGTTGAAAAGAGATGTGGCAGAGTATGTGGCCATATGTGATACTTGTCAAAGGGTAAAAGTTGAGCACCAAAGACCTGCAGGGTTGCTGCAACCATGAAAATACCAGAGTGGAAATGGGAAGAAGTCAGTATGGACTTTATTACTGGATTACCTCGCACTCAATGCGGATATGATTTGATTTGGGTAATAGTGCATCGACTTACTAAGGTTGCTCATTTCCTACCAGTCATGACTACCTATAATGGTGCAAGGTTAGCAGAGTTGTATATGGAGAGGATAGTGTGCTTACATGGAGTCCCAAAAAAGATCATGTCGGATCGAGGTACTCAACTTACGTCCCAATTTTGGCACAAGGTACATAGAGCTTTAGGGACAAAGTTGAATTTCAGTTCTGCATATCATCCCCAAACCGATGGACAAACAGAAAGGACCAATCAAATCTTGGAAGACATGTTGAGAGCTTGTGCCCTATAGTATGGTACTAGTTGGGACAAGAGCTTGCCATATGCTGAGTTTTCATATAACAGCAATCACCAGAAAAGTCTCAAAATGGCACCATTTGAAGCGTTATATGGACGTAAGTGTAGAACACCTTTATTCTGGAACCAGACAGGTGAAACGCAAGTGTTTGGACCAGATGTTCTAAGAAATGCAGAAGAACAAGTGAGGATGATTAGAGACAACTTGAGAGTGGCACAATCCAGACAAAAGAGTTATGCTGACACTCGAAGAAGGGAGTTGAGCTTCAAAGTAGGTGATTATGTATACTTGAAGGTGTCACCAATGAGAAATGTGAGAAGATTCAATATGAAGGGCAAACTAGCATCGAGGTATATTGGACCTTTCAAGATTTTGGAGAGACATGGAGAAGTGACCTATCGATTAGAACTGCTAGAAAGTTGGTCTGGTGTGCATGATGTGTTCCATGTTTCTCAACTGAAAAAGTGTTTGTGGATACCAGAAGAGCATATTTCTTTGGAAGCTATTAAGGAAGATCTTACATATAAAGAGTATCCGATAAAGATCTTAAAAACCGTAGAAGGGTTAGAAGAAGCCGAACTATTAAGATGTACAGAGTACAGTGGAATCGATATTCAGAGGATGAGGCTACTTGGGAAAGAGAAGAGGACCTGAGAAAATCTTACCCACAACTATTCAAGTAAGCGATCATCCCAATCTCGAGGACGAGATTCTTTTTAAGGGGGTAGAATTGTAACACCCAAAATTTTGCATTATTTCAAAATAGTTAAATTGGTTATTTATGTAATTATGTGCGCATTCAAATGTAGGAAATAATAATTTTTTAATGAAATTAAAATTAATCACAAGGTTAGCTACATGTTGATGCACTCATGCTGATGCATTTTATTTTTTATGATGACTGGTTTTTATCCCAATGCTAAAAGGTTTTAAAAATCTTTTGAATATGAGTTTAGAAATTCGATTTGGAAAAAGAAAAAGGAATTCTTTTCTCTCTCCCTCTCTTCCCTCCTATTTGGCCTATTGGCCCAGTCAGCCGAGCCGGCCCGCTTGCCTCCCCTCTAGCCCGCGCGCCCTTCCTTTCTCCCCCTCCTCTCCTTTCCCTTCCTGGGCCGGCCCAAATCAGAGGCAATCGTTGCCGCCTCCCCACTCTTCCTCTCTCCTGCTGACAGTCCGGGCCCACCCGTCAGCGCCTTCTCCTTCCTCCCATGTCTCGTGTAGTCAAGGGCGAAACCGCCGCCCTGCGCCCACGCTCTGAATCGTGGGAGCGTCACCCGCGCCTCGAGCCCTTTAAAGGAGGGCGCGACCCCGTCTCCGCCTCCCTCTACTGCCCTCCCCGCTCCAATTCCGCTCACAAGCACCCGCAACCGCAGCGCCGTGATCTGCCAGAGCTCCCCATCTGTACCCCCCCCCCGAGTCGCCGTTGTCCCTGAACTGCCTCCGCCTCCGTTTTTCGCCTTGGTGAGCTCGCCATCTCTCCCTCTTTCTCCCAGTACTTTTTCCCGCGTCGATTGGTGGCCTCTAGGGCCGTTTTCACGTGCGCCAGCAAGCTCCTCGCCGCTGGGCATGGCAGCCACCGCGTTGGTCGCCTTCCCCCACCCGCGTAAAGTGCTCGATCGAGGTCGTCATCACCCCCGCGTCATCCCGGTGCTCTCGGATTTGCAAACCGAGGACCATAGGGCCTTAACTGACCACGCTGGCGACCTCCTTGCCGCCGGCCATGGCAGCGCCGCCGCGGCGGCTGCCTCTCTCCACCCTCCCCTCTTCTCCTCATCTAATCCGAGTCGTCCATCTCAGATCAGATGGCCCACGATCGCCAATATCCCTTCGCGGGTCATCTTGCTAAAGAGCCCCTTGGCTCTCGGCAATTTGTAACCGTAGTCCTCAGCCCAATTTAAAAACCGAATTTTGATTTATTTTTATTACAAAATGAGTTCAATTTATTTATAGAAATGTCACTGCATTGTTTTGCTTATAAAATCATCATTTTAACTCCGATTTGACTCGTTCAACTTGCGTTAAGTTTGTAATTTCGTAATCTTAGGTATAGATATGTGTATAGCGAAAACTGCAGAATAGAGATTGGCATGGGTGCATCATACTATCATAGTATGAGCGAGCAAGAGTAGCATACGTGCAGCTCAGTGGTGACATCGCACTCGTCTACGCCAATAATGTAGACAGAGATCTCGCCGTCCGCCAAAGTCGAACTTGCAGCAAGAACAGCGTACCTATAGCAAGAGTAGCATAACACTGTGTAGCGCCACCCATGCGTTGACAAAGACGCCAGGTTTAGTTGCGTGATGTCCAACACCAGCTCGTCCAGATCATGATAATCCGGCTTGCCATGTCTTCAAGATCTCGGTCAGTGGTGTATATATCAAACCTGTACGCCCAAGCTCAAATAGGAGATCGATTAGGCAAAAGGCAATCGAAAGAGCAACTACTACTCTAAAGAAGCTCAAGCGCTGCTGGTACCAGGAAGCCCGACATAGCACACTGTAGGATTCAAAGGTCGATTCGCCTGGCAGCTGCGGCGGCCGGAAATCTTCCGGTCCGAACGTTCGGCCCGGAGCCGCCTGCCGACGTTTCCCGCGCTAGGCTGCCGATGATTCCCGCGCTAGGCTGTTGGTGATTCCCGCATGAGGCTGTAGACGCAGAAGTGGTCGGCCACAGCCCAACTAGCTAGCGACACGGACGTATGGTTGGTTTGTCGGTTCCCGCACGTACTGCTTCTTCTCGATAGGCTAGTATTGCCGTCTTTTTTTTCATTCTTATTTTATTTCCTTTTCTTATCTTATTCTTTTCTTGTTTATTTTTATCTTATATTTTACTTTTTCCTTTCTCCTTGCTTATATTTATTCTCTTTTTTATTTTTTTTTAAGTTTTCGATGTTTTTCAATCTTATTTTGCTTCTTCTTTCTTTCTAATTTTTCTGTTTTTACATCCTTATTTAAGGTATTCATTAATTTTGCTTCATTTTTATCTCGCCCTCAACATCACCAGGGTCATCTCGCCTGATCTTATACCGCGACGCATGGCATACCGGGCATGCATCTAATTTCTCGTACTCTTTGCCATGGTATAGGATGCAGTCATTAGGACATGCATGTATCTTCTCTATTTCTAGCCCCATAGGACAGATAACTTGTTTTGCTTCGTAGGTAGTGGCGGGCAATTCATTGTACTTCGGAAGCATCTTCTTTTGGATTTTTAGTAACTCTCCAAATCCCTTGTCAGATACACCATTCTTTGCCTTCCATTGCAGCAATTCTAGTGTGGTTCCCAACTTTTTCTGCCCTGCATCACAAGTTGGGTACAATAATTTCTTGTGATCTTCTAGCATCCGCTCGAACTTGATCTTCTCCTTTTCACTTTCACATTCTCTTTGTGCATCACGAATGACCTGACAAAGATCATCAGTCGGCTCATCTTCTACGGCTACCTCTTCTTCAGCTTCTCCCATTGCAGTATCATTGAGGCACGCACCATCAGGAATAATATCATTGTCGTCCCATTTTTCTTCTTCATCTTCTTCCATTACAACACCGGTTTCTCCGTGCTTTGTCCAACAAATATAGTTTGGCATGAAACCCGACTTGAACAAGTGTGAATGAAGAGTCCTTGAGCAAGGATATTCCACTGTATTCTTACATATGGCACATGGGCAGCACATGAAACCGTCGCGTTTGTTTGTCTCGGCCGCACGTAATAAAGAATGCACGCCGTCAATGAACTCTTGTGAGCGGCGATCAGCATTATACATCCAATGACGGCTCATCTGCATTACATGACATAAATATCATATTAAAACCTAGATCATAATTAATTATTTATACAACATGCGTGCCACCACAAAAGATACAAATTTATGAAAGCATCGCTACAATGTAGACAATCTCAACTACCACTAAAAGAACTAAAGCTAAAATACATTTCAGGAGCACAAGGATTTCGCGACCAATCTCAACTAAAACAGACAGATCCCCCGATTGTGCAACATCTTTGGGCTTCTTCGGCTGGATCACTGCCTCATTAGCCGCCGTATCTGCCTGTTGTGCAAGATATTTTTGCACGAGTTCAACATACTCTTCCTCCCAGTAGAAGCCTGAACATCGTCCACTGCCATCCCACTGAAATTAAAACAAAAAATTAGAACTTTAATCACAACCATCATGAAAATAGGTATAAACTAACCATAATCATTAAATACGATAAAATAACTCACATTGCGATCCGGACACTTGTAGAAGATACGATCCTTGTTGGGACCCTCCTTCTTCACTCGGTACTCCATCACAATCTTCGTCTCATCATGACACTTGCCACATGGAATGAGAGGAAGGCCCGGCCTAAGTCGCTTTGAAAACCCATGAGAGGCCAAGGACCCGGAAGCAGTTGCCATCTACTCTCTATACTCATTTTTTAATACACTATAAATTTCTTCTTTTATAAACAAATAAAATTAACAAACTATAAAATTATCTACATCTCTAAACAATGATATTTTTAACCTTCTTTCATGTAAATATGCAAGCTTAAAGTGATTTTGAGCTCAAATTGCTTACAAATGAAAAAAAAAAACCACAATAAAGAACCATAAATATATATAGTGAATAAAATGGCATAAGAAAATGGTAAAAAATGAGAGTATGAGATTGGTAACCTTTACAACTGAAGAATCGACGGAGGAATCGAAGAATGGATGGAGGAACAATGGAGGGAGGGAGGAAGCAAGAACACCAGTGAGCTTCAAAATGTGCTGAGCTCGGGCTCGGGGAGGAAGGAGTAGACGGCCGATTTATAAAGGGAGAACATTTAGTCCCGGTTGATAGATCCAACCGGGACTAAAGGTAACTTTCCAACCCCGGGCGCAGCCACGGCCCGGGAATAGACCTTTACTCCCGGTTGGAGCCACCAACCGGGAGTAAAAGTATACCTTTAGTCCCGGTTGGTGGCTCCAACCGGGAATAAAGGTCCCTGCCACCTCTGTCTGGCGCAGTAGCCGTTGGGCAGGGACCTTTAGTCCCGGTTGGAGCCACCAACCGGGACTAAAGGTATTTCTAGTCCCGGGGGCAAAAAATTCCGGGACTAGAGCCCATTTTGGCCGAGGATCAAAGGTCTGTTCTCTACTAGTGAGTTGCCGTCTTTTTTTTCATTCTTATTTTATTTCCTTTTCTTATCTTATTCTTTTCTTGTTTATTTTTATCTTATATTTTACTTTTTCCTTTCTCCTTGCTTATATTTATTCTCTTTTTTATTTTTTTTAAGTTTTCGATGTTTTTCAATCTTATTTTGCTTCTTCTTTCTTTCTAATTTTTCTGTTTTTACATCCTTATTTAAGGTATTCATTCATTTTTATTTGTTCTATATATTTATTATTTGTTAACCATGCTTTTATCATTTTTTTATTTGTTTCTTTATAATTATGTTTTCTTTGATTCTTGTTTTATATTTTTTATCTTTCTTTATTTTTCTTTACTTTTGTTTTTTCTTTTTATTTTTAATTTTTGTGTATCATTCATTTTTTTCTTTTTATATTTTATATGTTTATTATTATTTTCATTTTTATATTTTTTATTTTTTTAACTTTTATTTTATTGTTTTTCTTTTTTTTACTATTTTTTATGATGTTCTATGCTATTTTTTATGTTTACGTAGTATACATGTGATGTTTTATATTTTTTTATATTTATGGGTTATATATGTGATGTTCTGTGATGTTTTTTTTATATTCACGTGGTACACATGTAATGTTCTATGATGTATCTTGTGATGTTCATGTAATATACATGTGATGTTCTGGTAGTTTACATAGATGTTCTATGGTGTTTTTTTGTGATGTTCACTTAGTATATATGTGATGTTCTATGATGTATTTAGTAATGTTTATGTAATATATATGGGATGTTCTATAATGTATTTTAATGATGTTCTATGGTGTATTTAGTGATGTTCACTTAGTATACATGTGGTGTTCTATGGTGCATTTAATGATGTCCACATAATATATATATATATATATATATATATATATATATATATATATATATATATATATATATATATATATATATATATATATATATATATATATATATATATATATATATATATATATATATATATGTGTGTGTGTGATGTTCTATAATGTAATCAGTGATATTCTATGGTGTAATTAGCAATGTTCACTTAGTACACATGTGATGTTCTATAGTTATTTTAGAATGTTTAAAAATTATCCATGTGATGTTCTTTTAAATATTTTTTATTACATGTTCTAATTTTTTCCCCATACTTTGCTCAAGATTTTATTATTTTTTATTATATTATGTATTTATTTTTACGTATATTATAATACCAACTTCATGAAACTAAAACTAGAATATTGTTCTTCTAAATAGAGAATATTTTTCTTACACAAACGGAAGATTGTTCTCTGAACCTGGAACATCGTCTCTGCTCAATAAAAGAAAAATGTTCTATCTTCATAAAATAAATGTTCGTTAATAAAATTTTATCTAAATATGTCTTGTGGTGCCTTGTTTTGAGGATTTATTTTAAGAAATACGATAATGCGATCAGATTTTATTTTAGATATTTAGTTTAGCAGTTATGATATTTTTTAGTTCGTGCTACGTGAGTTAATAGGGACGTGGGTGAGGTGGGTGAGGTGGGCCTTACCTAGGCTAATTAACTGACAGTGTCCCGGAAAACGCGTGCTAGCTGCATTCCGACATGCAGGATGAGCGATTGGTACGTGGCCGACGCGGACTCAAATTAGCAGGAAAAGCCGGCAACCGCGCGCGGGAAACTATCGGCACGTTATTTCTGTCCGATCGGCCGGACTCCAACACTGCCCCTGCGGCGGCGGGGCTTGGCTAATACCACATGAGATAGGATGGGATGATAAAATAATGTATGTTTTACTTTTCAATTAAGTCATTACTAGTAAATATGTCCGTGCGTTGCTACGATTTTTTTTACATTCATTTAGGTTGTTGAAAAATGATTGTGGTTTTTTTCCTGATTGAACATGGGATTGCCTGAAACCTTATTTGCTTTAGCCTTCTCTGTCGACGAAGTTGCGCAGATCAGGAAGGAAAGTAGAGAAACAGGAGCGGGGCTACTTGATTCGTCTCTATAGACCCGACAATAAGTCCGAGAAGAACTGAGTTCCCACCTTGTTCAGGGCACTGACGAACGAGCATAGCTGCTTCTGCTGGCCGGTCCTACGAGGGGCCTCCGGCGTATGACTTAACGATGCAGGAGTGCAGCCGGACGGCGATGTGTTTGTAATGGGCGGTTGGCAGCCTGACGGCGCTCTGTGTTGGTTGAGCAGCGCGGCAGCCTGGCGGTGTTTGCTTTGCTGATCGAGGGTCTGAACAACCAGGACAAGAACTCACGTGAGATTGAAAAAGTAACATGCATGGGATTGTCATTTCTCACGTAAACACCCAGGACTTTATGTACGTGATATATGTTTTGCATCCTATTTATCTTGGGATTGGATTAGTGCCTTAGATGCATGTGGGCATACAAGGAAAAAATTGGAGTCCACGGCAACAGAGAGAGCCCTATCAAAAAAGGATGTGTGGAAAATATGAGACTTTACGGAAGCAACAAAGCGAGTTGGAGTTTGATCTATTTGGATTAGTATCGACCTAGTCTTACATGTAATCTTAATTGAGTAGGAGTCTTACTTACATCTTACGCGGAAATTTTGCATCTTTATTATTAAGTATAGATTATGCGTGAGAGGCATGTTTTTCAATAATAGTAGGGGTTACTTTAGTGTATTTTCATAATGGTGTGTAACTTTTTAGAAAAACAAAATAGATCTAATGGCTAGTGATATTAATGGTGACCAAATTATTGGCTAGAACTTTCTTATTATTATGAGAATTTCTATGATTTATCTTTTTTTCTATCATGTCCGGTGAGAATTGACGTGGAAGCTCCCTTGGGACCTCTAACCATTAATAATAAGATAACATAGAGAAACCAATATCCAGAGGGAGATCAGTGTTCTTGTTAGCCCACATGCTTTTAGAACGGCGGGTAGTGTTCTTGTTAGCCCCCATGGAGGCAACAAAATATGTCACCACCGCAAGGGAGATGAATAAAACTGGATAAATGAGGTATTTGTTCACCAATATCGCGTTGCAGCGTTTCCTTCGGTAGGAGTTTATTTTCCACTGTACGTGCCGAAGCCTGTTGCCTGCTTCCGGCGACCATGATAATAAGCTAAGGGCAGTTTCGACAGTGACTTATAAGCTAACTCTAAGCATATTATTTTATATTTTAATAAAAGAGAAAGCTAGGCTTATATACCTATTCCAAGATTATGTGAGAGTGTCATGTAAATCTATTTATGTTATGAGATATGCATTTAAAGTTAACATTATTGAACAAATTGTCTTAGAGCTATATAAATGATTCCATGCAGAGGCAATAAAAAAAATTTAACTGTCTTCTAAAATAGTTGAGGATTTTTGGAGGCAGTCACTTTATTTACAGAGTCCAAAAAATGCACGTCTCTCGAAAATGATTTACGAAAACAGTCAAAAATCACCCATCTCTCAAAATACTTACGGAGGCCTGTCTCTGAAAATAGAAGCCTTTTCAGCGGCAGACCTATTTATTGGAGGCTTGCCTTCGGAAATAGAGGCCATTCAGAGACGAGCCTCGTTAATTGTGGTAAGCCCACCAGCCCAACTCAGTCCACTAGCAAACCCTAGAACATAACCAACCCCCCTCCCCCCCACACACACTCCCCCTGCGCAAATAGTTGCCCCTTCAATTTCCTCTCCTTCCCTCAACTGCAAAGTCCCTCCCTCTATCTCTCACCCTTCTCGAGCACACGGGCAGCAGCGGTCGCGCGATCAGGTTATCCTCCGACTATGCGCGAGCCCCTCCTCCGGTGCAGCGGAGGTGTGCAGGACTAGGGATCGCGGATCTGGCGATAGTGCGCATATCCAGCGAGTGGCAGCAGCGTGCCGATGGGCTCGGCGAGCCTCATGGACGGGCTTAGCAGGCCTCATCCACATGCTCGAATCGCTGAGATTCATTATTTCATGCACCTGCAGTCCAAATGTGCGTCTTGCGAAAAAAAATAAAGAAAATGAAGAAAATGCACGAAATATTGCAAGAGGAATGGAAAATACACCAAATTCCAAACATGGCCTCCTAGTACTGTATCAAGGCTCCAGAAAAAAAATTAGAAGCAAAAATCCATATATATATATATATATATATATATATATATATATATATATATATATATATATATATTACCGAGAGCCGCCTGATCTAACTCTCGACAAAGGGGTTCATACATTAAAAAAAACCGCGCCCCTCACCCCTCACCCCTCACACACACACGCGGCCCTCTGCCCTGCCCGCCCAGACGCGCCCTCGCCCGCACCGCCGCCGCCCGGCCGTGCCCCGCCCCCGCGCCGGCGCCGCCGCCCGGCCGCGTCCTCGCCCCGGCCTCCCTCCTCACCGCGCCCCTCGCCTCCCCCCTCACCACGCCCCTCCAGACCCCTCACCGCGCCCTTCACCACACCCCTCGCCCCTCGCCGCACCGCGCCCCTGCACGCCCCTCTGCGCCTCCACTCCGTACTTTGGGACGCAACCCGCAAGGCGCGGCCGTGCCCCCTCCATCGATCAAGGCGGCGGTGACCACAGCTGCTCGGGCCTGAGAGGGGCTCTGGCACAGGCTTGGGAGGGCTCCTAGTGCTGCAAGTCCAAGGAGGACAAGGCTACGGCGCTCGCGGCATGGATCTAGTGAGGGAGGCGTGGATCCAGTGAGTCAAGAGCAGGCAGCTGCAGCAGCGGCGAGCGGGAGCCCGGGAGTCGGCGGCGGCGGAGGGCTTTCGGCTGTTCCTCCCCTACATGCGCCCTTGGTGAGCTCCCCATCCTTACTGCACTATACAGCAGCCCTATAGCCCAAAGGAATTTAGGGAGAATGAGATTGGTATTAGAACTTGTGTTGATTTGGGCTGGTAGACAAGGGGAAACGAGATTGAGATGGGGATTAATGTTGATTTGTTAGATGTGCTTCTTTTTTCAGTCTTGGTTGAAGAATTGTGCAGCATTGAGTAACAATTTCACCAATTCAGGATAGGTGATGTAGCCTGTCCTGAAATCACTTATGTTAGTTTGCTTCATACTGGACGTTGTTGATGTTTTGTGGCTGTGTTATTTTCCTGTGTAATTCATGTGCCCTGTGTCATGCTAGGTAGAAGTTTAATGTTTTAAATATATTTAGGGCAGAGTAGTACTGCATGAGAATTTTGATAAATATAAATTTTAGTGGACAATTCTCTGAACTCAACTATAAAAACATTCTAGAGAATAACATAAAACAGGCGCATCATTTTCTTCCTCAATGCAAATAATATCAGTGATGAATATACAACAATGGCACGTTTTATGCTGGAACATACGAGGGATCAATGCCACTGCAAAATGGGATGCGGTCAGGGAGAAAATTAAAGAAAGTTCGTGCTCAGTGCTGTGCTTGCAAGAGACAAAACGTAAACACTTTGACACAGCCTACATTAGAAAGTTTGCGCCTCGTCGCTTTGATAAGTTTGATTACATCCCATCTGAGGGTGCCTCAGGTGGAATCTTAGTAATCTAGAATAGTGCAATTTTCAGTGGCTTAACATTGGATAAACAGTCATATGGGCTGACAATTTGCTTCACTTCAGAGCAGAATAATGAAACTTGGAAGCTGACTACGGTATATGGACCATGTCAGGATCCAGCCAGGTCTGAATTCATAAACTGGTTCAAGGGGCACACAATTAGTGACTCAAAAAATTGGATATTCCTAGGTGACTTTAATTTTTATAGATCATTGAACAACCGAAACTTGCCAGGAGGAAATCTAGCTGATACTCTCATTTTTAATGATGCCATCGGTCACTTGGGTCTTGTTGAACTACCACTGAAAGGAAGAGCATATACATGGTCTAACATGCAACAAGATCCATTACTTGAGCAACTCGACTGGTTCTTCACATCTTCAAACTGGACAGTGGACTACCCAAACACAGAAGTACTCCCCCTTGGAAAAATTACATCGGACCATGTGCCATGCAAGATTGCAATAAACACCAGCATCCCATGTGCCAATGTTTTTCGTTTTGAAAACTATTGGGCTGAGCAAGAGGACTTTGTGGACACAGTTATAGTCTCCTGGCTATCAGTTAACCCATCCATGGATGCTGCACACACAATTTCAGTAAAGTTCAAACAGCTCAGATCAAGATTGAAAAGCTGGAGCAAAAAGATATCCAACCTCAGAATACTCATTGACAACTGCAACTCAGTCATTACCTTTCTGGACAACCTAGAAGATATGAGAAGATTATATAATCCGGAGGCAAATCTTAGAATCCTAGTCAAAAGACAACTAGAAACATGGCTGCACTACAAAAATTTATACTGGAGGAAAAGATACACTGTCAACAAAATCAAATTTGATGATGAGTGCACAAAATTTTTTCATGCCATGGCAACAATATCTTATAGAAGAAACTCTATTTGTCAGCTCAGAAATGAAGAAGGGGTCTGGATACAGGACCATGCTAGGAAGGCTGGTCTGCTGTGGAACTCATACAGGAACCGAATGGGAACAACAACCTCACCAACAATGCTATTTGATCTTGCAAATCTTATAAACCCAATCCCAGAGTTGGAACGCTTGGCCAACCCATTTACCACTGATGAAGTAGACGCCATAGAGAAGCATATGCCCAATGACAAGGCACCGGGTCCTGATGGCTTTAATGGCCTATTCCTCAAGAAGTGTTGGCAACATATAAAAGGTGATTTCTATGGGCTTTGTTCACATTTTTTTCAAGGCAAAGCTAATCTTGAATGCATAAACACATCATACATCACATTAGTTCCCAAAAAGATTCCCCAGAAACTGTCAATGATTTTAGGCTAATATCCCTCATGAACATCTCTCTAAAGCTTATTACAAAGCTTCTGGCAGATAGGCTACAACAGGTGATACTGAAGCTTGTGCACAGAAATCAATATGGATTTATTCGCAGTAGAACAATACAGGACTGCCTTGCCTGGAGTTATGAATATATTCACCAGTGTCACCAATCTAAAAGGGAGATAGTCATTCTCAAACTAGACTTCGAAAAAGCTTTTGACACAGTAGAGCATTCAACTATCATTGAAGTTATGACACACTTGGGACTACCAAATAGATGGATCCTTTGGGTAAAACTCATTCTCTCTTCAGGCTCTAGTGCAGTACTGCTAAATGGAGTCCCAGGAAAAATTTTCAAGTGCAAAAGGGGAGTTTGGCAGGGGGATCCCCTATCTCCTCTTCTATTTGTCCTGGCTGCTGAGCTCCTGTAAATACTCATCAACAGAGCAGCACAAATGAATTTACTTATAAAGCCTATTTCTCAGCCCACTGATGACTTTCCCATCGTGCAATACGCTGATGACACTTTGATGCTCCTCCAAGCAGATGCTACGCAACTGGTTTTTCTAAAATCCATCTTACACAACTTTGCTGAATCAACAGGATTATGAGTCAACTACGCAAAATCACAGATGTATCCTATAAATGCCTCCCAAGAAAAAATGACAACTCTAGCTGCAACTTTTGGTTGTGACATTGGGTCCATGCCTTTCACATACCTGGGTCTGCCCATGGGCACCACAAGACCAAAATTTGAGGATCTCACCCCTATGATGGATAGAGTGGAGAGGAGACTTTCAGCATGCTCAGTGTGGTTGACATACAGTGGAAGACTCCAGATGATCAACTCCACCATCTCACCAATCACAACCTATGCCATGTGTACTATCAGGCTGCCAAAGGGGGTAATAGAGAATATTGACAGAGCATGAAAGCAATGTTTATGGCATGTAAATTCTAAAAAAAAGAGAGGTGGCAACCTTGTTGCTTGGCCTATAGTAATACAACCGAAAGACAAAGGTGGAATATGAATCATAAACCTACAGTTACAGAATGATGCTTTGCTCCTGAAACACCTTAGTAAATTTTATAACCGAGAAGATGTACCCTGGGTACAGCTAGTATGGAATAGATACTACACCAACCGAGTGCCTCACACTTGTAGAGAGATGGGCTCTTTCTGGTGGCGGGACATGTTAAGACTTAATGGCTTATTCAGACAAGTGAACAGATGCACAATTGGAGATGGTTCTACTGTCAGTTTTTGGGGGGATTATTGGCTAGATGGCATCCTGATGTATAAATTCCCAAGACTGGCCTCCTTTGCCCGGAATCTAGAGATATCAGTATCACAAGTTATGCAGGCAGAGGACCTAGACACACTCTTCATACTGCCGTTTTCTCCACAAGCTCTTGAAGAACTAGACCTGCTACAAAGTCAACTTGCAAACACTGCATATGACCAAGAAGCTACTGATAAATGGACACTGATCTGGGGCAACAAGTACACCTCCCGGCAGTTCTACAAATATGTTTTCAAAGAAGTTGAGGTGCATCCAATTTATAAGATAATTTGGAAATCAAGATGTATCCCCAGGATCAAGTTTTTCGCATGGCTGATTCTAGTTGATAGACTCAACACCAAGAAAATGCTGCAAAGAAGGAATTTAAATGTACAAGATGGCACGACATGTATCATGTGCAACAGTGGTGAGCAAGAGACTATAGAACATCTCTTTTTTAGTTGCTCTTTTGCGCAAAACTGCTGGGCAAGAATTGGAGTACAGTGGGATCTAACACTACAGCTGCATGAAAGATTAGCACAAGCAAGGTCCACAAACAATGTTCCATGCTTCACAGAAGTGGCACTAACGGCAGCCTGAGAACTATGGAAGGTAAGAAACAACAAGGTCTTCCAACGGCAAGCACCAAGTATTAACAGATGGTTTAGTAATTTCAAAAGCCAGTGCCTCCTCCAATCGGTTAGAATAAAAGAGGACCTTCGGTCATCTTTTTGTGTTTGGCTTGACGCATTTAGTTAATTCCCCCTTGTAAGTATGTATGAAACCCTCTTTTAAATATCAATGAAATTGGCTATCGCTGTGGGGATCTCCCCCACAGTTTCTATTGTCAAAAAAAACATTGTATCTGTTTCCACAAAGACCCCATGGCGAAAATGAGACCCACATATATTTGCAAACAACATTTCCAATTTCTCGTACAAAATCGGGAAAAGAAAGAAAGGCAAAGTGGGCAAGCCATACATCCGCCAAAAAACAACCCAAGCAGCCCCACTTTAAAAAGGACTATTACCAAACTGGTTATCAACCCCGACAAACCCAAAGTGTCCAGGTGATATCAACCAGGACCACGCCCTCAACATCAAGGCCGCCCTGAGCCATTCCCATGTGTCTTCTATCACTGTCTTGCTTGGGCCTAGCATTTTCTGGAGCGCACAAGAGAAAACAACTAATAGACCACAGTCGAGCTCCAAGCAATCAGATTACCAGGCAAAAGACCAGAGCCATTGCTGATCATACTATCTGGAAGGTTTCTTGCGGCTAAGGATCTCTTGCTCTTTGAGGTGGTGCTGAAACCATGCCAAGCGTGCTTGGAGGCTGACCCTGACCAAGCCTGCAGCCTTGCGTGACAGCAGAAAGCTCAGTTGGATCACGTAGTTGTCAATCAGGCTACCTCGTTGATCAACTACCTTTGCAAAAGGTTCATTTCCTGAGACAAATAAAGCATATGTTTCAGAAGCATGGCAAAATGAACAATATTATGAAGTAGCAGTATTATCAACATTCAACAAGTGACAAGCCTCTAAATCCTGTAATGTTCAAATGCCATTGGTTCGACCCTGGAGTAACGAGGCTGACACCTAATCTTGGGCTAGTTAAAATTCGACAGGATTCTATCTATCTAGGAGCCGATGTGTATATTGTGGCTCAACAGGCCACGCAGGTTTATTACACGCCATACGCATGCAAAAGCAAAGAGCATCTCTTGGGTTGGTATATTGTGCACAAGATATCGCCACATGCTAAACTACCTCTCCCCAACGATGAGGATTATAACTTCAACACAAACACGTATGACGGGGAGTTCTTTCAAGAAGCTGGGCTGCAAGGGACGTTCACGATAGACTTAACCGAAGCGATGAAAATGGAAATAGAGAATGATGACAAGGACACTGGGGATGAGGTGGTAAATGAGAAGGACATACAAATGCTAAAATGATTCTGTTTAGGCGAAACAAATGAAGACCATGTCCCGTCTTCGGATACTGAGGAGTACTTAGACATGGTTGACAGCGACGATGACACTTATGCTCTGACTAATCCCGATGATGCAGATTATTTCTAATACATGTAATATTATGTTATATTCTACTCCTGTTATGTTTTTCTAATATTCTTAGGATCTAGGGTTTTATTTATTTTACATATATTTCATTATGTTATTTCTAATACAACATTGTTTGTTCTTTTTAAATGCAGGAGGTCGAGCCAAGATGTCGGGCGGACGTCAGAGGTTGATGAGATCCCTGTACCAGGCCTCGCAGGACGACGGGCCATCTCGGCAAAGGAGGGGTCGCCGCCGGAGGGAGCCGACTCCATCGGGGGGAGGAGGCGGTCGAGGATGAGGTGCTGGCCACGCCCGAGGCCAAGGCTCAGGCGGACGAGGGGCAGGAGGAGCCCGAGCAGGAGGACGAGCCGTCGGTCGAGGCGGATGAGGGTTCGGCTACCTCAGGGGCATCCACGCCCTACTTGTGAGGTCCCGCCAGCCTCCCGGCGTGACCGATACCACGTCACCAACGCCTAGTGATCCGCCCCGTTGGACAAAGGTACATGTTCTAACTACTTGTTCATATGATATGTTCAAAATTGAAATAGAAACTAATAATCTTTCTGAATCACTTGTGCAGGCATTGGGAGTTTGTGGAGGGTAGCGGCCACAAACCCAACGACATCCTGGGTCTCCTGTGCCACGAGCACTACCCCCGCATAGTACAGTATGCCGGGAAGACAGAGCTAGCCTATACATTTGACCACTGCACTGTCGCCCTAGACTCGTACTACTCCAACAAGGCGGCGAGGGTCAGAGCGGAGCTGTGGGTAAGTCTTCGTCACACAACATCGCATTCATCGTACTTTTCTTGAATTACTAAGAGTTTGTATTGCGTCTGTATGCAGGACTTCTACAGGTGCGACCAGGGGAAGGAGGCATGGGCGGAGGTGGTGAGTACCAGGGCCTGGAAGAAGCTCGTCACCGACATCATCTACGAGGCGAAACTCCAGGCCATCGTCAACTACAACGCCATGGTCGAAGGATGGAGGGTGTCGAAAGTCAAGGCGAGAGGCATGACGCTGAGCCGGGCGCAGTACATTTAGGTAAGTGATTCCTTTTGAGATTAAGCTATGCTCATTTCATCTGACGCTTATATGTGAAATACTTGATGATGTGAAGATGGTCCCCCAATGGTGACAGTCGTTTCTCGAGTGCTGGGAGATGATCGTGGACCGATGACTATCCGAAGAGTGGACCGCCTAGCATGCCAAGGCCCGGGAGGCGCGTCTGCAGATGCTAGGTGTACCACACCAACAATGCACAAGCTTGGGTACGTGAAGGACTTTATGTATTCTAACACTCAAATGTTGCCTGATTACTAATCATCTTGTTGTCTTCCTCGCAGATGGCGTCACACAGTGGCCAGCCTTGCAACACATTCACGACATATGCCATGTCCCACAAGGGCAAGGCCACTACACCGGAGACGTCCTACAACCCTGACGACTCCCACGAGGCATACACCAACTCCAGCGTCCACACCTGTCTCACTGACTACACAGAGGCGGCAAGGGCGGTCCATGGGGCCGACTTTGATTCGTCCAGCGAGGACCTGGACGGAAGCATCGTGATGAGGGTCGGAGGAGGCAAGAAGCACGAGTGGTACTGGCTTGGCGACGACATCATCGACTCGTCCTCCACTCCCACTTTGGCCTAGCTCCGAGCACAGAGCACGAGCGTCCCCATATGCCCACGCCCATCGTCTTCGCAGTCGCGGGTTGCCGAGGTTATTTCTGTTTTACTCGTCGTACATTGATGTTTAAATGTTTGCATTGTTCTAACATTCCCTTTGTATTATCGCAGGCCCGCCTGGAAAGAGAAAGGGAGGAGTGCCAGCAGATGGAGGCCGAGATGTGGTCCTAGATGGAGGCCCGGTTGGAGGCCCAAGCTAAGCAGATGGCAGACCTCATCGCGTTCATGGCCTCCCCCGCCATCTCAGAACGCGGATGCTACTCCTGTGAGTATCGATTCTTTAGTGTTTCATTTCTGCATTTGCTTGTCTGACATAGACTTTTACTTTTTGCAGCCTCCGTCGGCGGGTTCGAACAACCCGCAAGCGCCTAGATGGAACACGCCCAGGGGTCAAGGCGGCACTACTTCTGCGGGGTGGCCAGGGCAAGGTTGGCCATGAGTGTGTTTAGAGTGTCGGCTCTAGTAGATTGTGAACTTTAGATTGAAAACTTATCATGTTTCAATGATAACTTGTGATGGTTAACTTTTGTTTGGTTCAAATATTGTGATCAATGTGCTATATGCGTGGTGTATGTGAACATGACATATATGTGATGAATGTGATATGTATATGTGCTATATGTGTTATATGTGATGAATGTGATTTGTATGTGTAATGAAATGGAAAATTAAAAGAAAAAAATTCCCACTTTGCCGAGGGTTGCTCTCGGCAAAGGGTGTCTTTACTGAGCGCAATGGCCATTGCACTCGGCAAAGCTGGGAAACAATGCTATCAGAATAGCAATGTCCTGGCTTTGCCGAGCGCAATAACCGTTGCACTCGGTAAATGCTAGGGTTTGCCGAGAGCCTAGCTAGATTGGCTCTCGGCAAAGAGTTTTTTTTAAAAAAAAGAAAAATATTCGCCGAGAGCCTGGCCAGACTAGCTCTCGGCAAAAAAGTTTTTTTTTAAGAAAAACTCTTTGCCGAGAGCTAGCCAGATGGGCTCTCGACAAAGAAGGCGTCAATGGCAACCGGCTGTTAACAGTGCCTTTTTGTTGCCGAGAGCCCAATAAACGGCTCTCGACAAAGAAGGCTTTGCCGATCGAATTTTCGCCGAGGCCGCTTTGCCGAGAGCTGCGCTCGGCAAAGGCTTTGCCGAGAACCTGGGGCCCTCGGCAATACAGCCAGCTCAGTAGTGAGGGTCATATTCCTAATATTAAATTCTATCTTATTTTTTTAGATCTAACTAGAAGAATACACCGTCGGTTGCTGCAGGAATTGCGGATTAATGGATTACATGGCATGATGACATGGACAAACAAAATACTTATGTGTCTTGTTGATGTGGATATTACAATTGTATGAGTTAGTGGATTTTAATTATGTGTAACAGTGCATTGCCTAGTTGGACATCTTGCATGTTGAGCGAAATATGTGACTCGCTAACATAAATATTATAATTGCATAGCTTAGTGGATTTTTAATTGTGTGTGATAGTGGATTGTCTAGTTGGACAACTTACAATTTGAGAGAAATAGACAGTGGGGTTTTGCTTTATAAGAGTATAAGATAAGATAAGATAAAATAAGATAAGATAAGATAAGAAAGAGCTAAATTTTCTGTCTTAGGGGGTGTTTAGTTCGAGTGACTAAAGTTTAAGAGGTGCGACTAAAGAGTGTTGCAGGGGTTATTTGGATACTAATAAAAAAACAAATTATATAATCCGTCAGGACTTCGTAAGACGAATTTATTAAGCTTAATTAATCCGTCATTAGCATACGTTTACTATAGCATTTTATTGTCAAATCATAGATTAATTAGGCTTAAAAGATTTGTTTCGCAAAATAGTCTTAATCTGTATATTTAATTTTATAAATAATCTATATTTAATACATGTATGTGTCAACGTTCAATGGAACAACGACTATAGTCTAAGAGCACCCCCTTATTAGACCCATCATTGGATCTGATTCATCATCCACTCACTTTTCAGCCCTATATAATCATTCTCTCTCATCGCAGCGCCGACCTCCGGAGGGCCACTAGGCCGTACCATTGTTTGACAAGAGTCGAGAGGAACGGCGCGTGGGCGCGTGAGGCCGTGAGCCCACCTCCCGGGTTAGTGGGCCGTTGGCTGACCGTATGCGAGGAGGACACAGATTGAGTGACTTTGCTCTACTAGTATAATGTCCGTGCTAACGCTACGGCTTTATCTTGGAGATACTCGTAAAAGCAACCAATTTGTTTTTGCATAGTTTAACTTTTACACAATTGTAGCCTATATACAATTTGGGAACACTTCTGCATATAAGAAGACATAGTAAAGTTATTTCTCGTATTAATAACCATTTAAGTTACATTCTACCAGGCCACCACGGTGAAGCTCCTTTGGTTATCTGCTAATTTTCAGCAGTTTTTCATTCCTACAGTTTCAAGAACAAATGCAGAGTAATTGTTCTAGAACAAAAATGCAGAGTAATTTAGGTGTATATCAAACAGAAATGGAAGTCATAATTTAAAAACATTCATAACTGAGGTAAATGAAGTGCCCGTACGTTGATCCGTGGCGTTAGCACGGGCATTGTCCCGTCCATGGCATCTTCATCACTGTCCCAACCATCATGAGTCAGTTCGAATAGTTCACGGTCGAATTCATCTTCATTGGTTTGGACATGTACATGGTTGCATCACTGCTAAGGTAAATGAAGTTCTGCAAATATTTTTAAAAATAAGTATGGTAGCATATATTTAAATGTCTTTTTTTTATTAAAAATAGCATGCAGTTATTGGGCTCACCTAACTCACAAGAAGTAGGTAATGGACCAGAAGGGACCATATGTGGTCCTCTAGCTCGTGGAACGTAATTATCATTTCGGTGTAGCCACTCTATGGGATCTGCTGACTCGTCATTTTTCAATATAGTTGATAATCCGGTTCTAAAACATGCGCCTCCAAAAATGGACGGTGGTTCATGATGTATCAGATAGTTGAGGAAATGCACAAGTTGAAGAGATATTACTCACCTGCGGGTGAAGATGCCAGCACTGTTTGAGACACAACAGAGGTAACAGAGGTGGTGGTGATATTTTGCATCGCAGCCTTCCTCCGTGTTCGGTATTCACGTTGTTTCCTATTAATCACCTCTCTTTGTTGATCGGTCATCTCAGCTCTTCGTTTCTGTTGTCGTGTGTTCCTTTCTTCCCTCCTAGCATCAGCATTGTATGCGGGTCTCATTTCTGGGGACAGAGGCACATGTTTCTGTAAATTTTAAAAATGGTTTGTATATAGAGATTAAAAGAACGTTACCATTACACAATAAACTCGAAGTATACCTAGGTCATCCTCGTTGTTGGCCACAGATAGTCTTGCCTCTTATGGTCGATGTTTGAATGCCAACATGTGTATGATTCACATCTGCATTTGTTTGCGTATTGTCGGTGGCTAATATAGTTGGTGTGTTTCCGTCATTTGGATCGACATTTTCGTCATTTTCTATGATTGGGTTGCACACAATGGCTGAGCATGTTTAGGGATAAATCATTAGTTAGGGTTAATGATGTAAATAGAAGTAACAAAGAGATCAAGTACCCGTAGGTGTGGAAGTTAACAACACCGTTTGAGTCAAAGCAGCACAAGTGCTACTATTTTGGGTTGCAGCCTTCTTCCGTTCTCGGTACTCACGTTGTCTTCTATTAATCTCGTCCCTTTGTTCGATGGACATTTCAGCTCGACGTTTTCGCTGCTGCATGTTCATTTCCTCCCTCCTCCACGAGGCTTGGAGGACATATGTAGGAAATCAGTATGGAATCGTCATAAGTGCTATAGAAAATATTGTAAGCATACCTATGATGTTGGTGATATTGCTTTGGGCTTCGCGTGTATCTCTCGGAGTAGACATATCGCTTTGTGTATCCCTCGGCGTAGACATTGTCACGTACCTGCCCTGACAATTATTATTATTTTCATTGAAATCTCTAGCACGAAGGGATTCCCATCAGAATAGCACGAAGGGATGATAGGAGTATCATATTATTTTATTTTACTACTTTGCCGGATAAGTTTGTGGATTTGTAAAAAACTGAAATAAAGCAGTAGGATTACAATGTAAATACAGAGTGAACCCACGAGATGTGTAACTTGATGAAGCAACTATATGCTGAAGTCTTTCGTTTGCTGAGATTCGTGGGCACTACTCTACACTATCCTACAAATTAAAACCAAGAAGCAGTACAATCATCAATGAATTAACTACTGAGTCATTCACCATGCGTCCTTGAATGATAGGACTGCAGGACTGCAGGTCGGTAAAGAAAGAAAAGAAATTGATGATATGCCTCGTTTCCTTTGCAGAGATAATGCCCTTTTCAGGTAAGATTCAAGAAATTCCTCCTAAGTAATCAGCTAGTAGTGAAATTGCTTGAGATTCCCTCCGCACCAAGTCAAACACCGAAGATGACGACGAAGAAACAAATAATATAATCCAACAAGCAGGACAGTGTAGAATCGAACCTTTGAGCAACAGGTCATCCGACTATTGGCAAGCGACCAGCAGACTATGTGCTCCGGCGCTAACTGTGCGCATACGTGAATTGGAATTGGAAACTTCAATTAACCTGAAGGACACGGCGACGTAATCAGCGGCGGCGAATTAACCTGAAGGACACGACGGCAACGTCACTGTATGCCGGCCTCAGCGTCGTTGTTCTTGCGTGGTGGCCACGATGGCCTCCTCCACCATGGCCCTAACGTTCACGTCGAGGGTGACACAGGACCATGAGCCATCGCCACCGGCCTCAGTGTCCACGACTCCGCGTGGTTCCTGCGTGCTGCAGGATGGCTTACTCCACCGTGGACGACGTGAGATGGGCGCCTCGTGTCGTTGTTCTTGGCCCCCAGATCCGGCACGAGGCACGACAGGGGAGGCGGCCGGAAGACGCGGCGAGGTCGGAGCTCCTTCCGACGGTGCGGCGGTTTTTTTTGTTTTTTTTTCGGTGATTGTTGTACGACGAATAGGTGACCCTTTGAACGCCGCGTGCGGGCGAGCGGAGGAGTGCTGATGGCGGCGCTGATCACGGGCGGGCTCGTTGCGTTGAAGCGTAGCGTTGAAGCCTGGAAGATATCATGGTCGTACAATCTGGGTTGAAGCCTTGGAGAGATGTTTTGTAGCCCTTGATTTTTATGAAGGGGATTTGTTGGGTGCAATTTTCTGTGTGTACGAACGTTGGAGGCCCTCAGTGGGGGACGTTTTGTTTGGTGGACCTAAAATAATTCAAGAATCCAATTATAGTAGAGATAAAGTCACGACGTAACTTTCCATCCATCTCCTACGTCCATGCAAGATCCAACGTCTCCAAGAACTCAGTCGCGAATCTCCTGCTTTTTTCACAGAACGCTCAATGCTGGCAAGAGCACTCCAGTTTCACGCGGGAGTTTGGACACCGGCAAGCTCCTTGCCGGCGGCGTCATGTACGTTGGGGTTGACCCCGAGCCCCGTTGAATCGAGCACTTGGCACCACGTCGAGTCGTCGAGCTTCTCCGAGTGCTCCAGAACGACGGGCTCTCGTCGTCGGAGACGGCCTACTGTCCATACGCACGAGCGTTGCCGCCGCCGCGGCGTCCGAGCCCGCGCCGGAGAAGGAGCCTGCCAAGAAGGCCGGCGTCCCCCGGAGCACGGCTCGCGGGTTCCTCAACGCCATCTTCAACGGCAGTCCTGCGCCACCATCACCGTCGTCGTCGTCGCGGGGGCCGGAGTCCGCGTGCTCCACGGCGTCCACCTACTCGCACTCGAGCAGCAGGAGACGAGTTGGGCGTCGTCGGCGTCATCAAGCTCGCATCCTTGGTCCTCGTCTCCGCGCCGCCACCATCGCAGACGCGCCACCGCAGCGCGAGGTCGCCCTTGCCGCACGCCGCCGCCGTGGGGACGTGCTCCGGTTGAGCGCTGCCACTGCGGGGACGTTCCCCTTGGCCGCGCGAGCGCGCCTGCGCAGCCATCTCCACGTGCGGATGCGCCGTGGCCAAGCGCCACCATCGCGGGGTCGCTCCCTGGCCGAGCGCCGCCGCCGCAGGGACGCGCCCCTGTCTGTGCGCACGCGCCACTGACGCGCGAGCTAGCCCCTGTGAAAGGTCTTGATGGCTAGAGGGGGGGTGAATAGCCTATTAAAATTTTCTACAACGACAAGCTAAACAAGTTTATCAATATAACAAATAGCGAGATGCGAGTTTTGCTTAGCCTATGGGTGTTTGCAAGCCACCTATCCAATTCACAATTCTAGTATTTGCACTCAACCGCACAAGTCAAACCGAGAAGTTAAGTACAACTACAACTAGCAAGCTACACAAGAGAACTACTCTAGCTAAGCTAACTAGCTAGCAAAGATAACTAAGAAATTAATACAAGAGAGATAGGAGGGTATCACCGAGGGACGAAGTATTGAGCCAACCAATATGATCAACAATGAATACCAAGATAACCAAACACCGGGATCAATCAATCACAATATGAAAGTGATGACACGAAGATTTATCCCGAGGTTCACGTGCTTGCCGGCACGCTAGTCCCCGTTGTGTCCCTCTTCACCACGTGGTTCGGTGGCTAATCGGTCACACACCGAGCCTCTCAAAAGGCGCCACAAGAACCTACCAAATGGCAAAAGGTTTCAATGACACGAGCAATATACTAATGTTGCCTTTGGCGCTTCGCCGAGGTAGGCACAAACCCCTCACAATCACCGGAGGTGGCCAAGAACAAACACCAACTCTTGCCAACGCCTCCAAGCTGCTCCAAGCCGTCTAGGTGGCGGCAACCACCAAGAGAAACAAGAATCCCGCAGCAAATCAACCACCAAGTGCCAACTAGATGCTATCTCACAATGCAAATGCACTTGGATCACTCAATCTCACTTCGAATATGCAAAGAAGCAAGAGAGATGAGTGGGAGGGGAGTTGCTTAGCTCAAAGTGCTCACAAGTATATCAAAATATTCGAGAGTAAGAGCCTTGAGCCGTCCAACGAGTATTTATAGACGTACCCCTTCGAATATAGCCGTTAGAAACTTGAAACAGCCGAAGTCGCGTTGACCGGACGCGCCGGTCCAACTGACCGGACGCGCCGGTCGCGCAACGGCTAGTTTCGCGAAGCACCGACCGGACGCGCCGGTCACAACGACCGGACGCGCTGGTCACGACCGGACGCGCCGGTCCCGTGACTGACCGGACGCGCCGGTCAGCACTGAGTCGCACAAAATGAACCAGTGACCGGACGCGCTGAAGAACTGACCGGACGCCACAGTACCCGTGTCCGGTCGGAGTCCAGTAAGCTCCCTGGACGACCGGACGCGTCCGGTCGCCTGTGACCGGACGCGCCTCGCGTCCGATCAAACAACTGAAAATCGCGCAGATACTGGATACTGACCGGACGCGTCCGGTCACACCGTGACCGCGTCCGGTGCAGCGTCCGGTCACCATTGTGACCTCCGTTCGCTTCCGTTTCTTTTTCTGACTTCCGGCGTAGTGGAAAATAGGCATTTCATATCCCCGAAATCGCCTGAATCCCGCGCTCGGCGGGAGGGAGAGAAGACCCGAAACCCTCTCTACCGCTCAAACTCCACCGCCGTCGCAAACGTGCTAACATCACCAAGTGATCTCGTCATGTGTGAGTGTGTTAGCATTTTCACAATCATTTTCCGAGGCGATATTAGTTCTATCCAAATGCATATGATCATGAAATGCACATCTAGAGGCACTTAGGAGTTCAATAGCCGCGTCATTCCCCTCTTTATAGTACGGCTATCTATCCTATAATGTAACCACACCCACTAGGTGTCTTGGTTACTAAAACACAACCCTTAAGCATATACCTTTGCCTTGATCACATAGAGTTGCGTCCAAATCCAAGTGTGGCCATCATGATCACCATGTCCATCTTGCCACCAACCTTGGAATGTACTAATCCTCATATGCTACATACAACTTAGGCATAGGATTAGTACTTAGGTATTGTCACTAATTACCAACACCAAACATAGGACTTTCAATCTCCCCCTTGTTGGTAATTGGTGACAAACCTTTCACAAAGATATTATGATAAAATTTTGATTGAACCCATGTCACATTGTCCAAGTATATTACCATGTGTAAGAATTATGGACATGTGATCATGAATTCAAATTGATAGCAATGGCTCCCCCTACATGTATGCTATATGTTTGGATTTTGGAAGCATACATGTTAGATAGGAAAGATTAGGAGCATTGTCTACCAATAGGTGCTAAGTGTTTTAGATTATAGACCTTTGAAGCGTGATACCATCGGAGTTGCGATAAACACCATCTTAGCACCTTGTGTAGTTAGATTCCACTTGGAAAAGCACAAATATAACTAGAAACCTCGTGAGATCAACATTATAAGCAAGGTTCTAGTACCACTTTGAAAAACATGAAGCAAGAAAAATCTAACTACTTCCTATTCATGCTAGTACCACAATGCATGATTCAAATTATACTAGCAAGTCACCACACAAGCAATGTATCGGAGAAAACGAAATGCATAACTATGCATCATACAAATGAAGTGCACATAGAAATGCAACATTCATGTTTAAGAGCTTGCTCCCCCTACTTGTGTGCTCAAAATTTTAGTTGATCCCATTCTTTTATCAATTCTCCCCTTTTAGAATCTATCTTGTGAACAACATTTTTCTCCCCCACAACATTGTCTTCCCCTTTGAGTTCTATCTTTGTGAACAATATTTTCTCCCCCTTTGGCACCAATTGACCACAAGATTATCATGTTGAAATATGGGGTGAGGATCAAGTTTATGATTCAACCTAGATTGCTTGCATAAATAAAATACTTAGGTTTGATCCAAGGGCAAGCTTCTTCACACCTCACTAGAAGGGTTATCATGCACCATGTTGAAGCAAATATTTAGACAAGTTTTCTAGATTAAATACTTAGGATCACAAGCTACTTAAACAAGTTATATGCTACCACTAGATCATACAAGTCATGGAAACAATAGTGGCACCATATAAACTTCAAATTTATTTTAATTTTCATGAATGATCCTAGAACATAAGAAATCATGACTAGATGCACTAAACAAGTCCTTAGCATAGAATGTATGACATGTCAACCAATTGTACCTTGGGGCTCGAAGGAGAGGCATGTCATATATGGGGTGCATCAACTCATGTTGGAGAAGTCAAGTATGTTCAACTCATTTTTTAGCTTGTGAAATCTCTTCTCATCAAGTGGCTTGGTGAATAGATCGGCTAATTGATCTTCGGTGCCCACACTCTCAATAGCAATGTCACCCTTTTGTTGATGATCTCTAATAAAGTGATGGCGAACATCAATATGCTTTGTTCTTTGATGTTGAACCGGATTGTTGGTTAGCTTTACGGCACTTTCATTGTCACATAGCAATGGCACATTCTTGAAGTTGATTCCAAAATCTTTCAATGTAGCCTTCATCCACAAGATTTGTGCACAACAACTACCCGCGGCGATGTATTCGGCTTCGGCGGTAGATAGTGCAATACTATTTTGCTTCTTGGATGACCATGAGACAAGTGATCTTCCCAACAATTGGCATGTCCCGGAAGTGCTCTTTCTCTCCACTTTATCACCGGCATAGTCGGAATCCGAATATCCAACTAGCTCAAAACTTGCACCTTTGGGATACCACAATCCAATATCTTGTGTATGCTTTAAGTACCTCAATATTCTCTTTGTTGCCTTCAAATGACTTTCTCTTGGTGAGGCTTGAAATCTTGCACACATGCATACACTAAACATCACATCGGGCCTTGATGCCGTCACATAGAGTAGGCTACCAATCATCGATCTATATAGCTTTTGATCCACCATGTTGCCACTCTTGTCACTATCCAAGCTTCCACTAGTGCCCATTGGAGTTGTAATACTCTTTGCATCTTCCATGCCAAACTTCTTGAGCATATCTTTGATGTACTTGGTTTGGCTTACAAATGTTCCTTCCTTCATTTGTTTGATTTGAAGTCCAAGAAAGAAACTAAGTTCACCAATCATTGACATTTCAAATTCCTTTGCCATCATTTTCCCAAACTCATCACAATAATCTTGATTGGTTGAACCGAATATGATATCATCAACATATATTTGCAACACAAACAAGTCTTTCCCAATCTTCTTGGTGAATAGTGTTGTATCAACTTTGCCCATGACAAATCCTTTAGATAGCAAGAAGTCCCTCAATCTTTCATACCATGCTCTAGGTGCTTGCTTCAATCCATATAAAGCTTTTCTCAACTTGTATACATGATTGGGTTTCTTGTCATCTTCAAAACCGGGAGGTTGCTCCACATACACCTCCTCTTGAATGTACCCATTGAGAAATGCACTCTTTACATCCATTTGATATAGCTTGATATTGTGAGCACAAGCATAGGCAAGTAAGATCCTAATTGCTTCCAATCTTGCAACCGGGGCATAAGTTTCACCAAAGTCAAGACCCTCTATTTGTGTGTAACCTTGAGCCACTAGTCTTGCTTTGTTCCTTACTACTATCCCATCTTGATCTTGTTTGTTGCGAAAAACCCATCTTGTTCCAATGACATTGTGATCCTTAGGCCTTTCAACTAGTTCCCATACTTCATTTCTCTTGAAGTTGTTGAGCTCTTCATGCATTGCATTTACCCAATCCGGATCTCTCAATGCTTTATCAATGTCCTTGGGTTCTTCCATTGACACAAAAGAAGAGTGACCACAAAATGATGTCAATCTTGATCTAGTTTGAACTCCTCTTTGTATGTCACCAATGATGGAATCCAATGGATGGTCTCTTGCAATGTTAGTTGGTTGAAGCACTTGGACTTGATTGCTTGGATGTTGATGTTGATCATGAGTTGGAGATGATGAACTAGCCACTTGTTGATCTTGTTGCACTTGAGATGATGTACTAGCTTGATTTTGCATAGGAGAACCACTAGCTTGAGTGATTGGACTTTGGAGCACTTGATCTTTGTTGTCATCCACATCAATCACTTGCTTTGGCCTAATATCACCAATATCCATTTTTTTCATAGCATTACTCAATTGAGTTCCTCTCACATCATCCAAGTTATCTTCTTCATCTTGAGAGCCATTTGTTTCATCAAACTCAACATCATGCACTTCTTCAAGTAAACCACTAGCCAAATTCCAAACTCTATAAGCTTTGCTAGTAGTTGAGTAACCAAGTAGAAATCCTTCATCACATTTCTTCTCAAACTTGCTTAATCTAGTGCCCTTCTTCAAGATGTAGCATTTGCAACCAAATACCCGAAAGTATGCAATGTTGGGCTTTCTTCCATTTAAGATCTCATATGGTGTCTTCTCTAGAAACTTGTGGCAATAGAGGCGGTTGCTATAGAAGCAAGCCGTGTTGATTGCTTCGGCCCAAAATGAATGACTCACATTATACTCATTCAACATTGATCTTGCCATATCAATTAAGGTTCTATTCTTCCTTTCAACTAGGCCATTTGATTGAGGTGTATACTTGGCCGAGAATTGATGCTTGATTCCAAGCTCCTCACATAGCTCATCAACTCTTGTGTTTCTAAACTCACTTCCATTGTCACTTCTTACTTTCTTGATTGTGGTCTCAAACTCATTTTGCACTCTCTTGATGAACTTCTTGAATATGTCAAATACATCACTCTTGTCCATAAGAAAGAATACCCATGTGTATCTAGTGAAATCATCCACAATCATAAAACCATACTTGTTGCCACCAATGCTTGTGTATGTAGTTGGCCCAAATAGATCCATGTGCAACAACTCAAATGCCTTGGAAGTACTCATAATGCTCTTCAATGGATGAGTGTTGCCTACTTGCTTTCCGGCTTGACATGCACTACATAGCTTATCCTTCTCAAATGTGACATCCTTCAAGCCTCTAACTAAGTCATGCTTCACTAACTTGTTCAATTGCTTCATGCCAACATGACCAAGTCTTCTATGCCATAACCAACCCATACTTGATTTGGTGAGCAAGCATGTTGAAAGTTGAGTGTCACTAGCATTAAAATCAACCAAGTATAGATTCTCATATCTAAAGCCTTTGAAGATCAAGTTAGAGCCATCAACACTAACTATCTCCACATCATCAACACCAAATATGCACTTGAAACCGAGATCACATAATTGAGCAACCGACAACAAGTTGAAATTGAGCTTTTCAACTAGTAGCACATTGGAGATGCTATGATCATTTGAGATTGCAATCCTTCCAAGAGCCTTTACATTACCCTTGCTATTGTCACCAAATGTGATGCTATCAATGCCACTATCATTTGATTTGAGAGAGTTGAACATTCTTGAATCACCGGTCATATGTTGAGAGCATCCACTATCAAGCACCCAATGCCTTCCTCCGGCCTTGTAATTTACCTACAAAACAAATTAATATTTCTTAGGTACCCATACTTGCTTGGGTCCTTGGAGGTTAGTCACTAAGCTCTTTGGTACCCAAATGGCCTTCTTCTTTGGGCCCACAATTGGTGTACCAACAAACCTAGCATGCACACCTTTCTCACCCTTGGTAAGCACATAACAAGAATCAAAAGGAATGTAAGGTACATTAGCATTTTTCTTGTTCTTGTTCATTTTATTGCAATTAATCTCTAGATGCCCAACTTGCTTGCATCTATTGCAATAACGACCATTGCTCTTCACAAAGCTAGGCTTGTGAGTTGCAAAGGCCGCCTTGCCCTTCTTGGGAGTATAGCCCAAGCCCTCTTTGTTAAGAGAGAACCTTTGGCTACCCAAGCATTTTAGCAAGCGAGCATCCCCACCATAGGCATTGCCTAATGCACGGGTGAGATCATCCACCTCTCTCTTGAGAGTCTTATTCTCAACCATAAGTGATGAATCACTAGTAGTAGAGGTAGAGTTGGTTGTGGTGGATGATGATGAGCTACATGAAGCATTAGTAGGACTAACAAATAAAGAATCATCAATAATATCACATGTTAGTCTAATATCACAAGTGACAATGACTTGCTCCTCCTTAGCTTCCTTCATGAACTTCTCCAACTTAAGGTCCTTTTCCTTGATGAGCTCAAGTAGAGTGGAGTGGGCTTCCTTAAGCCTAGTGTGAGCAATTTCAAGATCCTCGTGGTCTTCCTTTAGACACTCACGAGAAGCCTCTAGCTCATCAAAGGATTTCCTAAGAGCTTTGAGCTCTTGTTCAATTCCTTTGCACTCCTTACTCTTTTTGAGAGCAACAAGCTCCTCCATCAAGGCATCATTTTCATTGCTCTTGGCAATGAGCTCTTGTTCCAAGATTTTGTATTTCTTGGTTGTCCTCTTGTAGCCCTTGCTCATTTGATCTATTATGCCTAATAGATCATCCTTGGAGTAGTCCTCATCCTCCTCATCATCACTCCTACAATCATCACTAGCACAAGAATCATCATCACTATCATCATGTTTTACCTTGGTAGGCTTGGCCATAAGGCATGTTGATGTAGTGTCGAAGATGGATGGCTTGTTAGAGAGGGCGATGTTTGCAGTGGCTCGTCGAGTGATCCTCTCATCATCACTAGAGCTTTCATCATCATCACTATCGGAGTTGTCACTATCCCAAGTGACTACATAACCACCACCCTTCTTCTTCTTGTTGAAAGTGAAGCTCTTCTTTGCTTTCTTCTCCTTCTTGTTCTTCTTCAACTTTAACTCCCCATCATGATATCTTTTGTCTTCATAGGGGCACTTTGCCACTACATGATCGGGGCTATTGCAATTGTAGCAAAGCACCTCCTTTGCCTTCATGAAGTCCCTTCTCTTTCTTGCACCATAGCCTTTCTTCTTCATGAACCGACCCATCTTTTGCACTAGAAGGGCCATGATCTCATCATCAAATGGATCATCATCATCATCATCAACCTTGCTCTTGCCCTTAGAGGATGAAGCCTTGAATGCAATGGGCTTCTCTTGCTTGACCTTGCTTTCCTTCTTCTCTTCTACCTCATCTTCATCATCATTGTATTGGGCATCGGTCATTATATCTCCAAGCACATTGGTTGGTTTGACCTTGTCCAATCCCTCTCTAAAGATCATTCTTCTCAAGGTGGCAAACTTCTTGGGTAAGCACATCAAGAACTTGTGTGAGAAGTCCTTGTCCTCAACCTTCTCCCCAAGCCCCTTGAGATCATTAACAATGACTTGGAGCCTATAGAACATCTCCGGGATGGATTCATCATCCTTCATCTTGAATGTGGAGAACTTGTCCTTGAGCATATATAGTTTGGCACTTTTTACCGTTGAAGTGCCTTCATATGTTTCTTCAAGCCTTATCCAAAGCTCATTTGCCTTTTCAAGATCTTTGATTTGCTCAAATACTTTATCATCAATGGCACGATAGATTGTGTCAAGTGCCGCCGTATTGCATTGTTTGTTGATGCGGTCATTGGGAGTGAGGTTTTCCTCATCAAGAATGACGTATCCTTCTTTGGTCACATCCCAAACCTTCTCATGTATATTGCCTAGATATTGCTTCATCTTCCTTTTCCAATGATCAAAGGAAGAGACACCATCAAAGAATGGAGGCTTGCCATTAACATGATTGAACATAACTTGAGCCATCTTACACCGAGGTTGTTAAGCCTTACAAACGGTGACCACGGCTCCGATACCACATGAAAGGTCTTGATGGCTAGAGGGGGGGTGAATAGCCTATTAAAATTTTCTACAACGACAAGCTAAACAAGTTTATCAATATAACAAATAGCGAGATGCGAGTTTTGCTTAGCCTATGGGTGTTTGCAAGCCACCTATCCAATTCACAATTCTAGTATTTGCACTCAACCGCACAAGTCAAACCGAGAAGTTAAGTACAACTACAACTAGCAAGCTACACAAGAGAACTACTCTAGCTAAGCTAACTAGCTAGCAAAGATAACTAAGAAATTAATACAAGAGAGATAGGAGGGTATCACCGAGGGACGAAGTATTGAGCCAACCAATATGATCAACAATGAATACCAAGATAACCAAACACCGGGATCAATCAATCACAATATGAAAGTGATGACACGAAGATTTATCCCGAGGTTCACGTGCTTGCCGGCACGCTAGTCCCCGTTGTGTCCCTCTTCACCACGTGGTTCGGTGGCTAATCGGTCACACACCGAGCCTCTCAAAAGGCGCCACAAGAACCTACCAAATGGCAAAAGGTTTCAATGACACGAGCAATATACTAATGTTGCCTTTGGCGCTTCGCCGAGGTAGGCACAAACCCCTCACAATCACCGGAGGTGGCCAAGAACAAACACCAACTCTTGCCAACGCCTCCAAGCTGCTCCAAGCCGTCTAGGTGGCGGCAACCACCAAGAGAAACAAGAATCCCGCAGCAAATCAACCACCAAGTGCCAACTAGATGCTATCTCACAATGCAAATGCACTTGGATCACTCAATCTCACTTCGAATATGCAAAGAAGCAAGAGAGATGAGTGGGAGGGGAGTTGTTTAGCTCAAAGTGCTCACAAGTATATCAAAATATTCGAGAGTAAGAGCCTTGAGCCGTCCAACGAGTATTTATAGACGTACCCCTTCGAATATAGCCGTTAGAAACTTGAAACAGCCGAAGTCGCGTTGACCGGACGCGCCGGTCCAACTGACCGGACGCGCCGGTCGCGCAACGGCTAGTTTCGCGAAGCACCGACCGGACGCGCCGGTCACAACGACCGGACGCGCTGGTCACGACCGGACGCGCCGGTCCCGTGACTGACCGGACGCGCCGGTCAGCACTGAGTCGCACAAAATGAACCAGTGACCGGACGCGCTGAAGAACTGACCGGACGCTACAGTACCCGCGTCCGGTCGGAGTCCAGTAAGCTCCCTGGACGACCGGACGCGTCCGGTCGCCTGTGACCGGACGCGCCTCGCGTCCGATCAAACAACTGAAAATCGCGCAGATACTGGATACTGACCGGACGCGTCCGGTCACACCGTGACCGCGTCCGGTGCAGCGTCCGGTCACCATTGTGACCTCCGTTCGCTTCCGTTTCTTTTTCTGACTTCCGGCATAGTGGAAAATAGGCATTTCATATCCCCGAAATCGCCTGAATCCCGCGCTCGGCGGGAGGGAGAGAAGACCCCAAACTCTCTCTACCGCTCAAACTCCACCGCCGTCGCAAACGTGCTAACATCACCAAGTGATCTCGTCATGTGTGAGTGTGTTAGCATTTTCACAATCATTTTCCGAGGCGATATTAGTTCTATCCAAATGCATATGATCATGAAATGCACATCTAGAGGCACTTAGGAGTTCAATAGCCGCGTCATTCCCCTCTTTATAGTACGGCTATCTATCCTATAATGTAACCACACCCACTAGGTGTCTTGGTTACTAAAACACAACCCTTAAGCATATACCTTTGCCTTGATCACATAGAGTTGCGTTCAAATCCAAGTGTGGCCATCGTGATCACCATGTCCATCTTGCCACCAACCTTGGAATGTACTAATCCTCATATGCTACATACAACTTAGGCATAGGATTAGTACTTAGGTATTGTCACTAATTACCAACACCAAACATAGGACTTTCACCCTGCCGCGCGCCACTACCCTGGGACGCGCCCCTGGCCGCGCGAGCACGCCTGCACCGCCATCTCCACGCGCGTATGCGCCCCCGCCAAGTGCCACCGTCGTGGGGCTGCTCCCTGGCCGAGCACCGCCGCCGCAGGGACGCGCCTCGGCCGCGCGCAGATCCGCCCCACCGCCGTAGCAAGGCATCGTCGACCCCAGGCTGGAGGGCGGCGCCGGTTGCTGGGACGACCCACCGCCGGCCATGGCCACGTGCGATGCGGTGCAGAGGAGCACCGAGGAGGCAACGTGGTGCAGTTTCGGAGACGAGGAGGAGCAGAGCAGAGTAGCCCCGGTTGCAGGTCGGCATAGGCGGAGCAGCACGATGGAGGCGGCCTCGACGCGGCCGGAGGCGACGGTGGAGAGTGTGTCGCTCTCCGCCGCAATCATGCCCGCGCAGCCCCTCCTGCTCCAACGAGGGGTCGTCGAGGCGCGGGGCAACGCCACCGTCCAGACAACTGCGGGAGAAGGAGACGCGCTGCTCCACTTCGTCAGTCAGTCTGCGTCCGCGTGCTCGCGGCGGCGCGGCGTGAACCGGCGCGAGTGTCTCAAGCATAGTTTTTCGAACCGGACCGGAGATCGAACCGGTGAGACCGTCGGTTCAATGGTTCATTGGTCCAACCGTTCAAAACCGGTTGAACCGTCGGTTCAATTGTTTTGGACCGTTAAATCGAACCGGCCACAAATACTTTGAACAACATAATTTATATATGATTTAATTAATAATTGACATGGAAGCAGTGTATATATAATTAAAGATGGAACAACATAATTTAATTGTACAACCAAATCTGGACATTCCTAATATATACTCTAGCACTAATCATATAAACAGAGAGCTTTGCCAATGACCAATCATCAAATTACAGCAGGCTAATATACAAAACCTAGAAGTTGAACCATGAAAGCTCAGGCTCAGTAGCTCACCAGTAGCCATGTTTGTGGAGCCGTGGAGGTTGAGCAGAGCAGCACGTTCGTCGTCCTCGTGGAGTAGAGCAGCAGCCATGGACGGATGGACTGATGGAGTAGCTAGTCCCGCTCGCCCGCAGCAGCGTACCCCGCTGGCACCCGCCCGCAGCAGCTGAGCAGCCGCCGGCCAGCCGACTCTCCGTAGGCCGTAGCAGCCGCCCGCAGCGTACCCTGCTGGCACCCACCCGCAGCAGCTGAGCAGCCGCCGGCCAGCCGGCCCTCTGTAGGCCGTAGCAGCCGCCCCCAACGGCGCCCGCCTGTCATAGGAGCAGAGCAGCAGCCGCTGCCCGCTCGCTTGCAGGCCACAGAAGCCGCCCTCCCCCCTCCCGTCGGCGCCGACGGCCGCTCGCAGCAGCCGCTCCCCGCCGGCCGCCTCGCCCGATGCGCCGCCCCTGCTCGCGAATACCAGTTGCGCCGCCGCCGCCCCTGCTCAAAACGAAAAAAGGAATTTTTTTCCCTCCCTCACGCGCCCAGTAGCCCTAAAGGGGTTGATTGAGACACTTTTCCAATAATACCCTTGAATGAATGAGCTTCTCCTGAACATATAGAGGGTATTTTTGGATAAGTTAAAAAACCGCCCCGGTTCACATGAAACCGGCCGGTTCACCGGTTCCGTAAAAAACCGGCCGGTCCAACCGGTTTTTAGCGGTTTGATTGCACGGGCGGTCTTTTAAGTGAAATGGACCGGTGTAGGCTCTGGTTCGGTCTTTTACCGGTCCGACCGCCGGTCCGGTCCGGTTCGAAAAACTATGGTCTCAAGCACTTTGTTGCTTGAAAGCGCTGGAGAGCCCTCGGATCAGAATTGGACGATGGATGTGAGGGGGAAAGTTACAGCGTGACTTCCTTGAGGAAAGTCACCGAATCCCGGTCCATGCGAGGAGGCCTCAAGTCCAACTCGATAGATCTCCACATAAGCACCCCGTGCGTTCACTCCACTACGCTTTTCGGAAAAAGAAAAAAAAAGAAAAACCAATCCTCGCCGCCGATAAATCCACGGCTGAAAGATCAGGCCGACGGCTTTGCATTGTGCGTCCCGAGGAGATATTATTTTCCGTTCCGTTTCTCCCGTCAGAAAGCTAATCCAACAAGCTGCTCCGCTTTCGGCACCTGCCCAGCGGAGGAAAGAGTGCGGATTGCGGCGGCGACGGCGGATGAAACAATGGCGCCGGCGAGGGACGAGCATCTGGACGCGACTCGCGCGCTGATGGCGGCCCACTCGCCGCCGCTCCACGCGCTGGTCGTCCCCTCCGAGGACGCACACCAGGTCCGTGCCGCGCCACTGCCCCCCGCGCAGATCGGGGGGTGGATCGGATCTCCGGTCGGAGTCCGCGGCGCTAGCGTTAGGGTTTTGTTTTTGATCGGCTCGTTCTGCGGACTGATGATGGCTGTGGATGGTTTGTGCAGAGCGAGTACGTGTCGGAGCAGGACAAGCGGCGGCAGTTCATCTCCGGGTTCACAGGGAGCGCTGGTCCGTGCTGACTGAATTCATCCATCTATCGCCTAGTTTATCTTTGAGAGAGTCATGTCCTTCCTATTTTGCTATTAGGTTCATGTGATTTTGGTGTGGTTAGATACTTGGATTAGCTCTTAAGGCAGTTGTGTATTTGTGTAAGCAGTTAGGCAGTTCAACCAGTTACCACTTAGCACAAGCTTCTTGAAAAAAAAAGGTTAGCACTTAGCAGGACATGACAAGCTATGATTGTGCTTCTGCCGTGTTGTTCTCGATAGGTTAGCTCTTTCACAATGAAGTTCTGCAAATTGTTCGATCATTGTGGCAGTGTGGCCACAATGGGGCTTTTGATTTCTGCAGTGTGAACTGATTCTGCAATTCTGCTACCATTTAGTTGCAGAAATTACAGATCAGCTAGTACAACTAGGTTTATATGAATCTTAAATGGTCTCATAAAAAAATCCTATACAGGCTTTTGGTTTTGCATGCATATTTCTTCTCAAGGTTTGTAGCATACAAATTCAAATACTATGAAACCTTTGGAACAATCAAGGATTGTTTTAGATTTTTTGTCACTAAACTGTCTAAAGGATTCAGCATGGGACAACTGGTTATTTTTTGGATTATGTGTTAGTGTTTGGCAGAAAGCAAACCTCATCTTGGGTAGATGTTAAATACATAAATAAATTGCATTTACAGCTGAATACCGAGTTTTCTTTAGAGACAACTCCATGTACAGAAATATGAAGATGCAATGGATAACCAGTGGAGTGTTTCTTTTGTCTTCATGTAATAATTTTTTAATGAAATTTGAATGTTCTTCTGTTCAGTTCCCACATTCACAGCACAAGGGACTAATTTTCAAAGTTCCAATTTACATGGTAGGCCATTCAGCCATTGGAGTGCCATGCTCCCACATTTGAGTGTTACTGCTACCTTGATTCTGTAATTTTTTAAATGTAGATTATATGACCAAGCATATTATTTTTCTATTTCTTTCTTTGTGCTTTCTTTGCATATAAAGATACAATATTTTCCCCCTAAAAGAACTTTGTAAGCGAAATTATTTTGATTATATTCTTATGCTGCCATAAGGGAAACTAGTATTTCCTCAAGCGTTTGAATTTTGCAAACATGAAAGTTATATATGTTTCGACTTTGCTTGAAAGGTGCTTCCATAGTAAAAATTTATAGAATTTAATGATTGATTTGGACAAGAATGTATCTGTTCACTGTCTATTGTTATGACAAGTGCGTAGCTGGACGTGAACATGGAGCAACCTCCACTAGTCTTTTATGTTATGTGATTGATTCGTACTTTGTGTTAGCATTTGGTTGAGCTAAACAGTTTGTTGGTTGTCGCGTTGGTTTCTCAGTTAGTGTGCATATTGAATTTTAAACAGGCTTGGCTCTTATTACCATGAAAGAGGCATTGTTGTGGACGGATGGACGCTACTTCTTGCAGGCGACACAGCAACTGAGCGATCGTTGGAAACTAATGCGCATGGGAGAAGACCCACCAGTTGAAGCATGGATAGCTGATGTAAGCATTGACTTTCCTTCTGCAGCAAATTTGTGATGACCTTCTAAAGTTCAACACAAAAGCATTGGTCACATGAGTTGTACTTGGCAATGATTGTGCTTTATCTTTGGTTTTGAACTCGTCCATGCTATTGTTGTTGAGAAATACAAATATGGTTTCCTTGCTCACCTTTATTTTTTTGAATGTAAATCTTTGTGGGGATACCAATAAGATATACTTTATTTTTTGGTTACTGATTTGAATTTCCGCCTTTTACTGCTTTGTTATATGTGAGTGGAAGTAATTTGATATTTAACTGCTGGCAGTTATTTCTCCCAAGGTCAGACAAAATATTGACACTGTTAAAACCTTAACTTTGTTCCCATCTTGTTGAATTTGATGTAGCTACTTAAGGTTTTCCAGTGTGTTGTGAGAAAATCATTTTAAATTGTTTTGGTGATTGAGTAATTTTTTTGATCTTCTGTGTGGAATACTATTGCCCTGGCTAATCTGTAGAATGTTGTTGTGCTATCAGAATCTGGCTGATGAAGCTGTCATTGGAATCAATCCGTGGTGCATCTCTGTTGATTCAGCTCAAAGATATGAGCACGCATTTTCGAAGAAGCACCAGACTTTGTTTCAGCTTTCTTCTGACATGGTGGATGAAGTATGGAAGGATCGCCCGGTAGTTGAACCTAGGCCTGTAATTGTACACCCAGTAGAATTTGCAGGGCGTAGTGTACCAGAAAAGATAAAGGAGCTGAGAGAAAAGCTTGTACATGAAAAGGCTACGGCCATTATAATAACTGCTCTTGATGAGGTACAATACATTCTATTGAAGTTGTTCAATTTCAAATTTTTTGTGGGAGTTACCATGGTTATAATTTCCTTTATAGCCCAGTGGTTCACTCTTATTTGTTGTGTAATGGTTGCTTAGGTTGCTTGGCTGTACAACATTCGAGGAAGTGATGTGGATTATAGCCCAGTGGTTCACTCTTATGCTATTGTAACATTACACAGTGCTTTCTTTTATGTTGATAAGAGAAAAATAACTGTCGAGGTCAGTTAATTAACTAAGGACATATCCTTTTTCTAATGACTATCATCTTATAGTGTTCATATGCATGGTTTTGTAGTTATGTAATGTAATATATTTGTTATCTGATTCTTCTATAATGCAGGTTCAGAAGTACATGTCTGGAAATGGTATCGAAATAAGAGAGTATGAAACTGTTCAATCTGATGCAAGTTTGCTTGCATCTGGGAAGCTACAAAGTTCTGTGCATGTGGAAAAGGATATGAATGAGGTGGAGAGTTCAAAAATTTGGATTGATTCTGGCTCATGTTGCCTTGCACTCTACTCAAAGTTGAGTCCACATCAAGTTTTGGCGCTGCAATCACCAATTGCCCTTCCAAAGGCTGTTAAGGTGAATTTGCTTTCTTCTCTCTTGTGCTAGTATAGTAGTGTCAATATGAATTTGTGTGGAAAAGCATCTGTGAAACTTTCAATACTTGAGTACAATACTTAGTTATTTATCACAAATCCAACTTTTCTTGTTAGATCAGAATGATTACAGATTATGGAAGTCGAAATTGAAGAGAGCAAAACATTACTTATGGGAAATGTAACTATATCTCACTTGAAATATGGTTTAGTAAAATATTTTAATCATTAATCACACAGAAACTATGTCCCAGTATGCCATGCTATAAATTTTGCTAAAGTTATGTTGAAGATCATGGTAAACAACCATCTATTCTGGTGAAGAAATGCTACATCACTGAGCAAATGCGTAGCAATTTCTAGCTGATAAAAACTATAAATTGGCTTATTGCCATTCCATTCTCAAATACATGTCACTTTAGAACTTTTTCTGTCTAACTTTGAATTGTTTTTGAAGTTCATCTGTATTCTGTGGTATTAAAGGTATTAAGACAGTATTGTTCAAAACAAAAATAAGAAAGAACACTACTATATGTGATGTGATGATTTTCATAGAAATTAAAGACGGCAGCCTGTTTATCCTCCTGTGATACTGCTATCTCCTCACCAACCTTCAGTTTGGGGATAAAATTTTTCTTTTTCCTAAACCTTGCCTGCTGATGGAAAAAAGATGTATTGGCATCCCCTTCTTTGAGATATAAAATTCGAGATCGCAGTCGAGCAATTGTTCTTTCTAGGGAAGCCAGACCAAGACAGTGGAGCTTTAGCTTTTTCCGCAGCCACTCCTCATTTCCAGTTAACTCCCTAGAATCCCGTTCAATTTCTAGGCGATGGAGGATTTCCTTGGCCATTTCTAGTTGGAGTTTGATGTTTCCCACCTTCCTCTGTCCCCATTTTTGTAGCCCTTTGCTAAGCCTTTGTAACTTCAGAAATAGGCGCTCAACTGCACAATTTGACTGCACAGAAGCCTCCCAGTTCTGTTTAACGGCCTCTTGAAAGTCAGGCACCTTGGTCCAGAAGCTTTCAAAATGAAACCGCCGTTTGCCACCAGTGTGTACTTTGAGGCCAAGGATAAGTGGACAATGATCAGATACTCCTGCTGTCGTACTTTGCAAAATATATTCAGGAAAGATACCGTCCCATTCTACACAGCAGAAAGCTCTGTCTAGCCTGACCAAGGTAGGTGATTGCCTCTCATTTGACCATGTATATTTTCGACCAAGCAGGGGAATCTCCTTTACCTCCATATCATCCAGAAAGTGCCTGAATCTGCCCATCATTGCTCTATCTAAGTTTGCATTGTTTTTGTCAGCGGCTTGATAAATGAGATTAAAGTCCCCAGCTACTAACCAAGGCCCATTGCAAAGAGCGCGAATATCCCTGAGCTCCTGTAGGAAGAGAACCTTCTCATCATCACCTTGAGGCCCATAAACCCCAGTAAACCACCAATTGCGACCTTCTTGCTCGGAAAACAGGACTGAAACTGAATAGGTGTCCACTCTAGTAGCAATGGCTTGGCAAGAGCACCCTTTCCAGGCAATTAAGACATCACCTCTAGTTGCATTGGCCGGAAGATAGAGATTACAATTTTTCATAGGCGAGATTACACTATTGACTTGGGTGAGATAGGCATACAACAGCATGAACTTTCTCATTTGGACGTTCCTTTCTCGGAAGAAGAGGTGTGGGCAACTATAAAAGATATGCCCATGGACAAGGCCCCAGGGCCAGATGGTTTCACTGGTAGATTTTATAAATCCTGCTGGAATGTTATCAAGGGTGATCTGCTAATGGCTCTTGATGCTATCTATCGAGGCCATGTGTTCAAATTCAGACTCCTGAACAGTGCCTTCATTACGTTATTGCCTAAGGTGCAGGATGCTATCCAAGTAAAGGATTTTCGGCCTATAAGTTTGGTGCACAGCTTTGCCAAACTGGTGACTAAGATCATGGCGAACCGGTTGGCCCCTGTCCTACCAAATCTGGTATCCCCAAACCAGACTGCTTTTGTAAAGGGTAGGCGAATACATGATAACTTTATGTTTGTCCAGCAGATGGTTAAATGCCTGCACAAGAACAAGAAAAAAGAGGCTCATATTCTCCTCAAGCTTGATATTTCTAAGGCTTTTGATTCTGTTTCTTGGTCATTCTTGCTAGAAGTCTTGGGCCATGTGGGTTTTGGACAGCGGTGGATGGATCTTTTATGTCTGCTCCTGTCAACTTCCTCCACTAAGTCTTGGTGAATGGGGAGCCGGGTGAGACAATTTTTCATAGGCGAGGTCTCAGGCAGGGAGATCTTCTCTCTCCCATGCTTTTCATTATTGTCATGAATGTCCTAAATTCCTTGATGGAGTATGCTACTCGGGAGCAATTGTTGCAGCCATTATCTATGCAGCAGGTCCAGCATCGGGTTTCTTTTTATGCTGATGATGCAGTTGTTTTCCTAAGGCCGAGAAGTGATGACTTGTATTTGATGAAAGAGCTGCTGGACCGTTTTGGACATGCTTCCGGACTTCGAACCAATCTGTCCAAAAGCTCGATTTCTCCCATTCATTGCTCTGTTGATGAAGTGGCCACTACAGCTGATATCTTATCCTGTACCATCAAGGAATTTCCATGCACCTATCTTGGGCTCCCTCTCACAATTGGGAAACCCACCAAGGAGGATTTGCTACCAATAATTGACAAGGTGGCAGATTACTTGCCGGGCTGGAAAGCCTCATTAATGAATCGGGCGGGAAGATTGGTAATGGTTCGAGTAGTTTTAACAGCTGTTCCCATTTACCTTTCGATCGCCATGGACTTCTCAAAATGGTTTCTGAAGGCTATTGATAAGAAAAGGAGAGGCTTCCTTTGGAAAGGCCAGGAGCAGGCTAATGGTGGTAATTGTTTGGTCGCTTGGGAAAGGGTGCAACGGCCTCCTGAATATGGTGGCCTTGGGATCCATAACTTAGAACTCCTTGGCTGCGCTTTAAGGATTCGATGGCTGTGGGCTGAGAAAACTGATCCATCAGGACTATGGGCTGGTCTTCCAGTACAAGTCCCCTGCAAGGCTCAGGCCCTCTTCAATATTGCAGTAGATGCCATAGTAGGGAATGGTGAGAAAATTCGGTTCTGGACAGATAGATGGTTAAATGGTCACACCTTGGCTGAGTTGGCCCCCAACCTGTTTAATGCTGTCCCCAAACGTACAGCCAAGAGACGTACTGTTGCTCAGGCACTCCAGAACAGAAAATGGGTAGATGACATCAGGGGAGCTCGCACAGTACCAGTCCTCATCGAATACCTGCAGCTCTGGGATTTGGTGGATGGAATTGTTCTGCAGCAACAGGTTCCAGATCAATTTACTTGGAAGCTAGCCCAATCTGGTTTATACACAAGTAAATCAGCTTATGCTGCCTTCTTTGTGGGAACCATCAGGTTTGGTCCTTGGAGAAGAATTTGGAAAAGCTGGGCGCCTCCTCGTTGCAAATTTTTTATCTGGTTGGTTTTCCACAATCGGTGTTGGACAGCCGATCGCCTTGCGAAGAGGGGATTGCCCCATCCTAAGGCTTGCCTTTTGTGTGATCATGCTGAGGAGACTATTCATCATATCCTGGTTGGCTGTGTGTTCACTCGTCAAATATGGGCTCGAATCTTCCAATACTTGGGTCTCAGTTCTCTATCGCCAGAACCTACAACATCTCGTTTCTCTAAATGGTGGTGGAAGGCAATATCGTTAGTGCCCAAGGCGGAACGGAAGGGTCTCAACTCCCTGATAATTTTGATAGCCTGGGAGGTGTGGAAGCACTGTAACTCATGTGTGTTTGAAAATGCCACGCCAAGCATCCAGGAGGTTCTTAGGGCTGTCAGCACTGAGGGCAATCTTTGGTGCAGGGCTGGAGCAAGAAAGCTCCAAGAACTCTTGGTTAGGGAGCCGGCCGTGGGGGTATAAGGCAGGCAGTTTTGTCTGGTCGACAAGATTTTAGTTTGTGGCGTGCCTGTTTTAGTTAAGTGAATGAGTGTGTGTTGGTGGTGTTTTGTATTTGAGTAGGGTCTTTTTAGACTCGTGTATTTTATTTCTACCTTAATGAAATGACGCGCAGCTCTCCTGCGTAGTTCGAAAAAAAAATATGTGATGTGATGTAATTGCTGGTATTCGATCGCATTTTGAAAGTTTCATTTATGGAAGAATAGAAACATAGTATTTGCACAATGCATCACAACGAATTTATTTTGCATTTTGTACTTTCTTTCCTTTTCATTAGTGATCCACAGATAAGATAATTAGCTTTTGAAACTGTAACTCTTGGAATTTAGTATTTTGTTTCCTCAAATTTTCTTCTTTGCAACAATGCTGTAGAACCCCACAGAACTGGATGGATTGAGGAAGGCGCATATTCGAGATGGTGCCGCTGTTGTACAATACCTTGCTTGGCTGGATAATCAGGTCCGCATAGATTAATGTCTCATCATACCGAAATATTGCTGAACATATTTGAATTTCATATATACCTGAAAATGTTTTGCATCTGTACTCTTCTGGTATTACCAGCTTTATTTGCATTTTTTCAAAGGAACATCTCATTTCGCAAGGTTACTAATTATCCTCTGTAACGTAATAGTTGTTCCATACTAGTTCTGATGTTCTTTTCCCCCTACCAATTCAGATGCAGGAGAACTATGGAGCTTCTGGTTATTTCAGTGAGATAAAAGGGTCACACAAAAAGGAAAATCTGTGAGTTTATCTTATTATATTGCACTGGTTTGTTTTGGGCAGCATATTATCTATCATGTGGAGCTCTTGCCTACAGATGCATACATACCATTAGATTTGCTTGCTTATGCATCATTTAAAAAAAATCTTTTTTTACAAGACTCCAATGTACATTTCCATTATTGTACATTTGTGTGTCAGACTCGAATTGAAATTTAGTTGTTTTATAATGTTTGAATATCTTTTCTGTCTGTAGACCAACCAAACTTACTGAGGTGTCCGTGAGTGACAAACTTGAAGGCTTCCGTGCAACAAAAGAGGTATGCTACAGCAACAACACTTCTTAAGCTTAGTTAAAATAATTGCCTAGATGTTTCATTTAAATCGGCTATGGCTTCTGTTACTGCTCACAACTATGGAACCTGGAAGTGACCCAACAGGTACCACTTCAGTAGTATTTGTAGAATTTGCTAACACTGGGTTCCAGTACTTTAGCTGTCTCTGTCCGGAGTCAACGGTAAATCACAAAACTTTTTCTTGGCTTCATTTGTCTTCGTTTATTTATTATGGATATTTTCTATTCAGTAAAATAAAAGCAAAGCATTGGTGTTGGACTTTATTCTCATATCTTATGATGTTATATGACCACCTATCTAAATGAATTGCTATGTAAAGGCTAGTGAACATTTTTGCCTTCAGTCATTTGATGCACTGCAATGTGTGACAACTTACAATATTCCTGCAGAATCTAAAATGAATTGCTTTGTAAAGGCTAGTGAACATTTTTGCCTTCAGTCACTGGATGCACTGCAATATGTGACAAATTACAATATTCCTGCAGAACTTTAAAGGTTTGAGTTTTCCTACAATTTCATCTGTGGGACCAAATGCAGCAATTATTCACTATAAACCTGAAGCAAGCACATGTTCAGAAATGGATGCTGATAAAATATATCTTTGTGACTCTGGGGCACAGGTTAAGTATATTTAGTCCTTAACTGTCACTCTATGTTATTGGATCTCTTTGAATCTGCTGACTTATTTCATTATGGTGTACATGCAGTACCTGGATGGTACAACAGACATTACAAGAACTGTACATTTTGGTAAACCCTCAGAACATGAGAAGTCATGCTACACAGCAGTAAGTGCTATCTTTTGAGAAGTATTTTTCTCCCATCATTACTTCAGCCATATATAGTTTCATTTACCACAGTAGTTGTATTTTTTCTTTCACTAAGCCACCAGTTTCAATAAAATATCAGTTTCTGACAGACTGGGGGATAAGAAACGAAGGATTTACAGTACCACACCACTTTTTCTTACTCCAAAAGCCTCTCTCCGTCTCTTGTTTTTCTTATGTTTTATAAAAAGTTAGCAATATGGCTGAATCAACCAGCTATCTTTTTTATTTTTGTATGTCTTTACAATGAACTTCACCATGATGCCTGAATTTATTAAAATTCATGTTAGATTTATTTCCACTTTAGTTTTTATTCACTTTGTTCCCTGTGGTTGATTCTAATACTGAATTGCTTAATGTTGGAAATAGGTCTTGAAAGGCCACATCGCACTAGACATTGCTGTGTTTCCTAATGGGACAACAGGTTAGTTTGTTTGGCTCTTTAATCATATCCATGCAAGAAACTATCTGCAGAACTGTTAGAGAAGCATGGCTGTAATATTGATGAAGTCACATTTATGGTTGTTTTGCCATGGTTCTAGCGGTTTACTACAAATTTAAAATAACCATTACTTCACAGTTGGCATTCGAGTAACAAAGGAGCTTAGATATAATTCATTTCTCATACAAATGAATTGATTGGCCTGATCTTTGTGTGTATGTGTGCTCGACACTGTATTGAGTTATTTTATATCAAATACTCCTAAAACCAATGTATATGCAGCAATTTCCTTTTATAGGTATAGTTTAACGAAAGTCTAGGTGAGAATATGGCACGAAGGATTAGTAGATTGACTATGAGGGTGCGAGGTACATGCATATATAATATAGGCAAGGATGTCGATGGTTAAGTTTATAGAAACAGGACCATATCCTTGCCTATCACCAACCACTAAGCAATCTACCCTGGCACTGCTGCTGTAGATGCGCTATATGCGTCTGGGCCTGCTGCTGCTGGGCCAGCGTAGGAGCACATGCCAACATCTGAATGGAGCCTGCCCATGGGTTGTTGGAGGGCCTGGAAGCCTCATGCACAGGGTAGGTGCGGCCGTGGACACACCTTTGGTGATGTACCTTGAGCCAGCGAACGGTGTGCTGCCGCCCTGGCCACCTCAACCATCGTGTCGTCTACGCTAGCCCCATTTCGAATTGGGGGCTGGGCAGCTTGCTGGGCGTGCCCCCAGAGGGAGAGGAGCCCCTGGGGTTGGGTGTTGGCGCCACTGGGAGGTCAGCAAGGGAGTTGTTGGCAGTTGTGGCAACATAGACAGAGGGGACATAGATAGAGGGACGATTTGTCATGCGTCATCCTGAGTTCTTCAAGGAGGGCTGCCCATGCCTCAAGGAATGTGGTTAAGGGGTGCGCATGTCGGAGCTGTGGACCAATGGAGAACGTCCTGTTGAGGCCGTGAATGATGTTGAGGAGCCGTACGTGTTCACTGAGGTTACTGAGCATCAGCCATGCTCTTGAACCGTCAAAAATGTTCAGTGACGGAAAGATTGCCCTAAATGAAGTTGCTAATCTCAGCGTCGAGGTAGAGGGTGTGAATCTCCCTGTTGTGATGAACTGATGCTTGAGGGCGAGCCAAACATTGCGCATGGTGGTGCGGGGTCCATCACCTTCTCGACGATGTCGGTGGAGATGGTGCCATATATCTAGGAGAGGATGACATAGCCCATAGGTGCCCAATCCGGCAACGCTGGATCAGGGTCGTTGCCCAGGACGTGTGTTGAACGGGAGAAGTGGCTGAGTGTGAAGATGGAACTGGCCGTGCCAGCGCTTGTAGTTGTTGGAGTTGATGTTGAGGATGACACTCTTGCCGAGCGGCAGCAGCCTTGCGCTTGAGTTTGGTCATTTGGTGGTGGCAGCATCATGTTCATCAGCTTCGACACACGCTTGTGCGCAGCAGCTTCACAATTGTGGGTAGCTTTGGTGTGCTGTGCGCGTACTTCGGCAGTGGCGCATTCACATGCCACGGATGCCACACAATCTACGTCCTTGCATGCTGCATATATAGGCAATGCTGTCTAGGGTTAGGTTTAGAAACTGGACCATCACCAGATATCCATGCCTATCACCAATCACTAAGCAAACCCTAGTGCTTACGACTCATTGGCTGATGCAGCATAGTACTCGTGGGCTAAAGGGCCAATATACAATACAACACAGCCTAACTGCCTTTCTAACAAAAAGTCATAATCATCCAGTCTGAACTGTGATGGATATCCCATAAGTAATTTTGCTACACTGAATTCCTTAAATTTGCAGGGCATGCTCTTGATATTCTTTCACGAGCTCCACTCTGGAGAGAGGGACTTGACTATCGGCATGGTACAGGCCATGGAATTGGATCTTATTTGAATGTGCATGAAGGTCCGAATGACTGTTTGCCCTTGTATTGTCTCAGTTCATCTAATTGTGTGACTGCCCTAGAATGATGAAGTAATTCATTTCTTGCTGTTGAACCAGGTCCTCATCTAATTAGCTTCAGACCTTCTGCTCGAAATGTACCGTTGCAAGCATCAATGACTGTGACAGATGGTCAGTAGATATCTAACTTCAAATTTGTTTAAATTATTTATGGTCTGTCAAGTTTCTATTATATGCCAATGTTGATATTCTTATCAAAGATTTTTATGGACTCACAATTGCATAATCTTGTAGAGCCTGGTTATTATGAAGATGAGAGCTTTGGTATAAGATTGGAGAATGTACTTATTTGCAAAGAGGCCAATGCTAAATTTAATTTTGGAGATAAGGGTTATTTGGCATTTGAACATATAACATGGGTAAGCATTTATTCTTTGATTTCTTTCTTCGATGTGACTAGAGTATCTGACTATATTCAGTCATGCAGTCATGCTCAATCCACGTCACTTTTATTAATTCTCTGAAGTGCTTTTGTTCTCCTTCATTTAGTCTCCTGTCTAGTTTTGGATTAAATTTTTAGTGTTCGATGAAGTTCATATTGCTATATAAAATTGATACATTAATGGATACACAGCTTTCCGAAGGTTTAGGGTTAACTAGAAACCATAGATCTCCAATCAGGAGCATTTTTTTTAATGAAATCTTCCTAAAGATGTGGCATTCTAGTTAACCTCAGAACCTATTTGAAACAAAGGAAAATGTCGAGGGATTCTGTAGTAATGTTAGTGTCATAGAAACAGAGATTCCTATGTGTCAATGGAATGAAGAAGCATATACTTAGAAATTTATATGAAATGGATATATCCAGAGGAACTTGGGAGGAAAATCCAATATTAGGTTTAGATCTTCAGGAAGTTTCTTTTGTGTATGTATCAAGTCGTTAATCATTTCACCGGTAATCAGCTCACTTTACCCCTTCTTAGCCTGGTTTTGCTAGATTAGAAGCAATCCCTTAGTTTGTTTCTCTTGTTTTAAAAGTGGGCTTCAAGTGCTAGGTTTACATCACCTCTCGCTCCTTACAAACTAGTGATATTTCTGTGTTCCCAAAGAAATGCTGCATTCATCTGTTTGTTAAAAATACAATGCAGTGCATCATTTGTTTTATTGGCTATTGATGAATTTCTTCTTTGTTTTTGTCTCCGTATGTGTAGGCTCCGTACCAGACCAAACTGATAGACACCAAGCTTCTGACTCCTGTTGAGATCGACTGGGTAAACACATACCACTCAGACTGCCGGAAGATCTTGGAGCCTCATCTGAGCGAGCAGGAGAAGCAATGGCTGATGAAAGCCACTGAGCCCATAGTTGCAAGCAGCTGAGCCTTTTCGTCCAGGTTGCATGTTGCCATGGCAAGGCTTATTGATCGCAACCAGTCCTCTCTGAGCTGATCTTCACATCATCTGTGTGGCATACGCTGTGCGTACATAGATTGGCTACCCCCGCTGGTTCGTTAGCTTAAATAATAGCGGTGAAGGAACAGGATATAGCTTATTCTCATCGTTGATCTTTGCTGCGAGTGTTTGGCTGGAATAAAGATGAAGGCGGAATGCTATTTTTTATTAAGTTGATTTGTACAGTTATTTTTAGAAATCGATTTGCACTGAATAATTGTTTCGCCCAATATCCGATGGCCTTCTCTCTTGGAGAGCTTTGGCGTTACTGTAATGCTTGCGGTTTTGCACTACGCCATCCGTCCGTCGACGCATGGGCTCATCGATTCTCTGCGAGTTCTTTCTTCCGTGATAAACTGTTGGTATTATTACATTATTTTTTACTCTGCCGTAATTTATATCCATCTATAGCACATATTCATTGCTTAGATTACCACATCCATGTAGGAAGAGAACATCAAACTTTGAAAGACCTCGCACAAGTGAATCTTGATTCTTGAATTAGAAGATCAACTATGCTTTAGTTGGTCACTTCAGGTACAATCATTCATAATCCATGTAGGCAGAGAATATCAAACTGATTGAATGAAAGAAATTCCGCAAGTGAATCTTGATTCTCGATTTAGAAGATCAGCTAAGCTTGACATCAATAAGCTTGCATATAAGCACGCAAAAGCTGCCGCCGCCTAGGGCCTTCTCTCGACCACCACTACTCAGTCCCCCCTCTCTCCCTATCATGACGACATCACCAACAGCTAAAGGAGCATGGACCCACCTCTTTCCTAGATTTAATTTCTTGTAGGTTTTTTTTCTTCTAAAGTTTGGTTTCGTGGCAGCTTTCCAAGGTGGTGGCCACGATGATGCATCAAAATAATGTCTCTGGTCTTTCCTACTCGATGGCATTTGATCTGGCATCGGCAAAGGGTTAATGAGAGTTTGCTTTATCATATCCGTTGATTCTCTTTAGATTTCAACAATTGGTGGTTCATTAGGAGAAGCAGTTGGTTGACTTTTAATGCAATCGTTTGAACCTTTTCCTTCTGGTTTGTTCCATATAGTAAGATTCGTTTGCTCTGTTTTGATGGTGAAAGTTTGTAAGCCTACATTCTTTGGAGAGTTCCTCCGCCTAACACTTGATTATTGTCTCACAAGCTCCTTTGGAACTCATCTTCTTTCTTCCTTGAGACGGATATGTTCTTGCTGAACACGGTGCTCTTGCTCTACCCAAATAACATCTACGGTATCCTATTCCTTGTATTCTCAGTAATTGCTTCTCGTCGCCTCGCTTCTACCCTGCTTTCCCCACTCTCCAACCTTATATGTTGAAATTCAGCCTTTGGGAAAATGAAATCTAGTTGTTGCCCCCACCCCCTAAATGAAATCAATGGTGGAGACAAGGGGAGCGGGCAGGGACTTGGCCCCCCCAACTCTGCAGTCTTCATAAGTACTTCACATTAGTTTTCACTAGTCACTAGAAATTATAAGTAAACAAGCCTTCTCAACCGATCCTAGATTGTTTTCTCGGATACATTTCTTGATAGTCTAATGTTAAGTGTCAAAATAAAATTAATATGATGTGAACCATTGATCTGTGCACAAAATATCCTTTTTTTATCTTCAATTTAAACATTTAGTATTTTTCTAAGATGAAAAGATTAAAGATGATTTATATAGTTTTTTTGGCCAACATAAAAGTCGACATTTTTTAAGTCGACATCAAAATCTAGCTAGTGGTGGGACCGTATAGTTTTTGTCGACACTCAATGAACGGACTTCCCTTTATCTCAATCGTGACTTTGCCCCTGAACAAATATAGAAGTCCGCCTCTGGATAGACGGATTAGATTGTATTTTGTGGCCGAAACGATATTACTAGGGTAAATCGCTTCCTCATTGGACAAAATCTAATATCGGCCAGCCGGTAAATGATTGTAGTTAGTCTCGTTCGCCCTTGAAAAGGATATTCCAATTTCGTACCACGCGAGACGGAGTGACACTGATTATTTTTTTAATATATATGTCAAAAATCCATGGATATACTTTGTAATTTGTATTAAAAAAATAAAAATTCATTGCTTAGATTACCACATCCATGTAGGAAGAGAACATCAAACTTTGAAAGACCTCGCACAAGTGAATCTTGATTCTTGAATTAGAAGATCAACTATGCTTTAGTTGGTCACTTCAGGTACAATCATTCATAATCCATGTAGGAAGAGAATATCAAACTGATTGAATGAAAGAAATTCCGCAAGTGAATCTTGATTCTCGAATTAGAAGATCAGCTAAGCTTGACATCAATAAGCTTGCATATAAGCACGCAAAAGCCGCCGCCGCCTAGGGCCTTCTCTCGACCACCACTACTCAGTCCCCCCTCTCTCCCTATCATGACGACATCACCAACAGCTAAAGGAGCATGGACCCACCTCTTTCCTAGATTTAATTTCTTGTAGGTTTTTTTTTCTTCTAAAGTTTGGTTTCGTGGCAGCTTTCCAAGGTGGTGGCCACGATGATGCATCAAAATAATGTCTCTGGTCTTTCCTACTCGATGGCATTTGATCTGGCATCGGCAAAGGGTTAATGAGAGTTTGCTTTATCATATCCGTTGATTCTCTTTAGATTTCAACAATTGGTGGTTCATTAGGAGAAGCAGTTGGTTGACTTTTAATGCAATCGTTTGAACCTCTTCCTTCTGGTTTGTTCCATAGTAAGATTCGTTGGCTCTGTTTTGATGGTGAAGGTTTGTAAGCCTACATTCTTTGGAGAGTTCCTCTGCCTAACACTTATTGTCTCACAAGCACCTTTGGAACTCATCTTCTTTCTTCCTTGAGACGGATATGTTCTTGCTGAACACGGTGCTCTTGCTCTACCCGAATAACATCTACGGTATCCTATTCGTTGTATTCTCAGTAATTGCTTCCCGCCGCCTCGCTTTTACCCTGCTTTCCCCACTCTTCAACCTTATATGTTGAAATTCAGCCTTTGGGAAAATTAAATCTAGTTGTTGCCCCACCCCTTAAATGAAATCAAGGGTGGAGACAAGGGGAGCGGGCAGGGACTTGCCCCCCCAACTCTGCAGTCTTCATAAGTACTTCACTTTAGTTTTCACTAGTCACTAGAGATTATAAGTAAACAAGCCTTCTCAACCAATCTTAGATTGTTTTCTCGGATACATTTCTTGATAGTCTAATGTTAAGTGTCAAAATAAAATTAATATGATGTGAACCATTGATCTGGGCACAAAATATCCTTTTTTATCTTCAATTTAAACATTTACTATTTTTCTAAGATGAAAAGATTAAAGATGATTTATATAGTTTTTTTAGCCAACATAAAAGTCGACATTTTTTAAAGTCGACATCAAAATCTAGCTAGTGGTGGGACCGTATAGTTTTTGTCGACACTCGACGGACTTCCCTTTATCTCAATCGTGACTTTGCCCCTGAACGAATATAGAAGTCCGCCTCTGGATAGACGGATTAGATTGTATTTTGTGGCCAAAACGATATTACTAGGGTGAATCGCTTCCTCATTGGACAAAATCTAATATCGGCCAGACGGTAAATGATTGTAGTTAGTCTCGTTCGCCCATGAAAAGGATATCCAATTTCGTACCACGCGAGACGGAGTGACACTGATTATTTTTTTAAATATATATGTCAAAAATCCATGGATATACTTTGTAATTTGTATTAAAAAAATAAAAATTCTCCAGCCTATTTGAGTGTCCATGTATCCACCTCAATCTATGTGTGTGGGAGTTGAGCTTTGTTTGGATGTAAATGTGTTCACCTCAATACATGTGTGTTGAAGTGGATTGGTGTAGAATTTAGACTCACCCCAATCCACTCCAATAAACATGGATTGGGGTGATAAATGTGCATCCAAACAATGCCTGAGGTACATTGCATGGACATCCAAACAGTAAAGCTTTTCTATGCCCGTCAGCAAAACAGAGTCGCCGGCGGGCACAAAAAAATTTAGGCGTGGGAGAGGGAGTTTCACCGAGACATGATATAACAAAATTAAGTGTATTATATTACCCATCATTAACATATACTGTAGCGTGTCATCATGCATCTTGTAAACCCAAGAGACTGCCTGCGTAGACACCAACTGCCCCAAGAGAAAGAGGTCTCGACTTCACCGACGCCCAAGCGTCGGTCCTGGGGTCATATATGGCCAACGCATGTCCGTATCGTCGCCTCACTACCAATCTCCCGTCATCTTGCACAAACAATGGTTTTAGACGGCGCAGATATGCCGGCACGATGGATTTAACCAGAATGCTATATTCTTTCACCCATACGCCTCTCTCAAAGTCAGTCAGAATCCAGATATGAGTCATACTGTAGAAGTAGTTTATCAGAGCTAGACAGCCTTTCAGCTCAGCCAAAGCAAATTGGCACCAAAGTTCAAAAAAAAAAAAGCAAATTGGCACCAGGGATGGTCGAGGTCGTCGAGCTCGTCGTCTGAGTCATCACCGCCGTAGTCGTAGCCCATGCTTATTATAGGCCCCTGGAGACGTTTCCTCCATTCCTCCCTCTCAAGATCGAAGGAAGCTACACAATCTGCGGGAGGAACAACAATGCCAGCGCCTGGCAGCGCCGCCACCATGCCATTGTACACGGCATTATTCCTCAAGAAGTAGACCACCCCGTCGACGACGGTGCAGCTGTCCAGACAGACGAACATGTCAGGACTCGGCATGTCTCTCCACCGTGCGCGGCCGCGGCGGCGACCACTGCCGAGGGTAAGCACCTCGAAGAGATGTGGACGGTCGTCATCCTTGAGGCGGTGGAAAATCCGCAGCACCTTGTGTTCTCCGGTGGCGGGGACCCTGCCGAAGGCAAACGAGGTGGCCGCCTCACGCAGGCAGCGCCGGCTACCCCGACCCCGATGCGACGGCGACGGGAGCACGGGTAGCCTGAAGCGAGGAGCGACTGGAGCTCCGGCACCGGCAGCCACCGCCGGATCGAGCACGCGGCAGGTGTTGTCGGACTTACTGGCCACGAAGACGAGGCCGAGGCGGTGGCACAGCACCTGCCCGCGGTCCATGGCGCTGGCTACTCGTTTCACCGTTTTGCCTGACAGATCGATGAGGTCGATTAGCATCCGCTCCTCTTCGGAAGGACCGGAAAGGAAGAAGCTCGCCACCAAGAGCGGGTCCCGTTGGTGCCGGGCGACGTGCGCACGGATGAAATGTGGGTCGCAGGTGAGGGAGCGCCATGCGCGGCAGACGACGCGGAGGCGGCACAGCTCCTTTGGCCGAGAGCAGCAGGAAGACGCCGAACAGCACGTCCGTCGGAAGCTCGGCGAAGGCCAGTCTGGCTCGGCGGGTCGTCGGAGCCATCGTCGTCGTTACATCTGATTAGTTCTGCGCGAAACATCCATGTAGTTAGTGGCTATATATTCCATATGCGTATGTTCATGTTGGAGTCGGAGTCCATGTTTCCATATATGACAAGTAGGGGGTCGCCTCGCATACGGTCAGCCATCATCCAACGGCCCAATAACCCGGGGGGTGGGCTCACGGCCTCACGCGCCGTGCCTCTCTCGACTCTCATTAAACAAGGCCCAAGCGAGCCCAAGCAAAAAGCCCAGGCTTAATGCAAAAAAAAGGGATAGTTCTTTTTTTTCCCCACTAGTAGCAATTCACATGTTTTATAATTACTGCCGAAATATGCCCGTATGTTGCGATGGGATTAAAAATATCAAGCAAAACAACGAGGATTTTATATGTCTATTTACATTTTGTCCTTTATATAAAATTTTAAATCTAATTTACTTTATGATGACCATGACATCCATAATATAAGTTAATATTGACAATATTTTGACAATGTCCTATTAATCCTGCATCGAATGAAAATAAAATTATATGACAGTTCTTCTCCCGTTGTAAAGCACAAAAATATTTAGACCCAAATATATCATAACTTTAATTTTCATACTATTCATGTGGTGCTACACTTAAATATGGAGCTCGGTGACTTTCTTTGAGGGCCAATAAAAAAATATGTAAATGCTCATATCTAATTAAAACTGGCAAGAAGTTTGTTGCGCACATGTCAAGGATGGGTGTGTCAACCATACCCATGATTATAACGGAAGAATTTTTCATATCTAACTAAAGTCGACAAGAAGTTTGTTGCACACGTGTCAAGGATTGGTGTGTCTGGCCATGATTATAATGGGAGACCTATCTCAATTTTTTCACATAAGAGCTCTTATCATACATTACATAGATATGTTTAATATTTAAACGAGTTAGACAATAAAGTGTTTAATATTTCAATTCTGACCATCAACTAATCTAGATTTTAATAAGAATATTAGTTTTGTGTCTAATCAAAACTGTTGTAGCGAAAGAATAGGTAAAAAAATCAGACCCAAAAACTGTGAGCAACAGAAAAGTTGCAAAGAGAAAATCTAAGTGGAAACAAAATAAATCTGAAAACACAAACCGAGCCAATCACCACTGATTGGAACAGGAAGAAACGGAAACAAAAAAAAAGAACCAATCAGCCAAACAAAAAAAAGGAACGACAAAAACGGAAACAAAAAAACAAGAAGAGAAAAACACAATCAACGAGCGGACAAGTAACAAACACGAAGGCGGATAGAGAAAAAGAACATGGGAAAGTAGGCTGGATGAAAAAAATATGATAGAAATTTTGCCTCTTTAATATTAGGTATAGATTATAATATCCAACGTTTCTTTATATTTCCTACAAATGATATTTCTTGAATTGATAAGGCACTATCATAAGTTCATAACTATAGTAAATTTGAACTTATGAACAACCAGATCCTAAAGGATCCTTGACAAGGACATAGAACCAATCTCTCAATTTGTACAAAAAAGATGTTGTCAGATTAATAAATTCTACAGGATATACTTTGCCATCCCTCCTGCCGAATCTCACGAGCAAAAGTTGTTCGTAACAAAAAAAAAAGAGAAATACTAGTGGCAGTAGCAGGCTGTACCGTACCGTTGTAGCAGTAGAGAACATGGCCATAACAGTTTTTTGCCACCCCTCATTCTTTTTAATCCTGAGACATGCAACCGTAGCAATAGAGATAAAATTGTGTTATCAAAACATATGTTGCTCAAGGTGGAGGCGATGGAAATATCACCATAGGTTGTACACAGGCGTGAAACACATGAAGGAGCGAGTCATGAAACTAGACAGCAATGGGCTAGCAAATGATCTTGGAGGCCACAAAGTTGTACAACAAATCTGATTCCTTTATGACAACAAAAAGGAAGGGAATTTGGTGTTCTATATATTTTGCCCCTGCTGAGCTTGAAATTACCTCACATTAAAGTGGAGCAAAACATGCTAGTATACAATCTTAGACAGCCTATTAGTGTGCTTGTTGTTCTTTTTTGGAGAGCAAGTGCTGCTATGCATCGCCACAAATGTTGCTCCTCCTCATCACCACAACACAGAACACAAAAATCAAATAGTCACTGAATCGGCTAAGGTATCGAACAACCCAATGACTCATAGGAACCAAGGAGGAGTTAGCAATAGAGAACCTTATGGATCTTCACAAGTTCCCTTCCACAACCAAAAAAAGAGTAACCCAATGGCTCGCATACAGTTTTCGGAGAGGTTCCTCCAATATCCCATTTCTCCTTTCAAATATGATTTCATGAAAGTTCCTTTAGCCTAGTAAAACAATATCATCAATCAGAAGATGATATACCTGTCTTTGAGAATTGCAAATACAAAGTCATATAAGACATGGTCATATTTGGCAGCCAAATAGAAAAGCATAGACATGATCATATTCATTCTGCAGGGCCAGTTTGTTGCCTCGAATTATATTTGAAAGGAGATTTCGTGCCACGTCTGTTGAATTCCTAGGGAGCCCATCCATTTGACAAAATACTTTTCTCAAGAACCCTGCTATGGACATAAGTTAGAGACCAGCGTGCAACAGAAATGCTTCATCCAGTCCCCCCCCCCCCCCCCCCCCCCCCCCCCGCCCATGGAGCCCCCAAGAGCCCCACCAAGAATTTAGAACTAATTATGCACACAAACTAACTCCTACCGAAGGAAACGCTGCAACGTCTGTCAGGCGATATTGGTGAACAAATACCTCACTAATCCATGTTTATTCATCTCCCTTGTGGTTGCAGTAGTGATATATCCTTGTAGCCTCCATATTGCAAACCATTTACATTACTCGCCATTCTACAAGCACGAGGGCTAACAAGAACCTTGATGTCCCTCTAGATATCTGTTCTCTATTGTTATCTTACTATTACTAATTAAAGGTCCCAACGGAGCCTTCACGTTAATTCTCACCTGACGTGCTAGAAAAAAAAGATATGCCATAGAAATTCTCACAATAATAAGAAAGATCTAGCCATTATTAGATCTATTCTGTTTTTTCTAAAAAGTTACACACCTACCATTATGAAAATACACTAAAGTAACCCCTAAATTTATATCTTAATTACCCACCTCTACCATTATAAAATATAACATGCTTGTATTGGAAACTCGCCTCTCACACATAATAATAGATTTAATTGAAAAGTAAGACATAAATTATATTGCCCATCCTATCTCACGTGGTATTAGCCAAGCCCCGCCGCTGCAGCTGCCGGGTGTAAATCGACCTTTCAATCCTACAGCATATGTACTCAACATTCAATTAATCTCACTGATAAAAAACAAACACCACAATGGTTTATGCTCACCTTCAAGAACAGGTGCCTAACACAGCCAAGAAGCACAACAATAGATGGCTACCCGGCCTCCTCCACCTCGCTACCAGAGCAGAGGTGTTTCCTGACAGTCAAAAACCGTAAGAAGGCCCAAATACCGATAAGAATCACATTCCTGATGGGCAGCCATCAGGAACAAGTCGACTGGAACAGCTCGACAGGAATGACTGAGTTTTCCTGACGGTTGCTGTCGTGGGTCGGAACCACGGCAAACATTGTTGTTCGAGGTGGTGTCAGAGTACGTATCTCTGGTGGCTCGGGTGGACTTAAAGGTGGCAACGGGGAATTCCCCGCCGGGGGACGGCTCCCCATCCCCGTCCCCGCGGGGACAAATATTCCCCATCCCCGTCCCTGCCATCACCGTCGGGGCTTAAGTTCACCCCATCCCCGTCCCGGAGCGGGGAATCCATCCCCACGGGGATCCCCGTCCCCATTCCAATGACACAGCCATCGAAAATTACAACCATAGAAGAGTGCAAGAACAGGAGAAATTGAACACCATGAAATTCCAATAATTTTTTCCAACACAAAAGCACCATTGCACAAGCACGTAATACTTTGTACATACATAGTTGCGCTCACAGAAGATCTAGTAGCACACAGATCTGGAGGGCGGGAGCATGAGTAGGCTCCAATACACAAGCACGCTGTACAGACACATTGCACTTGTAGATGGATCTAGTAGTGCTCTGATGTTGACAACAGGAGCACGCTCGAATCATCAGACAGCAGGAGCAGGCTCGAATGGATTTGAGCCGCACCTCCACAGACGAAATCCCGACCCTATTGCTTGCTCCATTGCTCGGTCGTTTCTGGCCGGATTTGAGACGCCAATGTTCTATCTTCGAGCACAGCACGCCGTGTAGGCTCGGACACTCTCGGTGCATGGCCGTGTGGAGATGCAGGTAGGTGGCGGCGTGGCGCGTGCGGAAAGTGGAAGGGGAAGGGGTGAGGGTCAAAAGTGAGATGGAGCCGTGAAGGCTGGTGGCGGCGCCTTGGTGGAGTGGTGTGGGAGTCGAAGGTGAGATAGATAGGATTAGGGTTACTTGACGGTATTTATATTTAGCTATTGGGCCTTTAGATGGGCCTTTTCTTGTTGGGTCGTGCCTGCGTTGCAACCTCACGGGGCGGGGATACGGGCATCGGGTTCGGAGGAGATGCAACCGTCCCCATCCCCGCCAGCCCCGATGGGGATAAGTCTCCTACCGTTTAAATCCCTGTGGGGATGAAACTAGCCCCATCCCCGTCCCCTAATAGGGGAATTCCCGCGGGGAATCGGGGATCGGGGCCCGTTGCCATCTTTAGGTGGACTTAAGAACACAAGAATCACAGAGAGGACACAACGGTTTATCCTGGTTCGGGCTAATCGGTGCCCTACGTCCAGCAGCTGATGATCCTTCTACTCAAGAGCACCAAAAATCGGGGGCGTTACAACAGAGTGTACAGGAGAAAGAGAAAGATTTAGTAGGGGGATAGCTCGGTGCTAATCCTCGTGTTGCCTTGCCGCCGGTGGAGCCTTCCCCCTCGTCGGAGAGGAGGAAGACAACATATCGAAGGAGGAGCTCTCGGTGCCCCTCTCTGGGTTGCTCTGCTCTCGGTCCCGTGCTCGAGGGGAACGGTGATGATGCCAATCATCTGAATCGGATCATCCTCCCCCCTCTTAGGATCCGACCTATCCCTTATATACCGAGATAGGTCGGGTTTGGGGGATAATCCTATGGTCTACATGCGCGGAGTCCAGGAGGGTCTTGTAGCAGTGCTCTGTGGACCGTGGCGATGTCGTGGAGCTAAAGAAGCCCTGGGCATTGTCCAGCTGCTCAGTTCTGACACGCTGAGTGTCAGGTTGTGTCGGCTTGGACCGGCCTTCCCCAGGTGTGCCTTCTAGAGACTTCTTGGTGGCGAAGGAGGCCGGGTCAAGGGGCTGATGCATGGGCCTAGAAGCCCTCGAGCCCCTAGAGGCTGCAGAGGAACTTGTCGGGGCAGCGGTTGACAGAGCTGCGCCCAAAGGGCACCGCCAAGGAGCCCCTAAGCCTCGGCGACTCAGTGCGTGTCTTTTTGTGCCCAAGCCTTGGCTAGCGCCTAAGTCCGGGAGGAGGCCAAGGATCGGGTCCAAGCTTCCGTCGATGGGGAGCCTGAGGCTCAATCGAGCCCCAGAGCCCCGAGCGCTAGCGGCGGTTGTGCTCGGCTCGGCCGATTTCTTCAGCCTGAGGGTGCGCATGAGCGTATCCGATGGGAATAGCCCTCGAGCCCCCAGGCGATCATGGAAGGGTTAGTCGGGGATCTCTCGGTTGGGAACGCTTGATCCCGAGACTTAATATACCCATATGTTATGATCTCGTCAGCTAGCTCACAGTGTCGGCACTCGGCAGTTCCTGACGGTGTACGGTCGACCAGTGAGGAACGATAGCAGGAATAATAAATTACCTGACAGGAATAATAAATTATAGAGCAGTACAATAACCATAATAATTTTATAAAATTTATAAAATAAAATTCTAGCATGTATGTAGGCACATGTTACATGCATTCACAAGCAGTCATATACATTAACCAGCATTCACAATCCATCATTCACAAGCCATGATTTACATTAATCAGCATGTACCAAAATGTATAAACACATCTTATATTAATATGTTCATCACCAATTCACAGTTCACAATTCAAGTGGCTCTCACTTGATTAGGTGTCCACAATACTAGTGCTATAATACACGGGCAGCATATGTAAACTCTAGAAAAGCAACAACTAAATTGCTTCATGAAGACCATTTCATTCCTGAGTTACCCACCTAGAAGTGTTAGAAGGTTACAGCCATTAGTTGTTTAAAATAGAACAAATGGATTTAAGAAAATAACACAACATGTTAAAAACTTCTCGTTTTTACTTTAAAATCAACAATTAAATACAATTGAAGAACCGCGTATAGACAACCATGATCAACACTACAGCTGTTTAAGCAAGAAACTATGTTCTTACAAAGGAAGCTGTTGGATTTTCTTTAGACTTGGGAACATACCTCACAAACACCATGCAGAAGCAGACTCTGAAATCGGTCGTGGACATTCAGCATAAGCATTTCTTCAACACAGCTTGCACACCATGCAGAGAAATGATTCTTTAATACTGGAAGCATAACGATTATTAAATAGCTATTAAATAACAAACTAGATCTTAAACAGCTACTCTCTCAGTCCTAAGATAGAAGTTGTTCTTGCTTCCTAAGAAGTCAACTTTTTAACTTTGACAAATTATATATAAAAATTATTAATATTTATAATACATAATTAATATCATTAGATAGATCGTTGAATATACTTTCATAATATAAACTTATTTGGAGAGATAAATTTTGCACATATTTTCTATAAACCTAGTCAAAGTTAAAAAAATTTGACCTGTACGCATCCCATAACGACTTTCAAGGACAGCAATAAGCCAAATAGATGAAGATGTTCTGGTTGATTACGCGACCAACGACCCCGTCATCAGTGTGGGAAGCTATAAGAAATTGTGGGCAACCACGAAGAGAGACATGATCGCAATGGAAAACCAACTACCTCTCGTCTTCAGTGTGGGAAGCTATAAGAAATTGTGGGCAACCACGAAGAGAGACATGATCGCTATGGAAAACCAACTACCTCTTATCATTCTGCAGAGGCTTTTAGCTGTTGAGAGAGGCGAATTCCCGGTACGTACTTTTCTTCCCATGGATCTAGAACCCACTTATATTAGCTTGAGTCAACCTACTCGTTGCAAAGTTCTCTGTTTTTTTTTTCAAAGATAGTATATAGCAGTTGAATTTGTTGTACAATTCGTGTAGCTATAAGTGGCACATCGTACAATTACAATACCTATGTATATATACAATGTTTCTACTCTCGTTTATTATATAATATATATAATAACATGAGCTTCACGCAACTTTTTCACGTCTTTCAATCCTGCTTTTCGTTTTCCAATCATCGCTCGGTTTCTTATGTCCAACTTATTTAATTAAATTCCTTTAAGCTTAGAACACTACTATGTATTACACGAAAGATTTGTAGAGGCAGCTAGAGACCTTTTATAAAGGCAGCTTTCTGGTCCACGGTCCACCTCCACCTATCTCTATAAATCATTGATTTCTATTCATAACATTTTTCCACACCAGCCGTCTCTGAAAAACATTTTTTCAAGATATGGTTCTTTTATCCGGTCACCACTAAAATCAATTATCAAAAGTTCAAATTTCCTCGCCAAATTTAGAATTTCGTATAGCAACACTAATTCCTCGCTCTGCCGGTGCCTGGTCAAGTAAAATCATTAGAGTAAAGTTCACTAATGATCCCTAAACTTTTACGTCAGTGTCATCTAGGTCTCTAACTCTCAAATTTTTTATTTGACTCCATGAACTTGTGCATTTGTGTCACTTTGTTCCCCCAACTCTTTAATTTTGACATTTGGATCACATAACTAGTATAATAGTATTATCTAAGTCCCCAAACTCAGGATCAACACAAAAACAGCACTGGCAATGGGTGATCTCCATGTATGGCCAATCAGAAAAAATACTTCAAAGAAAATGGACTGCTGCTTCAAAGGTATGCTAGGGACAGGAGGTATATTTCTATCTCAATCTCTTCTGTGCATCCTTCATCTCCTTTCCAAAGATGGCATGTATGATTTTTACCATCTGGACCACGCATATTAGATCTCCAAATACTGCTCTATTTACTAGTACAGAAATAATTTTTATAGGCGCCTCCCTTTTCTAGCAGAAGCGTTTTCCTTAGCACGGCATCTCTAACAATTTGCGGGAGGCACTGTAGCTAAACAACTATTGCGAGAAATTAATTTTTAGGCACGGTTCCATTAAGAAAACCACCTCTAGAAATGTTTATATTTTTAGGGGCAGTTCGGTTAAGAAAACCGCCACTGAAAATATGATTTTCAAGGACGGTTGCTTATGTCAACCGTCTCAGAAAATGAGTGATTTTTAGAGGCGGTTTTTTTAAGTCCACCGTCCCTAAAAATCGATTTTCAAGGGTGGTTGACTAAGTCAAAACCATCCTTAAAAATAGCTACAGCACAAATAAATTCATATATTTTTTAAATGAAGTCAGATGAAGACAAAATTTATATTAAAATTATAGTGCTCGACGAGATCTAAAACTTTGTAGTTGATAAAATTTTTGTTTGAGATCATTTAGGGTTCCAAATATATAAATTAAGTCTTAGTTTTTGGAATTTCAAAATTTTGAATTTTTCAAATGACCTTTGATGGAGAAATGTCCTATATCAAAGTTGTAGTGCTCGATGAGATCTTAAAACTTTGTAGTTGAAAGTTTTCTCATTTAAGATTGTTTATGAGTTAAAATATTGATTGTAAGATTCGTACATATTAGTACAAATAGACACCATCAAAGAACTAAACACTAGTTATTGTGTGGTGTGGTGGTATGGGATGGAACACGTGAGGGAGAGGTTATGGGCTCGAATCCCGATGTCTGCACTTATTCAAAACAAGTGAAAAATTAATTGTGTGAGCTGTTTTTTCTTATTTCTATTAGATTCTAAATGATTTTTAAAAATTCTAAAATTATTTTTAGAGACAGTTTACTTAAGTCAACCACCTCTGATAATCGATTTCAAGGACCGTTGTCTTAAGTCAACCACCTTTGAAAATCGATTTTTAGAGGAGGTTTTACAACCGCCTCTGAAAATTAGTTTTTTTTTTACAATCAGTGGCATTGTAGCGGTTTATCAAACTGCCTCTGAAAACCAATTTTAGCTGCCTCTAAAAATATTTTCTGTACTAGTGATTCTGGAACTCTCACTAGCCAAAGATCGAGAGCAGACATGACTTTCCAAAGTGCGCACAATATATAGAGAAGCTGTTGGAAGGTGAAAAGATATATAAAACAAGTTTTATTCAAATGGCTCTCCAAATGAGAATGTAGTGATTAAGTTTAAGAAAGATCCTTAGAGATGCTCTTACTAGGTAATGAGAGTACCATAGTATATAGCCCCTATTTTTTCAAACAAAAATTCATATATAATTAATTACTTACGAGTATTGGGACGCTTGGGAAATTTGATGTAAATAAAGTCTCATGCTGTTAGAGCATCACCAAGAGTTCTTCATATTTTCCCTCTTAGAGCCAAAATTAAGGGCATGTTGGTAGGGCTCCTCGTTTTGTAGGAGTCGTTTTTCAGTGAAAAATAAACGAGCCTGTCGGGAGGAGCCGTGCCAAACACCTTCTAAGTTTATGTAACAAAAGTCACTCAATAATAGTTCCCCTATTCAATGTCCTATATTGAAGTGGTATCATAAATTATCAGTCACCCGAACAATAGTTCCCCTATTCAATGTCATGCCCTATATGTTATTTGAGATAAGGTAACTGTTGCAGTGAAACATTTAGGGAGGATTTTCTATTAGCATCTACCCGTATATGAGGACTGGGGGAATTAAGGTCCCGTTTGGTTTGAGTATGTTAAAGTTTAACTCCCATCACATCAATGTTCCCTAAAATGTATGGAGTACTAAATGTAGACTAATTGTATGCATGTCGGCATAGATTAGGAATAATTTACGAGACGAATCTATTAAGCCTAATTAGTCCAAGATTGAAAACTTTTTGTCAAATAAGAGAAAGTGCTACAGTGTTTGTTAAACTTTAAATCCTCCAACCAAACACTCCCTAAGCTTAAGAGAACTCTGGGAGATGCTCTTACAAAATATTTTTAATTGAAAAGAACGTTCTGAACAAATAAAAAGGACATCTTTCATATTGTAACACCCAAAAATTCTAAACTTTAGAAATAATGAATTTTAAATAATTTAGATAAAGGGAATTAAAATTTTAAAAAAAGAATATTGGTGTTGCATTCATGCTGTTGCATTTTTCTTTTATGTGGTGTGGATTTATTTTATTCTATTTTGGATTAGAAAATTTTATTTGAGATACTTTTGAAAATAAGCAAATAAAGAAAAGAAGAAAGGAAAAAAAAAGAACATTACCTTCCGCCTGGTGGCCGACGGCCTGTTCGGACGGCCTGCTCTCCTCTGCGTCTACGACCGCGTGGGTCGGCCCAGCACCGCAGCAGCCGCGCCTCCCTCTCTGTGTGGTCGCTGGCGGGTGGGGTCCGCATGTCATAAGCATCTTCATCCTCCCGTGTTTAAGCCGGACTTCGAACCGGAGGCGGACGCAACAACCGTCTCGCGATTTCCGGGATCTCCTACCCGTATACGGCAACTTGGAGCTACAAAAAGGAAGTTGTGACCCTCTATTTTCCGTTTTTCATCTAAATTGTGAGTTCCACCGCAAGAAGTTGAGTTCTAGGGCTTGAGTTCGTTTGAGGACGGCGGTCGTTCGGGTGGGGTGCCTTCGGGTGAATCGGAGGTCAAACTCGTCGCGTTGGTGAGTCCGCACTTGTCTCCTCTACCCTCTTGTGCTCTCCTTTTGGTTGGAGAGGCTTCGAAGAGAGTTTTTGAAGCTCACCGTCGGTCGGCAATGGTGCCACCGTCTTACCCTTGCCGCGCTCTTTCCTTGGGAAATCGTGGGGGGCATGAATCGTGTAGAGGAGTTAGGGTTGATCTTCTCGACCGATTGGAAGTGGTTGGGGGAAGTTTGGTGGTCGGGAACGGCGAAGCCGAATATTTTCGGCGAGCTCCGGTGGTCGGCTATGGTGGCCGCCGGCCGGAGGGGAGAAAGAAGCCGTGTTCCCTCTCTCTCTTTTGCTGGGAACGATTTCGGCCGTCTGATCTTGGATCGACGGTCGAGATTAGAACTTACCCCTTCGCGGGTAAAATTCATAAAGAGACCCTCAGCTTTTTAGTAATCAACCCGCGGTCCGTAGCGTAAAACTGAAAGTACGTTTTCGTGTTTTGAAAGCGTATTCTCTTCCGGTTTATTCAAAAATACGTTTTCAGGAAATTACAGTTTTGCCACTAGAATTGTTTTGGTCATAAAAACTTCGTTTTAACTCCGATTTGATCCGTTCAAGTTGCGTTAGGTTCGTATTTACGAGCTCTACATGTTAGTGTAGTTGTACAGTTAATTTTGATAATTTAATTTTTCGAGTTTATAATTAAGTATTTATTTATCTATAGGAAATCTTAGAAAATTCATAACTTTCACGTTTTAACTCCGAATTTGGTGATCTTTGCGTCTGTGTGATCGTAGAAACGTGTAGAAGAGTTTTATAAACTTTTATTACTGTTTTGTTATTGTTGGTGTACTGTTCTAATTGTATCTCTTTGTTTGCTTCGTGTATGTTTGATTGGATGCATGTGTGTTGTTGATTGATGATCGAGTATAGACGGTGAGCAATTTCTTGACGATCAGAAGTATTATTTTGAGCCAGACCAGCAGTATCAACAGGAAAGCTTTGATCAAGGCAAGTATAACATGGGACCATCCTTGTTGCCTATTCACTGAAATTATTATACATATGCATGTGTTTTCCTTGACAACCATAGAGATTATAACTCAGCTATTGATATCTTGTTTCCTTGTCACCTATGGGTTATGCATTTGGGTAGCTATTGCTAGTGCTTAATTATGAACAATGATCTTGTAATTTGATTAATGGATTAAACAATTAACCTTTAATGAAGATTTTATTACTGTTGAAAAGGGGGCTAGAGCAAGGGGTTATATTGTTGCTCTGGTTTCTCTCCATAAGGACTTATCTGTACGTGATCATCCGGGACATACAGTACAACTATGAGGGCTATATGGCTCTGGCTTTAGTTGCTTGAAGGACCTTTTCTAGCTTGTTAGTGGTTACCTTAAATGGCGTAAGAATGGCTTGCCACTTTGGGTGTAGTGCGAGCCCCTGGCCTAGTGTGTATAGGGTGCGGTTGTTGTGCCACAGGGAAGGGGGGTTCTACATCTGCCTGCCGAGTGAATTTAATGGCCCTAACTTGTTAGACGAACCTTTAAGTGGCTTTATATGATTTCTGGTGTTTTGGGGAGTCGCGAACCCATGCATTTGGAAGTTATGACTCACAGTGAAAGTGTACACCTCTGCGCAGAGTTAAAAACTGGTATACTAGCCGTGCTCACGGATACGAGCGGCCTTGGAACATTTACAGATAGATGATCACCATTGTTATATCATGCTTAATTACTGTTGATTATTATTATGCTCATATTAATGTTATTCATTATCCTTATTACAATTGATCATTGGTTCATTAATGGGAATTGGAATACCTTGATGCTACTCAATTGCTAATTATATGATAATTAAAAGCGAAATGCAGTCAAACAGTGTCTAGCCTTTTTGAGCCTCATGAACCCTATGTTATACTTGTTGAGTTCGACATGGACTCACTCTTGCTATTTCCCCAACACTCCAGTGTGTAGTAAGATGCTACTCAGAAGAAGGACAAAGGTGTAGTGGAGTTTCCAGAAGACTAGTAGAAGTGCTAGGCATATGTTACCCCCAGTCAGCCGTCCCTGAGAAGAATGGAGCCTGAAGTTTAGTCACCGTTCCGCGATACTCTGATGTAAGTGTTAAAATAGTTATATATACGTTATATAATAACATTGTTTCTGATACTTTTTCATTCTGGCATATGTGTGGACTTCCTGGGCACACATATGATTAGCCTGGTTTTGTTCTTTAGAAAACCGGGTGTGACAGAGTGGTATCAGAGCGGTGTTGACTGTAGGACGAATGCCAAGTAGCACCGGACGTATTCTAAAACTCATTTTACTATAAAACTATTTTATCATCCCTTGACTCATTGATTTTGACTATTTCCTCTTCCTTGTCTTGTTGTATCCGATCCTTGATAGCTTCCTTTGAGCTATTATTTCTTACTCCCTTGATTTTTGTCTTATGTTGTTTTTACTAAAAGTTTTATGATATCACCTTTTTCAAAAGTTCGATGGCCTTTCATCATCCATACTTTTCTCTTAGGATGACCACCATTGTTGAAGAAGCACGTGTAGTACCGATGATGTGATGTGTGCTTGTTGTGCTTGATGTGTTGCTTGTGTGTTGTCCTTGTTCTCATGTTTTGAAAGTGGTCCGGAAGGTATAAGTCTTGAGAAGTAGCTCGATCTATGTTAAGTGGGGTAGTGACATCTTGTATCTTACTTATCTTTCAATCGATCCTAATTCTTGCCATTTTCTCTTACACCGTTCCTGTCTACCCTTGGTTGTCATGCTACCTTATTAATCTCATCTTAATGGATGATCAACACATGAAGGACTTATCATTAGCAGCAAGCTTTAGAGAAAGTATTGCCTTCAATGACATTGTCAGGTGAAACAAGATCTTTGTTAAGTGGGGTAGCATCTGCTATCAATAACAGTAAGTCCTGAATATCTCAAGCGACGAGGCATGAGGAGGCACAAAGAACTCAAGATCAAACCTTATCTTTCTTGTCATCTTTTGGCTATCCTCAATCCATGTCTTATATCTCATCAACACAAAGCAAAGAAGCATGAAGACTTGAAGATTAGTGTTATCTATCTCTCTAGTGTCTTTGAATCTCGTTTCTACCTTATCCTGTTTTTTTAGAACAGTCTGTCTTTCTTAGTTTATACCTATATTTTTGGATGCCCAAAAATAATGGATAAATTCTGGACAACAATAGACTTCAATATTTTTCTCTGACCATAAGAACCACCCTGATATCTATTATGGTTTGAGATTTATGAAAATCACAAGGCGACGCATCTGTGCTGTCAGCAATCTGGAATAGTTTCTGTTGTGCACAGTTTTCGACTACCTTAACTGCAGAATTTGGAGAAGTGTTCTATAAGGAAGTTGTAGTAAATTTGATAAGCTTTCCAACGGTATAAGCTACAACATCATTGGATTTGTAGAACTCGAGTTATAACTGTATTTCTGCACTGTCATTTTTCTGCTCGCGAGGAAGTGCAGGTTACTTGTTCTTGCATATGCTCATGAGTCTCTTTGACATGATAGAAGGACACGATAGTAGTTATCACTCAGAAACAAATGCAAGCTATCCTTTGGTGTACTCTAGTTGATCTCTTCTTAAGAGGGTTTGTCGAACTAAAAGACGATACAAGATGGAGGTTTATATGTTCTATTTCGTCACCTGGAAGCATCAGCTATCTACATGGTTGCAAAGTCACTATCAAGCGTCAGTATCTTTTCTCAGAGTGGTAATCTATTAGAACATCTATAAGAATCATAAGGGTCTAAAGGAGACATTTATAAAGTTGGTTTTGAGCTTGTGGCATCATCATTTGGATAAGAGTTGCTGAAGGAAAAAGAACTTAAGGAGCAAACTTATAAGGAGATTGACCAATTAAGGGCGGAGTTAGGTCGTCCCAAGATTTATGAGAAGCTTAACTAGGAAGTAAGAAAAATCCCTAGGTAATAAGAACGATAGTAGTTGCGAGTCAATTTTAAGTTGGATTGTTTTGAGAGTCAGTTTGTGGTGTGAACAATTGTATGATTGATGGATTGTTAATGTGATAATGTGTGATTTGGATCTTTGTAATGTGTGCTGGAGTTTTGTAGACATGCCTACAAGTTCCATGGTTAAGAATAATTAAGTTTGATCAAAATATATTAGTTGAATATGAGGTTAACTTAGTTCTGTCCTTTGCTGATTTTTGGATCAGTCTGGGATGTTTTAGAAACAACTTAAAATCCGTTCATGGGAAATTTAAGAAATTTTACTGGGAATAATTAGACTTCTATATCTTTCCAACCCCGCAAGAATCACTCTAATATCTATTAAGAGCTAAGAGATATATCTATTCCAAGTTGGGGTTACTGCACAGTCTGGAATTCTGAAACAGTTTCGGTTAAGTTCAGTTTTTGGCAAATTATTTGACAAATTCAGAAAAAGTGTCGTGAATAAAAGTTGTAGATAATTTTGTAAGCTTTCCAACCATGTAAAGATCATCTGAATTGGACGTTTGTAGCTCGAGATATGATAGTTTTACTGAGTTACTGAAATTAAAATTTGCACAGAGAAATCAGATTTTGCTTATCTATTGAATTGGAAACCACCTATTGATGTTAGCGAGATTCGTAGTTTCTTGGGATTAGCTGGATATTACAGACGGTTCATTGAAGGGTTTTCTAAACTTGCTAAACCTATGACATCTCTATTAGAGAAGAATTCCAAGTTTGTGTGGTCGGATAAATGTCAAGCTAGTTTTGAGGAATTGAAGAAGAGGTTGACTACAGCGCCTATTTTGGTTTTGCCAGATTTGAGTAAGAAGTTTTCTATTTATTGTGATGCTTTTTGTCAAGGTTTGGGATGTGTTCTTATGCAAGAAGGCAAAGTTGTGGCTTATGCATCTAGGCAGTTGAGAAAGCATGACTTGAATTATCCTACACATGATTTGGAGTTAGCAGCTGTGGTTCATGCTTTAAAGATTGGGAGACATTATTTGATTGGACACAAGAGTGATATATACACTGATCATAAGAGTTTGAAGTATATTTTCACTCAGTCAGATCTGAATTTGAGACAACACAGATGGTTAGAGTTGATTAAGGATTATGATATTGAGATACACTATCATCCTGGTAAGGCTAATAAAGTAGCTGATGCTCTTAGTAGGAAAAGTTATGCCAATGAGATACGGACGTTGTCTATGACTAGTGAGTTATGTGCTGAATTTGAATATTTGAATTTAGGAATTGTTACTAATACAATGGAATTAGTGATAGAGCCTACTTTAGAGTAAAAAATTTACAAGGGTCAGTTGAAGGATGAGAAACTGAAGGAGATAGCAGAAGATATAGTGATTGGTAAGTCACCAGGCTTTTGGATGGATGATAATGGAATTTTGTGCTTTGGAAAGAGGTTGTGTGTACCTGAGGATCAAACTGTTAGATAGGCAATTCTTCGCGAAGCTCATGAGTTAGCTTATTCTATTCATCCTGGTAGTACTAAGATGTATTTGGATCTGAAACAGAAATATTGGTGGGTTGGATTTAAGCGAGATGTGGTTGAGTATGTGGCATTGTGTGACACTTGTCAGGGGGTGAAAGCAGAGAATCAGAGACCTGTTGGATGGTTGCAACCAATGAAGATTCCTGAATGGAAGTGGGAGGAAGTTGGTATGGACTTTGTAGTAGGGTTACCACGTACTCAGAGAGGATTTGATTCTATTTGGGTGATAGTAGATCGGTTAACCAAAGTTGCTCATTTTATACCAGTCAAGACTAATTACACGGGAGTACAATTAGTTACCTTGTATAGGGAAAGAATAGTATGTTTGCATGGAGTTCCAAAGAAGATTGTATTTGATCGAGGATCGCAGTTTACGTCGCACTTTTGAAAAGCTGTACATGAATCTTTGGGAACAAAATTAAATTTTAGTACGGCATATCATCCACAGACATATGGGTAGACTGAAAGGACTAACTAGGTATTAGAGGATATGTTGAGAGCTTGTGCATTGCAATATGGAACTAGTTGGGATAAGAGTTTGCCTTATGCAGAATTCTCTTATAATAATAGTTATCAACAGAGTCTTAAGATGGCACCGTTTGAAGTTTTGTATGGACGTAAGTGTAGAACTCCATTGTTTTGGGATCAGACAGGTGAATCTCAGGTGTTTGGTACAGATGTTCTTAGAAACGCAGAAGATCAAGTGCGAGTGATTCGTGAGAATTTGAGAGTAGCACAGTCTCGTCAGAAGAGTTATGCTGATAATAGGAGAAGAGATCTAGTTTTTGAGGTAGGTGATTATGTCTATTTGAAGGTGTCACCTATGAGAAGTGTGAAGAGGTTTAACATGAAAGGCAAATTAGCACCAAGGTATGTTGGACCATTTAAAGTTATTGCTAGACGTGGAGAAGTTGCTTATCAGTTGGAGTTGCCTGAGAATTTGTCTGGAGTACATGATGTGTTTCATGTTTCACAACTTAAGAAGTGTTTGCGTGTGCCAGAAGAGCAGTTACCTTTAGAAGAATTGACTATTAAGGAGGATCTTACTTATGAAGAAATTCCGATCAAGATTTTGGAAACTGCTGAGAGAGTTACTCGATGTAGGGTTATTAAGATGTGCAAAGTACAGAGGAATCGATATTCAGAGGCAGAGGCAACTTGGAAAAGAGAGGATGAATTGAGAAAATCATATCCGCAATTATTTGAGTAAGCAGTCCGAATCTCGGGACGAGATTCATTTTAAGGGGGGTAGAATTTGTAACACCCAAAAATTCTAAACTTTAGAAATAATGAATTTTAAATAATTTAGATAAAGGGAATTAAAATATTTTTAAAAAAATATTGGTGTTGCATTCATGCTGTTGCATTTTTCTTTTATGTGGTGTGGATTTATTTTATTCTATTTTGGATTAGAAAATTTTATTTGAGATACTTTTGAAAATAAGCAAATAAAGAAAAGAAGAAAGGAAAAAAAAAGAACATTACCTTCCGCCTGGTGGCCGACGGCCTGTTCGGACGGCCTGCTCTCCTCTGCGTCTACGACCGCGTGGGTCGGCCCAGCACCGCAGCAGCCGCGCCTCCCTCTCTGTGTGGTCGCTGGCGGGTGGGGTCCGCATGTCATAAGCATGTTCATCCTCCCGTGTTTAAGCCGGACTTCGAACCGGAGGCGGACGCAACAACCGTCTCGCGATTTCCAGGATCTCCTACCCGTATACGGCAACTTGGAGCTACAAAAAGGAAGTTGTGGCCCTCTATTTTCCGTTTTTCATCTAAATTGTGAGTTCCACCGCAAGAAGTTGAGTTCTAGGGCTTGAGTTCGTTTGAGGACGGCGGTCGTTCGGGTGGGGTGCCTTCGGGTGAATCGGAGGTCAAACTCGTCGCGTTGGTGAGTCCGCACTTGTCTCCTCTACCCTCTTGTGCTCTCCTTTTGGTTGGAGAGGCTTCAAAGAGAGTTTTTGAAGCTCACCGTCGGTCGGCAATGGTGCCACCGTCTTACCCTTGCCGCGCTCTTTCCTTGGGAAATCGTGGGGGGCATGAATCGTGTAGAGGAGTTAGGGTTGATCTTCTCGACCGATTGGAAGTGGTTGGGGGAAGTTTGGTGGTCGGGAACGGCGAAGCCGAATATTTTCGGCGAGCTCCGGTGGTCGGCTATGGTGGCCGCCGGCCGGAGGGGAGAAAGAAGCCGTGTTCCCTCTCTCTCTTTTGCTGGGAACGATTTCGGCCGTCTGATCTTGGATCGACGGTCGAGATTAGAACTTACCCCTTCGCGGGTAAAATTCATAAAGAGACCCTCAGCTTTTTAGTAATCAACCCGCGGTCCGTAGCGTAAAACTGAAAGTACGTTTTCGTGTTTTGAAAGCGTATTCTCTTCCGGTTTATTCAAAAATACGTTTTCAGGAAATTACAGTTTTGCCACTAGAATTGTTTTGGTCATAAAAACTTCGTTTTAACTCCGATTTGATCCGTTTAAGTTGCGTTAGGTTCGTATTTACGAGCTCTACATGTTAGTGTAGTTGTACAGTTAATTTTGATAATTTAATTTTTCGAGTTTATAATTAAGTATTTATTTATCTATAGGAAATCTTAGAAAATTCATAACTTTCACGTTTTAACTCCGAATTTGGTGATCTTTGCGTCTGTGTGATCGTAGAAACATGTAGAAGAGTTTTATAAACTTTTATTACTGTTTTGTTATTGTTGGTGTACTGTTCTAATTGTATCTCTTTGTTTGCTTCGTGTATGTTTGATTGGATGCATGTGTGTTGTTGATTGATGATCGAGTATAGACGGTGAGCAATTTCTTGACGATCAGAAGTATTATTTTGAGCCAGACCAGCAGTATCAACAGGAAAGCTTTGATCAAGGCAAGTATAACATGGGACCATCCTTGTTGCCTATTCACTGAAATTATTATACATATGCATGTGTTTTCCTTGACAACCATAGAGATTATAACTCAGCTATTGATATCTTGTTTCCTTGTCACCTATGGGTTATGCATTTGGGTAGCTATTGCTAGTGCTTAATTATGAACAATGATCTTGTAATTTGATTAATGGATTAAACAATTAACCTTTAATGAAGATTTTATTACTGTTGAAAAGGGGGCTAGAGCAAGGGGTTATATTGTTGCTCTGGTTTCTCTCCATAAGGACTTATCTGTACGTGATCATCCGGGACATACAGTACAACTATGAGGGCTATATGGCTCTGGCTTTAGTTGCTTGAAGGACCTTTTCTAGCTTGTTAGTGGTTACCTTAAATGGCGTAAGAATGGCTTGCCACTTTGGGTGTAGTGCGAGCCCCTGGCCTAGTGTGTATAGGGTGCGGTTGTTGTGCCACAGGGAAGGGGGGTTCTACATCTGCCTGCCGAGTGAATTTAATGGCCCTAACTTGTTAGACGAACCTTTAAGTGGCTTTATATGATTTCTGGTGTTTTGGGGAGTCGCGAACCCATGCATTTGGAAGTTATGACTCACAGTGAAAGTGTACACCTCTGCGCAGAGTTAAAAACTGGTATACTAGCCGTGCTCACGGATACGAGCGGCCTTGGAACATTTACAGATAGATGATCACCATTGTTATATCATGCTTAATTACTGTTGATTATTATTATGCTCATATTAATGTTATTTATTATCCTTATTACAATTGATCATTGGTTCATTAATGGGAATTGGAATACCTTGATGCTACTCAATTGCTAATTATATGATGATTAAAAGCGAAATGCAGTCAAACAGTGTCTAGCCTTTTTGAGCCTTATGAACCCTATGTTATACTTGTTGAGTTCGACATGGACTCACTCTTGCTATTTCCCCAACACTCCAGTGTGTAGTAAGATGCTACTTGGAAGAAGGACAAAGGTGTAGTGGAGTTTCCAGAAGACTAGTAGAAGTGCTAGGCATATGTTACCCCCAGTCAGCCGTCCCTGAGAAGAATGGAGCCTGAAGTTTAGTCACCGTTCCGCGATACTCTGATGTAAGTGTTAAAATAGTTATATATACGTTATATAATAACATTGTTTCTGATACTTTTTCATTCTGGCATATGTGTGGACTTCCTGGGCACACATATGATTAGCCTGGTTTTGTTCTTTAGAAAACCGGGTGTGACACATATCCATCTGCTTTGGCACATTGCCCGATATCTTGGGTCTAACTACTGTTTTTGTCTTAATGGTCAGCACAGAAAGTTTGTGATATCAATATTATAGTGCAACTTCTTTTGGATGTCCAATGCCTTGATGAAGGCATGGACGACCTAGGACTCCACTTCCTATACATTTTTCACAAAAGCTACGGGGGCACCACTCCGCCATGGGAAGGATCCGATAAATATGAGCCTCGCATGTCATGCGCGCGCGTTGAGCTGGCCGATGCAGGGATCCGGTTCAAGAAGAGCGACACTGGCAACATCCACGATGTTGACTTCGAAAATGGTGTCCTGAGCATGCCTCTCCAAATTGCGCACAATATACTGAGAAGCTGTTAGAAGGTGAAAATCTATATAAAACAACTTTTATTCAAATGGCTCTACAAATGAGAATTTATAGATTGAGTTTAAGAAAGACCCTTGGAGATGCTCATACTGAGTGTAACACCCAAAAATTTTAAAAGTTTGAATTAGATGAAATTTGGAGTTAAAAGAGATTTAGTTACGAGTTTAAAAGATTTAGATAATATTTAATGGGGAATAAAATTTAAAATTTTAGGTGGAATATTTGATGATGCATTCATGCTGTTGCATTTGAATTATTTTGTGGTGTGGTTTTAGTTTTATTTGATTTGAATTCAAATTTCATTTTAAAATGGATTTGGAAAACAAATTTATATAAGAAAAGAAAAGGGAAAAAAATAAAAAAATAAACTTACCTCCTTACCTGCGGCCCGGTGGCTTGGAAGTCTGCTGAGCCGGCCCGCTCTTTCCCTCTCTCTTTTCGCTTGGGCCGCCGAGCCGAGCAGCCCGTTTTTCCCCGCTCTTCCCCGCGGCAGCATGGGCCGGCCCAGAGCGCATGCCGTGGCAGCACGTTCCTCTCCCTCGTGTCGCTGACGGGTGGGATCCCGCTGTCAGCCGCGCTTCTTCCTCATGTCGTAACCGAGCCGGTCATGAGCTCAATCTTCACTGAATCAAACTCGATCTTCCCGGGATTTTGATTCAAGTTGAGGTGTCCCAACCCCATATAAGCTAGAACCGCGCCTATCTCCTTCCGTTTTACCCGGATTTCGAGTCGTGGTTTTGCCCTAGCCGAACCGCCGCAAGTTCCAACGCCGCCGTTGCTAGGACTCGTTGTTGGCCGCCTAAATCGCCTCGGTAAGCAAATTGGTGAGCTCGCCATCTTCTTCTCTTCCTCCACATGCTATTCTTTTGAGCTGTAGTGCCTTGAATCGTGGATTTTTGAAGTTCCGCGAGCCGGCAATGGCGCCGCCGCCATCCCGAGCCGCGTTCCATCCTCGGTCGGTCGCAGTCTTCCTAAATCGCGTAGATGTGTTCGAGTTGAGCTCCGCACTCGATTGGTACTAGTCGTGGGTCGATTGGTGGTCTAAATAGACAGAATCGTGATCTCCGGCGAGCCGCTCGCGCCGGCCATGGCGGCCACCGGCCGGCGTTGAAGGAGACGGCAGATTTATTTTTTTTCTCTCTCGTGATGAATGTCAGCCGTCCATTTGTTGATCAGTGGACGAGATTAGAAGATACCCCTTCGCGGGGTAAACTTCTTAAAGAGTCCCTAGACTTTTCTATAAGAGAACCCGCCATCCTTAGCATCATTTAGGAGTTACGTTTCTTCGTTCTGAAAACGTATTGCTTCTCGGTAAATTAAAAATACGTTTTTTGATATTTACAGTTTTGCCACTAAAATTGTTTTGATCATAAAATCTTCGTTTTAACTTCGTTTTGACCCGTTCAAGTTGCGTTAGGTTCGTATTTGCGAGCTCTACATGTTAGTATAGCTGTACAGTAGGTTTGGAAAATTTAATTTTCGAGTGTATATTAAAGTATTTATTTATCTATAGGAAATCTTAGAAAATTCATAACTTTCACGTTTTAAATCCGAATTTCGTGATCTTTACGTCTGCGTGATCGTACGTGTAGAAGAGTTTTACAAACTTTTCATACTGTTTTGCTACTGTTGGTGTACTGTTCTAATTATATTTTCTTTGTTTGCTTCGTGTATGATTGCTCGGATGATTGTGTGATGATGTTTGGTGATCGAGTATAGACGGTCAGCAGTTTCTTGACGATCCGGAGTACTATTTTGAGCCAGATCAGCAGGGTCAACAGGAAAGCTTTGATCAAGACAAGTATAACATGTGACCATCCTTGTTACTTATTCACTGAAATTATCATACATTTGCATGTGTCTTCCTTGACAAACATAGAGATTATAACTTAGCAATTGATATCTTGATTCCTTGACACCTATGGGTTATGCATTTGGATAGCTATTGCTAGTGCTTAATTATGAACAATGATCTTGTAATTTGAATAATGGATTGAGAAATCAACTATTAATATGAATTTATTACTGTTGAAATAGGGGACTAGAGCGTGTGCTATGTTGTTTGTTTGGCGCTCTAGTTACTCTCCGTAAGGACTTACCTGTAAGTGATAACCGGGATTGATAGTACAGTTGTGAGGGCTATATGGCTCTGGCTTTAGTTGTTTAAAGGACCTTTTCTAGCTTGTTAGTGGTTACCTTAAATGGCGTAAGAACGGCTTGCCACATTGGGTGTAGGACAACCTCTAATCTTATGAGTATAACCGTGAAGGAAGTGTGCCATTTGAAAAGGGGTTCCTACATCTGCCTGCCGAGTGAATCTAATGGCCCTAACTTGTTAGACGAACCTTTAAGTGGCTTTATATGATTTCCGGTGTTTTGGGGAGTCGCGAACCCATGCATTTTGAAATTATGACTCATAGTAAAAGTGTACACCTTTACGCAGAGTTAAAAACTGGTATACTAGCCGTGCTCACGGATATGAGCGGCCTTGGGGATTATTACAGAATAGTGAATCATTTTTGTTAAATCATGATTAATTACTGTTTATTATTATTATTATGCTCATGATTAATGCTATTTCATTATCTTTATTACAATGATCATTGGTTCATTTAAGGGAAGAACAATATCTTGATGCTACTCAATTGCTAGTAATATGATGATTAAAAGCTAAACGCAGTTAAATAGTGTCTAGCCTTTTGAGCCTCATGAACCCTATGATATATTTGCGGAGTTCGACATAGACTCACTCTTGCTATTTCCACCATAACAGATGAAGAATATGATGATGATTATCGTAATGAGTACTAGTCTTGATGTCAACCAGTCAACCGTGTTCCTGTGTTTGGAGTTTCCGCTGAAGATCTACTACTACTTACTACAATTTATTGTATAAGACTATGTGTTAAATATTTATTCGCTATGTAATAAGCACTTTGATGATACTATGTAATTTGTCTACTTATGTGTGTGACCGTTTCCTGGGGTGCACATGAGTCTTTTATGTATCCTATTTTTGTCCTTAAAAATGGGTGTGACAGATTGGTATTAGAGCCGTGTTGATTGTAGGACGCAAGCCTAGTTAGAATGGTCGTCATTAGTGTCTATGCTTCACCTATTTCATGCTTAATTCTTCCACCTTGTTAATTGCTAAATTTTTATGCTTCTTCTATCTTATTCTATTGTGAAAATATTTTGATTCTATCTAATCTATGTCAAAATTCTCGTAGATGCCTCCTCATCCTCGTATGTCCGTTGCTTAGTACGTTGGTCGCTTCAAACCCCAGGAACCCCATATTGATGGTGACCAAGAGATATCGGATGCTGAATCAAGAGTGAGAGATACTTCAATGGAGAATTCAGTCATGGGATGGACCATGAAGCATCACATCATGGTTCCTAAAGCTGATGTTTTCTTCCATGACATGCTGACAAGAACTTTGGATAATTATTACTACGATTGGGAAGCTAAGTTGGAGTATCGCTGCAAGGAGTATAGTCATCCATTGATGGGCTCTTACTAGGAGACTGAGCTAAGGGTCAAGACAATGGATCCTACCACTAAGGAGCCTAAGGTGGAGTCAAAATTTATCACCCGAGTAAGCCGGGCAACTGTAGAAACAAGTATGGAAGATGTTGCCTACAATGCGTTTGTCTACTACCATGGTCTTCGCTCGGACAAGACGTTGCAGGGTGCACTCCGGCATTTTCCCTGTCTCTTACATGATAAGAGTGTTTGGACCGTGCCACTCGCTGATGATTCATCCTTGACCTTACAAGCCATAGTGGGACTAGTTCGTGAGTTGGCCCTTCATGAGGCGGATTTGAAAGATGAGTTGCTAAGGAAAAAGGAACAGAAAGAGCAAGCTTATAAGAAGATCGATGAACTAAGGACTGCGCTAGGGCTTCCCAAGAATTATGAGAAGCTCAATTAAAATTAGGAAATCCCTATGTAATAGAAACGATATTAGTTTGCGAGTCAATTTGAGTTTGGTAATGTCGAGTATTAGTATGTGGTGTGAACAATTGTGTGCTTGATGGATTGTTATTATGATAATGTGTGATTTGGATCTTTGTAATGAGTGCTGGAGCTTCGTGGACATGTCTACAAGTTCTATAGTTAAGAATATTAAGTTTGATCATGAATATTAAGTTGGGATCGGGGTAAACTTGGTTCTATCTTTTGCTGATTTCTGGATCAGTCTGGGATGTTTCAGGAATAACTAAAAATCTGTTCATGAGAAATTTATGAAATTTTACTGGGAATAATTAGACTTCTGTATCTTTCCAACCCTGCAAGAATCACCTTTTTATCTATTATGGGCTAAGAGATATACCTGTTCCAAGTTGGGGTCACTGCGCAGTCTGGAATTCTGAAATAGTTTCGGTTAAGCTTAGTTTTTGATTAATCTATCGACAGAATCTGGAAAAGTGATGTTAATGAAAGTTATAGATAATTTCATAAGCTTTCCAACCATGTAGAGATCACCTTAATTGGATTTCTGTAACTCGAGATAGGGCAGTTTTACTGAGTTGCTAAAATTGGAATTCGCCCAGAGAATTCAGATTTACTTATCTATGGTATACATCATCTAGGATAATACTGAGCTTCGTCTTTGGTGCTTTGAAAACAGATGGTAGCCAGAGGTCATGGCAGAGGTCGTGGAGGTGCTAACCCACCCATTACTATGGAGAAACTTATGAATACACAGAATCAAATGATGCAGATGTTCATGCAGCACCTGCAGAACAACCCCCTGCAGGAGGACCGCCACCTGTTCATGTGAGAGACAAGCGTGGTGAACTTTTAAAAGAACGTCCTCCAGTGTTCTCTCATGCTGCTGATCCATTGGAGGCGGATGATTGGGTGCGAGCGGTGGAAAAACAGTTGAACATTGTTCAATGTAATGATCTAGAAAAAGTGTTATATGCATCTGGCCAGTTACAGGGAACAACTCAGACTTGGTGGGAGTCATATCAAGTTGCACGTCCTGACAATGCTCCTCCTGTCACTTGAAATGAATTTGTTAGAGATTTTAGAGCTCGCCATATTCCAGAAGGTGTAATTGAGCTGAAGCAGGAAGAATTCAGAAATCTCAGGATGGGACAGATGAGTGTCAGTGAGTATCATGACAAGTTCACGCAGTTGGCTCGCTATGTTCCCAATGAAGTGAGGGAAAATACAGATAAGCAGCGTCTCTTTCTCAAGGGAATTTATTATGATCTTCGTTTGCAGCTAAAGGGTAATAATTATGCTAGTTTCCAGGAACTTGTGAATAAGGCTATTGTGCTGGATAATGAACGTCGAGAGATGGACAGAAAAAGCAAGATGAAAGGACAAGGTGTTGGGAACAATAATCGCCAACATACAAATTCTTAGCATGGATTTCATTCAAAATTCCAAGGACCAGTCAGTCAGTGGAACCGTAATTCAAGTCAACAATGGTCTCAGAATAGGCAGAGTAATCAGTTTCAGCAACGATCCCAGTACCAGCAGAACAGACAGTTCCAACAGCAGAATGGTCAGCAAACTCCACGCCAGGGTAATTCCAACTCTATCCCAATGAAGATCAGTGCACATAGTACTCCTAATCTGTGTTATCGCTGTGGAGAGCCTGGACACTATGCTAATCATTGTCCCAAGAAGCAGAATCAGTAGGCACCGCAGGGGCAAAGGTCATCTAATACTGGAAAGGTGAATCATGTGTCTACTGAAACAACACAGACGGAGCCTGAAGTAATGCTTGGTACGTTCAATGTTCATTCTACCCCTGCAACCATTCTTTTTGATTCAGGAGCTTCGCATACTTTTATTTCAAACATTTTTGTTAAGATGCATAGCGTACCCATGCTTGCCATGAAAGAACCTCTCTTAGTAAATTCACCTGGGGGTACCATGCAAACCACTAATCGATGTCTTCCAGCTAGTATGATTTTAAGGGAGGTAGAGTTTAAGATAGCTCCTATAGTGTTGAGGACATCTGGTATTGATGTGATCTTGGGAATGGATTGGATGAAACAAAATCAGGCAGTGATTTAGTGTCAGCAGAAGATAGTAGTTGTGAATACACCTAATGGAGAGAAAATTAGTGTGGATGTGTCAGTGCAGAAGCAACCAATCACCGTAGTGAATCAGCTTGATGAAGATGCTAGTAAAGAAAATCCAGTTATCAGTGATTTTCCAGATGTTTTTCCAGATGATTTGCCAGGTATGCCACCTGACCGAGACATTGAATTTCTTATTGAATTATTACCTGGAACTACACCCATAGCTAAACGACCATATAGGATGTGAGTAGATGAATTAGAAGAACTTAAGAAACAAATTAAGGAATTACAAGATAAAGGTTTTATCCGTCCTAGTTCATCACCTTGGGGTGCGCCAGTTATTTTTGTTGATAAGAAAGATGGTAGTCAGAGAATGTGTGTGGATTATCGGTCACTTAATGAAGTAACTATCAAGAACAAGTATCCTTTGCCCAGAATTAATGACTTGTTTGACCAGTTGAGAGGTGCTTGTGTGTTCTCTAAGATTGGTTTGCGTTCTGGTTATCATCAATTGAAGATTCGTGCCTCTGATATCCCAAAGACAACTTTTACTACGAGATACAGTTTGTATGAGTATATGGTTATGTCATTTGGTTTGACCAATGCACCTGCCTACTTTATGTACATGATGAATAAGGTGTTTATGGAGTACCTTGATAAGTTTGTGGTGGTATTTATTGATGATATATTAGTATTTTTCAAGATAGAGAAAGAGCATGCTGAACATCTGAGGTTGGTATTGCAGAAACTCAGAGAGCATAAACTGTATGCTAAGCGAAGTAAGTGTGAGTTTTAGTTGAAAGAAGTCTCTTTTCTTGGTCATATTGTCTCTAATGGTGGAATATCAGTAGATCCAGGCAAAGTAAAGGATGTTTTGAATTGGAAGCCACCTACTGATGTGGGAGAGATTCGTAGTTTCTTGGGTTTAGCTGGATATTACAGACTGTTCATTGAAGGGTTTTCTAAACTTGCTAAACCTATGACATCTTTGTTAGAGAAGAATGCCAAGTTTGTATGGTCTGATCAATGTCAAGCTAGTTTTGAAAAATTGAAGGAGAGATTGACTACTGCACCTGTCTTGGTACTGCCAGATTTAAGTAAGAAGTTTTCTATTTATTGCGATGCTTCTCATCAAGGTTTGGTGTGTGTTCTTATGCAAGAAGGTAGAGTTGTTGCCTATGCATCTAGGCAGTTGAGAAAGCATGAGCTGAATTATCCTACTCATGATTTGGAGTTAGCAGCTGTAGTTCATGACTTGAAGATTTGGAGACACTATTTGATTGGACATAAGAGTGATATATACACCGATCATAAGAGTTTGAAGTATATTTTCACTCAGTCTGATCTGAACTTGAGGCAACGTAGATGGTTGGAGTTGATCAAGGACTATGATCTAGAGATACACTATCATCCTGGTAAAGCTAATGTTGTAGCCGATGCTCTTAGCAGGAAGAGTTATGCTAATGAGATGCAAAAGTTGACCATGACAAGTGAGTTGTGTGCTGAATTTGAATATCTGAATTTGGGAATTGTTGCTAATACAATGGAATTAGTGATAGAACCTACATTAGAGCAAGAAATATACAAAGGTCAGTTGAAGGATAAGAAATTAAAAAAAATAGCAGAGGATATAGTGATTGGTAAGTCACCAGGGTTTCGAATGGATGATAATGGGATTTTGTGGTTTGGAAAGAGGTTGTGTGTACCTGAGGATCAGTCCATTAGGTAGGAAATCCTTCATGAAGCTCATGAGTCTGCTTATTCTATTCATCCTGGAAGTACTAAGATGTATCTAGATCTCAAATAGAAGTACTGGTGGGTTGGAATGAAAAGAGATGTAGCTGAGTATGTGGCAGTGTGTGACACTTGTCAGAGAGTGAAAGCTGAGTATCAGAGACCAGCTGGATTGTTGCAACCAATGAAGATTCCTGAATAGAAGTGGGAGGAGGTTGGTATGGACTTTATAGTGGGGTTACCTCGTACTCAGAGAGGTTATGACTCTATTTGGGTGATAGTAGATCGGTTAACTAAGGTTGCTCATTTCATACCAGTCAAGACTACTTACCATGGACCAAGATTGGCAGAGTTGTATATGGAGAGGATAGTATGTTTGCATGGAGTTCCAAAGAAGATTGTGTCTGATCGAGGTTCGCAGTTTATGTCACATTTTTGGAAGGCTGTACATGAATCTTTAGGTACAAAGTTGAATTTTAGTACAACATATCATCCACAGACAGATGGACAGACTGAAAGGACCAACCAGATACTAGAAGATATGTTGAGAGCTTGTGCATTGCAATATGTAATTAGTTGGGATAAAAGTTTGCCTTATGCAGAATTTTCTTATAACAACAGTTATCAACAGAGTCTTAAGATGACACCGTTTAAAGCTTTGTATGGACGTAAGTGCAGAACTCCATTGTTTTGGGATCAGACGGGTGAGTCTCAGGTATTTGGTACAGATGTTGACTTCAAAAATGGTGTCCTGAGCATGCCTCTCCAAATTGCGCACAATATACAGAGAAGCTGTTAGAAGGTGAAAATCTATATAAAACAACTTTTATTCAAATGGCTCTACAAATGAGAATTTATAGATTGAGTTTAAGAAAGACCCTTGGAGATGCTCATACTGAGTGTAACACCCAAAAATTTTAAAAGTTTGAATTAGATGAAATTTGGAGCTAAAAGAGATTTAGTTACGAGTTTAAAAGATTTAGATAATATTTAATGGGGAATAAAATTTAAAATTTTAGGTGAAATATTTGATGATGCATTCATGCTGTTGCATTTGATTTATTTTGTGGTGTGGTTTTAGTTTTATTTGATTTGAATTCAAAATTCATTTTAAAATGGCTTTGGAAAACAAATTTATATAAGAAAAGAAAAGGGAAAAAAATAAAAAATAAACTTACCTCCTTACCTGCGGCCCGGTGGCCTGGAAGTCTGCTGAGCCGGCCCGCTCTTTCCCTCTCTCTTTTCGCTTGGGCCGCCGAGCTGAGCAGCCCATTTTTCCCCGCTCTTCCCCGCGGCATCATGGGCCGGCCCAGAGCGCATGCCGTGGCAGCACGTTCCTCTCCCTCGTGTCGCTGACGGGTGGGATTCCGCTGTCAGCCGCGCTTCTTCCTCATGTCGTAACCGAGCCCGTCATGAGCTCAATCTTCACCGAATCAAACTCGATCTTCCCGGGATTTTGATCCAAGTTGAGGTGTCCCAACCCCATATAAGCTAGAACCGCGCCTATCTCCTTCCGTTTTACCCGGATTTCGAGTCGTGGTTTTGCCCTAGCCGAACCGCCGCAAGTTCCAACGCCGCCATTGCTAGGACTCGTTGTTGGCCGCCTAAATCGCCTCGGTAAGCAAATTGGTGAGCTCGCCATCTTCTTCTCTTCCTCCCCATGCTATTCTTTTGAGCTGTAGTGCCTTGAATCAAGGATTTTTGAAGTTCCGCGAGCCGGCAATGGCGCCGCCGCCATCCCGAGCCGCGTTCCGTCCTCGGTCGGTCGCAGTCTTCCTAAACCGCGTAGATGTGTTCGAGTTGAGCTCTGCACTCGATTGGTACTAGTCGTGGGTCGATTGGTGGTCTAAATAGCCAGAATCATGATCTCTGACAAGCCGCTCACGCTGGCCATGGCAGCCACCGGCCGACGTTGAAGGAGACGGCAGATTTATTTTTTTATCTCTCTCGTGATGAATGTCAGTCGTCCATCTATTGATCAGTGGACGAGATTAGAAGATACCCATTCGCGGGGTAAACTTCTTAAAGAGTCCCTGAACTTTTCTATAATAGAACCCGCCATCCTTAGCGTCATTTGGGAGTTACGTTTCGTCGTTCTGAAAACGTATTTCTTCTCGGTAAATTAAAAATATGTTTTCTGATATTTACAGTTTTACCACTAAAATTGTTTTGATCATAAAATCTTCGTTTTAACTTCGTTTTGACCCGTTCAAGTTGCGTTAGGTTCGTATTTGCGATCTCTACCTGCTAGTATAGCTGTACAGTAGGTTTGGAAAATTTAATTTTCGAGTTTATATTAAAGTATTTATTTATCTATAGGAAATCTTAGAAAATTCATAACTTTCACGTTTTAAATCCGAATTTTGTGATCTTTACGTCTGCGTGATCGTAGTAACGTGTAGAAGAGTTTTACAAACTTTTAATATTGTTTTGCTACTGTTGGTGTACTGTTCTAATTATGTTTTCTTTGTTTACTTCGTGTATGATTGCTCAGATGATTGTGTGATGATGTTTGGTGATCGAGTATAGACGGTGAGCAGTTTCTTGACGATCCGGAGTATTATTTTGAGCCAGATCAGTAGGGTCAACAGGAAAGCTTTGATTAAGGCAAGTATAACATGGGACCATCCTTATTACCTATTCACTGAAATTATCATACATTTGCATGTGTCTTTCTTGACAAACATAGAGATTATAACTTAGCAATTGATATCTTGATTCCTTGACACATATGGGTTATGCATTTGGATAGCTATTGCTAGTGCTTAATTATGAACAATGATCTTATAATTTGAATAATGTATTGAGCAATCAACTATTAATATGAATTTATTACTGTTGAAATAGGGGACTAGAGCGTGTGCTATGTTGTTTGTTTGACGCTCTAGTTACTCTCCGTAAGGACTTACTTGTAAGTGATAACCGGGATTGACAGTACAGCTGTGAGGGCTATATGGCTCTGGTTTTAGTTGTTTAAAGGACCTTTTCTAGCTTGTTAGTGGTTACCTTAAATGGCGTAAGAATGTCTTGCCACGTTGGGTGTAGGACAGCCTCTAGTCTTATGAGTATAGCCGTGAAGGAAGTGTGCTATTTGAAAAGGGGGTTCCTACATCTGCCTGCCGAGTGAATCTAATGGCCCTAACTTGTTAGACGAACCTTTAAGTGGCTTTATATGATTTCCGGTGTTTTGGGGAGTCGCAAACCCATGCATTTGGAAGTTATGACTCATAGTGAAAGTGTACACCTCTGCGCAGAGTTAAAAACTGGTATACTAGCCGTTCTCACAAATACGAGCGGCCTTGGGGATTCTTACAGAATAGTGAATCATTATTGTTAAATCATGATTAATTACTATTTATTATTATTATTATTATTATTATTATTATTATGCTCATGATTAATGCTATTTCATTATCTTTATTATAATTGATCATTGGTTCATTTAAGGGAAGAACAATATCTTGATGCTACTCAATTGCTAGTAATATGATGATTAAAAGCTAAACGCAGTTAAACAGTGTCTAGCCTTTTGAGCCTCATGAACCCCATGATATATTTGCGGAGTTCGACATGGACTCACTCTTGCTATTTCCACCATAACAGATGAAGAATATGATGATGATTATCGTAATAAGTACTAGTCCTGATGTCAACCAGTCAACCGTGTCCTTGTGTTTAGAGTTTCCGCTGAAGATCTACTACTGGTTACTATAATTTATTGTATAAGACTATGTGTTAAATATTTATTCGCTATGTAATAAGCACTGTGATGATACTATATAATTTGTCTACTTATGTGTGCGACCGTTTCCTGGGGCGCACATGAGTCTTTTATGCATCCTATTTTTGTCCTTAAAAATGGGTGTGACACTGAGTAATGGGAGTACCATAGTACATGGCCCCTATTTTTCAGACAAAAGTTCATATACAATTACTTATGAGTATTGGGACGCTTGGGAAATTTTGACATAAATAAGGAGGCCTCATATTGTTAGAGCATCTCCAAGAGTTCTCCATATTTTCCCTCTTAGAGCCAAAATTAAGTTTTTGTAACAAAGTCGCCCAACAATAGTCCCTTATTCAACGTCCCATATTTAAGTGGTATCATAAATTATCCCTCTCCCCTAAATTTGAGATGTCATGCTATCCACCCTATATATGTTATTTGAAATCAGGTAACTGTTGGAGGAGTGAAACATTTCGGGAGGATTTTCTATTAGCATGTAACCGTATATGAGGACTTAGGGGGAATTAAGTTTAAAAGAACTCTTGGAGATGATCTTACAAAATATTTTAAGGGAAAATAACGTTCTGAACAAAAAAAGCACCTTTAATATCCATCTGCTTTGACACATTGCTCCAATATGTTGGCTCTAACTACTGTTTTTGTTTTAATGGTCAGCACAGGAAGTTTTTGAGATCAATTTTTTAGTGCAACTTCTTTTGGATTCCAATGCTTTGAAGAAGACATGGACGAGCTAGGGCTCCACTTCCTAGACATTTTTCACAAAAGCTACAGTGGAACCACTCACGGGCGGACGGCCTAGGTATTCCTAGGTATACCCAATATTTTTGGAGAAAAAATTAGTAGTTAGTAGAGTTATATACATGTATAACATAGTTATGGTCCCAAATTATTATTTCCTGTCATTTTCCGCCTCTTATTTGACACCAAACACAAACAGTCCACAGGCCAGCCCACAGCAAACACCTGATGGCCCATTCATCCTTTCCTAATTCCCACTTGCCACTCCGCATCGGCCGTCGACGCTCGACTCTGAGCAGAATGCCGAATCGGAAAGGAAAAAACACCAGTCACCTAAATCAGGAGCAGGGAACCTAAGGTAGCCGACAGCGTTCGCGCCGCCCCCACCTGCGCTGGTGCGCCTGCCCCGTCAGTCGTGGCTCACCGGCTGCGCCTCTGCTGGCCGCGGGCAGTCCGCCCGCTCATCCTCATCCCCGCCCCTGCCCTTGGCCGCGTCGGCGCATTGCCGGTGGCCTGCTTCGCCGCCTTGGCCGAGGATGACAGCCTCCAGTGGTCCACCCCCAGCCCCCAGGGAGCCAAGCTCCATGCTCCATCCAGTTATGAGTGACCACGAGTCCAGGACAAGCTCGAGCTCGTCCTCGCTGCGGCCAGCTGATTTGATTTCTTCCTCGCTGTAATCAAATTATTCAAATATAATCTCCCTTTGCCTTTTACCTTTGGTCTTTGATACGTTCTATCAAGAATCATAGATGCCTTTAATTAGAATTAAATTGTAATTTCCTTAGTATTTTATGATATTTCTTTGTCATGTGATACCTTTAATTTGAACTAAATGCACCTTTTGTGTAAGACATTGTGAATTTTTCGTATCGTTGTCGTTCAACTAAATATTTTCTTCGTCATGGGCATACCCAACATTCAAATCCTGGGTCCGCCACCGGCACCACTCCGCCATGGGAAGGATCCGATAAATATGAGCCTCGCACACAATGCGCGGTTGAGCTGGCTGAGGCAGGGATCCGGTTCAAGAAGAGCGACACTGACAGCATCCATGATGTTGACTTCGAAAATGGTGTCCTGAGCATGCCCCTCTTTGAGCTCTAGGACAGCACGGAGATATATCTCCTCAACCTGATGGCATTTGAGTGGCTGCACCCTGATGCCAATTTCTACGTGGTGTCGTACGTATTCTTTGTGGATAAAATTATCGTGTCAGAAAGCGATGCGGCACTTCTAAGATCCGAAGGGATCTTTGCAAACCTGATAGGCAGCGACAAGAAGGTGGTTGAGATGTTCGACACACTCACAAAGTCAACAAGGATGCCAAAGGATGGTAGCAAGCTAGGAGAGGTGATTTGGAAGGTAAACAGCCACTGCAAGAAGCGACGGAACAGGTGGCGAGCCAGCTTCATGAACACTTATCTATGCAACCCTTGGGTGTTCACCTCCGTGGTGGCATGCCTTCATCTTACTCGTCGCCGTCCTCCTGCAGACCGTCTACACGGTTGTCCCGTTTTACACCAGAAAGGGTTAACCAGAACTCTGTGGTTACCTGTCCTCTTCGTTACTTCATATATGTCGTTATGTGTGCTGATCGCTAGTGTTTCTCTCCACTATTTTTTTTTCTGAATTGTTCTCTCCACTATTTTGCAGTTTGTTGAGAAATTATACTTTTTTTTTGGTGAGTTTCAACCTATATCTTTGTTGTATACGTGTGGACCACTATTGTTGCCTCCATTGTTTTTGTGTGTACAACTTGGAGAGAAATTATATGTTGTGGGAGGTTTCAGCTCTGCTTAATCATGTGACTCTATTCTGCATATGTGCTGACCTCTAAACTGTTTCGATCCATGTAAAATAATCATATTCATTTGGTGAAAAAATTACTTTGTGTGTGTTGGAATAATTTGAGGTAGAAGAAAGTCCTTTTTTTGTGAATAGGGAGAAGAAAGAGTCAGGCATTCCATCTTGGTTTGGCCTTTTTATTCGCCTCTTGTAGTCCTTCTCTATGCATGCTCATTACAGTTTATATGTTTTAACAGTGTTTTATTGTTTCTACAGGTATGCAAACTGCAACTAATGGAATATGACATGGTTCAGCCTCTCAGGCATTCTTCATGTTGCTCCAGTGCATGTCACTGTGGCCCAAAAGGTACAACAGATAGGCCCACTATGTGCATGCGCACAACGTGCACTGTATTGTGTCTTGCCACAAATATACGTTTCCATGTTCAAGGTTAATTGCATCAAAGTTCCGCACCACGTAATACATCATACACGCACTAAATTTGCCTATTCAAATTTCCCCAATAAGGCTCACTACGGAGCTAACCACTTGTCACAAGCCACTACGATTCACTGCTCACTACAACAATTTATTTTTTTTCAGAGACCAGCAAAATCGGATCGTTGAGCCAGTGACACAGACCGCCTTAATGACATGGTCACTGTTAATCCACACTAGAACACCAGGCACCCTTCAGGTGCCATGCAGTTACTTAAGGTTCTATCGAGCCACATAATATATACATACTGAATACCTTAACTGGTAGCTTAGAACACTGATCTAAATATACACGGTTTGCAGCAGTCATGAGGTTTCTAAAAGACAGCTGATTGTCATATGGGCAGTAAGGCTACATGTCGATCAGCAGTTGAGCGGACACATAAATAGCTGGCTGCAACTGGTAGAGGCAAAAGCATTGTGATCTTCCTCTTTTAATGATTAGGTGTATTTTTCTGCGCTGTAAACAGAAAACGATATCAATTATGATGTTTACAGATTATAACAGGGGGTAATTTAAATGGGGCTAAATCAGACTACACTTCTTATAATATGAGTACTCAAGTATTAAAGTGGCTGATATCTGAAACTTGAGCATAAAGTGGTAGATAACCAAACACACAGGAGTCCAAAATGTTCTATGAAACTTTTTTCTACATCATCTATTATCTGCTGGCGGTTGATATTTGATTAGTGACTGGATGTGGATCGAAGCACAAATTAAAGTGAAGCAAGGAGGTACCTAGGGTCCTTGGCTCTGCAGCGCCTTCTGCACAGCCATCACCATTACCATATATGGTATCTTCATTAGTGAAAAGTTTATAGTTCCTTTGACATGTGATGAAGAGTCCTAGAATTGACTCGTCACATTACACACACATAAAGATATCATGTGATGAGCACTTGAAATGATAATAGAAACTTATTTCAGCAATACTAACCTTTTCTTCGTCACGCTTTTCTGTGTCTTGGTTGTAGAATTACCAGGAACATCTGCATCAACACTAGAACCACCTAGAACTGCCGCCAGACTATGCACAACGCTCTGTCAAGCTACCACACCAGAAGTCATAGGACCATAAGAGAGACCAGGAGGAAAACCATATGATCTTGACCATGGCTAATAGAAGAGACATTGTAAGAAGAAGCACCTAATCTACAGTAAGAAAAACGCACCCACGATCTACACGACTTAGGCCTGCTGACCAAGGAGTACATCATTCAATTAACGGAAACAAAATGCACAAGGTAATTATCTCTGGAGCACACAACCGAGGCAGGACACAAAAGTTGTACCAAGCAATGAGACTAACCTCAGGATTTGGCTAGCAGCACACTGCAGACACATATTCTTTTTCTGCAAGGAGTAGGAGTGACGTGAAAATTAATATCACGTACGAAGAAGAGGAAGAAGTATTACATTAGCACACATGAATACGATGAACCTTAAAAATTCAATTCAAACACAAGTGAAAGCAACAAATGGACAACACACAAGTGACAAGTGATTTGTCCCATGGTTTAGCATGCCACTAAGAGTTGTCTACGTCCGCGTTATTGAGGGAGCCACAAAGGCACGAAGTTTCTTCCAACTCCTACCTCTTAAGACCACAACCAAAGTAGTGAGATTTTGGGGATTCCAGGAACACCTCAAAAAGCTTTGAGTGCTACATGGGCCACCTCTAGTCGGCTAGGAGCCTTGCTATAAGAGTAAAAACACCACCGGTGGCTATTATTTCACCAAGCGCTCAAATGGTGTGGAACTTGATCTTCTATAGCCTCTCAAGTCTCTCTTTGGGCCAATCACCACTAGAAATCACCAAGATTTGGAGCTAGGTCTGGGAGCATCAATATAATGGAGGAGAGAGAAATGAGTGCTGGTTGGGTATGGTGAGTGAATGAAGAAATGACCATTGGGAGAGAGAGGGGAGGTAATAAATAACCCCTACCTTCCCACAAAACAGTCGACAAACAAAGCATGGAGGCTTCGCAGCGTGCAGTTTCTGCACCCCAATGTGGAGGCTCTGCATAGGCCAAAATGAATAAGAAAGGAAAGCACCTCACATTTGTATCCTGGGTGTTCTGTGTATTGATTGTAGAATTGTGAGCACTTGGATCATCCCAGCATACCTACAATATCCCCTTTATAGTATGGCTTGTCCTATACTCAATTTCTAAAGATGACATGAATTTAAACTAGTTCTTTGAGCATTCAAGCCGTCCTTTTTGAGTTGGTGTCTCCACTTAACAAAAGGCATTAGTCCTTTAATTTGTATGGCTAACACCAAAACACACTTAGGGCTTGATTGCACTTACACATAGGGGCAACAGGAACCTCTTCCTTCTTCTTAGGCACAAAAACTTGTTGAATTGGTGCCTTTCCCCTCTCTTGAGCTATCAAGGATCTTGTTGTAACCGGCTGATGCCGCTCTACCCTACTGGAGCTCGATTGGTCAAAGCTCAATTGGCTGAATACGAAATGTCGTGGGTCATGACTAGCAGGTTCTCTCCACCTTTGTTTATGCATAGGTGCCGCCGGAGGATATGGCACCCACACTCCATAGGGCCCCCACATTCGGTGTGTTGGAGGCTGCACTGGGGGACCCCAAAGAGAAACACGTGGAGCAACTTGTTGCTAAATTTGAGCAGACTTTTTTTTGACACAACAATCTGCTTGGGTGGTTCCTCTTGCTTCGGAGACAAACACTCTTCTTTTAATGGCCAATTCACCGAATCAACCTTCTCTTTCTTGTACTTGCTCATGAGCGTATCAAAAGTGGATTGGTACTTCACCAGCTTCCCTACATTCTTAGCCTCGTTAGTTTCCATGTGCCAATCTCTGGTCGAGGTGGCACAGAAGTATGCACACCATGCACCCCCGGGCATGCTAGAACTGCCAAAACTGGCTTGGCAGGTTTCAGAAACTGGCCTAGCCAATTTTACTGACTGCACAGGGACAAAACTGACCAGGACGGCCTCTGTGGAGCTGCCCGTGCTTTGTCTTGTGACTGCTTGCTGGAATTCTTTGTGACCCGATAGTACACTACTACACTCAGACCTTTCACAGCCACGTCGTAACCCCATCACAGTCCAATTTCGGCCTCGACAGTAAGCTGTCGCCAGTGATAGTCATAGCCCTAACCGTCGGCATCTAGGACCGACTGCGGTGTATAATACACTGTCGTATTGGCATATGATCCGTCTGTGATAAGGTCCTTACTTCCGTCACATTGGAGCATGACCCGTTTGTGTGGGTATATACTAACACCGCCACATTGACAAATGATTCGCCTGTGTGGAGGCTATCATTGCTGTCGTGTGGGCACATCAACCGTCTATGTAGTGGTCCTGACACCATCACCTTGTACTTCGACCCGACTATCTACGGTGCAGGTTCACTGTCACTTCGACGGCCGAGACGTCTGTAGAGGTAAACATCACCATCGCTTCAGCGTATGAACCGTCAGTACAATGGTTATGGTCACCGTTGCCTTGCACACGATCTGCCTTTGATGATCGTTTAGTCGGTGTCGGTTTACTAAATGATTCACCGGTGATACACTTTTGATCCCTGCCACGTAATACGTATAGCGATGGTGTTGGAGGTTTGCACCACCAACGGCGGTGGTGATAACAAAGCAATAAAATAGCTTATTGAACGCAAAGCATAAAATATAATCATTACATCCATAAACCATGTTCTTACAATAACAATGGACACTTAACATAACATCTTTCTCAACTGATGTCATAACACAAGCGGTACATAGATTGCAAACTAAAGGTACTGATCTCTACAGACTTACATAATGAAACGACTAGCTGTGCTGCTCCTATATGGCACTCCTGTTTGCTAGGCAAAAATGAATATAATTAGTGCATCCTTCGGATTGGTAGCCAATGCACCATGGAACCCCTCTTCTTCCTCCCTTAGCTAATGCAGGAAAATTATTCAAAAGCACTCAGACTCAACCTGCATAAAGTAGCAGAATTAATGATATTGAACACACCATTCTTTTAGTTACTAAGCCCAAATTGGCCTATATATAGAATCAAAACAACTACCTACCTTAACAAACAAAATACAGCAAATGCACATTTACTGCTCTGTTAATGACTCCATGAACAAGGGAACATAAGGAAGATATTGAGGTCCGTTGATACATAGACTCTAGGTAGGTCTAGGATAGCGGATGACCCATGTAGGGAGGACATGAACTTTTCTGTGGTTCATGTCACATGCAAGTAGTGTTCTGTCCTCCCCGACAAGGAAAATTAAATTTCATTCAAGGTGAACTACAATCACTCAGTACTCCACATCACAAACCTCGTAACCAAATTCAATATTATTCTGTCCAAATATGTCTAGCATGGTCACTGTATGCTTCAATGTCTATCTATTAGTACCATAGTCTTCAAGGATCCAGATTGAAAGCTGAGTCATAGTGTAAATTTCAGCAGTACATAAACACAACTAACCCTGGGATTCATGGATGGAGATTGCATCCCCACGTGGCTTCTGTATTTTCGTCCATGTCTTTCCATCCATATCAACAACAACGATATGGGAGAACTTGAGCCAGTGCATGAAACCATTAAGAAACACACTTCTCGCATATGTGGATACTATAATACTGTCGCTCTATTCAGATTCTTTAAAGATCCAAACTGCTCTCTTAGATAAGTAGATGCTCATACCTACAGACTCACCCTCCCTCATCTTCCCATATTCAAACACATGAAAGTGCGAGAAGACTATCAGATCGAACCCCAAGCGAGCCTCACCACAAGAATGGAGATTATCTAGCAGTATCAACCATTTGTTAGTCGCCGAATTGTAGACAACATAGCAACACCCAAAATAGCAGTAGAGGATGAGGCTGTTGCAGCAATCTGAGACGACGACATCATGAATGGAAAAGGGCAAGAAGGATAAGGAAGGGTGTTCACCGGTGACGCTGGTGAAGTGGCGTTTGCCTTTCTAGGTGTGATAGAAGAATTCGGCAACAATCTGGGGCAGCTCCTTTAGGTACTCAACGTCCGAGATGAGGTGGTTCTAGGAGCGGTAGACACACTTGCAACTGCACAAGGAGCGGGCGGTCAGACGGTGGAGGATGAGGACCAAGACATGGTCTGTGAGGATGCCCACTCCCTTCATCTTGTTGGGGACCTCGTCCATCTTGACAAGGATCTGCTAGAGTGGCAGACACACACTAATCAGATGGAAGCTTGCTTCCTACTTACATGAGCGAAGAGGGGAATAAAAATATAAGAAACATGGATAAGGGAAGTGCGAAAGCATTACCCTTGCATTTGGATCTTATAGTTGTGAGCTTGAGAGGGCACGACGATGAGTACCAACGTGGTCACCGGTGGATCTGTGAGGGCCGGTGACTAGATTGTCGGCGGTGAGTGGGGTGATGGTGAATAGTAGCACTAAGGAGGAGGCAGACAGGGTGGTGAAGTGGTCTTTGTAAGCTAAATTAGGAGCCGCAAGAATGCAAATTTGAACAAAATTTTGTAAATACGGGCGGGAGACTTGGGCGGTCTTGGAAATTGATGATAGTGGTGCCATCCTGACCATCTGGAAGCGGCGGTGAAGGCTACCGGTGGTGGTGGTTGCACGTTACGAATATCACCTAATGACGGATGTGACATATAGTCACGAAATCTAAGGTGCTCGGGGCTACCATCACACTATCGGTCGTAGAAGACCGCTTCCCCATCACACAAAATAAAACATCGTAGCAACGATAAGGAAGATCCCAAAAAATACATAAGTTAAAAATATTTCATATTTCACCTAAATAAAACATACATATTCTACGTTAAAAATTTAGTACATAAAATAAAAATCCTACTACAAGACTAGCTTCAGCGGGATGCGTATGACCCTTCGTCGGGCCTTCTGCCAGGCTTGTAGTAGGTGCCCTTTCCCATGTGGCGCTCGGACCACTGTGTTAATTAAAATATAGTTAGTTTCAACTAGTGACAGGAACTACCTAGTAACTTAAAAAATTGAAAGATGGTTGATCACAAAAAAACATCAACACATAGAGTTATTTCTTCAGTACCTTCTCCTTGCGCACTTCCTTGTTGGCCCTATTGGCCACATGGCGCTTGTCCCTGCAAGCCTTCACTGCCTAATTGCCGCCGTAGTCCCCAACTCCACCAAGCTCACGGTCATGGGCCATGGCATTGTTGCTTAGGATATACTTGGCCAAAGCACTATGCTTTGGCCAAGAGATCCCCTTGCCTCTGCGAGATTTCTCATTGGCGTGTTGCAGCAACTCGTGAAGACTCCATGATGGCATTTTCTTGCCACGGCAAAAAGGACACATAAAGGTGCCCTCGCCATGACCACGAAACCTGATGCCTCCACTAGAGAGGCCGAGTAGGATCTCGCTCTCCTTCTCTTCAAATTTAGCCTCGTCTCAATATGAGTTTTTGCTCTCAAAGTCACCGTGGCCTACCATGCTTGCGGAGGAAGTGGAAGAAAGAAATAGAAATATCAACTGCAAAATTTTGAAAGTTCAGAGTGGAGAAACAACACTCCACACCTCTTTCTTGGACGAAGCAATGGCGATGATTTACATGGCAATGTCGACTTCCCTAGGCGCATATTTCCCATCGCCTTACCTCACAGTGTACCCAACGCGTCCATTCAATGGCGACCATTCGCATGGCAGTGTTGAGTTCACAAGGTGCGTATTTCACATCGCTTGGCCTGGCAGTGTACCCGAAGTGTTCAAAAACATTGGAAAAGCAACCACCACAATGGTCATCAATTAGGAGTGTGATTCACATGTAAGAACACACCATACCCAACAGCAATGTTGTGGGCTACGCCGTCGAGATCGCGTCCAATGTCCAAGATCAAGTGGCACAGTGCACTGCGTGGCCGGACGATACTCTTTAAATAACCAGGAAACAAGTTCGTCATAATAACTCCTCCTCAATCAACATACGTCACGCCATCCACACGCCGTACCTCCATCCACACCGGCATTCATGGCAGCGAGGTGGCACCCTATGTCGCTGACGGCGCTCCCTGCCAAGGTGCAAATTGAGATCGCCAGCCACCTCGCTGCGACCTCAGAGCGACCCATTGATGACCTCCATAGCCTATGAGCAATGTGCTCTTCCATGCGCCACAGCTGTGGTGACCCTGCCATCGATCGGTGCGTGGCAGTGGATCAATGCAGACGCGGGGCAAGGTCATCGAACGACCGCGTCAACTACTTCACCCTCCTTGCTAGGCTGACCCAAGTCGGCAACCCGGAGGCTTGCTTGCTCACTAGGATACAAACCATATTCATGGAAAACCACTGCCCCCAGCCATGCCTTGACTATCTCACCCGCGTCGCCGATAGCGGGTACAATATGGCGGCCTATCTGGTCACCATATTCCTCTATAGGCACAATGGCAAAGCCGGCAACGACAAAACTATGAGGCGGTACATAAGATGGGTCGAGGGCGAGGAAGAATCACAGGCGGATGTGGACCAATGAGTAGGCGGCTATATAAGCAACATGGGATGTCGCCTGTGAAAGTGATCCACAAAACGATGTGGTGATGCAACAAATAGCCGCCGCCACCGGCCACACAGGTGTGCGGCGATCTTCCGTGCGCAGGCGGTGACTGCGGCGTTCCAAATGGATGGGAACAAAGGACTCTGTTTTGCAGCGAGGACTGTAGGCTTCGCCGCGAAATTATTTTGTTAGGAAAGGCAATTTGAATAGGAAACTAATTCGCTCATTACATGCGAGAGTGAATTAGTTTGGTTTTGATTTTCTGTTGCAAGAGTAAATAGGAAACTACTCCGTAATTCAATATAAATGTTCTACTAAGAGTACTCTTGGCACGGCTAACACTAAATCACCGTATGAAATGGCGATGGGAGCTATCACACCACCAATAATTGATGTCTAATTCCAGATTCATCGCATAACAGAGTTCATCCGATCAAGTCTTGCGTTACATTTTTTTGTGAGGAATTAAATTAAAAGCCAAGCAGAAGATAGTACACGTGACCACGTCCCGCTATTAAAAGCCAAGCAGAGGCACTACATAAAAAAGTGGCTCTAGGCACGTTTTAGTAGTAACGCACACTAAAAGTGTCTCTACACAGTCATGTAAAGATGCTTTTTGACACGATTTTATGAACGTCTCACCATAACATGACATTAGACACGTTTTTAGTGTTAAAAGACATCTAAAGACACTTTTTACGATGATATTGTGAACGTCTCAAACTAACACGGTGCTAGACACGCTTTTAATCGTCATTAGCTTCTAGATACGGTACAAAGCATATCAGAAAAACGCTCCATAGCTAATTAAAGACATTTTTTTGATACAATACTAAATTCGTCTCAATATAACATGAAGTTAGACACGCTTTGAACCGTCAGTATAATTTATACATGTTGCAAAGCGTATCAATAATCATACATAGTCATGTAAACATGCTTCTTGATATGATATTAAAAACGTCTCAAAAACAAAATTAGATATGCCTTGGTCATCCATTAACAACATGTATGGACGTTTTAAAAGTATATTAAACATCCATATGTATCTTGCACTCTCTCTCTCTCGCGCACACACACAACCTTCTTCTGCAAATTTGTAGCTACCTACCAGTAATCAATATAGCACAACACACTAATCAGATATTACGATTGGTTCAAAGAAAATATAAGTCAAAACCAGACATCTATTCTTATGACAAAATATATTACCATAACATAATTTTTTTAAAATGTTTCGTTAACATTCTATTTTATGTACTTTTTAGACTTACTACTTGACTCGATTTTCACAAAGTAATATGGATTGAGTCCTAATACTATTATGCACTATCAAATTTATATCTATCCATAATAATAAAGAGGTAAAATTTCAGGCTCTTTTTTTCATCCATCTATTTGTTTGGTCCGTCTCCCTTTAACTAACGGACAATAGAGAGTTTTTTTCTATCTAGACTCGTGCTCATACAGGAATCCTAATCTAATATAAAAGTTGTAGATCTTGATGAGTTCTACAACTTTTATGTTCATGAATTTTTCAGCTGAAATCATTTAATGTTTCAAAATAACGTTTGTAGTTGTCATTTTTTGAAATTCAAAATTCAAATAGATAAAACAAAGTCACATAAAAAGATGGAGAAAATAATAGTTGTAAGAACACAATAAATTGATAGAGCCTGATTTTAGAAAAAAATAGGAAAAAAATTATCAAAGTTGAAGTTAGTATGAGGAAGAAAGACTAGTTACAGGTTTTAGTCCCAGATTAAAAAAGAAATCAAAGTTCTTCGATAATTTCAAAATGTAATAAATAATTTCAAATGAAAAAGTTGTAAACAGAAAAGTTTCATAACTTTTCGAGATCTACAATTTTCATTTGGGTCATTTCTCCATCCAAGGTCGTTTGAAATAATATAGTTATCAATAAATATTTTAATAATTAATTATATCAATTAATCAATAGTTACTTATATATTATTTATCATGAAATTACAAATTATATAAAATAATTTATATCAGCAAAAAATTAAATTATTAAAATAATTTACAACAATAAAATTTGTTAGGTTGAAACTAAATTAGAAAAAATATTACAATTAACTTAATATTTATGTATCATTGCCGACGGCCATTGCAATGTAAAAAATGCACTTGCCGCCGTAATTGCAGTGTTTCCCTTTTTCATTTGCCGCCCAATAATTCCCCGCGTGCTCGAGTTTGACTGAAAAAACTGGATTAAAACTCTCCCCGCCTCCTCCTCCTCCATAATCTTCGCTAGATCTAAACCTCCGTACTCTGCTGCACCTCGCATCAACTGGCAACCACACAATCCTCCGCCGCATCCCCGACTCACACCGGAACAACACAACCGCCACGAGCGTTGCGACATCGCGAAGGCCGTTCGCCGGCCGCCCGGCCAGGCGCTGTTGCTCTTGGCCCGGAGCGAACTGCTGCCTGTGGATGGCTGGGTGGCGGTGATCTTCATCAACTCCGATCGTGCCGCAAACATCTTTCCTTCCCGTCGCTAATCCGCTTTCTGCCGTCGGTGAGCATATCTGCACCTTTTCCCCTCTTCATCTATTTCTGTTATCTCGCAACAATCCAGGGGCCGAGGACCCAATATGGCAAAGGTAAGGCTGCTGCCATACCTCGATTATGCCACTACTCTGTTCTTTGGTCGCTGCCCCTTGCCCTAATAATCTGCCATAGACGAGAGCTGCTAACCTCAGAATGCCATCTAGAGGAAGAAGAAATTTTCTGCTCTCAGCAAATGTTCTGCGAGTCGATCTGTATTTTGGGTCTTAAGCCTATGTATATATATTCCTGACTTTGCAATTTCTCGTGAACAATTGAATCGTGATCTCATCCGGTCTGGGCGTCTGGCCATCACCGTCAATCTGTGAGTTCCAGTTCTGGCAATCCTCTAAGAAATTGTGCGCTAGTTGAGTTCCGGCGAGTAAGCGAGTTATGTACTTCTGATTCTGGCGATAGGCAAGTTTTGGCGGCTGTCTGCACTGCAAGTTCATGCCAATACAGTACAGCAAGGGGAATAGGCAAAGCTAGGCGGCATTGTAGTCTTGCTAGCAGGCATTAGTCTGGAGCAGACACGCCAACGATGTCCCACCATCAAGCATTAGTCATTAGATCAGATAAATTACTTGTTCTTTTTAGTAACCAACTACTTTTAAATTATTGTTGTTTAATTTATTTATGTTGGTTAATTACTCAATTTGGTTGATTAATTTGTGAAGCAGTGAAAGATAGGTAAGTGCAATTGCCTATGTATGTTAAATCTTATACTTTACTATCTATGTTATCAATTTTGCCATACCTAAAATTTTTCAGTCCTACGCCACTGCTCCTAGCCTAATTTATATTACTGCTGCAGCTACCATCGATTAATTCTTTCTAGCCTAATTGGTCATATCTGATTGAACGTAGTGGTAGGTTCAGATGCTTTTTGTCTTCGAGGAATTTACTTTGGTGATGCTACTTTGCAATGAAGCACTAATGTTTGGCTGGAATACTACTGCAATCAGTTTGACAAGTTACTGATTTTATTCCCTAGATGGTCTTACTTACTGGATTCTAGTGTTATGCTCCTTAATGTAGAGATTAGTCTGGGTTTAATTTTGGAGTTTCAGAAAAGAAGGGATTATTGGAGATTAGTCTGTTATGGTCCTTAATTGAAGATAGTGGTAGTTTCAGATGCTTTTGTTCTTGAGTACCCTAATTTGGTGATGCTACTTTGCAATGAAGCACTACTGGCTGGCTTGCTACTATTCTGAATGAAAGTAATGAGTTCTTTAGACTTCAATCACTTAATTTCTCAGTTTTCCCTAATTTTGGGTTTCTTTGCAACACACATAAATCATGGAAAGAGGATCTCGAAGATTAAGGAACTTGAACCTTGAAGTACAGGATGGAGAACCTATGCTGAGGGGCTTGAAAATTTGGCAGACACGAAGAGAATTTAGAAGGTCCTCCAGATATTGATGATATATTAGCCAGCATGCCACTCGAACGAGCCACTCCAATTAAGATAATATGTAAGTTTGATATTGCTTGCTTACATATCTGGATATGATGTTAATGCATCGATTCTGTACATGTAGGGCCAAATGGAAAATAAGATATATACAACACATTACTGGTATCATGAAGCAGTGGCTTGCTTTTATATCTAAAATTTTCCCTGAAATGGATTTGCATAAATGAAATAGAATTAGCTCTTCATGTGAAGTAAGCATCTATATGGGTCCATTGGAGATCATTTTGTTCTCATTTTCTCTTTACTGTGTTTGATGTTTCATTTTCCTGCAGGTTGGTCATATTGAAATGGATGGTAATGATACAGGGCATGTGTAGTGATGATGACGGCCATGGTGCTTACAGTAATAATGATATTGGCATCGATCCTGAAGCCTCAAATGAAAATGTTTACTCTCCAACAAATGATGTTCGGGTAACACAATATCCCTTCTATCTCCAATTTCTTAGCGACAATATAGTATTTAGCTACATTCTAATGTCCTAATTCTAAAGTAAACCAGGATTTTGCCCAGCCATCGTTACCACACATGAGCAAATAGTTGCCCAATGATAGACCACCTCATATCAGTCTGTTGTGTCTATCTGTACCACATGAGACTCAACAGGTTTTTTTTTGTTTTTCCTATATTAATTTTGATATGAGCATATATTCTTAACTAGCCTTTAGAGTAAGACTGAGAGCAAATTAAATGGCTTCTTGTTTAAATTGGTAAGAACAGGTGCTATACACGACAATCAGATGAGTAGATATTGAGTTGTTAGTGGAACTATGTGATAACATGTAACAATTGAAATTTGGGCATTATATTTCAGAAGGCAACTAAGTAGGTTATGTTATTTTACTCTATAGCCTAGCAGTTCTGAAGAATGAAATGCTAATGCATACTCTCCAACAAATGATGTGCAGGTAATACATTTCCTATTTTATTTCTTATTTCCCTAGCTACAAGCATAGCACGTAAATAGTTGTTGATGTCCTAGAAACTTCGGTTCCTCTTATTTTGTAGCATGATGGAAGCAAGTGACTTGATGTGGATGGAAGCTACAAGTACATGGAAGCATGCATGTGACTTGATGTGGATGGGAAGGCAAGCTACAAGTTTAGTGTGAACAAGATAGATTTTAGGCGTTAGAGACAAATTATATATATTTGTATGATATGGTCAATTTTCCTATGCTTCTTGATGAACATGGTTGTCTTGTTCAATGCAGTTTAATCTATTATTTAATCAGTATCTTGGTTTGTAAAGATAGAATAGATTTTATCAATGCAATTTATCATTCACTTTCTTATTATCAAATCATAGAAATTAGTATAAAAAATATTTATGTGCAGTAAAAAAATATCTTTGTTTCTAATATGTAAGAAGCTATTAGCATAAAGTGTGTCTATATTAATAGTTATGCTACATAGATGCATGTACGAAAGTGTCCCTATTTTTTTAAGATGTACTAAAATGTTACAACATAACATATTTATATTAGTAGGCACTGATATAAAATTTTTACTTTTTTCTTGAGACGAACATGGTGTACCTATACAATGTATCAAAATCAGTACACACACCATATAAATGCATCTATTAAAACGTCACTATACTTTTTGATGCACAATAAGGCGTCACTACGCAGCGTGACTAAGTAGGTACGCATGTTATATTAATGTATCTATGAGAGTGTCTCTAAATTTCTTAACACATAATAAAGCGCTGCTAGACATCGTAACTAAAAAATAGACGCGCTATATAAATACATCTATAAAAGTGTATCAATATGTGTAGACATGCAAATAACGTCTCTACAGAGCGTCCTTTCATCTGCTTGATACGCTTTGAGAATTCATCTCCACAAGTTCTAACACGGTCCATGCGAAGACGCTTCTAACACGGTTTATGAAAACGTCCCTATATTCTCATAGACATGAAATAAAGCGTGTCTAATGTAGGAATAAAGCGTCACTAGAGGGGGGTATTTCTAGTAGTGAGGGGCCATTGGTGTTGAATTGTTATTGTAACACCACCTTAATGCATATGTGCACCAAATAAATAATTCAATTTGCAAACAAAACAAAGATGGCACACTAGTTTAGCTGAAATAATGACAACATCCATCATTGAGAAAATTAACATGTCCATAGACAAGCAAACAACATTGGTCCATTTAAAATGCATGACAGAGAGGTACATCAAATGTAGCTTTATTTACTACTCTGCCAACGAATCCAAGAACAAGGGATATGGAAGATAGTATGGTCTACAGATGAACTCTTTTTTAACGCTACAAATACCATACCAAAAGACCCGGGCAGGGATGACATGAACTTTTATGCGGTCCATGTCATATGCGATGATTGTTCTATTCTCCCAACAAAGAAAATCAAATTCCATTTTGCGTGAACTGTAATCATTGTGTAGTCATCAACACAATCCATGAAACCCAATTTAATATTAATCCTTCCAAACAGGTTCGTGTGCTGACCGTATGCTTCAATGTCTAATTATTAGTACCATAGTCTTCAAGGATCCAGATTGAAAGCTTGGAATCATTGGGACTAGCAACAGAACATACACACAAGTGACCCTGAGCTTGATGCATGGAGTGTTACATACTACTAGGCCTATCAATTTTCCTCTATGTGTTTTCCTCTATATCCACATCAAGTATCTTAGAGTATCCCCAGAGTCCCTCATAATGTGTAGACAACATTAAGAAACACACTTGGTAATCTTGAAAATGTCACATCAGTCTTCTTGCCCCATTCAGATTCCTTATAGATCCATGCTGCAGTTTCAGATGAATAGATCTCCACACCTGTAAACAAACCGTTGACATCCACATATTCAATCACATGGAAGTGTGAGGAGGCTGTCGGATTGAATCCCAAGCGAGCCTTACTAATAGAATGGCCAACATCATGGGTGCTAGGCGGCAATTAATTAAACTTCTAGGTCATTGGATTGAAGACGACATAGCGGTATCTAGCTGCCCTATGGCACCAGCATAGGATGAGGCCATTGCAGCAATCTGAGACAGCTACATTATCCTTAAGGAAGGGCAAGAAGGACAAGTCATGGGGGCGTTCACCAGTGACGCTGGCGAAGTTTCGCTTGATGTTCCCGGTGTCGTAGAAGAAGCTGGCCACAGTCTAGGGCAAAACTTGACGGTTATCGGAGATGAGGCACTTCCAGGAGCGACAAACACATTTGTAGGAGCATAAGGAGCGGGCCGAGAGGCGGCGGAGAATGTTGAGAAGGAGATCGTTTGTGAGGCTGGCCACTATGTTCCTCTTGTTGGGGGCCGCCTTCATTTTAAAGAGCCCGCGACAAAGATCCATTCCTTACTAACAAGATCTAAAGAGAAAAATAATCCAACAAAAATCCATTAGTGAAGTGCGAAAGCATACCCTTGCCTTTGGATCTAGCGGCGGCGTGACGCAAGGCGTGCAATGGTTCACACAAATTGCGAGAGGAACAATGCACCAACCATGTGGGAGGTGGCGGTGGCGCGGCATGAGGCGTGCAATGGTTCACATAAACTAGGAGAGAGGAACAATGCGCCAACCTTGAAGATGGAGAAGTGGAAGTATGGAGTAATAGTGATGCAACTGTGTTGTGGGTAGTTGGGAAATGGGAAAATAACTCACGCTGAATTTACTACCGCCGGTAGACCAAACGGTCGTGTAGGGTCGGCGGCCAGAATGCCTATCCCAATCGGCTTGGCTTTTCATGCGACAGAGAAAATACCAGTGCCACATCTATTGTTAACCCGTGGGTGGTAGAAGTTTCAACAGCTGGTTTCCTTCCCTACGAGGCCTCCCTATCGGTCCAACCAGCGGTGGAAGTATGACACCATCGCTTCTATCGCTACGACAGTGAAAGTGGCGATAGTGAAATATCAATCTGTAGTAGTGGCAATTTTGAGTTTGTTCTTGCATCATCTTTTTCATGCATGACTTTATGGCCCAAAATCTCTCACCCTTTGACAGCTCTCGGGGGTCAGTGATAATCACACTCTTTGCAACAGTGGAATTGGCGTGCTCCAAACGAATCAAAGTAGTAAGCTCTCCCTCTTCAAATTTATTGACTACGAAATGTATCTTGTCAACCTGCATCTCATTAATATTCAATCATCCCTCATTAAGAGTCGATTCAATCTATCAATGAAAAAATACCAATCATTAGCTGCAAGAGAAAACTAGTTATGTCATTTGCAATAAGGCCTTCTCTTTGACTCTTCAAGGAATAGCAAAGCATGCAACAACTTAATGTACCCGTTTGTAACCAACTCATGAAATATGTTATCACATTTAGCCGGGTCAAAAGTAAATTTCATATCCTCTTCATGATTCTTGTGAATCGACTTTAGAAATGGACATGTGATTGCATTGTTTTGTGCTAGCCAAACAAATTAATCAAAGCGGCACTCATTAGTTTCATTGTCCGAAATATTTAGATGATATTTAATAACATCCATATTTGGACGATGTGACCTATGAATGTCATGAGAATCTTTGAAATGAGTTTCAATAGCAATAGCCTTTTGCAAAAATTGATTGACGGTAAGAAACTCATAATGCTCAAGCTTTCATTTAGTTCTAGAGCAGAAACCATTAAGGGCCAAATTGGTCAAATCTGTTTCAAATTGCAAATGAAAACATTGGTTCTTAATGTCTCTAAATAATTTAACAAAGTCAAGGATAGACTCATCATGCTCTTTTCTAATCAGTGTTAGATGTGACAATTTTGTTTCATTGTGTCCGGGTTATGTTACGCCAGGTATGTCAAGACACTGATTAGTTAGCCGCTCGGGCAGCCCATGACAACCAAGCTAGCTTAAGCCCAGCAAACATGGCCCATCTAATACATGCAAGCCTAGGCTAAGCACCAAGGCAAGGGTCGACCATGACCTCTCCCTTCTCCTTTCACCATGTGCAATGCAGCGCTGCACGACCTCTCCTCTGCCCCAACCCCGAAAGGAATGGGGAGAGGTCGAGCGCCATCAAGTACGCCTGCTCTTACAAGAGCAGACATGCCCCACTCACTCCATAAGGACTGAGTGGACAACTATCCCCTCGGTCTGGAAAAATGCCATCCCTGCGCCACGCTGCACAGACAAGACAACACTGCTAGGTGGTGACGATCGGTACAGTGACCCACCGTCCGCTATGGCCTGACGAGATGGGCGTATGGTCCCGCCCACTACAGGATGGGGCTCGCAACTATGACCTTGACTTTCAAGGCCAACCAAGCCAACAAGGGCCATGACCCCGATTCTCAGGATCTTGGTCACCGGCTTCACGACCAGGAGGATAGCGAACGACGTGGGAGCGACTACATACACCCGTACTGATGCCACTAGAAGGATGAGAGACGATGACAAAGGCCACGAAGATCTCACGTCACACAGGATAGCTGGTGAACCAACACCATGCCAACAGGGACACCATGACTGGCACCGTAGTATTACGCCACACCATGATGCGACGTGGGCACAAGACCACGACAACAACCACACCCGGACATGCGCTGACGCCAAGACAAGACATCCTTCCTTGCAGACCAAGATAGCTAGTTTCCCCTCCCTCAGGCTCATGACCACTCAGTCAGAGAACCTATCTCCCTATACGCACCCTAGCCTTGGACTCTATATAAGGGTAGCTAGGGCACCCTTCCAAGGGAATGGACTCTCAAGACTTCATTCGGGTAGTCCCTCTCCACTCTTCTACCTCTTTCTCCCTTCTTGCATACCCCATTGTAAGAAATTCAGAGCATTCAACTGAGGAACTCGCACTCTACCTATCTCTGAGACTAGACGTTCGGCTCCGGCCTAAACTAGTATTGTCAGAGATATGGGCCAGGGGTACCTGTATCGCTCATATATATGACCACCACCAAGCTATCGGCCTAGTAGCGGTCAAGGAGGAGGCCTGCAAGGACTGACGCGATCAACCAACATGGAGATCAAGGCAAACCAAGGCTGGCGTATGAAGATGATAGCTAGGATCAATCTGTTGTAACAAACTAGGAACACAATCTATTACCGCGATCGCCCTCTCTGTAACCTACCTCTCCTACCTATATAAAGGAGGGTAGGGACCTCGGGCTCGGGATCCAATCTTCCACCAATTCCATCTACCTTGTAGCTAGGAGCAATAGCCCCTGTAATTGAGCATACAAATACAAGAGCAGCCACACCACTAGAGTAGGGTTTAGCGTGCATTGCGCCTTGAACCAATATAAATCTATATGTCTCGTGTGCTACCATTTGATTCCATCTATGCAATCATGTTACTGGTTATTGCTGGAGCAAAACAATCCAATAGTTGATGCGCCAGGTAGGGGCCTTTCGTGTTCAGACTAATTTTGTGTTTCAGATGGGAGTCATCTTCAACATCGGTGACGAGCCAGAGCAGGAGTAGTGGAGCAAAAGGATCACCTTCGACAAGCTCGACTTCATCACCAATCAATTCAAGAACCTGTGCCTTCAAGAACCTGAGCCAACCGAAGAAGGAGAGCAATCCCTCTAGATCTATGCTTTTGCCGCCAGGATGGAGGAGGTTGTGGACGTCGGACCGAACGTCCTCACGGTATACCTAAAACGTTACACTCATATTTTCATTGAAGATGGATGAGAAGGTGAGGTCATCACCACTTTTCACATCAGCAAAACCATGGATCTTGACTCCGCATCAGATTCGATACCTATACCTCACTGTGACGCCCCCAATCTTCAACAAGATCGGGGCGCGCAATGACAACCCGCGGTGATACACTCTCACAGGCTATGGTGGAACCCACCAAACCTCCCACGGAGGAACACTAACCGTAGGAACCGATGGACCGTGACAACACTGAAGACACCCTCGATCAACAAGATTGGTGGGACAACACCGATGTCTCTGGACTTATTGATCCAGAGGCCTTCCGCCATTTTCTCTATGGCTACAACTAGCTACTTGAGAACTTAGACTTTGACGGTGATGGTGATGAAGCCATCCTATGGACATCGAACACCAATACTGAATCATCACTAGAAAGTAGCCAAATCTAGGACTGTCCCCACCAACAAATGGGTAAGACCTTTCCCATAACCAGGAAGGATAACAGGGCAGCGCGGCCGACTACTCGAGCACTGACCTTTCTTTGAGATACTCCCGACTCAAGCTGCACACTCACATATGGTGGCCGATGGCTGTGGGTAAGAGGGGGCTATCATCCCTCCCTCAACGAGAACCCACTAGCCAACAGATCGTCAAGCAGAATCACATAAGGGGAGGGATCACACAACCGACAGCACCCCCAAGCCAAGCAAGATTGAAGGCTCTACGAGCCGGTCTACATGCATAACTACGCCGCTGCACCAGTCGTCTTGTTATGTTCTTGCCCGCCGAAGGATCCAATCGCTCCTGACTCATCCATTGTTTGGGATAGGGAACCTAAACAGATCTCTCCTCATCGACAAAGAGGCTACCCTCGAGCGAGACGGATGGTGAAGGGTCACAAATATGGGTCCAATGGTGACTCCTGCACCCGAGGACACAACCTGGTAGCAAGAACTCGGCGAGCATCAGGACAACAGTCGACAACTATCAGTTATGTCTGATTCACCTTTATTGTTTCATGTTTTTTCTTGTCGCATTACATTCTGCGAGAATTCACATATATCCATTTGATGCAAATGTATATCAATACCTCCCGGGCACCTCGAGGAGGATACCCCTGAACCACTCGGGGGCTGGCTGTATTAGATTGACCTAGTTACAAATATCTATAGTTGTCATGATCGAAGGTTACACTGACCAACTGTTACGATCGTGGAATTACAGAGGCTGTCCTACGGACCGCACACATGTTCCCCTTTTCTTTGGCCGATCGAAGTCTTATAGGCCTTGAAATGGTATAAGTGACTTAACAAGACCTTGTGTGGACTCAACCAGGACATTTTGTTCAGGTTGAATAATCCCTAGGTAGTCAGTCTAAAAGCTTAAACCAACATCAAACACTAAAGACAAAGAAAGATGGAAAATAAAAAGGTGCGCAATCTATGCCGAACAAGAACTTGCTCTAGGCAATATTGTTCCACCCCAAACAAGTTGGGTGAACCACCCGAATTTGGTCGAAACTCACTATGAACCAAAGCTTCACGCTCTGTCCCTAGATTGAGTAAAGTCTTGGTCCTACGTGACAAACACCTTCAAGCATCTTGACCCTAAAAGTATCATGAGATATCTGTGGGTCACGATGCCAATATCGGCACAGCTACGCTAACCGATCAGCATGCCACTTGGAGTTCGACGATAACCAGACGAATGACGCCTAAGAGAACCGCTTGGGGGCTATACATGCATGACAATACTTTTCACAGAGTCAAAAGATAGTCTTGGGAAGTCAACTACCCTACGGGTTCATGACGATTGTGATGTGACTCCAGCCCCCGGGTACGCCACACCGACCCAACCGAGCATTCGGGGGCTACATACTATCACACGCAATCACCATGCATAGAGAATTTGATTTGCAGAGACATTGAATAACTACAAAATCTAAACTTTGTTACACATTCTTTTACAAAGAGGTACAAAATCTACTCCTAAAGGGGGCGTCCTTGATGACCTGCTCCACATCGACAAAGGCAACAATCGCCTCAGCATAATCGCTGAACTCGGCAATCAACCGACAGATGTCAATGTCATCGGGAATCTCATCTGCCTTTGGGAACCCTTACGCCATCTTGCACAGATTTGTCTTATGACTAAGACGGAGATGAGCCATGGTCAAGGCTCCTGTGGCCCCATGGCGGACTCCATGAGCCACCACCTCCCAGATCTGTGTCAGGAGACATCAGAGCTGATCGGGAACGTCTGTCCCCATCGGCAACACCATCATAATAGCGGCGATTGCTGCGTTAGGAAGCACCGAGTGACACTCACTACTAGACTACGCCAGGGCAGTGGAGGAACGTGCCTAGGCGGTTGCATCATCCTGCTCGCGGGCAGCCTCCGCTAACTGCTTGGCCACATCTTCGCTGGTCTGCTGCAACTTCACTACCTCGGCTTGCGCAGCAGCCAGTTTCTCCCTAGCACCTAGAAAAAAAGGAAAGACTCAGAACCGCTCCCATCTAAATCAGTTAGATCCTAAAGAAGGTGGAATCTGACTTACCGGCAAGCTCTGCCTGGGTCACCGTAGCCGCGGCCTTGACCTCGCCAGCCTCCTCACTCATGGCATCAAGTGCCGACCTCGTGAGCGAGATATACTCTCAGTCGCCTCTCCTTCTGAGTGACATCGTGAAGGGCTTCACGCGTCACGTTGGCCTCCTGCACCATGGCAAGAACGCCTCTCCCATCGCCACCCCGTCCTGATAGGACTCGTGACGATGATGGAGTAGCCCCGTTAGCAAGGGGTCTCGGAGCAGGACGCGCCGTGGAGACTTCCCTGCAATGGATAACTCCCTCAAATCCCTCCTCCTGTCGACAAGAACAAGAGGCAGATTCATACTTACCCAAGTCGCACCAATGCCTCACGGAGAAGAATGGGACCTTGGAACACACACTTCCCGGTGGTTTCCTCCTCCGCCTCCACCCTGGATGACAAACAAAAGCTCGAGGGAAACCATGACAGACGATGGAAGGTAAGAATATAAAAGCAATAATACAGGCTTACTAACCCTCCTCTGCTTCCTTTGTTTTTATAGGCAGGGGACACACACAGCTAAAGGAATTCTAATAATCTCTCTGAGTAGTGCTGCCGTTGAAGCCATGCCACGTCCCCACGATTTCTGGAGGGACGCCTCCTGAGAGACATACGTGGGGAAATGGGCCACTGAAACCAACACTTCAACTTCACTAAGAAGGAACCCATCTCCATAACCGTGGAAACCGTGGGGCCTCATGGTCCAAAATTCGACGTACTGTCATTCGAGCCGTTGCAGGCGAGTGATCTGATACTCAGATCGGGTACTCGGCCCGGCTCACCCCCTCAGCAGGTGTAAGCAGTAGCGATTCATTCGCTATCGACCCTGCCCCTCTAGAGTCAGGGGGTATTTGGGAGGGTCACTAGTCTGATCCTAAAACCTCTGACACTCGGTGCCATGTAAATCTCCCAATACCCGAACGAGCTCGAAGTACCTTATTTCAGCGGATGTTGCCCCTTCTGTGGAAACTGGAAAAATGGTTGGCCCATGGCTGTAACCAAAGTAAAAGCTCCTATAAACTAGAAAAAGAGTTTTATGGCATGCTCCTGCTGGTCTGGCTTTGTCCTGCTGCTTCCTTTCAGTGAAGCAGACGTTCACTCGTTCTACCCGTTACCAGCTCGAAGAGTAACACATGCAACTACCGATAGCTGCTCGCGCGTTTGTTACTCGCCCACAGTGGTGCCCTGAACCAGGACACTACTATATTAGCCTCAGGGCTCTGGGACAATGTCCTCACTCTAGCACTAATGAGGTTCACAAAAATTCATATCATGTCGCTTGACAAATCTCAAAGAAAAACGTGACACCCTTAGTGCTCAAATGACCTGTGACAGGTCACCCTAAAAATCAACCGGCTTAGTGATGTGCGGGCGATGGAGGCGCACCTACCCCATCCTCATTATTGTTTTATGACTAGGACTTAATGATGTGCAACCACTATTTACAAGCCTAAATACGTCGGGAACTAACTTCTCAAGTATAGCGGTATTTTTACCCTAACACGACATCTAAGATGTCCTGGAAGCTACGCTTCCGGTTATTGGGAACGCCACCTGAACGTGGCATTAACAACATCCCGAGGGCTACACCCAGGAAACTACATTTCCCGATATGGGGTGTACCACCTGAGTCAGGCACTTACAGTTGCCAGGGGGCAACGTCCCTTGATGTACGGTGTACTACCGCCGAACTCGATGCTTGAAGAGGATTCTCGCTACCCGAGAAATGCTCTAGGTACTCGAATAGCAACATACTAGCTCCCCAATACTTGGGAATATCTGGCAACACTGCTCAATACTTCGGCACCCGAAGATGCTTACTATGCATAGAACTTATAGGGGAAACTACGACGTCCCAAGGGCTTAAAGCTACATGCTAGCTTATCATTAAGTCCTACGGGGCTACTGTCAGAGATATGGGCCAGGGGTACCGGGACCTCCCGTATATATGACCACCACCAAGCTATCGGCCTAGCAGCAGTCAAGGAGGAAGCCCGCAAGGGCTGACACGATCAACTAACGTGGAGATCAAGGCAAACCAAGACAGGCGTATCTAGACGATCGATAGCTAGGATCAATCTGTTGTAACAAACTAGGAACACAATCTGTTAGCCCGATCACCCTCTCTATAACCCTACCTCTCCTACCTATATAAAGGAGGGTAGGGACCTCGGGCTTGGGATCCAATCTTCCACCAATTCCATCTACCTTGTAGCTAGGAGCAACAGCCCCTATAATTGAGTATACGAATATAAGAGCAGCCGCACCACTAGAGTAGGGTTTAGCGTGCACCGCGCCCCAAACCAGTATAAATCTCTGTGTCTCGTGTGCTACCATCTAATTCCGTCTACGCGATCATGTTGCTGGATATTGCCGGAGCAAAACAATCTGACAAGTATAATTCCTTGTGTCTTTGGTTGCTATCATCATCTTCCTAGAGTAGCATGACACATGTATAAATTCACTCGTCGGGTGACAAAACACCGACACATTGCTTCCATTATGAAAGTGCTCATGAAGAAATTTCATTTCTAGTTAACCCCAAGAACCAATGGAACAAGCACATGAAGATGTAAATCAAGAAAAAGCTATAGCGGTATGTGACAAAGAAAAACTACGAACATTCACAAAATCCAAGGTAGTAGCTTCACCCATCTGAGCAAGAAGCAAACTGATATGCTACATAGTAGATTTACTATCTTCACCACTGAGTTTATAAAAATCTGTTACCCTCCACCTCTAGCCATTAGGAGTTTTTAAGAAATCAAAATGCGAAGCGTATAACTTAGTGAAAGCATCTAGGCCCCTAGAGTGGGTTTTGATAATTGATGACAACGCAACATTACTATGACTAATGTGCGTTTTGCAGAAACTTTGGTAAGTTAGGTCATGGTAATGGTGATTGTTTGGGCACTATGGTTTTCATGCCCCTTGATGGAAATCATTTCGGTTTTCAAAGGATTAACGATAAGGTTAAGGACAAACTAGTTCTAAGTGTCGTTTGGTGTTGGAGAGGCATTTAGAGTAGTTTAGGACTTCGTTTTTCTCCTTTGGCCGTACTATAAAGGGGGGCATGAGCGAGTAGCTTGACCTAGGTGAGTCTATTTGTTTAGGTGTGGTGCACACTTGTCAAACTTAGCACTAGTTAGCTCAGGTGAAGCCCAAAGATCATTTGGAAGAAACTTGGTTCAGGTTGCGTCATGATCCGGAGTAATTTAAGCCATTTCTCCTTGACCAGACGCGGTCTTTGTCTTGACCGAACGCGTCTAGTCAGTGTAGTGGACAGAAGCAGAAGCAACATCACCGACCGGACGTTGTGGCTTGCATGACCGGACGCGCTGGTGGCGCGCCCTATACTCAGGAGAGCTAGGGTCAGTAACCGGACGCTAAGCCTGTCTGACCGGATGCCACTATGGCCGAGTTCGGTCAATGTACAGAAAAGGTTCCAGAGAGGGTTTTGAGTGACCAAACACGTCCGATCACCCCTGATCGGACTCATCTGCGCGTCTGGTCACTCAGCGCCCTTGATTTTCAAATCGACCATTGCCACCGACCAGACACGTCCGGTCATATCGACCGACGTGTCCAGTCAGTACGAAAAATGCTGAGTTGGCACTTAACGGTTGGGATTGACTATGGGGAGTATAAATACATTCCCTACCCCTCCATTTGAGGTCTCTTGCTCATTTATTCAGCTGAGAAACACCTTTCATATGCTAGGGAGTGCAAGAGCTCTAGTGAGGATTGAGATTTTGAGAATCCAAGATTAAGGACCCTCATTAGTGACTAGGGAGTAGCAAGTGTGTATCCGCCTTCTCATTAGGCTTGTTGTGGTCAAGTGAGAGTTCTTGCTTGTTACTCTTGGTGATCACCATCACCTAGACGGCTTGGTGGTGATTGGGAGCTTGGTGATCATTCGGCGGAGCTTGTGGATGACCCAACTCATCTTGTGAGCGGTTGTGGGTGATTCACCGCGATGGAGTGTCAAAGAATTAGCCCGTAGAGAGCACTTGATCCTCGCGTGGATCAAGGGGGAGCTACACCCTTGCGTGGGTGCTCCAACGAGGACTAGTGGGGAGTGGCGACTCTCCGATACCTCGAGAAAACATAGCTGTGTTCCTAACCCTTTACATTCAAGCAATTTACTTTCTCTCATTACTTTTATTGCTTGGTTTACATTCCTAGAATTGCCATGCTAGACTATGATTGGAACTTAGGGTAAAAAACTTTTATCGGTAGAATCACTAGGAACACTTGTAGGCACTAGGGGTTAATTAGGGCTTAGTAGGATTTAATTCTTGCAATAAAATTTAGAAAATCCCTATTCACCCCCCTCTTGGGCATCTTGATCCTTTCAATTGGTATCAGAGCCGAGTTGCTCCTAAATTAGGCTTAACCGCCTAGAGCAAGATGTCTAATGGGGAAGGACCACCTCCCATCTTTGAGGGAGATGATTTTCCATATTGGAAAATCCGCATGGAGGCGTACCTCGAAGCCATAGATGTCGGGTGTCTTAGAGCTGCCACCAAAGGGCTTCCGGAAGTCAAGGATCCCGCTAACCCCGTTGGTGACGAGGAGAAGTACGACCGGTGAAATGCAAAGGCAAGAAATGCACTCTACCAGGGCCTTGGCAAGGATATCTTCAATCGTGTGCGTAATGCAAAAAACGCTCATGAATTATGGGAAAACCTTTGTGCTCTCCATGAGGAAACTAAGAGTGAGTGTGAGGAACGCTACCATATTGCTTTAAAGAAGATTAATTCATTTGAGATGCTTTCCAAAGAAAGTGCTAATGACATGTACACTCGCTTGAATGTTCTTGTAGAGGATCTCAATGCTCTTGGGCTCACTCAAATGAGTCCATCGGATGTTGCAAGGAGGATCTTGAGTGTTCTTCCCGTTGAGAAGTATGGCCATATTGTCACCGTGCTTCACCAAAGCAATCTCTCCACCGCAACACCGACACAAGTATTGGGAAAGATCAATGCTCATGAGATATACGTGCACATCACTCTGGAAGAGGGTTCATCATCTTCCAAGAAGAAGGACTTGGCTTTCAAAGCTAGCCATGACAAGAAAAAGAAGAAGAGCCAAGCCATGATTGTGCATGAAAGCTCAAGTGAGAGTGACATTGATGATGCATCACTTGCTCTCATGGTGAAAAAGATCACCAAGATGCTAAAGAAGCTTAATAAGAGTGGCATTAAGTTTGATGGCAAGAAGAAGAAGTTCTTCACAAGTAGCAAAAGAAAGCCTATATCCAAAATGGATTGCTACAATTGTGGTGAACTTGGTCATCTAGCTCATCAATGCCCTAAGCCTCCAAAAGACAAATACAAGAACAAGAACAAGGGCAAGAAAGATGAATCTAGTGATGAAGAAGATGAAAAGAAGAAGAACAAACCATACAAGAAGAAGGATGGTAAGAAGAAAGAATATCACAAAAAGAAGAAGGGAGGCAAAGCTTACATTGTTGGTGATTGACTCACCGACATTGAGTCATCATGTGAGTCTTCTGGCGATGAGAGCGATGACGAGAAAGAGAAGGTCGCTGCATTTGTGATTGGGCCATCATTATCTTCATCAACATCTTCACCACCACCTTCACCGCCATCTTCATCGTCCCTATCCACTACTCACCTATGCCTCATGGCCAAGGGTGAATGAAAGGTATAAAACAATGATAGTGATGATGATGATGATAGTGATAGTGATGATGAGTTTGATGCACCTTCTTATGATGAACTTGTAAAATTGCTCAACAAATACTCTAAAGTCATAAGAAAGACTAGAAATAAAAATGATGAGCTTCAAAATGAAAATGAATCACTCTCATCTAAGCTTGAGATTGCATAAAAGACTAGTGACGAGCTTAAAGATCAAAATGCAATAATGTCTTCTACTCTCAAGGAGCTCAAAACCTTCAACAAAGAGCTTAGAGAAGAACATGATAAACTTGAGAAGAAGCATGATGAGCTCAACACTAGGCACAACTTGCTAAAAGATAACTATACTTCATTGAAAATCAATTATGATAGTCTTGTTGTTGCTAATGAGTTTTCTCTTGAGACACATGATGCCACTAACCAAGTTGTTAAGATTGATATAGCCACATCATGTGATGACTTGATTATTGAGAGGATTGAGCAAGGCTCTAGGGGCAAAGGCAAGAAAGTGGTTGAGTTCGACAATTATGATGATTATGTCAAGCTCAAGAGTGAAAATGAAATGCTTAGAGATGAGAACAAGAAGCTAAAAGGGTTGATGGCTCTTGAAAAGCAAACATCAAATGCGTCACTCATTGAGGAGAACAAGAAGCTAAAGCAAGAGAAAGAGCATCTCAAGACCGGATTGAGCAAGTTTATAAGAGGTCAATACTTGCAAAGTGAGCTACTCATGAACACCGTCATGAAGATGGATAGAAGTGCTATTGGTTACTTGGCAAATCAAGAGAAGAAGGCCAAAACCCAACAACAACAAAACAAATCAAAGCCCAAGCCTAAGAGATGTGTTGAGTGTGGACAAGAGGGCCATTTTGCACATGAGTGTGAAACTCCATCACCACAACCCTTGCCCAAGCATGCTAGACCCTTTGCTTTCAATGCTCACCACATGCTAAGAAAAGATTCTAGTGGAAAGATGAAGTCATGTTCTTGGGTCCCCCAAACAAGAATAGGCCTAAGAAAATTTGGGTTGCCAAGTCACTAGTTGAGAAAGTCAAGGGTCCCTCTCAAGTTTGGATCCCTAAATAAAAAGCTTGATCTCTTGTGTGTAGGTGAACTACAAGACCGGTGAAACTCATTGGGTTATTGATAGTGGTTGCACTCAACATATGACCGGTGATCCTCGTATGTTCACCTCACTTGAAGAAAATGGGGAATGATAAGAGAAGATCACATTTGAGGACAATTCAAAGAGCAAAGTCAATGGTGTAGGCAAGATTGCAATATCAAATGATCACTCTCTTTCAAATGTGCTCTATATTGCTTCCTTGAGTTTCAATCTACTATCCATTGGGCAACTTTGTGATCTTGGCTATCAATATTCATTCACTCCAAATGAAGTGGTAGTATCAAAGATAGATGACAAACAACTGATTTTCAAGGGCTTTAGATACAACAATCTCTATCTTGTTGATTTCACCTCCGAAGATGCAAATTTGATGACATGCTTGTTCACCAAGACTTCACTTGGGTGGCTTTAGCATAGGAGGCTTGCTCATGTTGGAATGAACACTCTCAATAAGTTATTGAAGAAAGAGTTAGTGAGAGGCTTGAAAGATGTCAAGTTTGAGAAGGACAAACCTTGTAGTGCATGCCAAGTTGGTAAACAAGTTGCTAATACTCATCCAACAAAAGCCTACATGTCAACATCAAGAGTGCTAGAGCTTCTACACATGGATTTGTTTGGCCCAACAACATACAAGAGCTTGGGTGGAAATCTTTATTGTCTTGTGATTGTTGAGACTACTCAAGATATACTTGGACATTCTTTCTTCATGACAAATCCGAAGTGGCCACTTGTTTCAAGAAGTTTGCTAAGCGAGCTCAAATTGAATTTGAAGTCAAGATCAAGAAAATAAGAAGTGACAATGGCAAAGAATTTGACAACACAAACATTGAAGCTTATTGTGATGAGATTGGGATCAAGCATGAGGTTTCATCAACCTACACTCCTCAACAAAATAGTGTAGTTGAGAGAAAGAATCGAACCTTGATTACCCTTGCAAGAACAATGCTAGATGAGTATAACACACCAGAAAAATTGTGGGCTGAGGCAATTAATACCGCATGCTATGCATCAAATCGCCTCTATCTACAAAAGTTTCTTGGCAAGACCCCCTATGAGTTGCTAAATAGGAAGAAGCCGGATGTCTCATTCTTCTAGGTGTTTGGTTGTAAATGCTATATCTACAAGAAGTGGCAACACCAAGGGAAGTTCTAAAGACGTTGTGATATTGGCTTTCTTGTTGGCTACTCATCAAAGCCCAAAGCATATAGAGTATTTAACCATGCCACAAGTTTGGTTGAAGAAACATATGATGTGGAATTTGATGAATCTAACGGCTCCCAAGGAGCAATTGAGAATTATGATGATGTAGGTGATGAACCATTAAGGGAGGCAATGAAGAACATGCCGGTGGAAGACATCAAGCCTAAAGATGCTGAAGATGATACTCAAGTGATCAATCCACCATCTTCATCACGTGTGCCTCAAGATGATGACAAAAATAAGAGAGTTGAAAATGAAGACACTCATGTCTCTCATGAACAAGCCGAGGCACAAGCTCAAGATGTTGATGCTCCCCAACCTCCTCCTCAAGTGGTTGATAGAAGACACTCACCTCCACTTCAAGCACATCCATAAGATCTCATCATAGGGAGTCCTACAAAGGGTGTAATGACTCGATCTCAAAAGCTTGCTTCTTTTGTTGAACATCACTCTTTTGTCTCTTGTCTTGAGCCTAAGAATGTAGATGAAGCTCTTCAAGATCCGGATTAGGTGAATACAATGCACGAAGAATTCAACAACTTCACCCGCAATCAAGTTTGGACACTTGAGGAGAATTCAAAAAGTGCAAGGGTCATTGGAACCAAGTGGGTGTTCCGCAACAAGCAAGATGACCAAGGCATAGTTGTGAGGAACAAGGCAAGACTAGTTGCAAAGGGGTTCTCTCAAGTTGAAGGCCTTGACTTTGGAGAGACCTTTGCACCCGTTGCAAGACTTGAAGCCATCAGTATCCTTCTTGCATATGCATCGCATCATGAAATGAAATTATATCAAATGGATGCTAAAAGTGCATTCTTAAATGGCTTCATAAATGAACTAGTCTATGTTGATAAACCTCCAGGGTTTGAAGACCCTAGATATCCTAATCATGTTTATAGGTTGTCCAAGGTGCTATATGGGCTCAAGCAAGCCCCTAGAGCATGGTATGAGCGCCTCCAGGATTTCCTCATTGAGAAGGGCTTCATTATTGGGAAGGTCGACACCACACTATTCACCAAGAAGCTTAATGGGGAGATCTTCATTTGTCAAGTCTATGTTGATGATATTATCTTCGGCTCAACAAATGAAGATTATTGCAAGGAATTTGGTGAATTGATGTCGAAGGAGTTCGAGATGTCCTTGATTGGTGAACTTACATTCTTCCTTGGTTTTCAAGTCAAGCAAATGAGAGAAGGGATTTTCATCTCTCAAGAGAAGTATACCAAAGATCTTCTCAAGAGGTTCAAGATGGATGATTGTAAGCCAATCAAGACCCCAATGCCATCAAATGGACATCTCGACCTAAATGAGGGAGGTAAACCGGTTGATCAAATTCTCTACCGTTCTATGATTGGTAGCTTGTTGTACCTTACTGCATCTAGGCCCGATATCATGTTTAGTGTATGCATGTGTGCTCGCTTTCAAGCTTGTCCTAAAGAACCTCCCTAAGTGCTGTGAAAAGAATCTTAAAATATCTTAAGTACACCCCAAGAATTTGTCTTTGGTATCCCAAAGGAGCTAGATTTCAACTAGTTAGCTATTCTGACTCGGATTATGCCGGTTGCAAAATTGATAGAAAAAGCACATCCGGAGGGTGCCATTTGCTTGGGAGGTCACTTGTATCTTGGTCATCTAAAAAGCAAAATAGTGTGGCTTTGTCCACCACCGAGGCGGGATACATTGCCGCGGGGGCTTGTTGTGCACAAATATTATATATGAAGCAAACCCTTCTAGACTATGGTGTTGTTCTTGATAAGGTGCCACTTTTATGTGATAATGTAAGTACCGTTAAAATTGCTAATAATCCGGTACAACACTCACGCACCAAGCACATTGATATCCGTCATCACTTTTTAAGGGATCATGTTGCTAAAAATGATATATCACTAGAAGGTGTAAGAAGTGAAAATCAATTGGCGGATATCTTCACAAAACCTTTGGATGAGGCTACCTTTTGTAGGTTGAGAAGTGAGCTCAATGTGCTTGACTCAAGTAACTTTAAGAAATGAGCTTGTGTTGTCCCTTGCATTACATTGTAATATATGTTATGTTTAAATTTCCGTAATGCATTTAGGGCTTGTCTAACACAGTTATGATAACCCTCCTTGGGAGGAGTGAAGAAGCCTAACCGTGGATCAAACTTGATAAGCAACCTAGATTTACTTTCTTGCATTGCATTGCATATGCATGGTTGTTGCTTTGTCGTTTCTTTTCGGTTAAGCTTTGAGCAACCTCTGTGTTCGTCCATGAATGGAGAGAGCATTTGATGCTCCCAAGGGTTTAGAAACTCCATTGCATGGCCATACGTTGCTCCTCGGGTGATTATCGCTTATTTTCTTAAAAATTAATATTAGCCCAAGGCAAATTACTTTGAAAACTTGAGGGTTTGATAGAGGCCACTCATATCAGGTTCCAATTGGCGTTTTTTGTGTCTTATTGAATTGGAACTTGATTGGGAGAAGTCGTGTCAAAGATCGAAAGAGGAAAAGATGAAGATCACTGACTGGACGCTGGACCGGACGCGATGCTGCTCGACTACTGCGTCCGGTTTTGAACATCACCTGCGTGTCCGGTCGCGCGAAGATGGTTCTCAGGTTATTTTCTGACCGAACTCTATCAGGGTCCGATTGGAAATTTGCGGACGCGTCCGGTCGTCCAGGGGGTTTTCTGTTGTGTATCAGCTTTCGGACCAGATTCTGTCAGCGTCCGATCATCACTTACCGAACGCGTCCGGTTGACCTCAGGACCTTACTGGACTCTGACCGGATGCCTCTTTAGTGCGTCCGATCAGTCGAGGAGCACATCCGGTCAATGGTTTGAAGAGCGGATCTCATTCTTTTCTCTGACCGATATGCGGGGGCCACTCTTCTTTCCTCTATCTTCCTCGCGTCCTTGGTTACGAACACCGCCGCTCCATTGCTCTGCCCTAACCTACCCCGCACCGCAACCTACTCCTCATCTCCAGCCAGCCGTTGCCGCCTACGGCTCGCCACCGTCGCGCCCGTGCCTTACCTTCGTCGAGCCACCATTTGCCACCCACGGCTCGCCACCGTCGCCACTGGTGCCGCCCATGCTGCCATCTCCTCCGTTGCCTTCTGCCGCGCGGCTCCCTCCTTGCTCTCCGGTGAGTTGCTTCTCCATGCCCTTTTCCACTGGATGAACACCTCCCCTGCCATCCACCTATTTGATGCTTTGCCTCAGAGCTCTGTGGTTTACCTTGTGGTTTGTTTCCTGTTTCAGCGTTGCAGTGATCGCTTCTCATTCCTGTGGTACCCCTGCACATCAAGGTATCTCATCTCTTCATAGGAGTCTCGCTCATCTAAGGTAGCAAGCCATGATCTATTCTTCTCTTACCTCTTCTGCTTGCTCTCATAAGGACATTGCTCATCTATTAGTTGAAATATGTTGCTTACAAGTAGCTCTATCTTTTCCATCTTTGTAGTGAGCCATGTCAGTTGTTTTGTGTGAAAGTGAGCAGCTAGTTCAGTGGAAATTTGAACCCGGGGCCAAGCCCGTGGGCATGGATTGAGGCCAAGCCTCACAAGAGTCAGTTCATCATCTACTCAGCGATAGTCCTCTTTACAGTGATCTTGTCAGTCATGAGTTGATTCAAGGGAAGTTCTTGTTTGGCTGTTGATCTTGCAGTGTCAGTTTTTCTCAGTCATAGAGTCTTGTCAGCATGGCCTGATGCAAGAATGTTGGTGGAGCTCTGAGTGACGGGGACGAAAGTCCTCCATGTTTGACAGAGGTTGCCCGAGGCAAGCACAAGAAGATCATCACCAAGAAAAGAAAGAGAATAGAGGCAGAGGTAGCATAGGCAGTGACTGACGCTGCTAATCGAGCCGAGAGAGGAGGCAGAGGCAGTGGTATTCAGATTGGTGAGCGTCGTTTTCACCTTGAGGGACGACAGCTTGGTACAGAGGCCACCGAGCAGACCGAAGAGCAGCCAGTAGAGCAGGAAGAGGAGTCATAGGAGTAGTCACAACAGACTCCACCAGGTTGTCGCTCAGGATGGATGCGTGCTCAGGTGACTCCTAGGCCAGAGGGTCAGAGACGTGGCGGTCGCCCACCTCCCAGAGCTTGTGGTTAGCTTCCTGTTGAGCACTTTGACCTGAGGGGAGCCACATCACGATAGGTTCAGAGTCTTCGTTTCGTCGAGGTTGCTCGGTGGTTCCCACCTCAGTGGGACACAAGAGCTTCAGAGGGCTTCTACACACCTCTGAAGGAGGACTTCTACAGAGCTTATGTTGATAGTGGGATCGCTTTCAGACCACAGAGGGTTTGTCGACTAGAGGCTCTTGTTGCAGTTATTGGCGAGCAACTCTGCCCTCATATCTCCATTCTACTGGGATTGTCAGATCTTCTAGGTCAGACAGGGGCATACTACGGCACGTGGGTCAGGGAGTTTTACTCTTAAATTTGGATAGACCCTGCTCATGAGTTTATTCACTTTGCATTCAGAGGTAATGACCGTAAACTATATAGTACCAGGGTATGGGAGATTCTGAGGCTCCCATCTTCAGAGATGAGGATCTACTAGCTTTGTTTTGGTCAGACACGACCACCGAGGCATCCTCACGGCAGCACTGTACCACCTACAGACTTAGTCAGACCGTGCTTTCGCGAGCCGTTTGGTGAGGGGTCCAGACGCACACCAACTATGATGACTCCTATTGCCAGAGTTCTTGATGCTATTATGAGGAGGACACTGCTTCCTAGGTTGGGGTACCGAGAGGGTTTGACTCGTATGTAGCTTTGGGTAGTTCACCACCTTGTCTCTCAGACGCCGTTTGATATTTGGGATTTGATGCTCTGTGAGATGGAGGATACGCTAGCAGAGGGCTTCAAGGGTCACCGTCAGCTACCCTATGCCCATTGGATTTGTTTTCTGATTCGGGTGCCTGTGACCTTCCAGCTGAGATCCGTGCAGAGATCTCCGACACTACGACAGCTTTTCCTAAGTACGACATACGTCAGCTATGGGCCACTCTCACTCGAGAGCAAGCACCTAGTCATAGTCAGTGTCAGAGAGTAGAGGTACTTGAGACTACAGCTGAGCAGGACCAGACTATTGAGGGACTTGTAGAGGCAGAGCTTGCCGACTTGGATGCTCAGCCAGCCGATCCAGACGAGGACGACGCCACCGAGAGCACTGATGACGACTATCAGCCACTTCCTCGGTACCACTCTCCTCATCCTCACGACCATGAGGCTGGTGGTTTTGGTTCAGCCTCTCGCACAGACCCAGCCATGGTGGCTATACTTGAGTGGCTGACCCAGGCTCAGGAGAGGCAGGAGATTCAGTTACAGAGACAGGCTTAGGACAACGCAGCTACATTTGCACAAATTCAGGCTCGCCAGGACGAGTTTCAGAGACAGCAGCTAGAGATACAGAGGCAGCAGGCAGCTACCCGGTAGCAGTATCTTGAGCTTTTGAGACACCTTGTTACTGTTGGGGGTCCCTCTGCCTTCGTCCGTCCTTACTCTAGCTTTATAGCCCAGTGGGCTTCAGAGTCAGGGACCACAGCCGAGCTTTCAGTTTACCTCTCCTCAGCAGCAGGTGCCTCAGTCGTTTCAGTCCCCCGGCTACACTCCTATTTAGACAGGATTCACTCCACTGGTTCAGCTCAAGCCTCATCTTCTGACTGGCACTCCATTTTCTATAGACTTGAGTGCATCCTACAGTGAGTTGGTCGGTCAGCCGACACCCTCCTAGACTATAGTTCTAACCACTACAGAGATGTTAGTTTTAGAGACAGTGGCTCCTTTAGTGACTGGGACCGGGACTACAGAGATAGTTCCTTCGTCGGTCGCTTCGACTAATCCTACTACGACTGGTACTCTTTAGGCTCAGGTGACAGAGACTGCGGCTCTCGTGGCTACTACTTCATCAGCTATTGCTCCCGAGTTACAGCTTGTCGACCCACATACTGAGCAGATCCAGACTGTTTCACTTCCACGAGCACCTATAGAGGAACAACATGATAGCTCAGAGTCAGAGGAGGACACTTCTCAGTTTTTGCTCACTCCGTGTTCCTCTGCACCCGACTCGACTGCTTCCATTCCTCCTACGGGCCCTTAGTTTTTGGCTCTTGATGCCAAAGGGGAGAGAGAGTTTGTAGATTTAGGGGGAGCTACGAGAGAGGGTTTCTTGGTTCTTTGTGTGCTACTTTCATGCATCATGTTTAAATTCCTGCACTTGCATTGTGTGACTTGTGTGCTTGTGAGATACTTGAGTAATATGTTGGTTATCTTGTCTATATTATATCATGTCACTTGATTGGTTCTAGCTCATAATGTCTTACTTCTGTGTTTTGCTCTGATTTCTTATGAGCTATGCTATTGTGTACTAACTATTCTTGTTTCATCTTATGAGTACACCCTGTTGGCTTGGAGCACATAAGCAATCCTAAAACTCTTTGTTCTTATTGCCTTTTGCTTTTGTGAGCCAAGCATGATCGAAAACCTCATCTCTTAAATCTACTTACTCATGGTGTTGTCATCAATCACCAAAAAGGGGGAGATTGAAAGCATCTAGGCCCCTAGAGTGGGTTTCGATAATTGATGACAACGCAACATTACTATGACTAACGTGTGTTTTGCAAAAACTTTGGTAAGTTAGGTCATGGTAATGGTGATTGTTTGGGCACTATGGTTTTCATGCCCCTTGATGGAAATCATTTCGGTTTTCAAAGGATTAACGACAAGGTTAAGGACAAACTAGTTCTAAGTGTTGTTTGGTGTTGGAGAGACATTTAGAGTAGTTTAGGACTTTGTTTTTCTCCTTTGGCCATACTATAAAGGGGGGCATGAGCGAGTAGCTTGACCTAGGTGAGTCTATTTGTTTAGGTGTGGTGCACACTTGTCAAACTTAGCACTAGGTAGCTCAGGTGAAGCCCAAAGATCATTTGGAAAAAACTTGGTTCAGGTTGCGTCGCGATCCAGAGTAATTTAAGCCATTTCTCCTTGACCGGACGTGGTCTTTGTCTTGACCGGACGCGTCCGGTCAGTGCAGTGGACAGAAGCAGAAGCAACATCACTGACCGGACGCTGTGGCTTGCCTGACCGGACATGCAAGTGGTGCGCCCTACAGTCAGGAGAGCTAGGGTCAGTAACCGGACGCTAAGCCTGTCTGACCGGACGCCACTGTGGTTGAGTCCGGTTAATGTACAGAAAGGTTCCAGAGAGGGTTTTGAGCGACCGGACGTGTCTGGTCACCCCTGATTGAACTCGTCTGCGCGTCTGGTCACTCACCGCCCTTGATTTTCAAATCGACCATAGCCACCGACCGGACGCGTCCGGTCACATCGACCGGCGCGTCCGGTCAGTACAAAAAATGATGAGTTGGCACTTAACGGTTGGGATTGACTGTGGAGGGTATACATACATTCCCTACCCCTCCATTTGAGGTCTCTTGCTCATTTGTTCAGCTGAGAAACACCTTTCATATGCAAGGGAGTGCAAGAGCTCTAGTGAGGATTGAGATTTTGAGAATCCAAGATTAAGGACCCTCATTAGTGACTAGGGAGTAGCAAGTGTGCATCCACCTTCTCATTAGGCTTGTTGTGGTCAAGTGAGAGTTCTTGCTTGTTACTCTTGGTGATCGCCATCACCTAGACGGCTTGGTGGTGATTGGGAGCTTGGTGATCATCCGGCGGAGCTTGTGGATGACCCAACTCATCTTGTGAGCGGTTGTGGGTGATTCACCGCGATGGAGTGTTAAAGAATCAGCCCGTAGAGAGCACTTGATCCTCACGCGGATCAAGGGGGAGCTACACCCTTGCGCAGGTGCTCCAACGAGGACTAGTGGGGAGTGGCGACTCTCCGATACCTCGGGAAAACATCGCCGTGTTCCTAACCCTTTACATTCAAGCAATTTACTTTCTCACATTACTTTTGTTGCTTGGTTTACATTCCTAGAATTGCCATGCTAGACTAGGATTGGAACTTAGGGTGCAAAACTTTTATTGGTAGAATCACTAGAAACACTTGTAGACACTAGGGGTGAATTATGGCTTAGTAGGATTTAATTCTTGCAATAAAATTTAGAAAAGCCCAATTCACCCCCCCTCTTGGGCATCTTGATCCTTTCACTTAGGATAAGTATTCCTACAAGGCTTAATTTGCACATGCAAGATATTCTCAATAGACTTAGAAAACTCATCCCTAAACCCATTTTAAGACTCATTAAAATCAGTAGGAGGGAAGGTAGGTGCACCACCAATCATAGGAATTATACTCGGTGACTTTGACGGGTTTGGAAGAACCATATTATACCCCACTGAAGGGAAATGTGGTGCTACTCCATCATGGGTTCACATGTTACAAGCCAAATTGGGAGCAACATTAGGCATTGGCAAAGTTATGCACCCTTCCTAAATTGGTCTTATCTCTTTCAAGTGCCGAAGAGGCCAAGTTGGCTTAATTAGTGGTTGCATATACGCTTTGATTCTCATACAAATTATAAAGCTTGCCAAATTAAGGTTGTTTAGATGCCGGTTCGCTAGTAGATGAATCAATATAATGAACTTTCTTACCCTCTAGTCTATCAAAACGTGACCTGATCCTATTAATGGCAGTCATAAGATTATTATCGGTTACTGTTATATGATCCTGTAACATCTTAGCATAATTAACAAGAGTACTGTAAGGATCATCTACCTCTTCATTAATTTTTACCTCTGGTGCAACAGACGTAGAGGTAGAAGGTTCGCCAATGATGGGATCATGGTATTGAGTCACACTGTCCTGCTGATCTTTGGAGCAACTTGCAAGGAACGCTTCGAGATCGGCAGAAATCTTGGGTTGTATCTTCCATAAAAAATATTCGAGGAGTTCCTCGATCGATGATGGTGATATGATGTTCTTCTGATTGTTAGGATCAGAAACATCATCATTCTTCTTGCCGTTGTCGTCTGACATGTCGTTAGTAAATCTGTCCTTCTTCCTCAGTGGAGTCGCCAAAAAGTGTGTTGGCATCTATTCAAATCACACACACCAGCGAGGGTTAGTATGCCCGAGGCCGCACAAGACCTTGAATTCAGCAAGAACACCCTAGAATAGTGAGACCAACCAACAAGTCGGTTAGGCCAATCTGTCATTTGTTCTTTGCGTGATAGACTCCTGAACTCCTCCTATGAAGACCCACCGAGGAGGGGCGCAACAAGGTTGCTCTATGATCGGCAAGGCCACCTAGAACGCCACCAAATCTCGTCAGAAGACACGACAAACATCAAGCTTCAAAAGTTTGGGTTAAAGGAGTTGTACATGTTTATTTTGACTATTGAATGTTGGATTATAAACCGGCATGATCCTCTCATATATATATAAAGTGTGGTGATCTTATCCTAGTAGAAAATATGTCCCACACGTAATCTTCAAGTTTTCCATGGCCAAAATAGATTAAAGATTTAAAACTGAGTTTGAAGTCAAACCGAACTTGGAACAGTAAAACAGGCTTATTATCCGGTTCTAGAAACACAGTTAGCTGGATTTATCCGGGCTGGATAGCCTTGCCGAACGACGCACAGGGAAACAGGCATAGCCGGTTTTGGCTGACAGTGCCCAATCTCTTCCTTTTCTTGATTTGAACTCAGATTTGGATGTTCTAAATATATTTCTTCAATGTCTTGATACCAGAAACTTGATGGTGGAGTCCATTATTCTTGTTGGCATATTTTTGCTGTGAACACCGGCGTTTCACGCCAGCAGCTGCGGGGTGTAGCGTGCAAGCTGTTGACATGCAAAAATGTGCCAATGTGGGCACGGGTTGTGACGCAGCCAAGGAAGGGTGCAGGAGCTGGCAGCGGGCGGGAGGAATAGGCACCCAGGATGGAAGTATGCTAACCGCTAGATCTTATCGTAGCCCGATTCAATGGTTGAGAACTTATGACGACGTGGTTCAAAATAGCATGGGAGAGCTTAAACTTTTGATTCGAAATGAAGAGATGGTTGAGAATTTAGGGCGACGTGGCTCATCGAAATGAGGAGATTCGTGCTGCTCCTTTTTACGCAAAGCATCACCTGCGCGTATTGTGCTGTGCACATCACTACTGCTGCTGCTGACTGTGCGCATCTGATTAAAGCGGGCAGCAGCATCCTGTGGTCCGCTCCTTGTCGGCTTTGTGGTATATATGTGGTCCCCGAGCAAAGCGAGCCACAGGTGACAGGTCAGAGCGTCGAAATGACGTCCCGTGCACATTTCGCCGAAAAGCACGCACCAACAAACCTTTGAGCGTGTAGTATATAGAGGTACCTGATGAGCAGCTGCCCGAGCTAACGCAAAAGGCAATCATAAACTCAGCTACAAATCAAGTCGAGGGGTTGTGTGTGCAACTGTGCATGTAGATGATCTAACCCCGGAGGAGGGTTCGGTATTGACTGGGCAGGCAACGGGAAGGCGAGTGGTAGCCGCAGCTTGGTGGCAGAGGTCGAGATGGACAAGATGTTGGAGCACTTTGGTGGTGGAGCCAGAGAGAAGCCGATGAAGGCATCAGAGTCAGACGCCACCAGAATCATGGAGAAAGGAAGCTGTTGTAGCAGCTGGGTGGTGGAGATGGAGAAGATGCTCGAGGACGCCAACCCCTCGGTGGAGATGGCGCGGTCGAATAGGCACTCTGGGTGTGTTCACTTCGCGAAAAGTAGGTGAAAAGTTATTGTAGCATCTTTCGTTGTTATTTGGCAAAATTTATCCAATCATGGACTAACTAGGCTTAAAAGATTCGTCCCGACATTTACAGACAAACTATGCAATTAGTTATCTTTTTTACCTACGTTTAATGCTCCATGCATGCGTCGAAAGATTTGATGTGATGGGTGTAAGAGGAAATATTTTGGGTTGGGGTGGGGAAGTGAACAAGGCCTCTATCTATCGGGTGCCGCAGTTTATGAAGGAAATGACCAATAGCAAGGCTTACAGCCCTCGGTTCGTGTCACTGGGCCCCTTACACCATGGCGAGCCCCATCTCCTGCCCATGGAGGAGCACAAGCGCCAGGCGGTGGCGCACATGGTTAACCGGTCTGGGAAGCCTCTACATGAATTTGTGGCAGCCATCGATGAAGTGGCAGATGAGCTCCAGGCTGCCTACAATGGCCTGGACGATGTCAAATGGCGTGGAGCAAACAAGGGTCGCTTCGTGGAGGTGAATTATGTGCATGTGCTTACATAGCAGATACAGACATACAAATACATAATCACAAATTCACATGTTAACCAAATCAAAATAGCACTAACACACTAACTGCTCAGTACAAAGCACTTACAGCTTGGTAAACATCGCTTTTTAACCTAAATAAATGAAGGACAGTCTCACTCAATTTATCTAGGATAAAGACTGATTTTCACAAAGATATTTATTCATGGACACACAATGTATAGTTAAGAAGGCACTTACAATAGAAGCCAAATATTTCTGGGTGCTCAATCAACTCACCATCTATATCACAAATGATATGGCTTAGTTTGGGTTGATGTTCTTTTGTAGGATCACTTTCTCAATCAACCTCACGCAGTAACCAGCAATGCGAGGAAACGAGAAGCTGACGGAGTCGGAGGGGCGGTGTAGTGGTTCGCCACGTACTGGTGGCAGCCGGCAATAAATCAAATCAAGGGCCAGAGCGTGGTTACTTAGTAGCTATACGTCCTTTTCGTGTAGTCGTGGTAGACTAGCAAAGGTACCTGTCCGTGGCAACGAGAGGTTTGACTTGCTGTGTTGTTATCTTAGACATAACATGTAACTTGTCGTGTGGCTATCTGGACGGTTTGTAATTTGAAGATTTGTTTAGTGATCTCGTCATGAGTTTTAATTTGTCGAGGAATCGAACTCCATATGAGTTTTAATTTGTCTAGGAATCAAAGTTCATACTATGTCCACATACATGTTGCTCTATCTCATATATGTACAAGAGGTTTAGAGATTTAACAATGATCGTTTCATATATGTTACAATTTGTTGTGGCATAGGATTGTGCAATGCTGGAACACTTAGCTCGTACAACTATGGGAGAGAATGACATACCATAAAAACACTTTGTATTCCATTTGGGACTGTATGGACATGCAACGACTTTAATTTGGGCATGGGAAAGACTGAGTATATCGCACCTCGATCTGTCAGACGGCTGTGAGCGATGAAGGATGAAGAAACCTATTGCTCTTGAACATTAGGAATATATAAATGCATGCATGGTCGATTTCCTTAGTATAAAAATTGTGAATGACTATGACAAATCAATTTATACTCTATGACTGAAGTCCCGTCTGGCTCTTCTCCAGCAGCTTCAACAGCTATTTGCAGTTGTTTTGTGCCAAAAGGTCATTTTTCAAGCAGCTTCACATGTGAAGCTCCTTAAAATATGCTCTCACAGGTGCCCATCTCTTGCTCTTCTCAGTCCACTTGACCAGGCACATGCATCTATGTGGCGCGTAAGGGCTCCATACTAGATGGTAGATGGATGGAAACTATAGGTACAGTGCACCAGAAAAAAATTGAGTGAGAACGGTTTCATGAAGCAGGGATTCGTCCATACCTATATAGGTATAACACATAAGATTATTGTTTAATTTAATTAATAGTTGTAGTTGAAAAGAAAGCATTCTAGTGCATCAAGTACATGTGTATGGGCACGTGCCGGAATTCACACATGGCAGGTTTCCCTGACTACTCGATATGGAGAGATAGTCCACCGATTTTTTTCCCCAAATGCACAAAGGCTAGATGACCTGTATATAGGGATACAAGCGGCAGGTTTAATATAATTTTTGTTGGTACTACCCATAAAAATTTAAATCTATTCATAGGTTCGCAAACAAACCCGTTTGCATCCCTGAGTCACCTAGATCCACCATGCCATAAAGAATTGACAGCATTGCAATGGGGACGTGCCAGACACATGGGATGCCAATGGACCAGTTCGGCTTTACTAGGTGACAAGGAGCAGGCGACGACGATGGCTGTACCTACCATGCTAAAGATCTCACCACGCTACCACACAAAACGATGTAAGTAATGCTTTGCGCATGTACTTGTAGTATAGAGAGAGAGCTGAGCAGCTGCCCGAGCTAACGCTAAATGCAACCTGAGACTTGACTACAAATAAAGTCGAGGGGGGCGTGTGCGTGCAAGTAGACGGGATCTATAATGGAGGAGTGTTCGGTAATGGCTGGGGCAGGCAACGGGAAGGCGAGTGATAGCCGCAGCTTGGTGGTGGAGATCGAGAAGGACAAGATGCCGGAGCATTATGGTGGGGGAGCCAGTGAGAAGCCGATGAAGGCGTCAGAGTCAAACGCCACCAGAATCATGGAGAAAGGAAGCTGTTGTAGCAGCTGGGTGGTGGAGATGGAGAAGATGCTCGAGGACACCAAGCCCTCGCTGGAGATGGCGCGGTGGAATAGGCACTCTATCTATCGGGTGCCGCAGTTTATGAAGGAAATGACCAATAGCAAGGCTTACAGCCCTCGGTTCGTGTCACTGGGCCCCTTACACCATGGCGAGCCCCATCTCCTGCCCATGGAGGAGCACAAGCGCCGGGCGGTGGCGCACATGGTTAACCGGTCTGGGAAGCCTCTACATGAATTTGTGGCAGCCATCGATGAAGTGGCAGATGAGCTCCAGGCTGCCTACAATGGCCTGGACGATGTCAAATGGCGTGGAGCAAACAAGGGTCGCTTCGTGGAGGTGATGGTTACGGATGGCTGCTTCTTGTTGGAGTGGATAAGAGCACGAGATCTCCGAATACGAGGGAAAGTGAACAAGGATTACGCGACCAACGACCCCATCTTCAGTGTGGGAAGCTATAATATATTGTGGGGAACCATGATGAGAGACATGATTTCTATGGAAAACCAACTACCTCTTATCATTCTGCAGAGGCTTTTAGCTGTTGAGAGAGGCGAATTCCCGGTACGTATTTTTGTTCCCATGTATCTAGAACCCACTTATATTAGCTTGAGTCAACCTACTCGTTGCAAAGTCCTCTGTTTTTTTTTTCAAAGATAATATATAGCAGTTGTATTTGTTGTACAATCAAGTAGCTATTAGTACGCACTTCGTACAATTATAATACCTCTGTATATCTACAAAGTTTCTATGCTCATTTAAATAATATAATAACATGAGCTTCAGGCAACTTTTCACGTCTTCCAATCCCGCTTTTCGTTTTTCAATCATCGCTCGGTTTCTTATATCCAACTTATTTGAATTAAATTCCATTAAGCTTAGAAACCTTTTAAACTGGCAGGGGATCCCGATGATATCTGAGATCGTTATCATCAAGTTCTCTGCCCTTAATAGCATGGTCATTGTACCACTGCAAGAGAACATAATTAAAATCATGATTTATAACATAGACATGTGTATAGCGAGTTCTCTGTACTATATAATGAGATGACCTAGTTATACTTACATTCGCAGGGTGTCTCGAGTACCTCTCGGTGACCCGTATATCAGGATTTATTGGAATTAAGTTTAGGAGAACTCTAAATATATAATTTTAAGGGACAAGAACATTCTGAACAAAAATAAACCACCTTTCTTGTCCATCTGCTTTGACACATTGCTCCAATGCCTTGGCTCTAACTACTGTTTTTGTTTCAATGGTGGGCATAGAAAGCTGTTGAAATCAATGAAATGGTGCAAATTCTTTTGGGTGTCCCTCGTGAAGGCATGGACAAGATAGGGCTCCACTTCCTAGACATTTTTCACAAAAGCTACTGTGGTACCACTCCGCCATGGAAAGGATCTGATAAATATGAGCTTAGCACACCATGTGCGGTTGAGCTGGCCGAGGCAGGGATCCGGTTCGAGAAGAGCGACACTGACAACATCCACAATGTTGACTTTGAAAATGGTGTGCTGAGCATGCCGCTCTTGGAGCTGAACGACGACACGGAGATACATCTCCTCAACCTGATGGCATTTGAGTGGCTGCATCCCAATGCCGGCAAAAATGATGTGGCATACTACGTAGGCTTTGTGGACTCAATTATTGAGTCAGAAAGAGATGTGGCACTTCTAAGATCCAAAGGTCTCTTTGAAAACCTGATATGCAGTGACAAGAAGGTGGTTGAGATGTTCAACACCCTCACCACATTAGCACTGTCGCCGGAACAAGGAAGCAAGCTAGGCCATGTGCAATGGATGGTGAACGACCACTGCAAGAAGCGACGGAACAAGTGGCGAGCCAGCTTCATGAACACTTATCTGAGCAACCCTTGGGTGTTCACGTCCATGGTGGCTGCCTTGATCTTACTCGTTGCCGCCCTCATGCAGACCATCTACACGGTTGTCCCGTTCTACACCAGAAAGGGTTAACAGGAACTCTGGACATGGTTACCTGTCCTCTACATATATGTCGTTATGCGTGCTGACCGTACGTATTGTTTCTCTCTACTGTTATTGCGTGCAATTTGGTGAAGAATTATACTTTTTGTGAGTTTGAACCTATGTCTTTGGGTTTGTATATGTGTGGACCACTATTGTTCCCTCGGTTGTTCTTTGTGTGTGTACAATTTGGATAAAAATTATGTTACGGGAAGTTTGAACTCTGCTTAATTATGTGACTCTATTCTGTATATGTGCGGAGCTCTAAACTGTTTCTATTCATGTTACAATAATCATATTTATATTTTGTGAAAAATTACTGTGTGTTGAAATAAGTTTAGGGGAAGAAAGATTCAACGGTATTCCATGTTATAAGTACTGGTGGTCATGATTATACCTATATATATTGGCCCTGTTTTTTCGGCTCAAACTAATTATAAGTTAAGGATAAAAATTAGCAAGCTAAAGACTAGTAAGCTACTATCCTCCATTCTAAATTATAAGATGTTTTGGTATTTCTAGATGCATAACTTTTACTCTATCTAGACATAATGTATATCTAGGTGTGTAGCAAAAGCTATGAATCTAGAAGAGCCAAAATGTCCTATAATTTGGAACAGAGGGAGTAACTATTAGCCCATTCATATTTGGACCCCCAGTTAATAGGTGTATACATGCCTAACAATGAGCTACTATATTAGCCCTTACTCTAGCTAGATGTTTTTTTTTACTAATGGGTGGTCTATTTTCTGCTTTTTTTCTGTTCCAAGATGGCTTCCGATGCAGGTCTGGGCTGTAGCGCTGAGCTTGAGCTGCTAATTTCAATTCTGCAGGAATCGATGGCTTGATTTCTTTCATAGATTATACTGTAATTTCCATTGCGCTGCCAAGTGCACCGGAGCAATATGCTATACTATTGAGGTGTAGTCCATGTTTTGGATTAACTAGTTGCTAATAGTTTGGCTAGCTAATAGCTCAAAGCTAATATTTGCTAGCTGACTATTAGCTGCTATTATTTGGTTTCGCACAACCAGTGAGATAGTTGTTAGTTGAATATCTAGCTAATAATTAGTTAGACTATTAGTTGAATTTGTTTGGATCAAATGAGCTAATTATTAGCACCTACTATTAGCTCTATGGACCCAAATAGAGCTGAAGACCAGTAGCACTGCACACTAGAAATGTCACCTTGCGTTGCTCACCCGCCCTCCCTGCTGTGGCACCATCTTGGATTGGCCTTTTTATTCGCCTCTTGTAGTCCTTCTCTATGCTTGCTCATTACAGTTTATATGTTTTAACAGTGTTTTATTGTTTCTACAGGTATGCAGACTTCAACTAATAGAATATGACAGGGTTCAGCCTGAGGCATTGTTCATGTTGCTCCAGTGCTGTCATTTGTTTTTTGCGAGGACAGTGCTAGCATTTTTTTTTAGAAGAAGTGCTAGCATTGTTGGGCTGTGGCAAAATGTTGGCTTAGTTAGCAGATGGAACATCAGATATGGCCCAGGAAATTAGCTGCGCATCTCCATAAAAATCGAAAGGAGAGACCCTGACATTTTTTTTTTGGGTCCATGGGTTATGGGCTTATGGTGGCTCATATCCCAGCTGGTTGATGACGATGAAACATCAAACAAGATGATGAAAGAAAAGGATGCCAAGAAGTCGGCATGAGAGCAAAGGAAGAACCAAAACAAAATATGGGGCAATAGATAGATAGATAGATAGATAGATAGATAGATAGATAGATAGATAGAACTGACTAGAGTTCAAGTTAAGCCAACAAATCTTATGAGTGACAAAATCGCTATAAGAGTCTCGTTGTCAATGTGTGAGTTGTCTACTATTGAAAGAACAACGTTGTTCCATGAAAATGCAATACTATATGGTTGCTGAATCTAATTTTTTTAAAAAAACGTGAGCTAATCTTCAAATAATCTGACAGTATTTAGTATAATGTGATTACTTTATAAAAAAGGATCTATATACACGTGCATCCTATCAACCATCGAAGGGACAGGCGGCAATAAGATACACGTGAAATCAAATCAGCCAAAGCCAATACACGTTGGGAGGGGATTGGTGGGAGAGGATTTGGTGGCCGGGCTGGGATCACCCAGTCCACGCGTGGGTCTGATCACTCGTGGATGAGTTCCACAGGCAGCCAAACGAAGCGTAAGTAAAGGGAAATGACAAAACTATCACTTTATATGATATACATCATGTGTGTATGGCATGGCCCTACAAAAATCGTCGGCACAATAATGCATACCTAAATTTACTTTACAAATCTATATACGAATACATCCTTGTCTAGCTGTAGGACTAGGGCAATAGTAACCAGTTTTTTTTTTTTTGAGGAACAATATTAACCAGAAATGACACAGCACGTACATAAAGGCAAAAGTTCAGATTACATGGCAAAATACCACCTTATTTATTCTGGCGCTTTTTTTTCTGAGAAAGATTTATTCTGGCGTTTTATGAGGTCGAGTGTGACTCAAGCCCACACGGATCATTGTTGGATCTGTTCCATGCATGTCACGCTGTGGCCCAAAAGGGAACACGGATAGAGTAAGGCCCACTATGTTGCAAGCAATATATGTTTCCATGTTCTTTTTTTTTGCGAGGAAAAGAGGGGCTTTATTTAACTAGGCCGAGAGTTACGATCAATGTTAAGGAGGTCAATGATCCACGCAGGCGCTTGCCTCAGCCATGTTGCAGTATGAATGTTACACCTAGCTAAATGAGCAAGTTCGTGGGGAACTTTGTTACATTCCCTCCTAACCTTCCTGATCTTCCAATCAGGCAAAGTCTGTAGATATTCCTTAGCTTCTAAAATTGTCCACCTTAACTCCGAGCGATCCTCATTATTTTTCGCCAAAGCAGCAACCATTCTGGCGGAGTCTGATTCCAAGATCGTTGGTTGTGTGGACACCATTGCGAGACTAGTCGCAGCCCTTCTGCACATGCTTGTCCCTCCACATCCTCAGCCGACTCACAACAGAAGAGAACACGCCAAGCCGTGAGAATTACGTCGCCCTTATGATTCCTGACGACAACTCCCACACCAGCTGCACCTGTTTCACTCACAAAAGAGCCTTCAACATTTACCTTTATCCAGCGATCTGGTGGAGGATCCCAGATTTCGATGGGAGCAGGAGCAGCTGCTCGGCTGGGTTTGGGCACAGGATTCCAGCACGCTGACTACCCTTTTTTACTCAGTATACGTTCTTGTCGGATCTGAAATAGTACATCTCAATAGCTTAGAAGGAAAGAAACTGAGTCAGCGATGCTTACTGGGCCTGATTCATGCGTTATGTTGTTGTGTACCGACCAAGCCCACCATAAGATGAGGATAATCAAACCCCCTTGCTCTGGTGTGCATTTATCAAGAAGCAAAAGAAACCAATCAGGTCCTGATTTCCTGAACACCTCCGCAGCTGGAATCGACCAATGTCACTATAATACGACCTACCTTTGCCGACACTTTTTAAAGTGGGCAAAGGGTACCTTTTCCGACAGTTAGCCTCCCACAAAAAACTTTTCTGATAGTTTAGAAACAGTTGCGGTAGAAGCAGTCGGCGAAAGTTTTGCCGACAGTTAAAAGAATCGTCAACAGTTATAGTGTAGCTAGATGGTATACTACGCCGACAGTTAAACCTTTTCCGACAGTTAAACCTTTGCCGATAGTTAACACCTACGCCGACAGTTAAAACCTTTCCCGACATTTTGTATGTTGGCGAAACCATTTTCATAGCTTGTTTAGGAAGATGCCCTAAGTGGCATTTCAACTGTCAGCAAAACTATTTTGTATGTTGGTGAAACCGTTTTCACACATATTGCTGCAATATATTGGCTCTAACTACTACTTTTGTTTTAATGGTGAGCACAGAAAGCTAGAGAGATCAACAATATGGTGCTACGTCTTTTGGATGTCCCATGCTTTGAGGAAGGCATGGAGGAGCTAGGATTCCACTTCCTAGACATACTTCACAAAAGCTACTACTGTGGCACATCTCTGCCATGGGAACCATCTGATAATTATAAGTCTCGCATGCCATGTGCGGTTGAGCTGAACGAGGCAGGAATCAAGCTCAGGAAGAGTAACACCAAAAACATCCATGATGTTGATTTCAAAAACGGCGTGCTAACAATGCCCCTGTTCAATGTCCACGACGATACAGAGGCAGAGTTGCTCAACCTCATGGCATTCGAGTGGCTGCATCCTGATGCCAATTCCTTCGTGAGGTCGTACATATCCTTTCTAGATAAAATTATCGTGTCAGAAAGAGATGTGGCACTTCTAAGATCCCAAGGGCTCTGTGCAAACTGTCACACCCAGTTTTCTAAAGAACAAAACTAGGCTAATCATATGTGTGCCCAGAAAGTTCACACATATGTCAGAATGAAAAAGTATCAGAAACACTGTTATTATATAACGTATACATAGCTATATCAACACTTATATCATAGTATCGCGGAACGGTGACTAAACTTCAGGCTCCATTCTTCTCAGGGACGGCTGACTGGGGGCTCCGTATGCCAAACACTTCTGAAAGACTTTTGGAAACTCCACTACCTCTTTATCCTTCTTCTGAGCAGCACCTTACTACACACTGGAGTGTTGGGGAAATAGCAAGGGTGAGTCCATGTCGAACTCAACAAGTATAACATAGGGTTCATGAGGCTCAAAAAGGCTAGACACTATTTGACTGCGTTTAGCTTTTAATCATCATATAATTAGCAATTGAGTAGCATCAAGGTATTCCAATTCCCATTAATGAATCAATGATCAATTGTAATAAGAATAATGAATAGCATTAACATGATCATAATAGTAACAACAATAATTAAGCATGATATAACAATGATGATCAACTATTCTATAAGAATCCCCAAGGCCGCTCTATCTGTGAGCACGGCTAGTATACCAGTTTATTAAACTCTGCGCAGAGGTGTACACTTTTACTGTGAGTTATGATTTCCAAATGCATGAGTTTGCTAGGCCCAAAACATCAGAAACCATATAAAGTCATTCAAAAGTTCGTCTAACAAGTTAGGGCCATTAGATTCACTCGGCAGGCAGATGTAGGAACCCCCTTTTCAAATGGCACAATTCCTTCTCGGCTATACTCATAGACTAGAGGCTGTCCTACACCCAACGTGTCAAGCCATTCTTACGCCATTTAAGGTAATCACTAACAAGCTAGAAAAGATCTTTTAAACAACTAGAGCCAGAGCCATATAGCCTTCACACCTGTACTGTCAATCCTGGTTATCACTTACAGGTAAGTCCTTATGGAGAGTAACTAGAGCAACAATATAACCCCTTGCTCTAGCCCCTTTCAACAGTAGTAAAATCATCGTTAAAGGTTGGTTGCTTAATCCATTAATCAAATTACAAGATCATTGTTCATAATTAAGCACTAGCAATAGCTACCCAAATGCACAACCCATAGGTGACAAGGAAACAAGAAATCAATAGCTATGTTATAATCTCTACGGTTGTCAAGGAGGACACATGCATATGTATGATAATTTTAGTGAATAGGACAACAAGGATGGTCCCATGTTATACTTGCCTTGATCAAAGCTTTCCTGTTGATACTACTAGTCTGGCTTAAAATAGTACTCCTGATCGTCAAGAAACTGCTCACCGTCTATACTCGATCACTAAGCATCAACACACAATCATCCGAGCAATCATACACGAAGTAAACAAAGAAACATAGTTAGAACAGTACACCAATAGTAGCAAAACAGTATAAAAAGTTTGTAAAACTCTTCTACGCATTACTACGATCACACAGACGTAAAGATCACGAAATTCGGATTTAAAACGTGAAAGTTATGAATTTTCTAAGATTTCCTATAGATAAATAATTACTTTAATATAAACTCGAAAATTAAAATTTTCAAACCTACTGTACAGCTACACTAACATGTAGAGCTTGCAAATACGAACCTAACACAACTTGAACACGTCAAATCGGAGTTAAAACGGAGATTTTATGATCAAAACAAGTTTAGTGGCAAAACTATAAATATCAGAAAACGTATTTTTGAATTACCGAGAAGAAATACATTTTCAAAACAAAGAAACGTAATTCCTGGATTATGCCAAGGACCGCGGGTTCTATTTCATAGAAACACAGGGGCTCTTTATAAACTTTACCCCGCGAAGGGGTATCTTCTAATCCTAACCGTTGATCAGCGAACGGACGACTGGAATCGTTTCTAGGCAAAGGAGAGAGAGGGCGCTGGCTATCCTCCTCAACGCCGGCCGGTGGCCGACACGCACGGCTCGCTGGAGATCTTCGGATCTAGCATTTTTTATCACTATTCGGCTCGCGGTCGGTACCAATCGATTAAGGAGCTCAGCGCGAACTCATCTACGTAGGATAGGGAGGCAAGAACGAACCAAGGACAAGATGTGGCTCGGGAAGGCGGCGGCGCCATTGCCGGCTTCGGCAAAACTCGCCAGAGCTCTACGTTCTCGCAATTTAGGGCACCATAGTCCAAAAGAAAAGCATGGGGAGGGAGAGAAGGAGATGGCGAGCTCACCAATGCAAAGGAGGGCGCGGGCTCACCGACAAGCTCCGACGACGGGCGGCAGTGAAGCCTAGGGTTTTCAACTCCCTAAGCTCGAGTTCACGTGGGTCCACTCGAAGTTAAGATGGAAAAAGAGACGAGGGGGAACGTGGCTATACTTTTATAGCCTCTAAGATGACGTTTATGGTTAGAAATCTCGGTTTCCTCAGTGGATTCAGTTGCTGTGATGTTCGTCTCCGGCTCGGTCACGACATGAGGAAGAAGGAACGGCTGACAAGCGGGTCCTACCCGTCAGCGAAACTGGAGAGAGGGGAGCGCGCGACAGCGGCGGCTTCCTGGGCCGGCCCACGAGGGCGCGAGAGAGAAGCGGGAAAGCGGCTCGGTTTGGCCCAACAGTGAAACAGAGGAGGGAGCAGGCCAGCTTGAGCGGGCCTCTAGGCCATCGGGCTACAGGTAAGAAGGTAAGTTTTATTTTTTTTCTTTTCTTATATGAATTTGTTTTCCAAAGCCATTTTAAAAAATGGATTTTAAATTCAAATCAAATAAAACCAAAACCACACCACTCAATAAAATAAATGCAACAACATGAATGCATCATCAAACATCCCACCTAATATTTTAAATTTTAATCCTCATTAAATATTATTTAATTATTTAAGCTCAAAACTTAATCTCTTTTAACTCAAATTTTATCTAATAAATTTATTTAGATATTGAAATTATTTATTTTATTTAGTGTTTTTCATACACAACCCAAAATTGAAAAATTTGGCGTGTGACAATTCTACCCCACTTAACAGGAATCTCGTCCCGAGATTTGGAGAGACTAGGAAGAAAGATAAAGTTGATCTGCAAATCTTCACTCTTCCTTCATCAACTCTTATCAAATGATGATGCCACAAGCTCAAAACCCACTTTGTAAAGGTATCCTTTAGACCCTTAGGATCCTTGTAGATGTTCTAACATATTACCAACCATGAGAAAATATACCTGCGCTCGATAATGACTTTGCAACCATATAGATAACTGATACTTCCAAGTGACAAAATAGAACATATAAACCTCCAACTTGTATCGTCTTTTGTTCGACAACCCCTCTTAAGAAGAGATCAATTGGAGAACACCGATGGATAGATTACATTTGTTTCTGAGTGATAACTACCATCATGTATTAGAGGATATGTTGAGAGCTTGTGCATTGCATATCATCCACAGACAGATGGACAGACTGAAAGGACCAACCAGGTATTAGAGGATATGTTGAGAGCTTGTGCATTGCAATATGGAACTAGTTGGGATAAGAGTTTGCCTTATGCAGAATTCTCTTACAATAACAGTTATCAACAGAGTCTTAAGATGGCACCGTTTGAAGCTTTGTATGGACGTAAGTGTAGAACTCCATTGTTTTGGGATCAGACAGGTGAATCTCAAGTGTTTAGTACAGATGTTCTCAGAAACGCAGAAGATCAAGTGCGTGTGATTCGTGAGAATTTGAGAGTAGCACAGTCTCGTCAGAAGAGTTATGCTGACAATAGAAGAAGAGATTTAGTTTTTGAGGTAGGTGATTATGTCTATTTGAAGGTGTCACCTATGAAAAGTGTGAAGAGGTTTAACATGAAAGGTAAACTAGCACCAAGGTATGTTGGACCATTTAAAGTTATTACTAGACGTGGGGAAGTTACTTATCAATTAGAGTTGCCTGAGAATTTATCTGGAGTACATGATGTGTTCCATATTTCACAACTTAAGAAGTGTTTACAGGTGCCTGAGGAGCAGATACCTTTAGAAGAGTTGACTGTTAAGGAGGATCTTACATATGAAGAGTTTCCGATTAAGATTTTAGAGACTGCTGAGAGAGTTACTTGAAGTCGGGTTATTAAAATGTGCAAGGTGCAGTGGAATCGATATTCAAAGGCAGAGGCAACTTGGGAAAGAGAGGATGAATTAAGGAAATCATATCCGCAATTGTTTGAGTAAGCAGTTCAATCTCAAGGACGAGATTCTTTTAAGGGGGTAGAATTTGTAACACCCAAAAATTCCAAATTTTATAATTAATGAATTTTAAATAATTTAGATAACAAGTAATGGGAAATTAAAATTTTAAAAAATATTTGGTGTTGCATTCATCTTGTTGCATTTATTTTATTTGGTGGTGTGGATTTATTTTATTTTGTTTTGGCATTGAAAATTTTATTTGAAATAGGTTTTGGAAAATAAATAAATGAAGAAAAGAAAGAAGAAAACAAAAAAATAAAAACAACTTACTTCTTACCTGGTGGCCTAGAAGCCCGCTTGGCCGGCCTGCTTCCCCGCGCCCGCGCAGTGGGCCGCTGCTGTTTTCCTCCGCGCAAGCCACCGGGTGGGCCAGCCCAGCGTCGCTGTGACGAGCCGCGCGCCCTCTCTTGGTCGCTGACCGGTGGGGCCTGGTTGTCGGTCGTCTTCCACCTCCCGTGAGCGCCCCGGACTCCAAACCAGAAGCGGACGACGACGTTTGACTTCGTGATTCCCGGAGAATCTTACCCGAACACGGCAAATAGAAGTTATAAATAGGACGCCTTGACCTTCCTATATCCGTTTTTCATCTAAACCGTGAACTCTACCGCAAGAAAATGAGGTTTAGGGTTTGAGGTTGTTGGAGGTTTCGGTTGATCGCGGGTAGAGCTCTCGGGTGGATTTGAGGCTGTTTTCATCGCATTGGTGAGACTGAATCCTTCTTCTCTATCATCCTATGTTTTTCTTTTGGGTGGAGGTGCTCCTAATCGTGATTTTGAAGCTCACCGACGGTGCGGTAATGGCACCGCCGCCCCTTGTTGCCGCGCGTCGTATTCGGTCTATCGTAGCTAGTTCTTAATGCTTAGATGAGTTAGCACGGAGCTTCTCTTCCGTTTGGATCAACTTTTGGGTCGAACGGTGGTCTAGAGGGGGAGATCCGCCATCTCCGGTGAGATGGAGCCCGCCGGCCATGGGGGGCCGCTGGCCGGACCTGGGGAAGAGGGATTGGATGTTCACTGTGGGGTTGAGGATGAACATGAGCCGTCCGATTTGAAATCAAGGGCCGAGATCAGAAGATACCCCTTCGCGGGGTAAACTTCATAAAGAGCCCCTGGATTTTCTCATAATAGGACCCGCCATCCTTAGCGTATTGTCTGAAATACGTTTTCGTGTTTTGAAAGCGTATTTTCTCTCGGTTAAATCAAAAATACGTTTTTAGGTATTTACAGTTTTGCCACTAGAATTGTTTTGGTCATAAAATCTTCGTTTTAACTCCGATTTGATCCGTTCAAGTTGCGTTATGTTTGTATTTGCGAGCTCTACATGTTAGTGTAGTTGTACAGTTAGTTTTGACAATTTAATTTTCGAGTTTATAATTAAGTATTTAATTATCTATAGGAAATCTTAGAAAATTCATAACTTTCACGTTTTAACTCCGAATTTGGTGATCTTTACGTCTGTGTGATCGTAGGAACGTGTAGAAGAGTTTTATAAACTTTTATTACTGTTTTGCTACTGTTGGTGTACTGTTCTAATTGTATCTCTTTGTTTGCTTCGTGTTTGTTTGATTGGATGCATGTGTGTTGTTGATTGATGATCGAGTATAGAAGGTGAGCAGTATCTGGACGATTCGGAGTATTACTTTGAGCCAAGTCAGCAGTATCACTTGGAAAGTTTTGATCAAGGCAAGTATAACACAGGACTATCCTTGTTACCTATACATTGAATTGTCATACATATGCATGTGCTTACCTTGACAACCTTAGAGATTTTAACTTAGTGATTGTTATCTTGATTCCTTGTCAACCTTGGGAATGCATATGGGTAGCTACTGCTAGTGCTTAAACTAAGAACAATGATCTTGTAATTTGATTAATGGATTAAGCAATCAACTATTAAGATGATTTTATTACTGTTAAAAGGGGGCTAGAGCATGTGTATTATTTTGATGCTCTGGTTTCTCTCCATAAGGACTTATCTGTAAGTGATAACCGGGATATACAGTACAGCTGTGAGGGCTATATGGCTCTGGCTCTAGTTGTTCAAGAGACCTTTTCTAGCTTGTTAGTGGTTACCTTAAATGGCATAAGAAAGGCTTGCCACGTTGGGTGTAGTGTGAGCCCCTGGCCTAGTGTGTATAGGCTGCGGTTGTTGTGCCACAGGGAAGGGGGGTTCTACATCTTCCTGCCGAGTGAATCTAATGGCCCTAACTTGTTAGACGAACTTTTGAGTGGCTTTATATGGTTCTCGGGTGTTTGGGCTTGATCTCCCCACTCATTTGGAAATCATGACTCACAGTGAAAGTGTACACCTCTGCGCAGAGTTAAAAAACTGGTATACTAGCCGTGCTCACGGATACGAGCGGTCTTGGGGATTCTTATGGAATAGTTGATCATAACTGTTATATCATGCTTAATTATTGTTGATTATTATTTGCTCATGTTAATGCTATTCATTATCCTTATTACAATTGATCATTGGTCCTTTAATGGGAAGCGGTTTATCTTGATGCTACTCAATTGCTAATATATGATTAAAAGCTAAACGCAGTTAAACAATGTCTAGCCTTTTTGAGCCTCATGAACCCTGTATTATATTTGTTGAGTTCGACATGGACTCACCCTTGCTATTTCCACCATAACAGATAAAGATATAGAGGAAGATTATCGGAATGAGTACTAGTCTTGGTGTCAACCAGTCAACCGTGTCCCTGTGTGGAGTTTCCGCTGAAGAATTACTATTAGTTATTATTACCTATCGTTCAAGACTATGTCTTAAATACTTATTCGTTATGTAATAAGCACTGTGATGATACTTTGTAATTTGTCAACTTATGTGTGCGACTGTTTCCTGGGGCGCACATGAGTCTTTTATGCATCCTATTTTTGTCCTTAAAAATAGGTGTGACAGATTGGTATCGGAGCCGTGTTGACTGTAGGACGCAAGCCTAGTTAGAATGGTCGTTAATAGCATCCATACTTTACTTAATTCATGCTTCCTCTTTTCACCTTGTTAATTACTAAAGTTTTATGCTTCCTCTACTTTATTCTATTGCGAAAATACATTGATTCTATCTAATCTATGTCTAAATCTTGTAGATGTCTCCTTATCCCCGTCTGTCAGCTACACAGTACGTTGCCCGTTTCAAACCTCAGGAGTCGTATGAAGATGGTGATCAAGAGCTATCTGATGCTGAATCAAGAGTTGGTGATACACCAATGGAGAATGTAGTTATGGGGTGGACTACGAAGCTTCATATCATGGTTCCTAAAGCTGATGCTTTCTTCCATGACATGTTGACAAGAACCTTGGATAACTACTACTACGACTGGGAAGCTACGTTGGAGTATCGTAGTGCAGAGTATAGTCATCCATGGATGGATTCCTATTGGGAAACGGAGTTATGGGTTAAGAAAAGGGATCCTACCACTAAGGAGTCTAAGGTGGAGTCAAAGTTTATTACCAGAGTGAGCCGGGCAACAGTGGAGATAAGCATGGAGGATGTCGCTTTCAATGCATTTGTTTACTACCATGGTCTACGCTCGGACAAGACGTTAAAGGGTGCACTCCGACATTTTCCTTGTTTCTTACATGGCAAGGGTATTTGGACCGTGCCGCTTGCAGATGATTCCTCCTTGACTTTACAAGCTACGGTGGGATTAGCTCGTGAATTGGCTCTCCATGAGGTGGATTTGAAGGATGAGTTGCTGAAGGAAAAAGAACTTAAGGAGCAAGCTTATAAGGAGATTGACCAATTAAGGGCGGAGTTAGGTCATCCCAAGATTTATGAGAAGCTTAATTAGGAAATAGAAAAAATCCCTATGTAATAGGAACGATAGTAGTTGCGAGTTAATTTTAAGTTTGGATTGTTTTAAGAGTCAGTTTGTGGTGTAAATAATTGTGTGATTGATGGATTGTTATTATGATAATGTGTGATTTGGATCTTTGTAATGTGTGCTGGAGTTTTGTAGACATGCCTACAAGTTCCATGGTTAAGAATATTAAGTTTGATCAAAATATATTAGTTGAATATGAGGTTAACTTAGTTCTGTCCTTTGCTGATTTTTGGATCAGTCTGGGATGTTTTAGGAATAACTTAAAATCCGTTCATGAGAAATTTAAGAAATTTTACTGGGAATAATCAGACTTCTATATCTTTCCAACCCCGCAAGAATTATTTTAATATCTATTAAGAGCTAAAAGATATACCTGTTCCAAGTTGGAGTTACTGCACAGTCTGGAATTCTGAAACAGTTTCGGTTAAGTTCAGTTTTTGGCCAATTTATTGACAGAATCAGAAAAAGTGTTGTGAATAAAAGTTGTAGATAATTTTGTAAGCTTTCCAACCATGTAAAGATCATCTGAATTGGACGTCTGTAGCTCGACATATGACAGTTTTACTGAGTTGCTGAAATTGGAGTTCGCCCAGAAAAATCAGATTTTGCTTATCTATTGAATACATCATCTCGGATTGTTCTGAATTTCATCTTCTGTGTTTTTGGAAACAGATGTCAGGCAGAGGACGTGGCAGAGGTCATGGAGGTGCTAACCCACCCATTACTATGGAGGAACTCATGCAAACTCAGAACCAGATGATGCAGATGTTTATGCAGCACATGCAGAATAATCCCCCTGCAGGAGGACCACCGCCTGTGCAAGTGAGGGATAAGCGTGGGGAATTTTTGAAGGGACGCCCTCCAGTGTTTTCTCATGCTGCTGATCCTTTAGAGGCAGATGATTGGGTGAGGGCAGTGGAGAAACAACTGAATATAGCCCAATGCAATGATATGGAGAAGGTGTTATATGCATCTGGTCAGTTACAGGGGACAGCTCAGACTTGGTGGGAGTCGTATCAAGCTGCACGCCCTGACAATGCTCCTCCTATCACTTGGAATGAGTTTGTTAGATATTTTCGAGCTCGTCATATTCCTGAAGGTATAATTGAGCTGAAGCAGGAAGAATTCAGAAACCTTAGGATGGGACAGATGAGCGTTAGTGAATATCATGACAGGTTCACCCAGTTGGCTCGCTATGCTCCTAATGAGGTGAGGGAAGATGCAGACAGGCAGCGTTTTTTCTTGAAGGGAATTTATTATGATCTTCGCTTGCAGTTGAAGGGGAACAACTATGCTAGTTTTCAAGAGCTGGTAAATAAAGCTATTGTGCTTGATAATGAGCATAGAGAGATGGACAGGAAGAGGAAGATGAAGATACAAAGCTCAGGAAGCAACAACCGTCAATGCACGAATCCTTAGCATGGTTTCCATCAGAAGTTTCAGGGACCGGTTAGCCAGTGGAATCGTAATCCGAATCAGAGGTGGTCCCAGAATTGGCAAAGTAATCAGTCACAACAGCGTTCATCATATCCACAGCGTCAACAGTATCAGCAGACTGGGCAATAGAATCCTCGCACTGGAAATTCCAATGTTACCCCCATGAAGAATAGTGCTCCCAGCACGCCTACTAGATGTTTTGTCTGTGGTAAATAGGGGCATATGTCTTACCATTGTCCTGAGAAGCAGAACCAGCAGACTCCTCAGAGCCAGAAGAGCAACCAGAGGCAATCTGGTACTGGAAGGGTGAATCACGTGTCTTCTGATACAACTCATGATGCACCAGAAGTTATGATTGGTACGTTCAATGTACATTCCACTCCTGCAACTGTTCTTTTTGACTCTGGAGCATCTCATATATTCATATCCAACATTTTTGTTAAAATGCATAGTATACCCATGCTAGCTATGAAAGAACCTCTCTTAGTAAATTCACCTGGAGGTACCATGCAAACCAGTAATCGTTGTCTTCCAATTGGTATGGTATTAAGGGGGGTAGAGTTTAAGATAACCCCTATAGTATTGAGGACATCTGGTATTGATGTGATATTGGGTATGGACTGGATGAAGCAAAATCAGGTAGAGATTCAGTGTCAGCAGAAAGTGGTAGTTGTGACTGCACCTAATGGAGATAAAATCAATGTGGATGTATCAGTGCAGAAGCAACCAACCGCTGTGGTGAATCAGCTTGAAGATACTATTAAGGAGAATTCAGTGATTGAGGAATTTCCGGATGTCTTCCCTGATGAATTGCCAGGTATGCCACCTGACAGAGACATTGAATTTCTTATTGAATTACTTCCTGGAACTGCACCTATAGCCAAACGACCATATAGGATGGGAGTAGATGAATTAGAAGAACTTAAGAAACAAATTAAAGAATTACAAGATAAAGGTTTTATTCGACCTAGTTCATCACCTTGGGGAGCACCAGTTATTTTTGTTGATAAGAAAGATGGCGGTCAGAGGATGTGTGTTGATTACCGGTCACTAAATGAGGTAACTATCAAGAATAAGTACCCTTTGCCCAGGATTGATGACTTGTTTGATCAGTTGAGAGGTGCTTGTGTGTTCTCTAAGATTGATTTATGTTCTGGTTATCATCAGTTGAAGATTCGTGCTTCTGATATTCCAAAGACAGCTTTTACTACAAGGTATGGATTGTATGAGTATACTGTTATGTCATTTGGATTGACCAATGCACCTGCATACTTTATGTACATGATGAATAAGGTGTTTATGGAATATTTGGATAAGTTTGTGGTGGTATTTATTGATGATATACTGGTATTTTCCAAGACGGAGGAAGAGCATGCTAAACATTTGAGGTTGGTATTGCAGAAGCTTAGAGAGCATAAACTGTATGTGAAGCGAAGTAAATGTGAGTTTTGGTTGAAGGAAGTTTCTTTCCTTGGTCATATTGTTTCTAATGGAGGGATATCAGTGGATCCAGGTAAAGTAAAGGATGTATTAAATTGGAAACCACCTATTGATGTTAGCGAGATTCGTAGTTTCTTGGGATTAGCTGGATATTACAGACGGTTCATTGAAGGGTTTTCTAAACTTGCTAAACCTATGACATCTCTGTTAGAGAAGAATGCCAAGTTTGTGTGGTCAGATAAATGTCAAGCTAGTTTTGAGGAATTGAAGAAGAGGTTGACTACAGCGCCTGTTTTGGTTTTGCCAGATTTGAGTAAGAAGTTTTCTATTTATTGTGATGCTTCTCGTCAAGGTTTGGGATGTGTTCTTATGCAAGAAGGCAGAGTTGTGGCTTATGCATCTAGGCAGTTGAGAAAGCATGAGTTGAATTATCCTACACATGATTTGGAGTTAGCAGCTGTAGTTCATGCTTTAAAGATTTGGAGACATTATTTAATTGGACATAAGAGTGATATATACACTGATCATAAGAGTTTGAAGTATATTTTTACTCAGTCAGATCTGAATTTGAGGCAACGCAGATGGTTAGAGTTGATTAAGGATTATGATATTGAGATACACTATCATCCTGGTAAGGCTAATAAAGTAGCTGATGCTCTTAGTAGGAAAAGTTATGCCAATGAGATACGGACGTTGTCTATGACTAGTGAGTTATGTGCTGAATTTGAATATTTGAATTTGGGCATTGTTACTAATACAATGGAATTAGTGATAGAGCCTACCTTAGAGCAAGAAATCTACAAGGGTCAGTTGAAGGATGAGAAACTAAAGAAGATAGCGGAAGATATAGTGATTGGTAAGTCACCAGGCTTTCGAATGGATGATAATGGAATTTTGTGGTTTGGAAAGAGGCTGTGTGTATCTGAGGATCAAACTGTTAGACAGGCAATTCTTCGCGAAGCTCATGAGTCAGCTTAATCTATTCATCCTGGTAGTACTAAGATATATTTGGATCTTAAACAGAAATATTGGTGGGTTGGATTAAAGCGAGATGTGGCTGAGTATGTGGCATTGTGTGACACTTGTCAGAGGGTGAAAGCAGAGCATCAGAGACCTGCTGGATTGTTGCAACCAATGAAGATTCCTGAATGGAAGTGGGAGGAAGTAGGTATGGATTTTATAGTAGGCTTACCGCGTACTCAGAGAGGTTATGATTCTATTTGGGTGATAGTGGATAGATTGACTAAAGTTGCTCATTTTATACCAGTTAAGACTACTTACCATGGACCAAAATTGGTAGAGTTGTATATGGAGAGGATAGTATGTTTGCATGGAGTCCCAAAGAAGATTGTATCTGATCGAGGATCGCAGTTTACGTCGCATTTTTGGAAAGCTATGCATGAATCATTGGGAACAAAATTGAATTTTAGTACAGCATATCATCCACAGACAGATGGACAGACTGAAAGGACCAACCAGGTATTAGAGGATATGTTGAGAGCTTGTGCATTGCAATATGGAACTAGTTGGGATAAGAGTTTGCCTTATGCAGAATTCTCTTACAATAACAGTTATCAACAGAGTCTTAAGATGGCACCGTTTGAAGCTTTGTATGGACGTAAGTGTAGAACTCCATTGTTTTGGGATCAGACAGGTGAATCTCAAGTGTTTGGTACAGATGTTCTCAGAAACGCAGAAGATCAAGTGCGAGTGATTCGTGAGAATTTGAGAGTAGCACAGTCTCGTCAGAAGAGTTATGCTGACAATAGAAGAAGAGATTTAGTTTTTGAGGTAGGTGATTATGTCTATTTGAAGGTGTCACCTATGAAAAGTGTGAAGAGGTTTAACATGAAAGGTAAACTAGCACCAAGGTATGTTGGACCATTTAAAGTTATTACTAGATGTGGGGAAGTTGCTTATCAATTAGAGTTGCCTGAGAATTTATCTGGAGTACATGATGTGTTCCATATTTCACAACTTAAGAAGTGTTTACGGGTGCCTGAGGAGCAGATACCTTTAGAAGAGTTGACTGTTAAGGAGGATCTTACATATGAAGAGTTTCCGATTAAGATTTTAGAGACTGCTGAGAGAGTTACTCGAAGTCGGGTTATTAAAATGTGCAAGGTGCAGTGGAATCGATATTCAGAGGTAGAGGCAACTTGGGAAAGAGAGGATGAATTAAGGAAATCATATCCGCAATTGTTTGAGTAAGCAGTTCAATCTCGAGGATGAGATTCTTTTAAGGGGGGTAGAATTTGTAACACCCAAAAATTCCAAATTTTAGAGTTAATGAATTTTAAATAATTTAGATAACAAGTAATGGGAAATTAAAATTTTAAAAAATATTTGGTGTTGCATTCATGCTGTTGCATTTATTTTATTTGGTGGTGTGGATTTATTTTATTTTGTTTTGGCATTGAAAATTTTATTTGAAATAGGTTTTGGAAAATAAATAAATGAAGAAAAGAAAGAAGAAAACAAAAAAATAAAAACAACTTACCTTCTTACCTGGTGGCCTAGAAGCCCGCTTGGCCGGCCTGCTTCCCCGCGCCCGCGCAGTGGGCCGCTGCTGTTTTCCTCTGCGCAAGCCACCGGGTGGGCCAGCCCAGCGTCGCTGTGACGAGCCGCGCGCCCTCTCTTGGTCGCTGACCGGTGGGGCCCGGTTGTCGGTCGTCTTCCACCTCCCGTGAGCGCCCCGGACTCCAAACCAGAAGCGGACGACGACGTTTGACTTCGTGATTCCTGGAGAATCTTACCCGAACACGGCAAATAGAAGTTATAAATAGGACGCCTTGACCTTCCTATATCCGTTTTTCATCTAAACCGTGAACTCTACCGTGAGAAAACGAGGTTTAGGGTTTGAGGTTGTTGGAGGTTTCGGTTGATCGCGGGTAGAGCTCTCGGGTGGATTTGAGGCTGTTTTCATCGCATTGGTGAGACCGAATCCTTCTTCTCTATCATCCTATGTTTTTCTTTTGGGTGGAGGTGCTCCTAATCGTGATTTTGAAGCTCACCGACGGTGCGGTAATGGCACCGCCGCCCCTTGTTGCCGCGCGTCGTATTCGGTCTATCGTAGCTAGTTCTTAATGCTTAGATGAGTTAGCACGGAGCTTCTCTTCTGTTTGGATCAACTTTTGGGTCGAACGGTGGTCTAGAGGGGGAGATCCGCCATCTCCGGTGAGATGGAGCCCGCCGGCCATGGGGGGCCGCTGGCCGGACCTGGGGAAGAGGGATTGGATGTTCACTGTGGGGTTGAGGATGAACATGAGCCGTCCGATTTGAAATCAAGGGCCGAGATCAGAAGATACCCCTTCGCGGGGTAAACTTCATAAAGAGCCCCTGGATTTTCTCATAATAGGACCCGCCATCCTTAGCGTATTGTCTGAAATACGTTTTTGTGTTTTGAAAGCGTATTTTCTCTCGGTTAAATCAAAAATACGTTTTTAGGTATTTACAGTTTTGCCACTAGAATTGTTTTGGTCATAAAATCTTTGTTTTAACTCCGATTTCATCCGTTCAAGTTGCGTTAGGTTTGTATTTGCGAGCTCTACATGTTAGTGTAGTTGTACAGTTAGTTTTGACAATTTAATTTTCGAGTTTATAATTAAGTATTTAATTATCTATAGGAAATCTTAGAAAATTCATAACTTTCACGTTTTTACTCCGAATTTGGTGATCTTTACGTCTGTGTGATCGTAGGAATGTGTAGAAGAGTTTTATAAACTTTTATTACTGTTTTGCTACTGTTGGTGTACTGTTCTAATTGTATCTCTTTGTTTGCTTCGTGTTTGTTTGATTGGATGCATGTGTGTTGTTGATTGATGATCGAGTATAGAAGGTGAGCAGTATCTGGACGATTCGGAGTATTACTTTGAGCCAAGTCAGCAGTATCACTTGGAAAGTTTTGATCAAGGCAAGTATAACATAGGACTATCCTTGTTACCTATACATTGAATTGTCATACATATGCATGTGCTTACCTTGACAACCTTAGAGATTTTAACTTAGTGATTGTTATCTTGATTCCTTGTCAACCTTGGGAATGCATATGGGTAGCTACTGCTAGTGCTTAAACTAAGAACAATGATCTTGTAATTTGATTAATGGATTAAGCAATCAACTATTAAGATGATTTTATTACTGTTAAAAGGGGGCTAGAGCATGTGTATTATTTTGATGCTCTGGTTTCTCTCCATAAGGACTTATCTGTAAGTGATAACCGGGATATACAGTACAGCTGTGAGGGCTATATGGCTCTGGCTCTAGTTGTTCAAGAGACCTTTTCTAGCTTGTTAGTGGTTACCTTAAATGGCGTAAGAAAGGCTTGCCACGTTGGGTGTAGTGCGAGCCCCTGGCCTAGTGTGTATAGGCTGCGGTTGTTGTGCCACAGGGAAGGGGGGTTCTACATCTGCCTACCGAGTGAATCTAATGGTCCTAACTTGTTAGACGAACTTTTGAGTGGCTTTATATGGTTCTCGGGTGTTTGGGCTTGATCTCCCCACTCATTTGGAAAATCATGACTCACAGTGAAAGTGTACACCTCTGCGCAGAGTTAAAAAACTGGTATACTAGCCGTGCTCACGGATACGAGCGGCCTTGGGGATTCTTATGCAATAGTTGATCATAACTGTTATATCATGCTTAATTATTGTTGATTATTATTTGCTCATGTTAATGCTATTCATTATCTATATTACAATTGATCATTAGTTCTTTAATGGGAAGCGGTTTATCTTGATGCTACTCAATTGCTAATATATGATTAAAAGCTAAACACAGTTAAACAATGTCTAGCCTTTTTGAGCCTCATGAACCCTGTGTTATATTTGTTGAGTTCGACATGGACTCACCCTTGCTATTTCCACCATAACAGATGAAGATATAGAGGAAGATTATCGGAATGAGTACTAGTCTTGGTGTCAACCAGTCAACCGTGTCCCTGTGTGGAGTTTCTGTTGAAGAATTACTATTAGTTATTATTACCTATCGTTCAAGACTATGTCTTAAATACTTATTCGTTATGTAATAAGCACTGTGATGATACTTTGTAATTTGTCAACTTATGTGTGCGACTGTTTCCTGGGGCGCACATGAGTCTTTTATGCATCCTATTTTTGTCCTTAAAAATGGGTGTGACAAGTTATAACTCGAGTTCTGTGAATCCGATGATATTATAGCTTATACCGTTGGAAAGCTTATCAAATTTACTACAACTTCCTTATAGAACACTTCTTCAGATTCTGCAGTTAAGGTAGTCGAAAACTATGCACAACAGAAACTATTCTAGGTTGCTGACAGCACAGATGCATCGCCTTGTGATTTTCATAACTCCCAAACCATAATAGCTATCAGAGTGGTTCTTACGGTCAGAGAAAAATATTGAAGTCTACTATTGTCTAGAATTTATCCATGATTTTTGGGCATCCAAAAATAGAGATATAAGCTAAGGAAGATGGACTATTCTGAAAAGACATGATAAGGTAGGAACGAGATTCAAAGAGGCTAGAAGATAGATGACACTAATCTTCAAGTCTTCATGCTTCTTTGATTTGTGTTGATGAGATATAAGACATGGATCGAGGATAGCCAAAAGATGAAAAGAAAGATAAGGTTTGATCTTCAGTTCTTCGTATCTCATCGCTTGAGATTAATGATGGTAGCACACACTACCCCACGTAACAAAGATTTTGTTCCACCTAGCTATGTCATTGAAGGCAACACTTTCTTTAAGGCTTGCTGCTATTGATGAGTCCTTCATGTGTTGATCCTCCATTAAGATGAGTTAAAGAAGGTAGCATGACAACCAAGGGTAAACAGGAACGGTGTAAGAGAAAAATGGCAAGAATTAGGATCAATTAAAAAAAATTAAGTAGGATAGAAGATGACACTACATTACTAAACTTGGATCGAGCTACTCCTCAAGACTTATACCTTCCGAGCCACCTTTGAAACACGAGAACAAGGATAACACACAAGCACACATCAAGCACAATAAGCACACATCACATCATCGGTACTACACATGCTTCTTCAACAATGGTGGTCATCCTAATAGCACATTGGAGATGATGAAAGGCCATCGAACTTTTGAACAAGGTAAGATCAGAAAACTTTTAATAAAAAACAATATAAAACAAAATTCAAAGGAGTAAGAAATAATAGCTCAAAGGAAGATATCAAGGAGGGGATACAACAGGACAAGGAAGAGGAAATAGTCAAAATCAATAAATCAAGAGATGACAAAATAGTTTTATAGTGAAATGAGTTTTAGAATACGTCCAATGCTACTTGGCATATGTCCTACCGTCAGCACCGCTCTGATACCACCCTGTCACACCCAGTTTTCTAAAGAACAAAATCAGGCTAATCATATGTGTGCCCAGGAAGTCCACACATGTCAGAATGAAAAAGTATCAGAAACAATGTTATTATATAATATATATATAGCTATATCAACACTTACATCAGAGTATCGCGGAATGGTGACTAAACTTCAGGCTCCATTCTTCTCAGGGACGGCTGGCTGGGGGCTCCGTATGCCAAACACTTATGGAAATTCCACTACCTCTTTATCCTTCTTCTGAGCATCATCTTACTACACACTAGAGTGTTAGGGAAATAACAAGGGTGAGTCCATGTCGAACTCAATAAGTATAACACAGGGTTCATGAGGCTCAAAAAGGCTAGACACTATTTGACTGCGTTTAGCTTTTAATCATCATATAATTAGCAATTGAGTAGCATCAAGGTATTCCAATTCCCATTAATGAATCAATGATCAATTGTAATAAGAATAATGAATAGCATTAACATGATCATAATAGTAACAACAATAATTAAGCATGATATAACAATGGTGATCAACTATTCTGTAAGAATCCCTAAGGCTGCTCGTATCCGTGAGCACGGCTAGTATACCAGTTTATTAAACTCTGTGTAGAGGTGTACACTTTCACTGTGAGTCATGATTTCCAAATGCATGGGTTTGTTAGGCCCAAAACATCAGAAAACATATAAAGCCATTCAAAAGTTCGTCTAACAAGTTAGGGTCATTAGATTCACTCGGCAGGTAGATGTAGGAACCTCTTTTCAAATGGCACAATTCCTTCTCGGCTATACTCATAGACTAGAGGCTATCCTACACCCAACGTGTCAAGCCATTCTTACGCCATTTAAGGTAATCACTAACAAGCTAGAAAAGGTCTTTTAAACAACTAGAGCCAGAGCCATATAGCCTTCACAGCTGTACTGTCAATCCCGGTTATCACTTACAGGTAAGTCCTTACGGAGAGTAACTAGAGCAACAATATAACCCCTTGCTCTAGCCCCTTTCAACAGTAGTAAAATCATCGTTAAAGATTGATCGCTTAATCCATTAATCAAATTACAAGATCATTGTTCATAATTAAGCACTAGCAATAGCTACCCAAATGCATAACCCATAGGTGACAAGGAAACAGGAAATCAATAGCTATGTTATAATCTCTACGGTTGCCAAGGAGGACACATGCATATGTATGATAATTTTAGTGAATATGACAACAAGGATGGTCCCATGTTATACTTGCCTTGATCAAAGCTTTCCTGTTGATACTGCTGGTCTGGCTCAAAATAATACTCCTGATCGTCAAGAAACTGCTCACCGTCTATACTCGATCACCAAGCATCAACACACAATCATCCGAGCAATCATACACGAAGCAAACAAAGAAACATAGTTAGAACAGTACACCAACAGTAGCAAAACTACATAAAAAGTTTGTAAAACTCTTCTACACATTACTACAATCACACAGACGTAAAAATCATGAAATTCGGATTTAAAACGTGAAAGTTATGAATTTTCTAAGATTTCCTATAGATAAATAATTACTTTAATATAAACTCAAAAATTAAATTTTCCAAACCTACTCTACAGCTACACTAACATGTAGAGCTTGCAAATATGAACCTAACGCAACTTGAACGGGTCAAATCGCAGTTAAAACGGAGATTTTATGATCAAAACAAGTTTAGTGGCAAAACTGTAAATATCAGAAAAAGTATTTTTGAATTACCGAGAAGAAATACGCTTTTAAAACAAAGAAACGTAATTCCTGTATTACGCCAAGGACCGTGGGTTCTATTTCATAAAAACACAGGGGCTCTTTATAAACTTTACCCTGCGAAGGGGTATCTTCGAATCCTAATCGTTGATCAGCGAACGGACGGTTGGAATCATTTCTAGGCAAAGGAGAGAGAGGACGCCGGCTATCCTCCTCAACGCCGGCCGTTGGCCGACACGCACGGCTCGCCAGAGATCTTCGGCTCTAGCGTTTTTTATCACCATTCGGCTCGCGGCCGGTACCAATCAATTGAGGGGCTTAGCGCGAACTCATCTACGTAGGATAGGGAGGCAAGAACGAACCAAGGACGAGATGCGGCTCGGGAAGGCGGCGGCGCCATTGCCAGCTTCGGCAAAACTCGCCGGAGCTCTACGTTCTCGCAATTTAGGGCACCACAGTGCAAAAGAAAAAGCATGGGGAGGGAGAGAAGGAGATAGCGAGCTCACCAATGCAAAGAAAGAGGGCGTGGGCTCACCGGCAAGCTCTGACGACGGGCGGCTGTGAAGCCTAGGGTTTTCAACTCCCTAAGCTCGAGTTCACGTGGGTCGGCTCGGAGTTAAGATGGAAAAAGAGATGAGGGGGAACGCGACTACACTTTTATAGGCTCCAACACGACGTTTATGGTTAGAAATCCCGGTTTCCTCGGTGGGTTCAGTTGTGGTGATGTCCATCTCCGGCTCGGTCACGACGTGAGGAAGAAGAAACGGCTGACAAGTGGGTCCTACCCGTCAGCGAAACTGGAGAGAGGGGAGCGCCTGGCAGCGGCGGCTTCCTGGGCCGGCCCACGCGGGCGCGAGAGAGAAGCGGGAAAGCGGCTCGGTTCGGCCCAACAGCGAAAGAGAGGAGGGAGCAGGCCAGCTTGAGCGGGCCTCCAGGCCACCGGGCCACAGGTAAGAAGGTAAGTTTCATTTTTTTTCTTTTCTTATATGAATTTGTTTTCCAAAGCCATTTTAAAAAATGGATTTTGAATTCAAATCAAATAAAACCAAAACCACACCACTCAATAAAACAAATGCAACAACATGAATGCATCATCAAACATCCCACCTAATATTTTAAATTTTAATCCCCGTTAAATATTCTCTAAATTATTTAAGCTCAAAATTAAATCTCTTTTAACTCAAATTTTATCTAATAAATTTATTCAGATATTGAAATCATTTATTTTATTTAGGCTGTGTTTAGATCCGAAATATTTGGGGGAAATATTCCTGTAGCACTTTCGTTGTTATTTGGCAAAATTTATCCAACCATGAATTAATTAGACTCAAAAGATTCATCTCGACCTTTACAGACAAACTGTACAATTAGTTATTTTTTATCTACATTTAATGCTCCATGCATGCGTCCAAAGATTCGATGTGACAGGTGGCAGAGGAAATATTTTGGGAAGTGAACGGGGCTTTAGTGTTTTTCATACACAACCCAAAATTGAAAATTTTGGGGTGTGACCAATGTTTTAAATAGCGGGCTAAGATGTTTAGCGGTATATATCTAAAATAGCTAATAGCGGAGCTATATCGGGCTATAGCGGAATATAGCGGCTAAATTATACATGAACTCAAATAGCGGCACCCTGCCTCAAAAGGCTATAGCGGGCTATAGCGGCAGCTATAGCGGGAGATTTAAAACTATGGGTGTGACACAAACTTCATAGGCAGCGACCAGAAGGTGGTTGAGATGTTCAACACCCTCACAGAGTTAGCACACACGCCAATGCCAGGCAGCAAGCTAGGCTAGGTGATTTGGATGGTGAACAGCCACTTCAAGAAGCGACGAAACAAGTGGCAAGCCAGCTTCATGAACACTTATCTGATCAACCCTTGGGTGTTCACGTCCATGGTGGCTGCCTTCATCTTACTCGTCGCTGCTGCCCTACTGCAGACCGTCTACACGGTTGTCCCGTTCTACACCAGAAAGGGTTAACAAGAACTCAGGACGTGGTTAACCTGTCCCTGGCTTTGCATATGTGTGGACGACTATTGTTCCCTCGGTTGTTCTTGTGTGTACAACTTGGACAGAAATTATGTTACGGGAAGTTTGAGCTCTGTTTAGTTATGTGACTCTCTACTCTGTATATGTACGGACCTCTAAACTGTTTCTATCATGTTACAATAATCATATTTATTTGGTGAAAAAGGTATTGTGTGTGTTGGAATGATTTGAGGGACAAGAAAGATTCGATGGTTTTAATTCCATGTTAGCACTGGTGGTGGTCACAAATATACCTATAGGACCAATTGATTGGCTAATAAAAAGCCTAAAACTAATTATTAGTTAGAGTTAAAAAATATATAGGGAGCTAAAAATTAATCAGCTAACTATTAACCTGTGCATGTTTGGATCTCCAGCTAATAAGTGTCTACATACCTAGCATAGCCCTTACTCTAGCTAGTTGTTTTTAACTAATGGGTGGTCTATTTTCTGCTATTTGTCCATTCTGAGATGGCGTCCGATGCAGATCTGGGCCAAACCGCTGAGCCTGAGCTGCTAGTTTCAATGTTGAAGGTATCGATAGCCAGATTTGTTTCATAGATTTATACTGTAATTACCATTGCGCTGCTGCCACGGAGCAATATGGTATACTATTGAGGTGAGCTATGTTTGGATCCCTGCTAATAGTTAGCTAGCAGCTAAAGCTAACTATTATAGCTGCTATTAACTGGTTTGCAATAACTTGTGAGATAGTCATTGTCAATTGAGTATCCATCTAACAATTACCTACCCTATTACTTAGCTGAGCATGTTTAAATCAAAGGAACACATTATTAGCAACTAACTATTAGATCTATGGATCAAATAGCACACTACGCCATCTTGCATTGCTCCTCCAACAGAATGTGGTAGCCCATCAATTCAGCACGCTCCAACAGAGGGCTCAGTGCCGCGTCAATGGATGTGCGGGGCCGGTCGCGGAGTGCCGCCACCGTCTCCAGTGCCGGACCCTACCACTCGCTAGAGCGCGAGGCCTCGATCTGCTTCTCCATCACGTGCGTTTCCTCCCCGGCCACGGCTACTGCCTGCTGACTACCTCGCATGCCTGTCTGCCAGCGACGACCAGCTATGCACTGCTCGCAAACACATTCACGGCATTAATGGCAGTGGATCGAGACTCCAACTTCATATCTGTTTCGCCCCAAAAAATCCAGTCCCACTGCACTGCTAGACACTTGCTTGATTTTTCCCAAATACAAATTGACGACAAGTTGTGCTGAATTGCTTGATTTCTCCATTTGAGCCACTGTCGGCCTCCTGCACCTCCTGTCCATCGTGTGATTTCTCCGTTTGACACGGACATCAGTGAGGTGATCGAGGAGTTTGGCCTGGACGCCGTCGGCGACCGTTGTTCTAGGCTGCTTAGAACATTAGCCGGTGACACACCGCCCTCGGGATGCTCATGCTCTTCTTGTGGGACCGGCGGGCAGCAGGGGTGTGCAGAACTGCAGATGCAGAAATCGGACGCTCCTGCTCTTCTTACGGTCCGTGCGTGTGGACCCTTGCTCTTAGTTTGCTCCTGCTTGGCTGCCGTGGTGAAGTTCTGAACTCTGAAAGAAGACGAAGGACTTGTTTGCTGCTTCAAAAACTACTCTTTTTGCTTGCAAGTGCTGTTAGCCCTTGGATCATAACTGGATGGTGGATAGGAACGGTAAAGTCACGCCGTGACTTGCTGAAGCAAAGTCACTCAATCCGGCTCCGTTTGTACACAGGTATGCAGACTGCAAGTAATAGAATAGAATATGACAGGGTTCAGTCTCAGCAGTCAGCCCTCAGGCATTATTCATGTTGCTCCAGTGCTATCATTTTTTTAGAGGACAGTGCTAGCATTGTTGGGCTGTGGCAAAGCCCTGGGCCTAGTTAGACCATCAGATATGGCCCAGGGAAAGCACATTGTGCGCATCTCCATTAAAATGGAAAGGAGAGACCCTGTCATTTTATTTTGGGTTATATCTTATATGGGTGATGGCGGCTCATATCTTGTGGTGAAGCACCGTGCACCCTGGTGCAACATTTTTGAACGCAAATGTTTTCGTGTGACTTAACAAATTTTGCTAGTTTTCTATACCATTGCAATTTTTTTTTGCCTATTTCATACAAAATCAAAAATTTCACTAAATTTTATTAAATTAATCCAAAATAAAAATGTTATCAATATCTTTTTTCTAATAATCTCAATACCCCGCATCAGCAATTCTAGTGTTTCCCACCATCCGAGACACAATCCTACAATCCCTCACACTAGCTCTGTCGGGCGAAACCAGGGGCCGTCGCTTACCCCAAAGTCCTCCAAGTCTCCCTCCATCTATTCTAGGGCACTGCTTCATCTCATCTGAGGTGGCATAAAGTTTCGAGGGGCTCCTGTTGGGGAGAGTACCTTTGACCTGACACCCCCTCGTCTGTTTTTATATATAGTGCTTCACATTGAGTGTTCATTTGTAGGACACATTTCAGGTAGTGGACGCGAGAAGTAGTGTGGCGAAGTGACCTTCGACGCCATACCGATACCAAAAGATGAGCGAAGGAACCGCCGAGTTGGCCTCAAGACTTCCGCTTGTTCTGGGGTGTGGTTGGAGCCAGCACTCTAAAGGACTGAAAGCCCCCGGATATTCCCCATCTATTGTAGCATAATCATACTCATTTTTCAGCACCCTTATCGCCTGAAAATACAGGCCCCATTATAATAGTTAACACCAATTCAGCCAAGCTCTACATTCTCATTTTGTTCTACATCCTATCGTTTCTCTACCCCGTGCTGGTGCTCGCCGCACCAGAACCTCACTACCACGTGCCTGAGGATTCTGATTGTGTCTGAACGGAGATGAGATGGATAGGTTGCGTATTAACATTAGAAAGTTAATGGTGTTTTGCTTTTATAATATATATAAAGATTGCTTCACAGAAAAAATAGTCACGTACATTATTACTTTCATTTTATGATTTTCTTGAGAGGTTTCCTACTTTCACATGTCTCTTGCAACGAACTGTACCCAAGTAACATATTATTTCTAACGTTAGAAAGCTTGTTAACTCTTGCACTCAACTAGTGAGAAGTAATGTAAACAAATTGTCCATCGTTCTTAGTATGACGTACGTCCTATTAATTTAGTCCTTAAACGATAGAAAAATGAAGAAAACTGTCTTGTTAGCCTCAGCCATATTGTTGACCTTGACTAGTACATGCAGAAACTGTAGTAGGTCCTATGATATTTTTCCTATCGTGGCAAGTTGTATTATAAGAATCTATCGATTAGAAATTGGTTGATCAATTGTCTGTCCTCTGAATTTTCTACTTCGACAAATGAAATTATGTTTTAAATATTCCAAACATTGACCACCAGTATTCTTTATTCTTTCTATCTAACAGTATAGAAAATGTATAATTTTGTAGAACTATCTTTCAAAACAAGTCTACATGTACCAATAATTACATGCATTCAGTGACCATTACAAAGTAATTTAGGCACAAATTATAACAAAATTCATTTTTTCCCTTTCGTGGCATGTGGGTAGTTATGTACTCCCTCCGCTCTAATCTATAAGTCATTCTAGTTTTTATAGATAGATAGCTTTTATTTGTTACGTACCTAAATATTATGTTTAATTTAGATATATAAAGTTATATATCTAGAAGCCAATTTACAATTTGAAATGAGATTAAGAAATTTTTGGTATAGTCAATTGCTTGACGAGTTATCAGAACTTAACTAATAATAAGGCCAAAAAAAGGTGAGTGTCACTGTCGATGCAAGGGCCACGCCAAGGGTCGTCTTACGACAGGTGTGCTGGTCAGACGTCACTTTCAACTCGGTTCCGCAATGCACGGCAGAACTCAGAACTGAACATGGCAATTCGTGCACTCGGCGTGCATACAACGTTATGTACTCCTTGGAACTAAAGATGGCAATGGAGCCCCGGACCTCGATTACCCGTGGGGAAATCCCCTATTAAGGAATGGGAATGATAGCAAATTAATCCCCATGGGGATTTATATGGTAGAGATTCTATCCTCGTCGGGGATGGCGGGGGCGGGGATGGTTTTCAGGTCCCCGTCCCCGTTCCCCGCTTCCCCGCCCTGCTTCACAGGCATCCTGATGCGACTTAGCAAGAAGGCCTGTCTAAAGGCCCAATTACAGCCATCGGTGTATATATAGCGCAGAAAACCCTAACCTTATCTGCTCCTCACTTTTTACCCGCACACCACAACTAGCATCGCCGCCGCTGGCTACTCTGCTAGCACGCCACCTCCATTAGACTTCGCATCCTCTCCTCTCACGACAGCACAAGGAAACAAGCTAGTCTACCACCCCGAGGCGCCACCGTCCACCGTGCCAGGCTGTTGTGCCCACACATCAAGGAGGCGCACACATCTGACGGTCAGAGCCGTGTCGCACGGCCATTGCGTTGCAGTGAGGACGCCTGACTGTGTGAGCTGCCGAGCCTACCACTGTCATTCTGTGCCAGACAAAGCTAGTCGCTGGCTGTCGGTGTTTAGAGAACCAGGGGTCTAAACAGAGCGACGAGTAAATTTGTATCTGCGCGTCTAGGCCCGAATGGTGTGCAAAGCGGACACAAGGATGTATACTGGTTTGGGCATGAATGACCCTACGTCCAGTGATTTTTGCTGCGGCTCGTGTTGCCTTGCACCAGAGTGCTCATAGTAGGGGTTACAAGCTTTCGAGAGAGGGAGCGGATTCCAGGTCTCTTTTGAGGGGTGGTGCGTGTGTTGATGTCTTAGCGAGGAGTGTGTGTCGTTGTTGTTCCTTCCGAGTCGCTTGTCCTAGATGTGGCCCCTACCTCCCCTTTTATAGCTTCTAAGGAGAGGGCTCGGGTTACATTCGTGGTAAAGTGATGAAAATGGAAAAGGATTAAAGAGAAAAACAAAAAAGGTGGCCTTGGGCGTTGCCGTTTTCTTACTTATCCGGTGGGAACAGTTTTCTTATAGCGCAGAGATACAATAGGCGTTGATCTTTTGACCTCTCCATCTGCTGGTGTTGTGTGCTGTGGCCACGCTTCGTCCTGTGCGCCTCTGTGCCGTTGAGGATAGGCGATATGGACGCCCAGATTTGCGTAGAGAGAGGGTTAGGTAGTATAGTGGTCGTTACCCCCATTCCTGTAGAGGTATGGATGTCGTGGTGGTGGAATGACCGGGGTCATGTTGGGTCAGAGCGTGGTTCCCGTGCTACTGTTGATTATGCACGGTCACATCTGTCCCATCGGCGGGAGCGGGTGCTGCGGTTGGGGGCCCCATGGCTCCCCGTCTTGCCAGAGGGTTCCACGTGTCCCTCGGGCGAGGTGGGAAAGGGGGTTGGGCACTTTGATGATGTCATAGGGGCTCGAGAAAGGCGGAGAAATGTTGCCCGAGGCGCCTATCTTGCCCAAGACCTTTCCGCAAGGCTCGGGTGGGATGAAGTTTTTTGTTTGTGCCGCAAGCGACTGACATGCTGTTAGCGCCTTTGGCGAGTCGGTTTTACTAGGGCCCCTATGATGGGGCTTTAGTGATCGTGTAGGGTGTCATATTTTGCCGTCTGTTGGGTACCCTAGTATTTTGGTATGTGACAGTAGCCCCTGAACCTGTGCAGGAGTAGAGCACTCCTTCAGAGGCTTGAGATCAAGAGACTGTGTGTAGTTTTGATTTGTTTGTGTATGAAGGAAGCTATTCGGTGGGTGCGCGCGAGCGCACCGGCGGGTGTAGTCCCCGAGGCCTTGGAGGGATGAGTTATTCCTTCAAGGGCTTTAATTGAGTGAGCGTGGTGCTTCTCGTATGACTGCAGGATGTGCGAGGAGCCCCTAGCCCATGGCTTTGACCATTCGCTAGATCGGAAGGTGGGAGAAGCCCTCGAGCCCCCGCACGTTGCAAGGGACTGACCAGGTGGCCCTTCCACCGTCGTGTTGTTCCTCCTTGCATTCTTTAGCAGAACGGAGAGGTATGCGTGGGCCCTCGTCATCCCATTTGGGTGCATTGCGGTTTATTTGTTTTGGAGGAAACTGTCCGGTGGGTGCGCGTGAGCGCACCCGCTAGGTGTAGCCCCCGAGGCCTTGGAGGGATGAGTTATCCCTTCAAGGGCTTTGAATCGAGCGAGTGGGCCCGCCTAGGGAAGACGGAGGGTCACGCCGGGTAGCGGTTGTTGTGATGCTTCACATCCCAGTGCGTGGGAAGGTGGGGAGGTGCCTAGTTTTTTGCGTTCGTGGGGAGTTGGGCGACTAGTGCCCAGTCAGTTGCCTTGTATGGCATTATAAATATGGGTACAGGTGGGGCGCAGGAGCCCACCTGTTCTTCTTAGTTCTTGGTAGTAGCCCACAGTCTCTTTGCCCTCTTCTCGCCACGGTGCCCTGTCCCGCCTTCGCCATGGACCCAGGTAAACGCCCTGCTTTCACGCCTCCGTAAATTAAGATTTACAGAGGCAGTCCCGTCTCTATTAATAAATTAAAAAAAAATAAAAAGCGAGCCCATCCATGAGGCTTGCCGAACCCATCGACACACAGTTGCCGCTCATTGGATATGCACATTGTCACCGGATCCGCATGCACCATCACTGGATCCATGAGCCCTAGTCCTACACGCAGGGCTGGCCTCGTGCACCACACTGGAGGAGGGTCCCACGCCCCGTGTAACGTCGGAGGAGAACCTAATCGCGGGACCGCTGCTGCCCATGTGCTCGACAAGAGTGAGAGGTAGAGGGATGGATTTTGCGGCTGAGGGAGGAAGAGGAAAATGAAGGGGCAACTGTTGGGTTGGTGGGGGGGAGTTTATGTTCTAGGGTTTGCTAGTGAACTGAGTTGGACTGGTGGGCTTACCACAATTAACGAGGCCCATCTCTGAATATGACCTCTATTTCTAGAGGCAAGACTCCAATAAATAAGTCTGCCTCTGAAAAGGACCTCTATTTTGAGAGATGGGCCTCCGTAAATATTTTGAGAGACGAGTGATTTTTGACCGTTTTTAAATCAATTTTGAGGGATCGGCATTTTTTGTCCTCTGTAAATAAAATGACCGCCTCTGAAAATCCTCAAGTATTCTAGGAGACAGTTAAATTTTTTATCATCTATGTTAATGATTGGGCAGTGTCTCACAGAATCATTTATGTAGTAGTGCTAGTTACCAGCTCTAAGACAATTTCTTCAATAATAATGTTAACTTTTATCACATATCTCATAACATGAATAGACTTACATGGCACTCTAACGTAATCTTTGAATGTGTATATAAGTCTAGCTCTTGATCCATAGATAACTTCTTTCTCTTTTATTAAAATATAAAATAATATGCTTAGAGCTAGCTTAAGTCACCGTCAAAACTGCCCTCAGCTTATTATCATGGTTGCCGGAGGCATGCAACAGGCCTGGGCACGTGCAGTGGAAAATGAACTCCTACCGAAGGAAACGATGGAACGCCTGCCAGGCGATATTGGTGAACAAATACCTCATTAATCCATGTTTATTCATCTCCCTTGTGGTTGCGGTGGTGATATATCTTGTTGCCTCCATATTGCAAACCATCTACACTACTCGCTATTCTACAAGCATGAGGACTAACAAGAACACTGATATCCCTCTGGATATCAGTTTTTCTATTGTTATCTTACTATTACTAATTAAGGTCTCAACGGAGACTCTACGTCAATTCTCATCAGATGTGGTAGAAAAAAAAATATCATAGAAATTCTCATAATAATCAGAAAGATCTAGCCATCTATTTGATCACCATTAATATTAGTTGCCATTTGATCTATTATGTTTTTCTAAAATGTTACACACCTACCATTACAAAAATACACTAAAGTAACCCCTAACTTTACATCTTAATCACCAGCTCTACCATTATAAAATATAACATGCTATTATTGAAAACTCGTCTCTCACGCATAATAATAGATTTAATTCAAAAGTAAAACATAAATTATATTGTCATCCCATCCTATCTCAGGTGGTATTAGCCAAGCTCTGGTGCCCTAGCTGTAAATCAACCTTTCAATCCTACAGAATATGTACTCAGCATTCAATTAATCTCACTGATAAAAACTAACACCACAATGGTTTATGCTCACCTTCAAAAACAGGTGCCTAACACAGCCAAGAAGCACAACAATAGATCATAGATGGCTACCCTCCCCCAGCTGCCATTTTGCGAACATAAGATTGATAAGTACCCTTGTGTGTTCGTTTTGTGATGAGTGATTGTCAATGTGATTCACGAAGTAGTTTGAGTGGTGACTAACCCTACCTTGGTGAAAGCTATGTGTGCGACATGTCTCTTGGCTTGTGTTGTGCAGGTGTGGAGCTCGAAGGCGGTGATCGACGGCGAGAAGAAGGTCAAGTAGAGACGTGCCGCGCTGACAGACCGAGAGTGGTGAAGGGCGGACGTGAGGCTTGGACCGAGGGACCAGGAGGCCGGGTAACCAGCTGCGGTGGCTGACATCTAGGACATCAACAATTGCAAGTGTACATGAGAGTAACGGTGTTGACCGTGTCAAGACGGCGGACATGCGGGTCGAGCGAGGCTCAGAAGGACTTGGCGTACCGACCGGTTAAGGACGGCGGTGACACGCGTCGAGGTGGGGAACGCGTATGGAGTACGCTACTCGTGAGCAGGTTTGGTGGTTTGGGCCTCAAAACCATCGGTGACGAGTTTACAGGTTTGGGCCTCAAAACCCGGACGGAGGTTCCGAGGAGGAACGGACAGCACGTGGTGGCATCGGAGAGTTCGTGTCGAGGCGAAACTACCGGCGAGGAGGCGCGGTGGCCGTTGGATGAAGATGACACCGGGTTGGACCTTTACGCCCTTAGGCTAAATGGTTTGGCTCATTTGTATTCAGGGGCAAAACTAAGAATGTGTAATAGCCCTGTTAAATAGGATGAGGGAGCCCTCATCTCCCTCACCTTTTCCATTTGTATTTTTCTCCATCATTGTTAGGGTTTTTCCCTCTTTAGTTGCTTTTGTGAGAGAGGTCCACAGATTGAGCACTTGTCTGTGTATTTAACGGGTGATTTATGTTAGGAAGTGAGGCCCCTTCCTCACGTTGCCCTCTGGGGTTTGTTTTTCAGTCTGAGGTGTTTCGTGCCTGAGTTCTTGTGTCCAGTACGTCCCTCTCTTGGTTCCTGTGGATTCGAGTTTTTCCGTTGGATTTTGTTTGGACAGATTGATGCTTTCTCGAGTGATGAACAAGATCCCCAAAATGATTTGAGCTAATTCTATTCGTGCATTAAAATCCAAGCTGTTTTTCATTTTTGGAAAAAATTCGTGTTCTTGGCCTCGATCTGGATTTCCTGAGGTTTGACTTCATATTCAGCAATGATTTCTTGGAGATAGGTTCGGGTTTTGCTGAATTTAATCTGGAAAAATTTTGGGATCGTTTCCTCTTATTTTGACTGAGTTCTAGTCGATTTTGTGGTCGCCCTTTTTCTCTGTTCTTGTTTCCAGGAGGGAGTCGTTCTTCCTGTTCGTTCTTTGCTGTGTGGGAGCACTTACGAATGGGTACTAGCAGCAGTGCTACCAAGCACCGTGTGCTCAGGCACTTTGCAGGCTCAATCGAGCAGCACCTGCTCTAGGCCCAAGTAGACGCTCGCCACTCAGCTCTGTGCTCCGCTCGTCCTCTGTCTTGTTCGTTCTTTGCTGTTCTTCGTCAGGTTCCTGTGCACTCACCAGCAACAGCCAGTGCCATTTCTTGCCTCTGTGTGGGAGCACGCCAAGGCCGAGCGCACCTACAGTGCTCAGCGCTGAGGGCTCCCAGTGCCCCGCTCGTTGATTCTCGGCCGTGTTCTGCAGCCGAGGTCGGCACAGCGCCTGGTCGGCAGAACCCGTTTCTGCATCTGCTCGTTTTTCTTCTTACGAACAGCACCGTGAGTGCGGAAACCGAGTTGTGCTTGCTCCTGGCCGTGTGTGGCCTTCTTGCTTCCTGTGCGTGCGTTCGTTCTACATCTGGTTGGAGAGCAGCCCCTTCATCCGTGCCTCTTTTGAGTCAGCTGATCTTATTGTCAGAGAGCATGGTTTTTGCATCCGTGAATGACAAAAGCTATCATTGAATAATCTGTGGAGTACTAAATTAGTTCTTGTCACATTGATGTGGTTCGTATTCACGGTTACGAGTTTAATTTCTCTTCTCGACGTTTCGTTCTCAGCGTTTGCAGATCAGTGTTCGAGCATTCATTTTCTCTGTCTCAGCCAGAGGTAGAACCGCAGTGCGTGTGCAGTTCCTGTCTACGGTTGTTTTTTTTTTCTCCCAGAATTTCAAGTCCGAGCTCATGGAATTTTCGGCCTGGCTAGCTGTTTGGCTCGTATCTAGCGTTTGAGCTTCGTTTCTTGTTTCATCTATTTTTTTTTATCCAGTGTGTTCCTAGGGAACATCCACCCACTCATTTGGGTCATGAACATCACGGTGTTTATTTTGCGTGTTTGGCGGTGATTTTGGGACAATGGCCAAATATTTTAAAAGACATTTACGGCTCCCATTCAGCCATCCGTTTCCGGTCCTTCACATTTAAACCCAATCGGAGGTCCTGTCGTCGTCCAAAACACAAATAAAGCTGCACATGAACTGTTCCACATCAATAACCACGAAATTCTGAAACGAACAGACCAATAACGAATAACTAGAAACGAATATCAAGTTTGCTTGGTGCCTAGACTGATCAACTTCACATGTGCAATAATTTCATCAAACCCACTCATAATTCACACGTCACTAGCTCCAAGTCACACGAAATCGACATCAGTCTAACTTCTATCTAAGCTAAAAAAAACTAAAATGTGATCTAATGACACAAGGGAAACGGGTGTTGTGGCGAACCGCGCGTCACTTCCTTGTATTAAACAATAAAGAACAAGATCCGCATGGCCAGAAGAGTCCCAACCGTTGTTTGTACAATTAATTGAATTATTGACATGGGACATAACACTTTCAAACACATGCATGGGCCAGAAGACTTTCCAGAAAAAAGGCCCAACAAAACATGAAACAACAGTTATTGGCAAGTGCTTTGGGCTGCACCATTTTATTGTTTGTACAACGATTCGTTGCCCACACTTGCATAGTGCACCGCCAACTCCCAGGTGATTCACGGTACTCCCTCCATCCCAAAAAGCTCGTAAATCTCACATTTCAAGCCAAATTAGTGGAAGTGTGAAATTACACATGTGCTCCTTCTATATCCTTCTCCCCACACACACCAAAGCTCAAAAGTAATTGAACTATCTAGAGTATTCCTTGATTTTCCAATTGCATGTGGTGCTTTTTTATTAGTGGGTCCTACCTAGAAAGCTTATGTTCAACCCACGTTTACATTTATTTTGAGACAAAATTCAAACAATAGGATCACATTCTTTTTGGAACGGAGGGAGTACGTATGTACCCCATGGAAGAGATGGAAGCTGAGTGTGTGAGCTCTACTATGAAAAAGCACCTGTGTCAGACGGTTGAGAGCGATGAAGGATGAAGAAACCTATTGCTCTTTAACATTAGGAATATATAGATGCACGCGTGATCAATTTCCTTTGCATAATTTTTTTTGAATGACTATGAAAAAGCCATTTATGTAGAATCTATGACTAAAGTCCCATTTGGCACAACTTCTCCATCAGCTTCACGAGCTATTTGATGTTGTTTTGTGCCAAAAGGTTATTTTCCAAACAATTTCATATATGAAGCTCCTTAAAACATGCTCTCACTAGAGATTGACGATGTAGGATAAAGCTGAAAATTTAAGAGCAAGGACTGGCTTGGTTTGGACGTTAGAGCAAGTACAATACCAGACTATAGGTGGGCTGAATGAATGCTAAGGCAGAGGAAAGAGAACACTAGTAGAGAACAGACTTTTGGTCCGCATCGGATTTTGCCTTTAGTCTCGGCATATTTTGCCGTCCGGGAGTAAAGGAAGAATTAGTCTCGATTGGAGCTACCAACCGGGACTAAAGTCCCCTGCCCAACAGCTACAGCCGCAGGCTTTTGCAGTAGGGCACCTTTAGTCCCGGTCGGAGTCTAAAACAGAGACTAAAGGTCAATCTTTAGTCCTTGTTGGAGCTGGGCTCCGACCGAGACTAAAAATTGACATTTAGTTCGGGTTTGGAGCAAAAACCGAGACTAAAGCTACCTGGCTATATACCTTTCATCCTTCTTCCTCCCCCAGCCCGAGCCAGTTCGAGCTCTCTATTCTTGCTTCATCGCCTGCCTTTGTTCTTGCTCATCTTCGGCCATCACAAGACTTCTTTGACTCCTCCATCGATTCTTCAGTTCTAAATGTTACCAACTTCAACCTCTCTTATTTTATCAGTAGCATATTTCATTTCGTGGTCTAGATATATGTGGATTTTTATGGTGGATTTTTTGATTTGTATACCATTTAAGCTCAAAATCATTTGATAGTTTGCATATTTGGATGAAGGAAGCTTAAAGTAGTTCATCAAAACTACTATGCACCTTTCATTGCTAGTATGCATAACACATTCCATGGTTTAGAAAATAGAGAATATTAGGTTTTTCTTATTTCATTTGTTTAGAAAATGAGGAATTTATAGTAGTTTACAAAAATGAGTATAGAGAGTAGATGACAATTGCTTCCAGGTCCTCGACCTCTCATCGGGTTCCAAAGTGACTAAGGCCAGACCTCCCTCTCATTGTCTACGGCGAGTATGAGCAGAAGATTATGATGGAGTACCGAGTGAGGAAAGAGTGTCCCAACAAGGGTCATATCTTCTACAAGTGTTCAGATCGTAATGTGAGTTATTTTGTCGCATTTGATGGTTATGGTTAATTTGTACCTATTTTTCTTGATGATTTTGATTAAAGTTCTTATTTTTGTTCTAATTTCAGTGGGATGGCATTAGTTGTGAAGGCTATTACTAGGAAGAAGAGTATGTTGAACACGTGCAAAAATCTCTTGCATAGGCGGCTACGGCGGCTGATGAGGCAGTGAGCCAATGGAAGGAAAAGCCCATCAATGTTGAACAGACAAATGATCTATTTGTTTTAGTTGGGATTGGTCGTGAAATCATTATGCTGCTGAAGTGCATTTTAGGTTTAGTTTGTTTAGTGCTAGTTGGAACTGTCTACATTGTGGCAAGGCTTCCTTAAATTAATCAGCTGTGTGGTGTCATGCATGTTGTGTAATTAAGTAATTATGTTCAAGGTTTTCATATGGTATGTCATGTAATGCAGATGACACGGCATTGGATGTACAACGACGATCGCCGCTCCCAAGAGTTCATTGATGGCATGCATTATTTGTTAAGTGTGGCCGAGGAAAACAAGCAGGATGGTTTCATGCGCTGCCCATGTGCCCTATGTAAGAATTTGAAGGAATATGCTAGCTCAAGGAGTCTTCATTCACACTTGTTTAAGTCAGGTTTCATGCCAAACTATATTTGTTGAACCAAGCACGGAGAAAGCTGGGTTATAATGGAAGAAGGTAAAGAAGAACAATGGAACCATGATGACATTATTGCTGAATGTGGTGCCTTAAATGATACTACAATGGGGGAAGCTGAAGAAAGAGGTAGCGACAGAAGATGAGCTCACTGATGATCTTGGTCAGGCCATTCGTGATGCACAGAGAGAATGCAAAAGTGAAAAAAGGAGAAGATTAAGTTCGAGCGCATGCTAGAGGATCACAAGAAATTGCTATACCCAACTTGTGATGTGGGCCAGAAAAAGTTGGGTACCACACTGGAATTGCTGCAATAGAAGGCAAAAGAATGGTGTATCCGACAAGGGATTTAGAGAGTACCTAAAAATCCAAAGAAAGATGCTTCCAAAGGATAACGAATTGCCAGCCACTACATACTAAGCAAAATAGGTTGTCTGCCCTTTGGGATTAGAAATCCAGAAGATACATGCATGTCCTAATGATTGCGTCCTCTACCGTGGCGAGGAGTATGAGAAATTGGACGCATGCCCGGTATGTCATGTATCGTGGTATAAGATCAGACAAGATGACTCTAGCGATGTTGAGGGTGAACGTCCGAGGAAGAAAATCCCTACCAAGTTTATGTGGTATGCTCCTATAATACCACGCTTGAAACGTTTGTTCTGAAACAAAGACCATGCAAAGTTGTTGTGATGGCACAAAGAAGACCATAAGGTAGACAATATGCTGAGACACCCTACTGATGGGTCCCAATGGAGAGCAATCGACAGAGAATTCCCGAAGTTTGCAAATGATGAAAGAAACTTAAGATTAGCTTTAAGTACGGATGGTATGAATCCTTTCGGGGAGCAGAGTAGTAGTCATAGCACTTAGCCTATTACTCTATGTATCTACAACCTTCCTCCCTGCTATGCATGAAGCGGAAGTTCATTATAATGTTGGTGCTCATCGAAGGCCTGAGGCAACCTGGCAATGACATCGATGTCTACCTGAGGCCATTAGTTGATGAACTTCTACTTTTGTGGAACAGACCAAGTGTACGTGTGTGGGATGAGCACAAAAAGGAACACTTTGACTTGCGAGCATTGTTGTTCATAACAATCATTGATTGGCCTCCTCTAAGTATTCTTTTAGGACAGACAAATAGGGGATATAATGCATGCACACACTGTTTTGATGACATTGATAGTATATATTTGAAAAAGTGTCAAAAGTTCATGTACCTTGGACATCGTTAATTTCTTCCTACGTATCACCAACTAAGAAAGAAAGGCAAGCATTTTAAAGGTAAGACAGACCACTGTACGAAGCCTTGCAACTGAACTAGGGAGGATGTACTTGATATGGTCAAGGATGTCAATATAGTATTTGGAAAGAGACCTGGTAGTGAACCTGTTCCGAACGATGCTATCGGACACGCACCCATGTGGAACAAGAAGTCTATATTTTGGGAGCTACCCTATTGGCAAGTCCTAGAGGTCCGCAACACGATCGATGTGATGCACCTGACAAAGAATCTTTGTGTGAACCTGCTAGACTTCTTGGGTGTGTGTGGGAAGCCTAAGGACACAATTGAAGCACAATAGGACCTGTGGTGTTTGAAAGAACGAGACAACCTGCATCCAGAGAAGACAGATGATGGACGCTATTAGAAGACAGATGATGGACGCTATTACTTAAGACCTACTAGCTACACTCTTAGCAAAGAAGAGAAGGAAAGCATGTTTGAATGCATAAGCAGCATCAAGGTCCCATCTGGATTCTTCTCGAATATAAAGGGTATAATAAATGTGCCAAAGAAGAAATTCCTAAACTTAAAGTCCCATGACTGCCACGCGATTATGACGCAATTGCTTCGAGTTGCATTAAGAGGAATTCTACCTCCAAATGTACGTCTAGCCACCGTGAAGCTATGTGCATTCCTCAATGCAATTTCTACTAGAGCATTCGTCACAAGGACAAACGATGATCCCGCAAACAAGAACAAGCAATGATTAACTAATCAAAAGACTTGAAACCATACGAATCAGGAATACTTACTTAGCGGGAAAACCTGTTACGTCACAAGTATCCGTTGAGGTACAAGGCGGGGAGACACCATCAAGTCCGGCGCTTCCCTGAGCTTCCCCTCACATCTCTCCAGTCCTAACTCTGCTAAGCTACTAGGGCATAAGCCACTAGGGCCTAAGCCCTTTTGGAGTGGTGCTCTAGCTCAAGTGAGGAGTGCTCTTGCTCCTTGTGTGTGGTGTGTGTGAGAGGAGGGGATGCCCTCTATTTATAGGAGGAGGGGGAGAGAGAATGTCCAAGGAATATTCTCCTATTTACTACCTCAAACCGACCTTAGCACATTTATTGTACCGACGCAGCCTAGAACCGACTTGAGGCCAGTTGGGCCAGAGGCGAGGCACCAGTGGAGCTCATGTGCCAGGGGTGCGCCCGTGCCCTTCCTGGTCCACCTTGAGTCTAGCTTCGTGTGGTCATTTCCCCCTTGGGCCTAGGCCATGTCCCTGTAGTGTGTTGGCCTAAGTTGGATTCGTGAGTGGGCTTTTGGCCTTTCCTCTCCTCTTGGCTGGGCCTTGATTTGCCTAGTGAGTGGGCTCTCTTCTTGGGCTCATGATGGGCCTCAACTATGGTGGTGGTGGGCCCAGGTCTTCGGGTGAGTGGGCCCTTTTTCCTTCTTTGTTTTGTTTTGTTTTGTTTTGGGCCTAGAATGAAGGATTGGTGTTTCTCTTATATTTCAATTCACTTTTGGTCTATCTTGGTATGATTTCATGTTTGCCCCTACAAAACAAGTGACCGAAACTCAAGGAAATTGTTAGTATAAAGCCCTGTTCACTAAGTTTGATGTGGATTTTATACTCTTATTGGTGGTATAAAATATGAGTTAAGGACTGCCAACAATCCTTTTCATTCATACATCTTTATATTCTTTCTAGTCACATAAAATGATAAAGAGCTACTTAGTGTTATTCTAGTAGTAATGCTAGATAGTACCAACAAGCATTTCTGATACCATCACTAGGGATGACAACCTAGTACAAGTAATGCTAAGAGTTGTACATAATTAATAGGTGGCTATTAAAAAAGTGATAAGCTAATAAATACCAACAAACATTTCTATTGCCATTGCCGGGGATGGTAGCTAGTAATGGAAGTATTGATAAACTTATACTAATTGATGTGACTAAAATAATCATTGACCTATGCTCAAACAGGCTTACCCTTGTTTTGTCCACTTGTGTATCTTATGCAGGGTAATGTATGACCAGTTTTAACCTTACGACAAACTACGTTGAAGATCCCAAAGCTTTAATCAGAAGAACTAAAGCCAAACTTAAGAAAGTTTCATCCTCAAGTTCAGAAGACAACCATATAAGGTGGAGCTTAACACCAGAATTTGAAGCCATGGTTGATAAGACTCTTCATGAGTTCTCTGCTCCAACCACCGCCAATATCCGTACTGGACCAGAAACCAATGTAGGAGACAACGGATTTGAGCTCAAGCCGGCTCTCATCAACATGGTGCAAGCTAGCCAATTTTGTGGGAAGGCACATGAAGATGCGAGTGCACATCTCCAACACTTTCTAGAGATTTGCAGCACTTTCACCATCAAGAGAGTTTTCAAAGATGCCATTCTACTCCATCTCTTCCCATTCTCACTTTTGGGGAAGGCGAAGCAGTGGTTCTACGGCAACAAAGATAGAAACACTACATGGAATAACTACTCCACTGCCTTCCTAGCCAAGTTCTTTCCTATAGACAAGACCAATGCTCTACGTAGGAGAATTTCAAGTTTTCAGCAGCAACACGATGAATCTGTACTTGAGGCATGGGAATGCTTTCAAGACTATATAGCAGAATGCCCTCATCATGGGATGAAGAATTGGCTACTCATGCAGATGTTCTACCATGGGTTGACCACTAGTACCCGTGAGACTATGGATGCTGCTGTTGGAGGTGCATTCTTGTCACTTACACTTCTAGCTGCGACAACTCTTGTGGAGAAGATGACTTCCAACCAAAGTTGGAATAAAGAACATGTTCAACCTTAAAAGAGAGGTGGAGGTATGCATCAACTCAAAGAGGTAGACATGCTGTCTGCTAAGATGGACATGCTAATGAAGAAGCACGAAGACCGAGCTAATGAAAAGAGAGAAGTCATGCACATTCATGATTCTCGCATGACATGTGAAGAGTGTGGAAACACTGGGCATTCAGGGAACAACTTCCCTAAAATTCATAAGGATGTGAACTACATCAATAACAACTAGTATCATCCTCAACAAAATCAAGGATGGAACTAGCAACAGAGGCCGAACTACCAAGGAAACTATCAAGGTAACCCTCAAGGTAATAATTATAATAATTTTAATCAACCACCCTTGAGAGAGTTAATTTCTGGCCAATAAAAACTTATGGATCAGTTATCTAGAAAGGTAGCCACCAATTATAAGATTTTAGAGAATATAAATACTAGAATGGATAGATTTGCTTCTGCCATTAAGAACTCGCATAGCTTTAACAAAATGATAGAATCACAAATAGCTCAGCTGGCGGCTATTGTTCCTTCGTCCGACAAAGGTAAGATTCCGGGGCAGCCAGAAGATCTAGAAACTGCAAATCTTGTCGATATTCATAATGCAGCTTACTACTACATGGAGCCATCAATGGGAAGGTGGATAGATTATACCTTGCTAGAAAAGAAAAGGAATCTAGGGAGACCTATCATCCCCATCGCCATTGGACCTCACATCTTTCAACAAGTTGTTTGTGACTTCAGAGCAAGTGTCAACATCATGCCAAAGGTAATCTATGAGAAGATTTTAGGAGATCCTTTGTGTTGGTATAATTAAATGCACACTAGTAAATATGATTATCCGCAAGCGCACAGATATACTACCGTTGTAGCACTTCATCAAGATTATCCCAGTTTTAATATCGAACCCAAAGGAATAGTAGGTGATGATAACCAAGTCTACAAACTTAACCCAATTCACAATCAAGCCAGAAAATATAAAGAACAAGAGAATACTAAGAACTTTCTAATTCCAATCTCGATAAGCTATGCATTATATCGTTCTATCGTGGGCGATAACCAAAATAGGAGCAGAAATCAGAGTTCTCTCCTACCTAGTATCTATAAGCCTGCCAAACCTATTACGGGAGGTGGGACTACATAGGATTCAACGAAGCTATAAAGTCACCTTCGCGAGCTACCACCGTCCAAAAAATTAGGGGACATTCACAAGTAACCCTAGTCTAAGCACCATGCTTACACTATGAATACTACTTCAATCAAGGAGCTACTAAGATCAAAGCACTCAAAAGAGTTTCAAACTTGAAGAACAATATGAGCAAATTGCTTACTTGAATCAGAAGTCGATTACCAAAGAATCTCAGAAGCAAGTCCTGTGTGAAGGAACTCGATCCCGAAGAATACAGCAGCAGAGAAGCACCGACAGGCCGGAACTACTCCAATACTCCACTCTTCAACTCTCTCTTTATCTCTAAACAAGACTAATTATAAGAAGAACTAATCTCTCTTGATTGCTAGCCTAGATCTCTACAGGATATAAAATTAGGGTTTTTGGCTCTTCAGCTCTTGATCAGGCAATGCTTCAGGGAGGGGGTCCAGGCTTCGTATATAGTCCGGTTGGGTGCACAAGAGCCATTGGATTAAACCGACTTAACGTAGGGCCAAGATGCATCCTTAGAAGCGGTAGAAGGAGATTGCAGAAGATGATAGGTGGGGCCCACAGCAGTAGACCGGGCGACACCAAGAGGTGGGGTTGGTTAGCACCCCCAGAAGGTTCTGGTGCTTCCCTTCGCGTCAGTGTCTTCTGGTGTCTTCCTGATTCTTCTAGCGTAGTTTTCATCGCGGGAAAGTTTTGTCTTTTTATGCAATTAAATCCTCCTTTGTATGCTTTCTGAAATAACCCCTGAAAAAATAGCAATTCACCAAAACTCATGGAAATTGTTAGTAATAACCTTCTATTCTATGATATTTATGCATTTCACAAGGATGGTTGACAGTTCATGATATACATTAACTACCGTTAACAAACTCCCCCATACTTAGGCTTTTACTCGTCCTTGAGAAAAGGTTAGATTATCAAGATAGATCAGATAGGATAGATTACTTAAGACATAACTTTAGAACAAAACATCAACACAAGACTGTTTCTAGTCATACATGCACTGTGGATTCAAAGTATCTACCATGAAAGTTTGGGCGGTTGAAGAACAGAATAGCTTAAAACAGATCACTCTCTTCCATCAGTCAAGTCAATTGGAGAATTGGTTTAGAATTTTGAAAACAAAACATAGCTTACCTTCTCCCTTTGCAGTACTCTCAAATCACTCATATATGTAGTATTTTTGGATCCTCACCAAGGCATAGATGATTACCTTCTTTATCCTACTTCTAAAAGCTTATGTGGATCTCAGGTAGGTATGAAAATGTAAGAACATACTTGCATTGTATATATTGTAAAGTCAAAACAAGGATCCAAGGAGAAAAATGTCATACCTTTAGATCAAGATGTGTAAGTGTGTGGAATATATATATATATAGTGGCTATCCTAATTCTACTATGCTCTTCGAAAACATGTCTCTTTTGTTTGGAACTTGAAAACTTTTGCTAGAAAGTATGGACTATCTTCTTGTTTCTTTCTCTTTTTTTTAACTTTATTTGGATACTTGTCCATTTTTTCAATACTTTTACTTTTGCATAGCCACATACCTCCTTTCTACAATTGGAAAATTTCAAGAGACGACATTTACAAAAGAATTAGGGCATTTATTCCTAACAAATATTTTTATGTTATCTCCCAGTGTAGGAGTGAAACATTTTTAAGTGGATGGAAAAGCATGTTTTCGTGTACTCCTAGTGTAGGAGCAGCAGGTAATGTGGGTGTATGTGATCTTGATCTTGGGAGCATGATAAATTTCTGAACAAGAGTCAACAAGGTTTGACCAAACTCAACACAAATACAAGTAGTAAATATAGAAGGTTTATCTATCCTGTATATGGATCTAGTAGGACATTGCTTTTACTACAAAGGAGAAGTGTAGCTATTCTTTTTTAACTTTTGAAAGGAAATCTTCTCCGAAGACAAGACATTAAGAATTAAGTTCTCATTATTCTACTATCTCATATTCCTCAACAACTTAAGTAATCATGGGGTCCCTAATAGTAAGTTCCCAACAACAACATGACTTCCACGAAAAGTATTGTGTGAGTTTATTCTTAAGTCATGAATTAAATAATCTTTCCTATCTAATTAAGGGTGTTTTAACATGTGATTTTCAATTCGGATTAAAACAAAAGGTGAAACATATTTCATTATAGAGTATTGGGCTCAAACTTGACCGTGGACGAAATGGGACAGGAGAGGAGGAAGTAGTGGGCCGGCTGGCCTAGTAGGGTGAGGCCAGGCGGCACCCCATGGTGGCCTCTCGAGGCCCACTTTGCCATGTGTGGTCCTCAGTTGATTGTTGTCCGAATTGCGTGATTTTCGCGATTGAATTCTTTTTCATGGCCGCGGTGTGTCACCCCCACACTTGTTTTTCGGTGTACTTTCTGCATAACATGTGGAGAGAAACACATACTAAAAAGAGAGAGAGAGAGAGAGCAGGTAATCATGATAATTGAATAAGGCACTTTTATTTATTCAAACCAAACAAAACAATGCTCTAACAAATTGAGCTATCACTAACCAGACACTTAGGGCACGAACAAACCTAACTTTTAACGAACCTAATAATTTATACCTAACACTCATGTGCCTTATTACTATGATAACTTGAGGATAACTAATCCTTCCTCTTAGAAGGGCGATTCTTTAATTTCTCAACCTCTTTCCTAAGTCTACAGATTTCTCTAGTATTAGTCTCTATCTGCGCTGTCATGTTTTTCATTATCGTATGCTGGAGATACAAAGACTTGAAATCTTTCTTCCAGTATAGCAATGGTGGTCTTCGGACGCCTTGCTTCTCTTTTGAACAGTGGTGGAGGTGTAGATCTCTTAGGAGCTTCTTGAGGAGGGAGGAAATAGACTTGTCCTGGAGGTGCACGAATGTCATCAAGGGAGACACAAGAGATAGTAGCATACTTCACATAGGTGACATCTCTGAACTTGTTGGTCTTCACATTGTCGACCCTCTCATTGTCCTTGGGAGGTAGCACCTTGGTGCCTTGCGGAACAATGACCTTCTTGTCCTTCGAAGCATCTTTTAGGAACAGCTTTGTCGGAGGTGATGGTAGTGTAGGTCGACAAACTTGAGCATAGTAAGCTTGCTCATAGCTCTGGGTTGGTGGCACTGTTGCTAATGCCTTCGGCGGGACAATGGCGAGAGGTTTTAGCATCTGGGATAGGGGTGATGGCCATATAGCTTCTTCCTTAATAGGAACAAGGGCCAGAGCTTCTTTCTTGACAGGGACAATGGCCAGAGCTTCCTCCTTTAGGATCTTGTTGAGGTCGGTCCCAAAGACGATCATCTCTTTTTTGGCCATTGGAGCTTGGATGAGGAGAGGAGAGGACTTTCTCTATGGAAAGGAGAGGAGGCTTTGATGATATGAGGTTAGAGGGGGTCTAGGCTCATTTATATAGGGGGCATCAACTTGCAGCAGGGGTCAAGATTCATCTTGTCTTGGTTCCATACGAAAGAATTTTTGAATCGCATCAAAAACTGCGGGATTAGAACGAGGAAGGTCATAGAAGGTCAGAAAGACTTGAGCTAAGGGGAGAGGTGGAATTGGGGGGCCAGGCGGCATCAAGGGCCTAGGCCAACCGGCCCCACAAGTTATCCCCTTAGGCTGGCTTTCGTCGTGGTGCCTTCTACTTCCATTTACTACCCGATAAACATATTTTCGCTAATTTTTTGTAACAGAGAGTACAACTATCATAATTAAGGTAAATTAATGAAATCGAATTCATCAACTACCTCATTAGGTCTAGTAGGTTCTAGAAAAATCTTGAGATGGTGGCCATTTACCTTGAATAACGTACCTTCGTGTGATTGTAGAGTTACCGCTCCATGTGATGACGCATTCACCACTGTAAATGGTCCTTCCCATTTGCTTCGAAGTTTTCCATGCCTGAATAATTTGATCCTAGAATTAAAAAGTAATACCTTATCTCCGGGTGCAAACTCCTTCTTGATGCTCTTGTCATGCCATCTCTTGGTTCTTTCTTTGTAGATTTTTGAATTGTGATATGCCTTTTCTCTCCATTTTTCCAATTCCGATATTTGCATCTTCCTCTTTTTTCCTGCGGCTTCAAAATCCATGTTCCATCGCTTGATAGTCCAGTGACCCTTGTGCTCTAGTTCTACAGGCAGATGGCAAGTCTTACCATACACCAATTGGTATGGTGACATACCCAATGGTGTTTTGTAGGCAGTACGGTAAGCCCAAAGTGCTTCATGTAATCGATCTCTCCACACCATTCCCATTTCATCTACTGTCTTCTGTAGAATGTTCTTGATCTGTTTATTTGATGTTTTTGCCTGACCACTTGTCTGAGGATGATATGGAGTGGCAACATTGTGATGAATCCCATGACTCTTCAGATATAGGTGAAACCTCTTGTCAATGAAATGTGTTCTTCCATCACTAATCACCATTCTTGGAACTCTAAATCTTAGAAATATTATTTCTTCAAACATCTTCCTAGAATGCCTTAAGTCAGTTTTCTTGCATGACATGGCTTTTACCCACTTGGATATGTAGTCAACTGCCACTAAGATGTACTCACAATTATTTGACTTTGGAAATGGTCCCATGTAATCGATTCCCCAGACATCAAAGAGCTCAATCTGAAGGCTGTTGGTGAGTGGCATGACATCTCTTGAATTGATATTCCCGTGCCTCTGACATGCTCCACACCTCCAGATGAAATCTCTAGTGTCTTCATACATGGTTGGCCAAAAGAATTCACTCTTCCAAATCTTCGTATGAGTACGGAATACCCTATAATGTCCTCCATATGGTGATCAGTAGCACTTCTAAATAATTTAAATGCCTTCCTCTGCCGGCACACATCTTCTGAGCAGTCCATCAGCACAGACTCTGAAGAGGTACGATAGATCCCATATGTGGAGACGACTTTCATAAATGAGCTTTCTTTTGTTCTCCCTTGGTGGTACATGACCTGCAACCATAAAATTGACAATATTCGCGTATCACGGGTCTAATTTGGTTACCTTGAAGAGCACGTCGTCCCTCAGTGAATCATTAATAGGCAATTCATGCGAATTCTCAAATTGCATTCTAGACAAGTGATCGACAACATGATTTTCTACTCCCTTTTTATCTTTTATTTCTAAATCAAATTCTTGGAGTAATAAAATCCATCTTATCAAATGAGGTTTAGCATCTTTCTTAGTGAGCAAATATTTTAGAGCAGCATGATCATTATAAATAATTACTTTTGCTCCCACTAAGTAAGACCTAAATATATCAATAGTAAAAACAACGGTAAGGAGTTCTTTTTTAGTTGTTGCATAATTAAGTTATGCTCCTATCAGAGTTTTGCTAACATAAGCAATTGCATGATGCTTCCTATCTTTTGTTTGTCCCAAAACTACCCCCACAGCATAATCAGTAGTATCACACATAATTTTAAAAGGTAATGACCAATCAGAGGTTAAATGATTGGTGCAGAGATGAGTGCTTTCTTAAGAATGTTAAAAGATTTTAAGCATGCATCATCAAATTTAAAAGGAGCATCCTTAGCTAACAAGTTAGTCAGTGGTCTAGCAATATGTGAAAAATCTTTTATGAATCGGCGATAAAAACCACAATGACCAAGAAAACTTCGAATTCCTTTTATATTCATAGGTGGAGATAGTTGTTCAATTACTTCAATTTTAGCTCTATCTACCTCTATACCTCTTTCAGACACTAAGTATCTAGCACTATTCCTTCTCTAACCATAAAATGACATTTTTCCCAATAAAGGACTAAGTGCTTTTCTTCACATCTTTGCAAAACCTTATCTAAGTTTTCAAGACATGTATCAAAAGTTTTTCCATAAACAGAAAATTCATCAATGAAAACTTCCATAATCTCTTCAATCATTTCAGAAAATATAGACAACATGCATCTTTGAAAAGAAGCTGGAGCATTACATAATCCAAAAGACATTCTATGATAAGCATAAGTTCTGTATGAACATGTAAAAGTGATTTTGCTTTGACCATCAGGGTGGATTGGAATTTAGTGATATATAGAACAACCATCAAGAAAACAAAAGAAAGAATGATTCGCTTAACGCTCTAGCATTTCATCAATGAAGGGTAGCGGAAAATGATCTTTCTTTGTTGCTTTTTAAGTTTTATGTAATCTATACACATTCTCTATCCAGTGACGGTTCTTTGGGGTATTAATTCATTCTTTTTATTTTTAATAATAGTCATTCCACCCTTTTTAGATATAACTTGAACATGGCTTACCCACTCACTATACGGGATAGGATAAATAATCCCGACATGCAACGGTTTCAAAACATCTTTCTTAACAACCTCTCTCATCGCATTGTTAAGCCTATGCTGGGGCTCTCTAGATGGTGTAATATCTGGATCAGTTGGGATGCGATGGGTGCAAAGAATAAGACTAATTCCCTTAAGGTCTTGGAGTGAATAGCTCTCAAGTCCTACAACAGTACATTCTATGCGTTTGCAGAATACTCTACTTGAGTATAAGAAATAGCAACACCTGCGCGCCCGTCGTGGCTCCTAGCTCGGCCACGTGGCCCCGTGCTCACCCATGCCAGTATTTTGTTCGCTTGTGTGAACTGGGTTGGTTATTCCATCCGCTCGATTCGGAGGAATAAAGTGAACCTGTTCTAAGTAAAATATTCCCTTTGCAGGATGAACCCAACCACTGGTCGTCAAACCAAACACTGTCAAAAATAAATCCAATCCAACCTCAACCAGTCAACCCGGTCTAACTCCTGAACCAAACACAAGTTAAATAAGTGCTAATTCTTTTTTTATTCATCTTAGTAAATATTATGATATATACGTATGGCTCTAAACAAATTTAAACAAAAAATAAATCCTGAATTTTTTAGGTCTCCTCCCGTACTAGTCCAACCAAACGGATAGACCAGTGGCTCAGTGGCTAGGTGCCAAGGGTGGGAAGCAGCCCCGCACCGCACCTTGGCCTCCAAGTTGCTTTCCGTCCTTGTACCGTCGGCGTCGACCGACCCAACGACTTGGCGACCGTCTCTCTCTTTGCAGCCGATTTTTGGTCAGCCTAGACCCAACAAAAAAAAAAGTGTTTGACCCGGCAGGCACCTAGCAGCCCAGCGCGGCAGGGCACATACAACTATGCAAGCCGCACATACCAACGGGAAGTCTTGGTCTTTGGCCTTTGCGCTGACTCAGAATTTGTCTCCCTATCACTCGCCCCCTCTACTAATCTACCAGTCCACCCGCCCAGTAGGACTAGACCCAAAGGGTCAATGCAAACCCCCGATTCTACAACTATAACTGCAACTCTACAATTAACGAATAAGGATCTGATCTCTCAAACTTTAGAGTTCATCAATTCCCACTTTGTTGCTTGTGTTTGAGAAATACATCATTTTTTGTTGATTTTTAGAGTTTCCTCATCCCCAATTGATCAATGAGGATGCAATTATCTTTCAATGTTGTTCAGTTATATAATATGTGCGAGCTTTCAACTATCATAATACAAACTTGATACTACTTTGCAAGCTTTTCTTAATCCTCACTGGTCTGGTTGATAATGTCCGAGCTTATACAAAATATATATTATCCATAGTATTACACTGCATCGGTTATTAATGTTATTCATAGTATTGTGCTCCCTCCAGTCCAGTTACGTTTTTTTTAGATAAAATCCAGTCCAGTTACGTAGGTTAAGGATCAAACTTTATATATAATCTTTGACTAATAATTTGGTTAATAACTTTTAATTGTTTTAATACTAACTTGATACAATTAGATTTATAATCAATTATATTATCCAGTAGTAATCAGAATTTTATAATCATAAATAATATGATATTAAATAAATGACTATTGGGGAGGAGCCCTCCAAAAACGTCACCACCAAAGTGGCAAAAGTACCATTTTTGGTGTTGCTCTTCTGCGTCGAGAAACTATCAAGTCATTTCAGTGGTTGTTCTCATCGTTCAAGTAGTGCATGGGCGGATGCAGGAAACTAAGATGCATACTGTTCACACTGTTTGTTCGGAGTAACCACTTTTCAATACAGTCCAGTACTAGCCATCGTTGTTGTTTACTACTATGCACATACTTTTCACGCACTGTATCTTTGACAGCTACCACTATTTGACCATCAAGTTTGACCACAACACATGCCTGCCATGGCTTGTTCATTTGATCACAACACATGGCTGCCATGGCACTGAGGACATCAACAAAAATGGTTTCTTATTTTTGACAGTGGAAGGAAGATAACCCCCAATTCTTTTGGGTTTTGAATGTGATCGTGAAGGTATCATTTAGAACCTCTTTTGGGGCCAGCGTGCAGGGAGAGTTGGGGATTTGGACGCAACTACCCAAAGCATTTGTAGCAACGCCACCTTTTCTTTAGGGGTGGCTTAAATTTAAAATTGGCGCTACAAATGGTTCTAAAAACGAGCTAGCCCACAAATGCATTTGTAGGGGCTGCTAGTATTTTTAGATTCTCCTAGAAATGGCTCTAGTCCCTACAAATGGATTTGCAGGGATGGCGGGGTCTAAAGCTGCTTACAAATGGGTGCCGAATAGTAAAAGTTACATATTAAAATTCATTTTTTTTTCAAATATCCACAGATGGAGAAACGATCAAAACAAAATTGTAGACTCAAAAAGGTATACAACTTTATAGTTGACAACTTTTTCATTTGAAATAATCTATTCACAGAAAACTACGTTTGAATTTGTCACATTTAAAATTTGAATTTTTCAAACGACCTTGGATTGAGAAACAACCAAAATAAAAGTTATAGATCTCGAGAAGTTAAACAACTTTATAGTTGACAACATATTCATTTGAAATCATCTAACAAAGGATAATTACGTCTGAATTTCATATATTTAAATTTTGAATTTTTCAAACGACCTGGGATGGAGAAACAACAAAAATGAAAGTTATAGATCTTAAAAAGTTAAACAACTTTGTAGTTGACAACCTTCTCATTTCAAATCATCTAGCTAAGTATAATTATGTCTAAATTTGCTCCACTTAAATAAAATTCAAATTTTTCAAATGACCAAAATCAAAATTATAGATCCTAAAAAGTTATACAACTTTGTAGTTGATGACATTTTCATTTGAAGTTGTTTAAAGTCCCAAACACTCATTTTAAATTCGATTGAGTATAATATGAGGAGAAATAATATCTGAAATACACACAGATGAGTGTGGGGTAGAGTGGTTAGAGAAGTAATGCGTGAGGTGAGAGGTCATGGGTTTGACCCTTGGTGTCCATGATGCACGCATTTTTCACGTGAAAAAACACGTGTGGGTGCTCGTGGGATTTAATTTTTTTTTTTGCTATTTTTTGACACATATTTGTGATTTCTGAAATATGGATTTATAGAAACCAATTTGTAGGGGCGGCTAGCCAACCGCCCCAATAGACCATCTCCAGCCGCCCCTAAAACTCAAACCGGCACAGTGGGAGATGCAATTATGTTTGACACCACATACAAGACACTGAGAATGATTGTCAGCTCCCCATTTGATAGAGCTCCTCTGTGGCTCCTGCTCTGGCTCTGCCTCCTTAGAAGCAACTCTACTAGTGGGAGGAGCCATTTTTCAGTGGAAAAAGGAGTGAAACTGTTTTGAAGGTGCTAGAAACTGTTGTTCTTTTAAAACGGTTCCGGCTCTTCCAGACAAGTCTTTGGGGAGGAGTCCTCCTAAACACACACCGTCACCACCAAAGTGGCAAAGTACCATTTTTGGTGTTGTCCTTCTGCATCGAGAAACTATAAGTCATTTGAGTGATCATTCTCATTGTTCAAGTGGTGCATGTGTGGATGCAGGAAACTAAGATGCATACTGTTCACACACTTGTTTGTTCGCAATAACCACTTTTCAATACAGTCCAGTACTGGCTATCATTGTTGTTTACTAGTATGCACGCATAGTGTTCACGCATAGTATCTTTGACAGCTGAGACTATTTGCCCCTGAAGTTTGAACACAACACATGCCTGCCATGGCACTTAGTTCACCGCAATTCTTTACGATTCACACGCATTGTTGTTCAAATAGCTTGAAGTGTGAAACAATAGCATGCGAGTAGAAGATTGTTAAAACAAGATTGCAAGAATCTCATATACAGGGTCGCTCCTCACAGGGCGACTCGGGCGGAACTTAAGCGCTGCTGCTGCCACGCTCCTCGCTTCCGCCGCTCGTCCTCGCCGCCACCCGAGCGCACCGCCGGATGCCGCGCGGCCGCAAGGAAGGTGGCAGCGGGGCCTGCTCTACTTGCTCCTTTCCTTTCCCCTCCCCATCTCCCTCTCCGGCTGTAACACCCAAATTTTAGGAGTAATAAATTTTAAATAATTTAGAGAAAGGGAATTAAAATTTTAAAAAGAATTTTTGGTGTTGCATTCATGCTGTTGCATTTATTTTATTATGTGGTGTGGATTTATTTTATTTTATTTTGGATTAGAAAATTTTATTTGAGATATTTTTGAAAACAAGTAAACAAAGAAAAGAAAGAAAAATAAAAAAAAAGAAGAAACAACTTACCTTCCGCCTGGTGGCCGACGGCTCGTTCAGGGCGGCCTGCTTTCCTCCGCGCCTGCGGCCGCGTGGGCCGGACCGCACCGCAGCGGCCCAGTCCGGCCGAGCCCAACAGCGGCCTCTCTCCCTCTTTCCTTTCGCTGACGGGTGGGGGCCACCTGTCGGTCATCTTCTTCCTCGTGACCGAACCGGACACTACGAAGCCGCCGTTCCTTGCCGTGTTAGCTAGGGACTCCTACCCGAATTCGGTGTTTTGGGGTTATAAATAGGAAGCCGTGACCCTCCTCTTTCTGTTTTCCCCCTAAGTTGCGAGTTCTATCACGTGAAATAGGGTTTTTAGGGTTCAAGTTGGTGGAGGCGGGCGGACGGTCGGCTAGGGGGTTCTAGGGTGGATTCAAGGCCGATTTCTTCGCTTGGGTGAGTTTGTCGTCTTCTCCTCTTACTCCCCATGCTTTCCATTGGAGCTTTTGTGCTTTATACCGTAGAATCGGAGCTCACAGAGGCCGGTGATGGCGCCGCCGCCCTCTTGTGGCCGCGCGTTGCGTATGGCTTACCGTGGTTAGTTCTATTGAGTAGATTGAGTTCGCGCGAAGCTTCTCTTTTCGTTGGATCAAACGCGGGCTCGAATGGTGGTCTCGGTGGGGAGGTTCACCATCTCCGGCCATGGAGGGGCCGCCAGACATGGGGAAGCCGTCGGCCGGACCTGAGGAAGGAGGCCGGATGTGCACTGTGAGGTTGAAGATGCATGTGAGCCGTCCGTTTTTGAATCAGCGGCTCGGATTAGAAGATACCCCTTCGCGGGGTAATCTTTCTAAAGAGACCCTGAACTTTTTAGTAATCAAACCGCCATCCAAAGCGTAAAGCTGGAAATACATTTTCGCGTTTTGAAAGCGTATTTTCTCCCGGTTTAATCAAAAATACGTTTTCAAGAAATTACAGTTTTGCCACTAGAATTGTTTTGGTCATAAAAACTTCGTTTTAACTCCGATTTGATCCGTTCAAGTTGCGTTAGGTTCGTATTTGCGAGCTCTACATGTTAGTGTAGTTGTACAGTTGGTTTTGATAATTTATTTTTCGAGTTTATAATTGAGTATTTATTTATCTATAGGAAGTCTTAGAAAATTCATAATTTTCACGTTTTAACTCCGAATTTGGTGATCTTTGCGTCTGTGTGATCGTAGAAACGTGTAGAAGAGTTTTATAAACTTTTATTACTGTTTTGTTATTGTTGGTGTACTGTTCTAATTGTATCTCTTTGTTTGCTTCGTGTATGTTTGATTGGATGCATGTGTGTTGTTGATTGATGATCGAGTATAGACGGTGAGCAATTTCTTGACGATCAGGAGTATTATTTTGAGCCAGACCAGCAGTATCATCAGGAAAGCTTTGATCAAGGCAAGTATAACATGGGACCATCCTTGTTACCTATTCACTGAAATTATTATACATATGCATGTGTCTTCCTTGACAACCATAGAGATTATAACTTAGCTATTGATATCTTGTTTCCTTGTCACCTATGGGTTATGCATTTGGGTAGCTACTGCTAGCGCTTAATTATGAACAATGATCTTGTAATTTGACTAATGGATTATGCAATCAACCAATTAAGATGATGTTATTTCTGTTGAAACGGGGCTAGAGCATGTGGGTTATTTTGATGCTCTAGTTACTCTCCGTAAGGACTTACCTGTAAGTGATAATCGGGACATACAGTACAGCTGTGAGGGCTATATGGCTCTGGCTCTAGTTGTTCAAGAGACCTTTTCTAGCTTGTTAGAGGTTACCTTAAATGGCGTAAGAATGGCTTGCCACGTTGGGTATAGTGCGAGCCCCTGGCCTAGTGTGTATAGGCTGCGGTTGTTGTGCCACAGGGAAGGGGGGTTCTACATCTGCCTGCCGAGTGAATCTAATGGCCCTAACTTGTTAGACGAACTTTTGAATGGCTTTATATGGTCTCTGATGTTTTGGGCCTTGCAAACCCATGCATTTGGAAATCATGACTCACAGTGAAAGTGTACACCTCTGCGCAGAGTTAAAAACTGGTATACTAGCCGTGCTCACGGATACGAGCGGCCTTGGAGATTCTTACAGAATAGTTGATCACCATTGTTATATCATGCTTAATTATTGTTGATTATTATTATGCTCAAGTTAATGCTATTCATTATCCTTATTACAATTGATCATTGATTCATTAATGGGATTTGGATTACCTTGATGCTACTCAATTGCTAATTATATGATGATTAAAAGCTAAACGCAGTTAAACAGTGTCTAGCCTTTTTGAGCCTCATGAACCCTGTGTTATACTTGTTGAGTTCGACATGGACTCACTCTTGCTATTTCCCCAACACTCCAATGTGTAATAAGATGCTACTCGGAAAAAGGACAAAGGTATAGTGGAGTTTCCAGAAGACTAGTAGAAGTGCTAGGCATATGTTACCCCCAGTCAGCCGTCCCTGAGAAGAATGGAGCCGAAGTTTAGTCACCGTTCCGCGATACTCTGATGTAAGTGTTAATATAGCTATGTATACGTTATATAATAACATTGTTTCTGATATTTTTTTCATTCTGGCATATGTGTGGACTTTCTGGGCACACATATGATTAGCCTGGTTTTGTTCTTTAGAAAACCGGGTGTGACACCGGCAGCCGGTGGTGCGCTTGGTGGGCAGCCGGCGGGGCGGATTCGGGTCCCCTGCGCCTGGATCTATTGTCCCCGCCGTCGGATCTGCGCGGTGCAGCAGTGGCATGGTCCCTCCTGCCCTAACACCGCCTCTCTCTCCACCACAGGCCACCTCATGCCTCCCCCTCACTCCACCTCTCGCTCTCCATCTCCAGCGTCGTGGGCCAGCCGGCCGCCCGGATCTGGGCCTCCCACGGCCGGATCTGTGTCTTCAGGCTGCAGGTGGTGGCCAGGGCGGCATGGCGGCCGGGGCAGCGGTTGCGTGTGCCTCGCGTCCAGAGCTTGGGCTGTGGCCATGGCCAGGTGCCGGGGCGGAGGCTGTGGCGGCCAGCTGGGGCTACCAACGGCTGGATCTGGCTGGTCCGGGGCTGGCGGTGCGGATGGCTGAGTCGGGCGGCTAGCTGTCCAGCGGATCTGGCTAGGCCCGGGCCTATGACAGTCTGCCCCTATGTCAGTTGTGCACGTCGTCATCGTCGTGGGTTCCTCGGGCCCGGATCCACCGTCCTCTGTGGCGGCAGCTGCGATGCACCGTGACCCGATGCGCTGGGCCCGAACCTGCCGTCCTCGGCCGAAGACTGGGTACAGGGCTTTCTACAGCCCTCCACTGCAGGGCTTCGGAAGGACGCAACAGGCGGGAGTATGAGGCTAGGGCGAAAGCCTGGACAGTGACGTCTGTGGACACCGCTTCCTCCATGGAGGTGTCCTCTTCGTTCCTCTTCTCCTGCCCTGCTAGCGCAGACATTGCCGGTGCGCACCTCTCTCCATCATGGGCGAGTCCGAGAATGGCTCCGCGTGGTGTGGCGGCGGCCAACACCCCCTCCTTCGTTCAAGCGTGAACGCTTGCCGGTGCATGCCTCCCACCATCGCCGGCGAGTCTGGGAATGGCTCCGCGTGGTGTGGCGGCGGCCGGAACCCCCCTCCCTCATTCAAGCAAGGATGCTAGCCGGTGCGTGCCTCCCACTGTCACGGGCGAGTCCCAGAACGGCTCTGCACGGCGTGGTGGCGGTTGGCACCCCCCTCCGTCCAGGTATTGATGATTGCCGGTGCGCGCCTCCCACCATCGCGGGCTAGTCCGGGAATGGCTCCACGAGGTGTGGCGGCGACCAGCACCCACCCCCCATCCAGGCGTGGACGCTTGCCGTTGCATGCCTCCCACCGTCGCGGACGAGTCCGATAACGGCTCCGCGCGGTGTGGCGGCGACCGTCCCCCCTCCCCTCCTCCGTTGCGTTGTAGCTACCCTCTGGCATAAAGCTCGGGCGAAAGCCTTGCCAAGCTCCTGCTTGGCCGACGATGATCACGTTCTGGCGTCATTCACCTTCCTGGAGGCATCGTCGAAGTGCTTTTTTGCATTGGTGTGGTAGTCTCAGCATTTCGCTACAGTATTTGTAGTCTTGCCACTTATCGCCCTGGCGCTGGGGCGTCTTGTCGTTGTCATTTTTTTCCTCCTCAACGTTTGTAAAACACATAACGAGCCGATTTGGGGCTATATCAATATGTATTCATGTGGGGAGTAATCCCCCTCGTGACTTTGAAAAAAAAACAAGATTGCATGATAAATGAAAAATTAAGGGAGTAACTGTTCTTCAGGTGCCTGAAATTCTCATTCTCTTCAGGTGATGAACGGAAGCCGTTCGATGACAATCCAACATACCAGATTAGTTCGCACAACCTCCATCTCTTCTTCCTAGAGACCCACGTTCTCCCGCCCGCCTGCATGGTGCATGCCTCCCTGTCACTGGCCAGTTTGTAAGCCCGCAACATGAAGCCACCCCCCCCCCCCCCCCCCCCCCCCCCCCTAACTCTGGCCACGATTGAGCGTCGCCTGAAATTTCAGGCATCTGAGCTATAGGATATGTGAAAAATTAATTAATAAAAAACTCCTGGGAGATGGACGTTAGGATAAAACACATTCATCTTTACTGCACCTGATCCTCATCTGGACTAATATATAGAAACAAATAACAAATTAAGCGCGAGGTCGGGGTAAAACAAAGTCACCTTTACCATGCCCAGTCCACACCAGGGAAAACAGTGTGTTGGCACTGTTCATTTAAAAATTGAACGCCGAAACAAAATCTTTTGTCGAAATAAAACAATTTGCGTTTTTACCCTACCCGGTGCTTGCCTATTTTCTGTCGGTGATGCTGCTTATAGGTCATCCGTCCGCCCAAATGGACCCTGTATAAGTCGCCCGCTCGCTTTGCGCCTTTCCCGTGCCGCCCTCGCCCGCGTCGCCTGCTCAATCAGCATAGCTACGCGCCACTGCTCCAGGACGGACCCCGCCCTCGACCGCGCTGTCCCCACTCGCGCCGTGTGCCTCCACCCAGACTCGCGCCTCCCGTCGCGGCCGCTCTCCATTCGCCTACCCTTGCCCCTGCCGAGGTCCGTGCTGCCGATGAGCTCCACACCGCTGACCTACGCGTCACACCGCGGCATGGAGCTTCACATCGACGAGCCTCCATTCGTCCAAGTAACGAGCAGATGCTACGCTAAAAGCGCATGTTGCGATAGTATATTTCAAGTGTTGTAAATGTTTCAGAGGTATGTTATAAGTGTTGTATATCGATGTTGCAAAAGTAGTTCAGGATGTTGCACATGTTGTAATGGCTATACACTTATGTTTCAAGTGTATATTCCAAATGTTTCATCTATTCTATACGAATATTGTAAATGTTTTATCTGGATGCTGCAAAAGTAGATCTGGATGTTGCATATACATATGGATGTTGCAAGCATATGTTTCAAGTATTTTCAAGTGTTTCATACATATGTTTGCGAGTATATCATCAGGATGTTGCATATGTTTGCAATGGTTTTCAAATGTTTTTGAGGCGTTTTCACAAGTGTTTCAAGCGCGTGTTTCAAGTGTTTCATTTGTTTGCTTTTGTATATATGTTGCAACTGTTGTATCTGAATGTTTGAAAAATAGATCGGATGTTGCACATGGGATGCGTGTAGGAAGCGGACGGCGGTGCGGACAATGTTCAGGGCAGCGTAGGGGGCGTCTAGGGCGGCCGCGCCACTGCCGGTGTGCACCATCGTGAGCCCGACATGCTATATGCTCGTTTTGTCCCTCTACACAGCAGCATCTGGATGCTAGTGCCCCAGACGGACCGGGTGTCAGCAAGTCCGATTTTCTTTTAATGCTGTGGTTTCACGTCAGCATGCATGGTACAGGAAGTAAAAAAGTTACTTTTGTTACTATCCGCCGACTGTTTCGAGGCTCACTGGAATAAAAATATTGGGGTGGTGCCCACGAGACGGCGCACTAAATAGAGCCCGGTTGCTAAATAGTAGATTCCTATATAATACTCACTATCTGGTGATGCTTAAACCCAACAGTGAGACTTAGGACATCACTCCCAGTTCAAGCTTTAACCTGACAGTGATACTCATGGATACCACTGTCGTGTAATGCTTTGACCTGGCAGTGAGAGCATATTATCACTGCTGAGTTGTCAAACCGACGGTGATATGCCACCCCTATCACTACTGATTATCCTTTGCCAACAACAATTCCGGCAGTGATGGGGTTCTGACCTAGCAGTGATTAGTAATTCTAGTGTAGTACCGGCTCTCTAAATCAAAAGAATGCCCACCTCTAAAAATACTTCTGGTACTGTGAAATCTATAAACCTCCTATGTGCATACAAGTTAGAGCTGAATAGGTGGGATGAATTGAAATGTGATGTAATGGCTAAATAAATCTTGGACGATCGTCCAGATAACTGTGCACTAAGTTGAATGCCTGGTTGCACACATTAATATGATTGCTAGCGTTGGAAAAAGCTGAAACTTCTCTACGGCCTGGTCATTGATCATCTATTGTTCAGTACTCCAGAAGACTAGAGTGTCCCGTGCCATTCTTAGCCAAACGGCGTCTTGCACGACTGCACGGCGATGGCTATACGTTGGAAACTTGGAATGTACGCGATGCTACGTTGGAATAATCTTCCAGTCGCATCAAAATTACAGGCGGCCCCAAATGAGTGGAACCGACAACGGAACAGTATAACGTTCAAGGCACGTGCTCGTTGTTTTCTACAATCTCTGTTGATCGAATATGATTCGAGTATGCTAGTGCAATGCAATAGAAACGGCTACAGCAAATAAAGCTAGTCACTTAGTGACGGGCCTTGAATTAAAGGACTTCACATCTGTAAAAAGGGGAAAACGGATTAAAAAATTCTGTCTCAATACTTTGTAAGATTTCATATTCCCCTTTTTTTAGAGGTCTCTATAAAAAATGTCTTTAAAAATAGTTTTAGAGGCAGTCAGCTTCTAGAAAATCGATTTCAAAAGACGATTGATGTTTCTAGAAGTCTCTAAAAATACCATATATTTTCAGAGATAGCTGTAAACATAAACCGTCTCTATAAATAAAATTACTTGATGCAGATGATATTTTCAACTGCATCTCGAAATACTGCCTCTAAAAATAGATGTAGCACAAACAATCATCACTTTTAATTTGGATGAAGACAAAATTTGTGTCAAAGTTGTAGACCTCAAAGAGATCTTCAACTCTGTAGTTCAGGACCTTTTAATTTAAAATCATTTGGAGCCCAAAATTATGTTTTAAGTTCTCACAAGTAGATCCAACACAATAACAACAATAAAAGGGAGTTTTAGTTCTCTTCCCCTTCGTCTTACCAAAACTAGGTAAGAACTTGTTCATAGTATCTTGATGTGGATTAGAGGGGCCTACATCAATTTTACCTTAGATGTAGATGCGTGAGGAACTTTGGAGTTAGGGTCGTTAAATTTTGTAACGACTTGGAAGAACGGTAATGTACCACTTGAACAACTTGAAAGAATGACTTTCAGATTGACTGTTTACCTCTCCTCCAACAACTTGCGAGGATCCTCTAGGAGTTGGGAAATCTTCCTTCATTCCCAGCAGAGTCACAAAAAAGTATGGTTATGCAATGAGTCACGCACTGAGAGAGCTCAAACACTCGGGTCACGGAACGTGCGATAGCTAATGATGAACTCGCGAAAACTGGCTTAACTGGTTTCCAGAATTGTGGCCCAGCGTGACAACCAACTTAAGTTCTTTTTAGAGCTAGCTGGTTTCTGCATGAAGCGCTATGATGTCCCGTGAAAGCCTCCTGGAAAGACATGTCGGTAGGCACCCTTGGAGCATCACTAAAATTCTTTGCAGGAGATTTACATGAAGAGTTTCACTAAAATTCTATCCACCAGAGTCCAGTCAGTTTTGCCTACTCTCATCCAAGCCAACCAATATAGTTTTCTCAAAACAAGAACTACTAAAGATTGTCTTGCTTGGGCCTTCCAGTTCCTCCACTTCTGGCATCATTTTAAAACTGAATACCCCTTTATTACGGAAATTCTCAGACAGAAATGCTTCTCTGAAAAATGGATTAGCTGGGTGAATTTCATCCTCAGCTCAACCACCTCCTCAGTCCTCCTAAATGGCATCCAGGCAAGCCCTTCAAATGTGGAAGAGGGGTTAGACAAGGGGACCAACTATCCCCACTCTTTGTCCTTGCTGCACATTTTCTCTAGACAGCAGTGAACAAAGCCTGGCAGTTAGAGGTTCTGAAACACCCTCTCACTAAGAACTTTGGGGGAGACTTCCCCATCCTAGAGTATGCAGATGATACACGTACTCATTGTCCTTCTAGCTAATGCAATAATCCTCTTTAACTTTAAGGGGTTGTTGAGACCTTTCTCTGACTCTACTAGCCTCCATGTTAAGTTCTATAAATCCTTCTTGGTCCCACCGAATACAAATGCAGATCACACTCTCCATTTGGCAAATAATTTTGGCTGCAAGGTGGGCTCCATGCCCTACACCTGTCTAAGTCTAATTCTTTGAACCACTAGACCAACCCTTCAGGAGTCTTCAGTTCCCTCATTTGTAGAATTGAGAAAAGGATCTCTTGTTTTAGCAAACTTCTTTCCTACCAAGCTAGACTGATCTTGGTTACCTCAGTCCTATTAGCACTACCTACTTTCTACATGTGTAGTTTGCAACTCCCTCCAGAGGTGATCAAACAAATTAACTAGTATAGAAAGCATTTCCTGTGGAGTGGTGATGATATTAACAGAAAAGGGTCTTGCCTAGCAGCTTGGGAATCAGCATGTAGATCAAAGAAGGAAGGGGGTTTGGGGATAATTGACTTGAAAGCTCAGAACTTAGTCTGCTCATTAAACGTCTTGACAGATTTTACAACCATGTTGACATTCCCTGGGTAAGGTTAACTTGGGAAAAATTCTATGCTAACACTTACATCCCACTCCATGCTAGATGTCCCATTGGATCCTTCTGGTGGAAGGATTTCTCTTGAAACTGACTGAAACTTTCATATCCATCACCTCTTGCAGACCAAGCAAAGGCAACTCAGTAATGTCGTGGCAAGATAAGTGAGAGGACAACCTGTTGAAAGATAAATTCCCTCATCTCTTCTCTTTTGCAAAGAAACCTAAGTGCTCAATCAGGTTCTTCTTGGATAGAGATCTATATATAAAGTTTCCCCTCCCTTATCCATGCAAGCCTCTACTCAACTAGATAATCTTCAGGCACTACTTCAGAAAAGGTAATGGGACAGGAACATTGAAGATCAATGGTTCTATAAGTGGGGTTTGAGCTCTTACAGCTCTAAGAAAGCCTACAAGGAGATTATAGCATTGGTTTTCAGCAAGCCTCTCCACTGTTGAGCTGGTTATGGTCATCTGGCAATCTTGGTAAATACAATTTTTTCTTTTGGCTTCTCTTAAGAGACAGACTCAACACAAGGAATCTGCTAAGGAGGAAAACCGATTTTTTGAAGACTACACATGTGTCCTTTGCAACATAGGCTCAAAAGAAAACTGCTTTCACTTATTTTTCGCTTACCCCTTCAGTACCTGCTACTAGAATTCCCTGTCAGTCAGCTGGGACCTTAACCTTGAACCCCTGGACATGATTATACAAGCAAGGACCAATTTTGGAAGGAGCATTTTCAGAGAACTATTAATCACAGCCTGGACGCTTTGGACAACAAGAAATGGAGTGATATTTGACGGTAAGAGCACCAACTTACTCATATGGAAGAATGTCTTCAATGAAGAGTTTGGATTGGTTTGTATCAAGGGCCAAGCAAAAAATCAGGGGTCCTCTCCAGTCTCCATCAGTGGTGTGAGAATTTCCACTAATGTTTGTACTCATTTTCTTTTTTTGGCTCTGAGAGGCTTGTGACCTGTACATCTTGTTTTCTCCTTTTTACCCGTACATATAAAAAAATACAAAAAATAGGTAGAGGTCTCCCTTGCTGACCTTCAAAAAAAAAGGAAACAAATAGCGAACGAAATCTATGCATTTCCTAGAACTTGTTTTCGGACAGGCCAAAATCGATCTAAGCCGGTTTCCCAAGGGAGGGCCCACCAGGTGCATTGCCAGACTCGGTGGTGATGGAAGAAAACCAACATAGCAGGTTCCTGAAACTGGCACCGCCCATTTTGACTTTGTCCTGTTTTTTTTTTATTTTTTTTTTATTTTTGACTGACTTCATCCAGTTTTGCTGTCAAGTGTCAACACAATGCTATATATATGTGACCACCATAAACCCCTTAACAAAAAACAATCAGCTATCACGAATTCAATCAAGATCAATCCATCTGCACAACAATGGCATTGCTGAAGCCCCGATGAGCAGGGGCCTACACGCGTGGTTCCGGCAGGATCTGTTGGAGTTGTTCCAAATTCACTCCAAGATATAGGCCGGGCTTCTGACGGAGCGAAGCGGAGGCCCGTAGAAGCCGAAGGTTGGGCCCTCAGAACATGTTCTAGAAAAAGAGTTGCAACGTATGCACATACAGGTGGAGCATGTTGATGATGATATAGGTGTGCAGGTGGAGCCTGTTGATGAGCAGGATGACAATAATAATGATGTTGCTGATGATGATGCTCATGATAATGTTTAGCAAACTCCTATTTTGCAGCTAGAGGAGGAATTACCTATTGCTCAACGCAAGTCAAAAATGACAGTTGTACCTTCTAAACGTCTTATCGAAGAATGTAATTTGTCTTACTATGCTTTGAGTTGTGCTGAACAGGTGGAGAATGTTCATGAGCCAGCAACCTATAAAGAAGCTATTCGTTGTGCTGATAGTGAGAATTGGATTTCTGCTATGCATGAGGAGATGCAGTCTCTTGAGAAGAACAGTACATGGGAGGTTGTTCCTTTGCCTAAGAAAAAGAAGAACATAACAAGTGGATCTTCAAGAGAAATGAGAGTTTATCTCCAAGCAAGCCTCCAAAGTATAAGGCAAGGTTAGTTGCAAAAGGCTACAGTCAAATTCCAGGTGTTGACTATAATGATGTGTTCTCTCCAGTGGTAAAACACAGTTCAATTCGTACTTTCTTGAGTATTGTTGCTTCACATGATCTTGAGCTTGAGCAATTAGATGTGAAGACTGTGTTTTTGCATGGAGAGCTAGAGGAGGACATATACATGGACTAACCGGAAGGGTTCATAGTGTCTGGCAAGGAAAAAATATGTGTGCAAGTTGAAGCGCTCCTTGTATGGTTTGAAATAGTCCCCTCGTCAATGGAACAAGAGGTTTGATTCATTTATGTTGTCACACAGTTTCAAAAGATCTAGATGTGATAGCTGTGTTTACATCAAACATGTTAATGGATCACCTATATATTTATTGTTATATGTTGATGATATGCTGATTGCTGCCAAGAGGAAGATTGAAATCACTAAGTTAAAGCAGTTGTTAAGTAGTGAGTTTGATATGAAAGATCTTGGTAGTGCTAAGAAAATTCTTAGTATAGAAATTAGTAGAGACAGAAAATCTGGTTTGCTATTTCTTAGTCAATAAAATTATATAAAGAAAGTTCTTCAGTGTTTTAATATGCAAAATGCTAAGGCTGTTAGTACCCTTATTGCACCTCATTTTAAGTTGTCAGCTGCTCAGTGTCCTAGTTCAGATGCAGAGATTGAGTACATGCGGTTTCTTATTCTAGTGCTATTAGGTCTTTGATGTATGCCATGGTTTGCTCTCGTCCAGATTTATCATATGCTATGAGTCTTGTTAGTAGATATATGTCTAATCCTGGCAAAGAACATTGGAGGGCAGTTTAGTGGATTTTCATGTACCTCAGAGGCACATCAGATTCCTGTTTGAAGTTTGGAAGAACTGATAAGGGTTCATTGGTTATGTGGATTCTGATTAGGCTGCTGATCTGAACAGGTGAAGATCAATTACTGGTTATGTGTTTACTGTTGGCAGTTGTGCTGTGAGTTGGAGGGCTACGTTACAGTCTGTTGTTGCTTTGTCTACTACTGAAGCAGAATATATGACTATTTGTGAAGCGTGCAAAGAATTGATATGGTTGAAAGGTTTGTACGCTAAGCTGAGTGGAATTGAATCTTGCATAAGTTTGCACTGTGACAGTCAAAGTGCAATTTACCTCATGAAAGATCAGATGTTCCATGAGAGAACTAAGGACATAGATATCAAGTATCATTTTGTGTGTGATGTGATTGAAGAAGGTAAGCTGAAGGTATGCAAGATTAGTACTTATGATAATCCTGCTGATATGATGACAAAGCCTGTTCCTATTGCTAAGTTTGAGTTATTCTCAAACTTAGTTGATTTAATTGAATAGTTCAAGATAATATTGTTGGCACCAGTGGTTTTTCTATCTTTGTTGTTCAGGATGATGGGTTGATTTATGATACAAGATGAATTTGTCTCAAGGTGGAGTTTGTTGGAGTTGTTCCAAATTCACTTCAAGATATAGGCCGGGCTTCTAACGGAGCGAAGCGAAGGCCCGTAGAAGCCGAAGGCTGGGCCAGAGCGTACTGGGCTGGTACAGTACATATACCCTTGCTAGGGTTTCATGGAGCGCAGATTCTCTTATAAGCCGCCACAGGCGTGTAACAAAAACTCTTGAGTTAGTAAGATTGTTGCTGGCTGGTGCCCGTGGTTTTTCCCCTTCGCATTAGAGGGGTTTTCCACGTTAAATCGTGTGTCTCCGCTATGATTGATTTCGTTTTACTTCATATTCCATACATCGTTCGTAACATGATCAGCCGCAGCCGACGGGTCTATCCCCGTTCGCCCTGGTGCACAGCGGCCTGACGATCTGGGAAAGAGCGGAGCACGACGCCATCACCACCTTCCCTTTCGACGATGCCATGGCCTCGGACACAACCTTTCTCATGCCGATCGTTCTCAAGGACTGCGGCGAGGTCTTCCATGGGCTAACCTCGCTTGTCGATGTTGCCGGCGGGCTTGGCGGGGCCGCTGCAACCATAAAGGCGGTGTTCCCAGATATGAAGTGCACCATGCTGGATCTCCCACAGGTTATCGCCAAAGCTCCCACTGACAACGACGTACAGTACTCTGCTGGTGACATATTTCTACTCTGCTGGTGTAATCTTTTTAATCTTTTTTGTAACCTTCTTTGTATCTTGATTTAAGTTTTGGAGAACCTATATATATTTTAATAAAGGCACAGTAGGGGTTCAAAACCCCTCCCACTACTGGAAAACTGAGATTTGCCGAGTGTTTTATCTTTTGCCGAGTGTCAAAACGCGGACACTCGGCAACAACCTCATTTGCCGAGTGTTAGAGTGGAAACACACAGCAAAAACCTCACACTCGGCAAAAAAACTAGTTTGCCAAGTGTTAACACTCGGCAAACAAACACACACGGCAAACGTACCACTTTGCCGAGTGTCAACACTCGGCAAATAAAAACACACGGCAACGCTTCACTTTGCCGAGTGTTGGCCGTCAGTAGTTTGCCGAGTGTGGTCCGTTAGCACTCGGCAAAATGGCTAGTTTGCCGAGTGTCAACCAAAAAACACTCGGCAAAGTGTACTGTTTGCCGAGTGTTTCTTTAGGACACTCGGCAAAATAATTTTTTTTTGCTGATTTTGGCTTCCAATTTTTTTCTGTAGGCTTACTACATTACCTTGACCAACATGCTAGAATTTGACACAATTTTAAGACAATTTGCTATATTTCTTTAGTTTATTTCTTTTCTTTGAATTTTTTTTGAAAAATGTAAGTTTGAACTGCAATTGCATCGAATAATAATATTTCATGAATGCAAAAATGATATTCATGTAACTGAATGTTGTTTGAGGCCGTATCTAGGAAGCGATCCAAAATTTCGCACATCTTCTCCACGAAACATGACCACGAACTTGTGGACGAATAGTTTTAAAATTGTATAAAATCCAAACGAAGTCCGAAATTCATGAAACTTGTCGATAAGTCATGATATCACATGTGGATGTGGTGATAAACATTTGAGAAGATTTCGAGTATGTCGTCACGTACACTGCTTAGAAACCATCACATCTCCGCATGTGATATCTTAGAAGCAAATCTGACATGTTAGGGTTTGTAAGCAGTGTACGTGACGACGTGCTTGAAATCTTCTCAAATTTTTATCACTGCATCCACATGTGATATCATGACTTTTAGACAAGTTTCATGAATTTCGGACTCCGTTTGGATTTTATACAATTTTAATACTATTCATCCACAAGTTCGTGGTCTAGTTTCGAGAAACAGATGTACAAAATTTCGAGTCTCCTCCTGGATACGACCTCAAACAACAGTCAATTACATGAATATCATTTTCGCATTAATGAAATGTCATTATTCGATGCACTTACTGTTCAAACTTGCATTTTCCAAAAAAATCAATGAAAAGAAAAAAAAACTAAAGAAATATAGCAAAATGTCTTAAAATTGTGTCAAATTTCAACATGTTGGTCGAGGTAACGTAAAAAAAAAATTGGAAGCCAAATGCAAAAAAAAAATATTTTGCCGAGTGTCCTAGAGAAACACTCGGCAAACAGTACACTTTGCTGAGTGTTTTTAGTTGACACTCAGCAAAGTTGGCTTGTTTGTATTTTGCCGAGTGCCAGAATCTAGACACTCGGCGAAGTGTAATTAAATAATTTTTTTTGTTTTTTTTAAATCGAAAACTTTGCCGAGTGTCAGATCTGGGACACTCGGCAAAGTTTGTATATATACTTGACAATTTGTTTTCTAAATAAATATTTAATAATTAACAAAAAAAAGAAGAAATTAAAAATAAAATGCCACGCACACAACACAACCCACGCCAAACGCGCACACACACCACCAGACCCACACACGCACGGGCACGCGAGCAGCCCCTGCACCTTATCTCCTCCTGTGCGTACCCCGTGGTCTCTCTCTCGATCTTCTTCCTCAGCAGGCTCCCTCTCTCGACGCCGATGCCGCTCACTGCTGCTCCTCCCATGGCGACCTCCCCTGCTCCCAGCTTCTCCGCGTGTAGCACCGGCGCCCCTCCTCTTTCTCCCCGCGTCGCGCGCCCTCGCACTAGGCAGGCTGCCATGCCCTAGCTGGCTCTACTGGCCGCAATGGCACCGCCGGCCATGGCCGGGGATCGATGCGCGCACCGCCGGGCTGCCGGCCAGGCCGCCGCTGCATGCCACACGGCCACTGCTGACCATGCCGCCGCTGAGCCCCTGGCCGGGATGGCCACCCCTGGCCAGGCTGTGACGTTGTTCATGCTGCCCCCTTCCCCTCACTGTCGTGCTCTTCCGACCACTGCAGATCCAGATCGGGCAATGCATCATCGTGGTGAGCTCTTTTCCCCAATGGTTTTTTGCCTGTCTTGTTATGTGCTGCAAATTAGGGATCTAGGGTTAGGGTTAGGGATCTTGAGATCGTGACTCACTTATCTGTTTAGGAGTGGAATTGGGCTGAACGAATGAACTCAGTATATATTGTCTTGATGTGGAAACAAATAAGGAAAACGCAATAACATTTTTGCAATGTGTGTTGAAAACTGCAGTGTATAATTCTGCTTGAAAAAATATTTTGTGTATTTATTAAATGATCTTTTCCATGAATCTTGTTAATAAAAAGTTGTAGATAATTTATATATTTATGCTATCCTAAAATTTCGTGATTTTAGCCCACCAGATTTGGAAGTTATGATTTTCTGAAGTTCCCTGTCAGGATTTTGTTGCTTGGTCCTAAACATTTATGTTTTTCGACCTTGTTAACCGATGAACTAGCTCTCGTTGATAACTACAAAGTTGTAGACAATTACATAAGCTTTCTAAATTATTAATGAACCTAAATTTTGGTGGACTAGAACTCTGGCTATGATTTATTTAAGCAATTGTACTGCTGCTGTCTAGTGTTTTCATATCTTGGTTCACACGGTTTGCCAACAGAGGTATATTTAGGAAATCATCCCCCTAACAAAAGTACTGTACAGTAACCTGTATATGTGTGGAGATCTGTTTAAAATTATGTTAAATAGATTTTCATCTTATTAAGTTGATAGTCTAGCATTGCGTTTTAGGATCTAGACACGAGGAGGCTTGAAAGCTGCAGTGGTCCATATGCAGTCATAGGCAACATTGGAACCCTCAATTGCATGCCTTTTCAGTTCAAGGTAAAGCTCTTCCCAAATGGCAGTGAGGCTCCCCTAGACCATGCTGAGATAGATGGTGTGTGATGTATACTTCTTACTATTCCATGGTTATTAGTACTTTCGTAACAATGAGATGAGCAACTGTTGTACGAGCCTCTGAAGCTAATCTGCTATGTGTGACCTCAGTGTTAATCCTTGTTTCAGACTAGCAACACTGTTTCTTGCTTTCACAATGTGCTAATGCTCAACACCTATTGGTTACCTTAGGTTGCTTCTGCAACATAAATTAGTGATATATATTGATATTATTTGATTAAAAAATAGAAGATGTGTGAGGGTGACTAATTAGTGATAACATGTTGTCTGATGTTTTTTACGAGCTGTGAATACATATTGTCTGCACATATTAAATAATAAATAAATGCTAATCAGCATGTCGACACAAGCAGCACTCTGACCACTAGAAATGTTTGCACTTATTTCAGTTTGTGGGTTGGTGATTCCAGTGCCTTTTAGTGCCTGTAAGGATAACACCTGTGAATCTTATCTCCTCCAGTAAGGACAGCGATATAAGTTTGTCTGAATTTATATGATGACACTGCAAACTCAAGCTATTGTCCTAACCTGAGATCTATGCTGTTACTACTACTCAGTTGCCCCTGTGGATCCATTTTTCAGGCTATGGATGAGCTGCATGGTGAGCTTGTGATTGATTTAGGGAAGCCTATGGATTATTGAGGTTAGGATTTCTTACTAGTTCAGATCTAAAAGTTAATATTTCTATGTCATGTCTGGTTGTGTTAGAATTAAATTAAAAAGAGATCTAGTGATTGATATGTGATTCGTAGCAGAATTGAAAATACAGTTGCATATATGTTGCTTACATCTAAAAATTCAGACCATACATTAGCAGTTACTCTGTCTGAGGAAAAGAATGTGTCAGGTGGCTTGTGTTGGCTCAAATGGTAGCAGTAGCTTATTCAAATGGTAGCTGGTTAGTGACAGCAAGTTTGATTTGTACCAAACTTCAGTTAGCTCTATTTCTTGCTGAATATTGGGCATGAGTACGTTGTTTTGCAGGTTATAAATTTGTGGTGATTTAATACGATATATATTATATTTGTGCATTGTGTCGCAAATGGAACAAAAAAAATATTGATTCTGGTCAGTTTGTCGAGTGTCAGCTCCATGACACTCGGCAAACTGACCACACGTGGCATGCCTGGGAACACAGTTTGCCGAGTGTCAGCTCTCTGACACTCGGCAAAGCGTGCACAGTTTGCCGAGTGTCATATGTTTGACACTCGGCAAAGTTTACATAGTTTACCGAGTGTTACACTCGGCAAACTGTGCATACTTTGCCGAGTGTCAAACATATGACACTCGGCAAACTGTGCACGCTTTGCCGAGTGTCAAACGGTTGACACTCGGCAAACCGATCGTTAGGATTTCGTCCGTTAGCGCCTTGCTTTGCCGTGTGACGTCTTTGACACTCGGCAAACACTTTGCCGAGTGCCCGACGTTTGACACTCGGCAAAGCGTGCTTTGCCGACCAAGCCTGTGCCGAGTCCAGTTTGCTGAGTGCAGCACTCGGCAAAGCGTTTGCCGAGTGTTTTTGGCGCTTTGCCGAGTGTCCCAGGCACTCGGCAAATCGCTCGAATCCAGTAGTGTCCTGTTTTACTCAAAAAAAAACATATTTCAAAGTATTCCACCGGCGAACGCTGTGTTCCTCAAGGTACGTGCCTCACGTCGACTTCTGATATTTCGGATGCAAAATAATCTCGATATTCAATTATTCATTAAATTTGATGAATGGTTGTTTGCTTCATCAGTGGATTCTGCACGACTGGAACCATGATGAGTGCGTCAAGATACTGAAGAACTGCAAACAAGCAATACCTCGACGAGATGCAGGAGGGAAGATAATAATAATTGATATGGTGGTTGGATCTGAGCCGTCAGACATCAAACACGTAGAGACACAGGTTTTGCATGACATCTTGATGATGGTTTTGAATGGAGTCGAGCGAGATGAGCAAGAGTGGAAGAAGATCTTCTTCGAGGCTGGATTCAAAGACTATAAAATTGTACCACTTCTTGGTGTTCATTCTATTATCGAGCTCTATCCTTGAAAAGGTCGGTGAAACCATAAAAAACAATAAGAGCATCGGAACATGCATCAGTTGTCAACGGTTGTTTTTATATAGATAAAAGTAACATCGAATAAGAGGATCTCCTATATATAGAAATGGAGGGATTTGTATCTGGCCGGGCATCCGGTCAGACCTTCTTGGACCTAGAGTCCTATAGACAAAAGTTTGCACACGTATAGTGCTGCCTCAAAGTGTAAATTGGCGAACGACAAAATGAGTTTTGTCTTTCATTATATTGTGTTTGATAATAATATTATAAATGGTGCATGCTCATTGAAGTGATGTGAAGCAATTACGACTAAGAAAACATTTCTACAAAAAGTTAGTAACACTAATGTTGCGGAATGCCGAGCTGCTGGAGGCAGCAGCGGGACGCTGAGCTACCGGAGGTGGGGTCGGCTCAGGCCACTGCGAGCGTCTCTTCTCCTCTCCCGTCACGCAATGTGTGTGACCATGCGAGTCTCCCTCGCCCACTCGTGGTCGTGGTTACAGAGACGTGGACTCACGGTGGGGTCTCCTGTCTATATGTGAGGCTGGGGTGGTGGCCAGCCGGAGAGTTCCCTGAAACCCTCCTGTGGATAAGGGTTCTCTAGTTCTAGGGTTTTATGTGTGGTCTGGGCCAATATTTGGCCACTTTACATATATTATTAGCCAACCTCATCAGTTCGGGTCTTGTAAATGCAGATACCTGATAGAAACCCGCTGGTAAATTTCTGTACCTGCACCTTTGTGGGTACCCAGCCCGCATATTCCCGCGGGTGAACTTTCCCACTTAGGCTTACTTTGGCAGCACGGGTGAATTAAACCCGGGAAAACAGGCACGCACGTGGAATTTTTTGGACATTTGATTCCCGCCATCATCCTTGGGGAGATTTCCATGTGGGGTGAGTTTTCCCGTGGCTGTTTGGCATCCCATTGTGAGCTGCACTGAACTGCATGATACTTCTGAACTGCACTGCAGCAGCCTCGCGACGAGCAGCTGCGCGAGCGGAGGAAGAGGTGAAGAGCTGCGCGAGCGCTCGCGACTCGCGTCACCACAGGGAAACCCTCCCGGCCTCACGAGTCGTGGATTTCTACCGCGTGGAAAAGGATGGGAAGCGGGCTGAGATCCTCAGGTGGGTGGGCTGCCAAAGAGTGCAACAATTTGGCCCGGGAGAGATTGGCACGGGGGAGATCGGCACGGGGAAAACGCTGGGATCCCTCCGGGAAAACGGGCTGCCAATGTAGGCCTTATCGGGTATGGGACCCACGGGGCCTGATTACCATCCTTAAGTGAATCTGACCCACTCCCTCTGGCATATCCACCGCCACATGGACAAGGCTTTTCCTTGTGGCATGTAAGTCTAGAGGCAGAGTTATGTGTGGAGACGACCATAGATGCTGGTGAATATCCACCGTGGACTTGTTAGATGCTATAAAGCCAGAATTAAGCTCGAGGACCTGTAATTGTGACCTTGGACTCAACGGAGCTAGCGTGAAGCTCCACAATCAAAGTCCTCGCCGTCCTCATGCGCACTCAGCATAGACACTGGATGCAAGCATGGTTTGTGTTTGCACCTATGGATTTGGCTATTGTTAGAAACTGATGTGCAGGTGGAGAGAGATCCTGGAAGAAGGGAGGGAGAGAGCTAGCCTGGAAGAGGGTAAGTGAGGAAGACTAAGGAAGAAAACATGTGTCATGGAAGACAAGCTCCTATGTCATGATGATGCAGTCAGGGAGTCTGGGGAAGTGATTTTTAATTTCTGATTGGATCGGTACGATCCAAGCGAAAACTTAGGTCCTATTTGGTTGTTGTGGTTTTGAGAAACTATAGTACCAACAAACTTTAGTTTTAGAATAGGAGACGTGCAAAAACAACGGTTTAAAAAAAAGGTCTAGAGTGGACTTTCTAAAACCTCCAAAATAGACTAGAGCTTTCGCAATGCAATGGTTTTCAAAACAAGAATGATGATTACATCCAAACACCTTATAGGTTTAAAAACCAAACTATCAAAAAAATACTTTCGATCCAAATGGGGTCTTAATGGGGTAGACAAGCAATCCAAACACATTGCCTTTGAGATCAAGACTGAAAAATTTTCAGGCCTCTAATTTACACCAGTTTTTAGCCAAAAAAAGATCCCAAACAGGCCCTAAAATGTTAATATGTATGTATGTCCAATATCTGTATTTGATTCAAATATGGATGACGAAATATATCTTTCTCCTCCGATCTAGAATATGGACATGAATCCGATACGTTCTTTTCCTAGTGTCGCATACCTAATGGACATATCACTCTCGTCCATGCATCTCCAGCCCGAGTTTTGAAACTAGAGCTATACTAACACTACCGGAGACACGTTCTTTTCCTAGTGTCGCATGCTTTGCCGAGTGTATTTCATCGGGCACTCGGCAAAGAGGCCGATTTTCCGAGTGTCGCACTCGGCAAATAAATACACATGGCAAATCTGTGGTTTGTCGAGTGCTCAACACTAGGCAAAGGTAGGCACTAGGCAAACAGGAAGTTTGCCTAGTGTCAAGCACTCGGCAAACAATTACACTCGGCAAATTCTAGCTTTGCCTAGTGCCTGACACTAGGCAAACTGTTCCACTCGGCAAACCTTGGCAGACTGTTCCACGCCGTTAGTATTTGCCGAGTGTTTCCACCGACACTCGGCAAAGTGAGAACTTTGCCTAGTGTTTCCACTGGACACTCGGCAAAGTGACAACTTTGCCTAGTGTTTTCTCTTGACACTAGGCAAACTAATTTTTTTTTTCATTTTCTAGACTCCAAACTTTTTCCGCTAACATCATACAGTAACCTTGACTCCATGTTAAAGTTTGGTATCTTTTGCAATCTATTTGCTATATTTAGTAAATTTATCTCATTTAATTGAATTTTTGGGGATAACTTAAATTTGAACTACAGGAGGTTCAAATAATTGAAAAAAATGAATTGAAAATTGATATTCATGTTATTTGAAATAGAAGAACGTTAAAATCCTCGAAGTTACATCAAATTTCGAACATCTTCCTCATGAAACATGAGCATGAACATCTCACCAAATTGTTTTTAAATTATATAAAAAGCAAACGAGGTCTAAAAATCACAAGATTTGTCAAGATGTCATGATATCATATGTCGAGGCTTAATAAAAATTTGAGAAGGTTTCACGAAAGTTGTCACATACAATACTTACAAATCGGAACATCTTCGTACAAGTTTCAGAGAGTTGAGAAGGATCCGATAAGATCCGGTGTCAAATTGAGTGTCGAGTTGGAGTTTCACTTCAAACTTTTTGTATAGTGAATAGATGACAGAGATTGCGCATTAAATAATGTTTGAATATTCATGGAAGCATCGAGCATACAGTGTAGAGTGCATTTAAGAAAGTATTTTAGAATTTGATTAACTAGAACAAATTAGCATCTAGTAGATGTAATAATACATCAATATTTATTTGACTTTTTAAAATTTGTATATGATTATTAAAATAAAAATAGCATTAAAAACACATCTATAAATTTGTTAAGAATACTTCTATAAGCCCTAGAAGTTGATTTTTAAAAATATGTACATGATTTTAAAATTAAAAAAAATTCACATTGACTTTGCCGAGTGTCGGATCCATGGCACTCGGCAAAGTGTTTTATATATAATAATCTGGCCGTGATTTGAAAAAAAAATCAATTTGGTTTTGCCGAGTGCCAGATCTACGGCACTCGGCAAACCGCCCACCCACCGAACAAAACACACACGTGACACGCCCACCCAGCCGACCCACCACACACACCGACGCCACCGGCCCCGGTCGCGCCGCCACCGGTCACGCCGCCACCGGCCGCGACCCGCGCCGTGCTGGAGCCTGGCCGCCACCGGCGGCACCCTACGCCACCGGCCCCGCCCCGCGCCGCGCAGGAGGCAACCCGCGCCACCGGCAGCGCCCCACGCCACCGGCCCCGCCCCGCGCCGCCACCGGCCCCGCCCCGCGACGCCACCGGCCGCAACCTGCGCCGCGCAGGAGGCAACCCGCGCCACCGACGGCGCCCTACGCCACCGGCCCCGCCCCGCGCCTTCACCGGCCCCGCCCCGCGCCGCCACCGGCCGCGACCCGTGCCGCCACCGGCCGCCACCGTTCTCAGGTATAGCTCCATCAACACTCGCGAGAATGTCCTATTTTTTGAACCATCTTGGCTTCGATTGCTTATGGTGGATAGAATTTGTTCTATTGAGATGACAGGGTTTCGATCTTGGCCACTACACTCAATTGTGTATACCTTGAAACATGTAGCAGCCGGCTCCCTCTTTAGTTAAAGTCCAACTAAGTAGAGATTCAAGAAAAATATAAACTAAACCAATATTGCATACTAAATCAATGTTTGATTAAGGCCTTGGTCGCAGTGGCATAACAGGCTATGCTTGCAATGGGCTCCTACATTGATATAGGTGGTTTGTCTGATAGCTTATTCAAGTTCTCAAAGTAATTATTGACCCTTTTGTTGAACGTCGTAATGATAGCGTGGTGAAATATGTGGGGGCTTCTTGCTATATGTATCATGTTCACCAAATACCAATAGGCCGGAGTTCCTTCCTGATCCGATAGGATCCTTCTTGTAGATTTTAGAGATTGACAATAATGTCAGCTTCCTACTAGAGGTGTTCATCCCTGAAACGTGGTTGTTCATTGTCATTCTTGGCACAATCCATAAAACCAGATCTGTCGATATGTTAGCTTTTGGTGAGGGTGATCTTCATAGGCGAGGGCCACTGAAAATAAGCAGCATGTCCATTTGATGTCAAGCTTACATATCGCCCTGAATTTGAGCTACAACAACCTCTCTGGCAACATTCCATCAGAGCTTGGTAACCTTGCACTGTTGGAAAGTTTGTTTCTTAATAACAACAAGCTGACTGGTGAAATCCCAACTACATTTGCTAATCTGTCCAGTTTGCTTGAGCTAAACGTTTCCTACAATTATCTCTCTGGTGCCCTCACGCCAATACCGCCAATACCCTCTTTAGTTAAATCGACGTGGATGATCTTTTCCAAGCCCCCTGCTGTCCCAGCATCAGCTGATCCTGATGATGATCGTAGTCGTTTGACGACCTCTTTGAGTACAGCTGATGCTTCCCATCCAGCCCAGCCATGGAAGTATATTACATCTCCTCCCTTGTCTGCGTCCTCCAAAAGATGAATTATCTGCTCTGCTGCACCATCTATGTTGTTTGCGTCGAGTGTGATCCTCTGCAACAATAATTGCTACCGATTAATTTGACAAATCAATTAATTTTATTTCTGATCAAAATTGAGCATGTCCATATTATAATAATACAAAAACTAATTGCTCAAAAAATTAGAGGAAATGTATGCATAGCAGCATTGAAGCACGGCACAATTCCTCCTCCAGACTTCACTCCAGCAAATCGATATCTCCTGAACATACAGTGTATGCAAGCACATACGTATGCATTATATGGATGCAATAATGTACATATAATGTACATATAATATAATATAATATAATATATTATAATATATGGATGCAATAATGCACATACAGTAGTACTCATACAAAGTAAGCAGTCCTAGATATATTATAGATGAACTTGCATTGGAGAAGCAGACAGAAATAGTAAACTACTAATCTTGATCCCACACGTCAATTTATTTAGGATGGATGACCGTCAGTGGATGTACACGGGCCGCTTAAGTCAGGGTCAGGTCACCGATGAATGGATCAACAAGACCACTATGTCGCAGCCGATGATGCTATAGATCGGGATGGCAGGCTATTCAACAACAAGGCGGAGCGGGTGAAGAAAGAGTTGTGGGTAAGTCCTCCTCGCACTACATTGCTCAATACATTGCATCCATTGGACATTCTTCTAATAATGAATAGATACCTCACATCTATATGCAGGATTTCTTCAGATGTGAGGAGGGAATGGAGGATAGGGCGGATTTGGTGGCTACCAAAGTCTGTAAAAAACTCGTGAAGGACTTGCATTACGAGGCGCGCATCCAGGCCGTCATAACATACCACGGGTTGTACCTTCGCACGAAGGTCTCCAAAACTGACGCAAGAACGATGACGCTGACCCGACAACAGTACATAGAGGTAAATATAGAATATTAATACTGATTTCTTTTGAGATTAAGTAGGCTTAATTTGATCTTCTTATATGTCACATACTTGATGACGTGTAGGTGATTTCGTCTTGGTGCGCCCAGCACACCGCGTGCTGGGCATACATGGTGGACAAGTGGTGCGCCCCCGAGTGGGCGGAGACGCACAATGCTTGCCGGGAGCGCCGTCTGATGATGGAAGGTGTACCACACCATCAAGGTAGCCGCAGCCTCAGTGGATACGCACAAACATGGGTACGTGAATTCATTTATTTATTCTAACGCTCAATTCTGCATGATTTCTAATAATTTTGCTGTTCTTCTCGTAGTCGTCGTCACATGGTGGCCAGCCTTGCTCCCAGTTCAAGGCATGGGCTTTGGCCCACAAGGGCAAGGCGACGTCCGACGTCGACTATAACCCGGAGGACCCTCCCTCGGCATACAGCAACGCTTCCATCCACAGCCGCCTCAGTGAGTACGTTGAGATGGCAAGGTCGGTCAATGGGCCAGATTACAATCCGAGCACCCAGGACTTTGATGGAGAACTCGTCATGAGGGCAGGAGGAGGCAAGAAGCATGGGCGGTACTACCTCGGTGACGGAATAATCGACACTGGCTCTACTCCCACTCTCTCCCAGATCTGGGCCAGGAGCACCAGCGCAAGTCCGGCCATACGACCTCGGCCGGACACTGCACAACGGCGGATAGAGGCACTCCAGGTTATCCCTGTTTTATTCGTCGTTCATTGATTTTTACATACCTTAGCTTTGCATTATTGTAACAATGCAGTGTAATGTTGTAGGCCCAACTGGAGGAGGAGAAGAAGCGACGGGAGGAGCTGGAGGCGAGGGTGGCAGCCGAGCGGGCCGAGCGGGAGGCCGAGCAGCGGGCGATGGCGCAGTGGTTCTCCTATGTGACCAGTCTTGGCGCCGCTGTGGGTCATCAAGCTCCGCCGCCGCTATTCGCTCCACCTCCACCTCCTAATACAGCTACTCCTATGAGTATGAATATTTTAGTTTGTATGTTCATGCTTAGAGTCAAACCACAATGCTACTTAAAACCTAGGGGAGTATAAATGTTTTAGTCAAGTATGATATATATTTATCTTGTGTCACACATGCAATCTCTTCTCCTTTGTGCAGAATCAATCGGCAGCATCGAATGACGTGGCTCATGCTTCACCAAATCCTTCACCAAATCAGTCTCGTTGGCCGCCAGCTTGATGATATTTGTGGTTGTTAATGGTACTTCTATTTGCACTTGTGGTTGTGATTGATGGAGCACTTGGATTACTTGTGAACTTATTGTGATGATATATTATGTGACATGTGACATTTGTAATATGTTTGAGATGTTGGTGATATATATGTGTTGTTAGTGATATATAAGTGATGTTGGTGATATATATGTGATGTTGGTGATGTCTGTTATGTACATATTCTGTTTGTTTGGATGGAACGAAAAAAACAAATAAAAGCGACGGTTTTAGGTCAGTTTGCCTAGTGTTACACTCGACAAAGAGTACATTTGCCGAGTGTACAGGTCAAAACACTCGGCAAAGGGAGTGAACTGAGCATTTCTGGAAACCTACTTTGCCTAGTGTCTTGAGTTTGCCGAGTGTCATGGCAAGAACACTAGGCAAACTTCAAAGGTTTGCCGAGTGTCATGGCAAGAACACTAGGCAAACTTCAAAGGTTTTGCCGAGTGCTGACACTAGGCAAATTATTTTTTTTTAAAAAAAATTTTGCCGAGTGCTGACACTAGGCAAAGCAATTTTTTTTTCCAAAATTAGGCTTTGCCGAGTGCTGAACACTCGGCAAACTAATTTTTCTTTTTTTAAAAAAATGGTTTTGCCGAGTGTTGACACTAGGCAAACCATATGACGCCGTCTCGCATCCGGTCTCGCATCCGTCACGGCGACTTTTGGTTGCCGAGTGTCAAACGGACACTAGGCAAAGAGTTTGCCAAGTGCCCGAAAAATGACACTCGGCAAAGTCACCTTTGCTGTTAAGAAATTTGCCGAGACGGCTTTGCCGAGTGTGGCACTCGGCAAAGGGTTTGCCGAGTGTTTTTGACCGTTTGCCGAGTGTCATAGACACTAGGCAAAGCGCTCGTTTCCAGTAGTGTAACTAGAAGGATTTTCTCGCGCATTGTTGTGGGCATCCAAGAGAAAATATGGATGAATTTGGTTAGCTGCTAGCTTCGTTATGGAAGTGGAGTAGAGGAGTTGGAAGGACATGGGAGTTTGATGCTGGACGGAGTCATCATGGAGAAGGTGCAGGGTGAAAATTTGTAATGGCTTGGACGCATAGTTGAATTAGTGGCTTGGTGCATTAAAGGAACCAAGTGGAGAACAATACGGTGCCTCTTGATGGCTTCGTGGCTTGCAGCAAATGCAATTTAGTGTTTGAAGTTACTCCTGATGGGACTCGCGAATGCAATTTAGTGTTTGTACTTAGTGACTTGGCAGGGCTCTGGTGATGACGTGGCCTCATGAAATCTCAAAGAAATATGTAGTGGGATTTTTCTTTATAAGAGTATAAGATAAGATATAAGATAAGATAAGATAACCATATTATCTATATCTTTGATGGTGAAACTACCTTGTTCGTATACATATAAGTTTTGATTTTAACTTGGGTTGAAGTTTGATGGAGACATTAAAATTTATCACCAAATTACAACAACAACAACAACAAATTACACTTCTTATTTTTACTCGGGTAGATGTTTTATGGAGACATTAAAATAGATATATCAAACACAACTTACTTTGATTTGGGTAGAGTGCAGGGTGCTGGCAGCGGCAGGCGGAAGCAACTGAGACGAGAATGCATACCAAACACACAGACACAGCAGCGGTCAATTATTTGAGGCAACTAAACTAGTCGACCTTCCATGCATGTGTTCATTATCGCATGGAAAAACATTCAACGACGACATGCATGATGATGATCGATGTGTAGACTGAACGCCGTAACTGGCTGCTAGTCGTCGCAACTAAAAACCGGCCAGCAGCCGGCTTCCAGGGCGCCGCCTGATGGATGTTGATAGATTGAAAGATAAAGCAGGCTCGGCGCTGAACGGAAGTCCAAGCGCATGCCGTGCAACGTGGACTGACTGCTGTCTGAGCGATGCGGGACCGACGACCATGCATGGTGTGCAGCATGCGTCACTGATTCACTGTCAGTCCGCGCAACATGGAGGAACGAACGAAACAGTCTGCGCGCAGAAGAAGACCACGACGACGACGACGATGCGGCAGCGACTGACTACGGCGTTGGCGTCGCCTTGTAATTGACTGGTGGCTGTTGAGTTGTTTAAACTAATAAAATTCTAGGGGCCCCATCCCTCCGATTTCATAAAAAAAACTGGTGGCTGTTGTTCGCCGCTGTCGTTTTCTGTGGCGCCTGCGCTGCGGTGACGGTCCGTGCAGGCATGAGGCAATGCATGCCTCGCGCGCGTGTGCCTTTCTGTCTCCTTAGGCTGTGCGGCTGCTAATTTTTTTTTGATGGTATAATTTGGATGCACACAATCCTAATCATGGACCACTGAACGCGCATGCGTAATACCACTGAACGCGCATGCGTGCATATACCCTAAATTTTCTAGAAAAATCTAGAAAAGAGATGCGACAACTAGGGTTTAACCTTGGTGGGTTTGCCATGACAGAGTTTAGGATTTAAGGTGGACAGCCCTCTGCCAATTGGTTTGCCATGATAGGGCCCAGATTCTATGAAGTCCGTCCACGAATATGACAGTCGGGCCTCATTTGTCTATATCATCGATATCAACAATACGTTGGATTTATTATGGGCCAGACCCATTTAAGTTTAATAAATCAATAAACTCTATGGTGTGTAATTATGGACAATATGAGTTGTACCGGATTGAAATTCTAAGGGTCTTTGACTTGACTTATATGGTGGAAGTTATTCTGCTTAAATTGAGAAGTTAAGAAACGGACAAAGGCGTGCCACACGCGCGCGCCGCCGCCGCCGCCGCCCCCACGGGCTGTGGGCGTGGAGTGGCAGGCGTGTGGTTGTGTTAATTTTTAGTACTCACTAACTGCGGAACTCTTCACATGCCTCACTAATCGCGGGAGTTTCAACTAGGAGTTGAACTCTTCACATGCCCGCCCCCTCCTCCTTCCTCTTCGAGCCGAATAGATAAAGAAGAGAGCCATGTCTCTTCGGTACACGAGAGAGAATACAGAACCACATTTCAGCCGCAACGAAGGTTTCTCCTTCTCAATCCACGCGCACGGTGAAGGGAGAGGGCAGGTGCCTCCGAAGCACTCACTAACCGCGGAACTCTTCACATGCCTCACTAATCGCGGGAGTTTTAACTAGCAGTTGAACTCTTCACATGCCCGCCCCCTCCTCCTTCCTCTTCCAACCGAATAGATAAAGAAGAGAGCCATGTCTCTTCGGTACACGAGAGAGAATACAGAACCACATTTCAGCCGCAACGAAGGTTTCTCCATCTCCTCAATCCACGCGCACGGTGAAGGGAGAGGGCAGGTGCCTCCGAAGCCCTTGCCGTTCGAGACCTTGCACGAGGGATCGGCAATTAGGTTTTTGGGGAACGTCTACGCGACTGCCCGAATCGCCGCCGTTGTTCGTCGTCTTCTTCCTCGAGTTCTTCATCTTCTTCTCGGAGGAGTTCATCTTCATCATCTCCTACGACATGATGAAGGAGGTTGGACAAGTGAAAAGTTCATCTTCATCATCTTCTTCCTTGGGATCTTCGGAGCGCATGGGAGGGTATGATTGGTTCATCTCCCTTCAGTTTTACGTTTTCCAGATCATGCTTGTTTCAGTAGTATATCCATGTTGTTTCAAACGCTGCTATGAGTATGTTTCATATGTTCAGTTATATCGTTTCTATTTGTATTTTGTGTCTGATTCTGCTATAAGATATATGTCATGTCTGCTTATTTCGTTGGTTCAGTCAAGTTGTTTCATACGCTGTTATCTGTATGTTTCAGTAGTTCTGTCATGTCGTTTTACATGCTGTCACATGTTTATCGCTGTTATGAGATATATGTTTTGCATTGCTGTTATGCTTTATATATCTTGCCTTCATGTTTTAAATAATCACATGTTTCACATGATGATTGATCACTTGTTCCATATTGTTATGGATATATTTGATATCATGATTTCAATGGTTAATAATCTTTTATATGTCATCATCATAACATTAACTTGTGGAATTAAAATGACATGGAAATTGCCTAATAATCTAACAATCTAAAAACCTAATTATAGGTATTTTTCTGTCATAGGTTTTGTTGTTGTGTTGAAGCCTGATCCTTTTGATGGTAAAAACTTCTTGATCTGGAAAGCTAAGATGAAATTGTGGCTAACTGCTATGTCATGTTATCATGCCGCTGAGGGCAAGCCTGCTAACTTATCTCCTGAGGATGAGGCTAAGTTTAAGGCTAATGACAATTTCTTTCGAGGTGCAGTGATTAGCGCACTTGACATAAAGTTCTAGAAAAGCTATATCATTCTCCCTACAGGGAAAGATCTGTGGGATGCACTTGTTGGAAAGTTTGGAGTTACCGATACTGGTAGCGAGCTGTATCTCATGGAGCAGCTGTATGACTACAAGATGGTTGAGAACCGATCTGTAGTGGAATAGGCTCATGAGTTTCAGTCACTGGCTAAGGAACTTGAACTGTTTCCTTGTCCTTTGCCTGACAAGTTTGTGGCTGGCGGTATAATCACCAAGTTACCACCTTCTTGGAAGGACTTTGCTACCTCCCTCAAGCATAAGAGACAGAAGTTTAATGTTGAAGAACTCATTGGTACTCTTGATGTTGAGGAGAGGGCTAGAGCAAATGACAATGGGAAAGGTGTTGAGACCTCTACTGCTAATGTGGTGCAGAAGAAATTCTGCAAGTTTAACAAGAAGAAAAACCAGAACAAGCAAGAAAATACACCTAAGCCTGTTCAAACAGCACAGTTTAAGAAGAAGAACAACAATAACAAGGGAAAGGGAGGATGCTTTGGCTGTGGCAGTGATCAGCATTGGGCAAGAGAGTGCCCTAACCGCAAGTCCACATAGGACAAGAAATCAGCCAATGTTGTAACTACTGAGACTAGAGATGGAACATCTGGGTATGGTAATTCTTTACCATTTGTTCTTTCAGTTTGTAATTCACCTGAGTGGTGGATGGATAGTGGTGCAAATATTCATGTATATGCTGATGTCTCTTTGTTCTCTTCCTACCAGGTCGGGAGGTCTGGCACCTTGTTGATGGGGAATGGGTCGCGTGCTCATGTTCTTCATGTTGGTACGGTCATTCTGAAGTTTACTTCGGGGAAGACGGTGCTATTGAAGAGCATGCAACATGTGTCCTCCATAAAGAAGAATCTTGTTAGTGCATCTATGTTATGTCGAGATGGCTACAAAGTTGTTCTTGAGTCGAATAAATGTGTTGTGTCGAAACATGGAACCTTTGTTGGTAAAGGATATGATTGCGGAGGCTTGTTCTGCTTATCGTTGCATGATGTGTGTAATAAGTTGGTGAATTCTGTTGATATTTCTGATGAGTCAGATTTATGGCATTCATGCTTTTGTCATGCAAGTTTTGGCTGTCTTATGTGGTTAGCAAATCTAAATTTAATTCCTAAATTCAACTTAGTCAAAAAGTCTAAGTGCCATATGTGTGTTGAATCAAAACAACCCCGCAAGCCCCACAAGGCTGCTGAGGTGAGGAATTTGGCACCTCTATTTACAGGAATAGTACTGCTTTGACGGTGTATATTGTACACATATGTCTATATCATCTATACGAATGACAAATGCTGGTGTCTCTATGGTCCACACATTTTTTTCCGTACGAGAAAAGTATATATGCATGCATGGGCTTCTGACTAATACCAAACTGACTAATACCAAACTGCACATGTCTACACCATTTCTATCTCTATCTGACTTTAGATGCCAGTCCACGCACATGTTTATATGATTTGGAGAGGCGCGCAACAACAACCCTGACGCAGCTAAATGACCGCCTCTCGGATGTCCCTGGCAGCAAAGACAGCATCTTTAACACTACACCGCCTTGCCTATATATGCACACCGGAGGGCTTGGTGGTTTGCACACGCTGACACACCAAAAAATACACCACGACTCAATAGAATCATCAGGCAGCTGAAAGGCCGAGGAACTAGGAATGAAGTGGAGCAAGGTCCATGAGCACGAGACCGATCGACGTCCCGGCCTCCGAGCTGTGGGCAATCTACGGCACGCTCCTTCCCGCGAAACTCCTGCCGGAGCTACTCCCGCACGTGCTCGCCAAGGTCGAGCTCGTCAGCGGCGACGGCGGTGTTGGTACCATTCTGAAGCTAATATTTCCACCTGGTGAGAGAAATTAAGTCTATATAAAGACACACACACAGACACACACACTATTGATGTTGCTGGATATGCTATCATAGTATGTATTTGTAGTAACTTTTAATTGCTCTGCTGCTCTTGCCAGGGATTCCTTGACTACAGAGTTACAAGGAGAAGTTCATCAAAGTAGACAATGATAATTATATCAAGGAGGCAGAAGTCAACGAAGGCGACATTCTGAAGCTCGGGTTCCTGTACTACATGGTACGGTTTGAGATCATTTCAAAAGGGCCCAACTCGTCAGTGATAAGATCCACTATCGAGTATGAGGTTGATGATGCACACCAAGAGCTTGAAGCTATGGTGAGCATGCCAGCTTTGGCTGCAACTGCTGAGAAATTTTCGGAGCATGCCAAGGAGAACAAGGCCCCTCACGCTACCTCTTGAAAAAAATCTCAAGGGCCGAGTTTATGTTCATCATGAGGGACGAATGAACTATAGTTTCGGCATGTTCTATTTGGTTGCATTTCAAATAATAAATACATTGTAGTGACGGGGAATCCTGCTCGTACAAATCACAAATACATTTTGTATGGTTTGGTCTACTACAGCGCTCAATCCACCATATTCACCGTTCCAAAGCTCCTAGCTGCGGTTTTATGATAGTGGTTTTTCTCGACTGTGTCATGGCACGTTTTTTATTAAGAGGTAGAAGAGTTTTGCACAAAGTCTCAAAGCACAGGTAATCCAAAGATTATCGGTACTAACCAGAGAAGCCAAGCATAAATACATAACAAAGACGTCATAGATCTTGCTCAAGGAAACAAAGCCACCAAGCTTAATGTAAGAAACCAGCATCGGGAGTAGCAAACTCAGCTGACCAAAGCCCGCCTGATACCGAAGTCTGGCCCCCCACCACAGCGTTCTCCACCACTGCCTTCTGCATCGTCATCTCGTGTACCGTTATGCGTCATGAAAAGATGGGTATCATCATCTCCATTACTTTTCATGCAATCCCTTTCCTGGTTGCTTGCTTCTGTACATCTCTCACCATGATGATACCAAATCATGTAATTCTCTATGAAACCCCTTCTTACTAAATGCAATCTTATCGTATTTAGATCCTATCATACTAGATGGTTTTAACAGTCACATCAGGGACAATATATATCGTTTGTCTGCTTAATCAAAGTATGTCTTTTAGCGGCTTCAAGTCTTTGTTTCGTGTACATCCATGACCTATCCATACATGGTCTTTGAAGAGAAAAGATATATTTCCATCAAGATATTATTCGCGCATAACTCGTGAATGAATTGTCTATTTTTTTGGTATAAATATTATTCTATATCTAGAGCTTAAAAACTAATCTATAAAAAAAACTGTGAACCAAAAATGGCAAAATAAATACACAAATTTACTTGAGTTGATGTGAGCCAAGTAAGTTAGCGAAAGAATAAAAATATCAAACATCATGTCTCTCTACATCTCTAAATCTACATGATAACCAAACTTAGTGAAAGAATTGTATAGGTAAAATTTGAAAAGACTTTAGGGACGGCACAAACTCACCTCTCAAACCCATCCCCTTCAAAGATTCAAATGGCAAAACCTCCCCCTCCCCCTCTTTTTTTTTGTAATTTCTCACCTCCGATGGAGCTCAACAGTGGCATGAACAATTACAGTCGTTAGGAGGAAGAATGATATTTTAGAAGGGTTACTTTTAGGGGGGATTGACTAAGAGCACTGCCCCTGTTAGTACATTTCAGACATGGTTCTCTTAAAAGAATCGTCCATGATAATCTGGTTCTTCTAGACACAGTTTGATAAAGTGGCCCATCCCTAAAAATCATATTTTCAGGGCTGGTTCTCTTAAGGGAACCGGTTCGTTAGCTACAGTGCTTCCTGCCAATGTTATAGACGGTTTTAAGTCATCCGCGTCTATTAGAAATTAAAGCCACCTGTAAAAAAAATTTTGTACTAGTGCTTTAGCGTCGACACTCCACAATGTCAGGAACGTGTCGTTCCATGTGCGCGCACAAAGAAGCATCTGGAAAAGTGGAAAACACTGGAGGAGCAAGAGTGTAGGGTGCTGGCAGCGGCAGGCGGTAGCACCTGAGACAAGTATGCATACCAATAGACACCAGAAAATTGCTTTTTCAGCAGCCCAAACAATGAGCCAATGACAGACAAATCACAATGGCCTCAAGTGGAGTTGCCATTTGTTGTTGGTGCTCCTCTTGCTAAAGGAAATATGGGAAGATGAACAAGACTCAGGTTGAAAGGATGTCTTGAAGGTGGCCACGAGAAGAAAGGTGCCAAAGATATTGAATGTGGCAATGCTACTGCTCCAACTGATGATGCTATGCCAACCAATGCTAAAGGGAAGAAAATGATTAGAGACCCAATAACATTATACGTCTTTAAGCCCTTGACCTCTTCTTTAAGAAATATATTTCTTCATCACCAAACTATTGGTATAGTTCTAATTAGAAATAAAAAGTATCTTATTGTTACAACCTTGCTCAGCCGATATGGTTCAATCAATCAAAGTGTGGACTGAAATCTGATGTTAGTTGTACAGTTTACTCTAACAAATATCTTTTCAAGCACAATTCTAGATGAAATTTTATACAAAGAGTAAAATATAAAGAGATATGTTTTATTTCGGTCCTTATTTTTCATAAATGTTTGGCAATTTTTTTTCTCCCTTTGCAACGCATGGGCATATTTGCTACTAAAGATAAAGAAGAAAAAAAGGAAAAATGGTAAAGGAAACAAGAAGCAATTGTTTTGGCTGCTATCTTTAGGAAAACAATGTTTCACATGCTAGTTTTGCGAAAATGCAATTTTCTCCACACACACATAGACACAGGAGCGGTCAATTAGTCGTCCCTCCATGGGTTCATCATCCCATGGAAAAACATTCAACGACGACATGCATGATGATGATTGATGTGTAGACTGAACGACGTGACTGACTGCTAGTCGTCGCAACCAACCGGCCAGCAGACGGCTTCCAGGCTGCCGGGCATGCATGCAGGAAGTCCAAGCGCCGGCTGATGGATGATGCTGCTAGATTGAGAGAGAAAGCAGGCTCGGCGCTGAACGGAAGTCCAAGCGCAAGCCGTGGAACGAAGACTGGCTGCTGACTGAGTGATGCGGGACCGACGACCACTGATTCACTACTGTCAGTCCATGCAACGAAGGAGGAACGAATGAATAGTCTGTACGCAGAAGAAGGCCACGACGACGACGTTGCTGCAGCGACTGACCACGAGGACGACTCTTATGTGAATATGTGATTAACATTGGAACAAAGATTCCTAAAGCAGCAACTTTTAGATTCGAAAACTAATCGGCGGCAAGCAGCAAGACAAGTGGAGTAGGAATAGAAGTACAGAAGGAGTCCCTTTTTCTTTCTTTTTTTCCGCTTCAGCTTTCCCGCGTTTAGTTGTGTGACTTTTTTCTTTCTTTTTTGTCTCCTATTTTTTCTTATATATAGTATTATGAGTGTTTGAACTTCTAATCCTTTCCTAATAAATAAATATTTCCATCACTAAGTTGTTGATGTAATTTAAATTATGAATAAAACTTAGTACTATTAGGATCTAGACCAGGCGATGATCCAACTAATCAATCTGTGGACTGAAATCTTAAATAGTTTGCCATCCAATGCTATAAAAGACGGCAGACACCGTGCACTGAAGATCGTACCAGTCAAAGGCTCGTTGAAGCAAAGCTCATTTTGATTCGATAGAAGCAGAAAAGAAACGCTTATCGTAGGCGTGGAAACCGACAAGATGGTGGCTGCCGCTGCATGCGTAGGCCAGACGACGACGGTGGTTTGCGTGACGGGCGCTGGAGGCTTCATCGCCTCGTGGCTGGTGCAGCGCCTCCTGTCCAGCGGCAGCTACGTCGTGCACGGCACTGTGCGCGACCCGAGTAAGCAAGACCACCCGCGGCCACGACGTGGAAGTTGGCTAGCTAGCTAGAACATTACTGATATGTGTGCTTGCATGCAGGCGACCCGAAGCACGCGCACCTGATGGCGCTGGATGGCGCCGTGGAGCGGCTGCGGCTGTTCAAGGCGGACATGCTGGACCACGCCAGCGTCACGGCTGCTGTGGCCGGCTGCGACGGCGTCTTCCACGTTGCCAGCCCCGTCCCGGCGTCCAAGCCCGCCGACCCGGAGCTGGAGGTGGTGGCCCCCGCGGTTGACGGCACGCGCAACGTGCTCAGGGCCTGCCACGACGCTAACGTCCGCCGCGTCGTGGTGGTCTCGTCGGTCGCGGCCATCGCCGTGAACCCCAAGTGCCCCAACGGCGTCGTCCTGGACGAGGAGTGGTGGTCCGACGAGGACTTCTGCAGAACCATTAAGGTACGTGCAGTGATCTATCCGATGCAAATGCCAAGACAACATGCATTGCATTATTAAGTGGAATCTTCAATTGACCAATCTTTCTAACTAAATTATTAAATGCATGGATGCGCCAGGGCTGGTATTTTCTGTCCAAGACGCTAGCCGAACGCGCCGCCTTCGCGTACGCCAAGGAAACCGGGCTTGACGTGGTGAGTGTCTGCCCGTCGTGGTGTCTCGGACCTCTGCTGCAGCCCACCGTGAACAACAGCAGCTTGACCCTCATCGACTACCTCAAAGGTACAAAATATATAACTGCTTAATTCTGTCTCCATGCTCTGGTTCGCGCGCGCATACATATATCACAAATGCATGAAATGATACGTGCGTGCACTGCCCAGCAGGTGATCGCGACACCGTCGACGATAAGATGAAGAACGTCGTGGACGTCCGCGACGTCGCCGAGGCTCTCGTCCGGGTGCACGAGACCCCGGAGGCCTCTGGGCGCTACATCTGCAGGTCGTATGCGATGAGCATGACCGAGATCCTTGACATCATCAAGAGCTTCTATCCCAAACCCAGCTACCCTAAGAAGTAAGCTTCCAATTCATATATATATAATAATTAATCCAACATATCAGCTAGTTATTAGTTGATTCAAGCCAGTGATGCATGTCTTCAATTAATTATATATGATGATTAATAAATTTTGCAGCTTCGTTAAAGTGCAAGACGAAAGGATGTTCACATCGAAGAAGCTGCAGGCGCTGGGGTGGAGCTACAGGCCGGCAGATGAAACCTTCAACGACACTGTAAAATCCTACAAGGATACAGGCATCCTCAACTTCTAAGCAAGCATAGTTGCATACAGGGGTGTGAAATAAAAGGAACATGAGAGTTGAGAGAGCCAGGAGAACTTCTGTTGCCTTCATGTGTGGCATTCTTTCTACAATAATAATAATAATAATAATAATAATAATAATAATAATAATAATAATAATAATAATAATAATAATAATAATAATAATAATAATAATAATAATAATAATAATGCTTGCAAGCAGTTAGGACGACGCATGCATCCGCAGAGTAAAGATGAGCATTCGGGCCACTAGGCACGGCCCGACCTAGTAGGGCATGGCATGGTATGGCTCGTCGTGCCACTGGGCCGTGCCTCCCTAGTCCACCGTGCCTGCTTGACGGCCCAAGCACAGCACGTGGGCCATTTTTCGGGCCGTGCCAGCCAGAAGAGCACGGGCCCAAACCATGACCGGGCCAGCCCGTAGCCCGCTATATAATAAACCCCAAGTTCAATTCAGATTTCAACAGATTTCACAGATTCACAAATTCACAAGATATTCACAAGAACTTCACAGATTTCAAGTTACCAAACTAACTTCACAAATTCACAGATTTAACAGATTTAACAAGATCTTCACAGATTTCACATATTTGTCCGAGATAACAAACCACAAGTACTTCACAAAATCACAGCAAGATGAAAAGGCGGCACCAGCTCGACGCACCAGGTATCGACCGATGACCAGCGAACAGAGAGAGAAAGGGTTAAGGTTAGGGTTCATTTGGATGCCTAGTAGATCTAGGGTTAGGGTTTGGGTTGCTTACCTGCACGGAGCCAGAGCCCGGCACCAGAGAGACGGAGAGGAAGATGAGCGGCGGCAACAGCACCTCCCTGACAGATGGTGACAAATGAGATCAATTGGTGGAGGACACCGAGCGGTTGGAGAGAAGGCAGGAGGAAGAAGAGAGTACAAGAGGAGGAAGACGAGAGGTAAAGATCCGGCGGTCGAGGGGTCGCCAGAGACAGGGAAGATGACGACAAAGGCGAGGCAGTGGCAGGCTGCGGCCCTGACCACAATGGGAGGACGGCGAGATGGGCTCTCCAAGATCCACTGGTGGAGAAGTCACCGAAGACGAGCAGGATGACAGAAGTGGTAGGTGGTCAGTAGTGCCGCAGCGGCGACACGCGAGGGGTTCGAGGGGGCGGGAGGAGGAGGGGCGCGGCACGGGCAGCTGGGCAGGTGGTGTGGAATGAGGATTAGGGTTCGATGGAGAGGGGGGCGCCGCGGTAGGGGCTTATATAGCCCCACCTGGTACCAGGCCAAGGCCGGGCTGGCCGCTGTGGACTGGGCCGTGCCGTGCCGCCCAGCGGCCCGAGGTGGTAGCCCAAGCACGGCCTATGGACCGGGCCGTGCCTAGCACGGACCCGATGGAGGCGGGGCTGGGCTGGGCCAAAATACCGGGCTCCGTGCCGTGCCTCTGGGCCTCGGGCTGCATGCTCAACTTTACCGCAGAGTCTTCAGTCTTTCTGTGGCATTATATTATAATAAACAAAACCTCTACAGTATAATATATGCACTTATCTTTGTCATTTATTTACTCCGAGTTTCCTATGTTTCAAGAGATGTTGACATCGCAATTAGGTGGTTGTGATTCCAAACATGTGATGGTACGTAGGTTGGAGGGGAATAAACTGTGAGAGCGTGGTGGAGATCATTTTAATTATAAAAGGCTATACAAGATTATAGATTCCGTAGGAAACCTTGGATGATGAAAAGTCTTTGAGTCCTATTTCTATGTTATTTCCTTCATACCTCCTCTATCCTGAAATACAAGGCATTAAAGATTCAAAGTTAATTTGTACTACAATACAAGGTGTCATATACAATTGGGATGATCACTTGCCACTGGTTGGGATGATTACTCGCAGGTGATAGTAGTGATCATCATCTTGATGCTGCCATTGGTTGACGTCAGCGCCGTGTTGATCAAAAGCTTAGCGTAGCTCGCTAGTGCAGAATGTCCAAGGTATCAAGCCTTTGGTTCACTTCAGCGAACTCAGCTGCGTAGTCGCGTATGCCTTGTCCTTGCTCAACTTCTTCCTCTTGTGTTGGTGGAGGCATGCCACTCACTACAAGACATGTTAGGTTCTATGCATTTAGTGTATGTCATAATATCTAGAATTTATATATAACATTTATGTCATCCCAGTGATGAAAAAGCTTGTGTCACTAATCATGCCTCTTACACCATATTCTTTGTCGTTTAGTTGTTTCGTTCACAAATGCATGACATTAGTTTTAATGTCACAAAATTTTATGACAATTGGTTTTAAGTCACAATTCTTTGCACCATGTCACGTAGTTTTTTTTAGCAAACCATGTCACAAAGATGCCATCTCAATTATATTTACTAGCCCATCAACCCATGCTCCCGCACTATCGGGCCCCATTAATTAGGGTCCTCTGTACATCATGTATCAATCCCTGGATCAGTAGCTGATATGCACAACTCAATAAGATTGATATAAAAAACTATACTTCTATTGCTACTGGGGAAACACATAGTACATGGTTTGAGTTTACGTAGCTTGGGCCATTGACCTTATATCGTATATCAGAGTTCTAAGAGAGCAGTCCTATATCAATGTGGCTCCATTCCTACAGGCAGCTTAGAGTGCGGACATAACCCTAGACTTGTGCCTTAAGTGTACTCTTATTTCCTAATCGTCACGGTCCTAGCGTAACTTCCTTGCATAGCTCTGTCTTCGAGTATACTCCGGGTGTCCTCGCATAGCTCTAGAAATTCCATCCCGGTATGTCCTTTTGTAGCTTAACTCCTAAAAAATGTAGAATGAAGGAGTTGAGTACATAAAGTACTTAGCAGACCCTAAACTTTGGAAGGGAAAGGCTATATGTGTAGGTGGATGATGGTGGTGGAGGTGGATAGGTAGAGGTAGAAGTAGTAAGGTGAAGTAGTTATAATTATAGGTTAGACCCAGGCAGGGTATTAGCATCCTCAACAGTTTCGGGGTTCATTATAATTCACCAAATTAATAAAGTGCGTCTTACCAGATTATCACAATTGTAGAAGTCTAATCATAGTATCCCATCCTAGCATTTGCCCATTCCAAGGATGTGGTTATTCGATAGATTTAATAAAACTCTGCAGAGGTATACAAATTTTTTCACAAGATAGGCGTAGTTGACACCAGAGCCAGTGGCACAACAGGCCTAATGATACCTCGTACCCGAAGGGGACGTATCCTTAGATTTTCATATAACTCTACCAAGGCTTCTCAGGGGTTGAAAAACACAGTAATCTCGGGATGATACCAAACTCTCCCATCTCATAATCCTGGATGACACCACATCACCCTATCATATAATCTCGGATAATACCGAATCATCTCGGATAACACCAAATCATCAAAATAAACAATAATAATATGGGCTCGAACGCGGACAAGTCAAGGGGCTTCACGTGGAAGATCACATAGCAACCACGCCAACCGGACCATGGAAGATCACATAGGATCCATGTCTGCTCCTGATATTCTGCTGCCAACACCGGCCTCCTAGTAGAAATTATACTTCTATCTAACGGGGTGTGAGATCAAGTCTACCCATATAGAACATGTGGTTGTACGCAATATCACACTAGGCGAGAGAGACTATGAACTGGTCCTTATGTGACCGAGGCGAGTATCTCCCAACAGGAACCCTCGCTAGGCGAACCTGCCAAGGTAACTTGTACCGTACAAATTACCCTTTTTTACCAAATCAGTAGGGGAACCCCCTACCTAATATTTTTTTTCAAATAAATGAAAGAATGTTCTGTACAGTGTGAAAGGAGAAAAAAGAACAAGAGAAAACAGTTACAGGGCAGCTAGGCCCAAAAGCAAAAGGGGTAGTAAACTAAATGAAGCTATCTCTCCAAAGGTTGAGCGCAGGTTGCTGACTTGGCTTAGCCTTAGTGCACACAAGGCCGAGCTCCTCCTTGAAGACCCTCTTCCAATTGGGAAGGCTGAAATGTTCATTATCAAAGATGAAAGCATTTCTTGTTGTCTAGATGGTCCAACAAACTGTTATGAAGATTTCTCTGAAGACCGGATTACCAAATGTTGTTCTAGCTTCAATGATCATATCTAGTGGCTGTAGATTTCTGTACCAGATGATGGAGATTGAGTTCCAACAGGCTTGACTGAAGCTGCAGTCAAAGAACAGGTCAAAGCTTGTTTCTTCACAACCAGTGTTGCACAGAACGCAGCTATAATCATCAAGTGCCATATTCTTTCTTCTCAGGAGGTTTCTTGTGTTGAGCCTGTCTCTGAGTAGCAGCCAAAAAAAGAACTTGTGCTTCCCTAGATTGCTAGAGACCCATAGCCAGTTGAACAGAGGGGAACAAGGTGTGTGACCAATGAGGATTTTGTATGCTTTCTTGCTTTTGAAGGTGGATGACCCCCAGCTGTAGGACCAGGTATCATCAAGATTTTCATTCCAAGATCTTTGCTGCAGGAGGTCATGTACTTCATCTAACTGGGCAGTAGGTTGTGTGGACAGGGGCAAGCTGAAGATTCTGTTCATTTCTTGGTCCAGGAAGAACCTGATAGAGCATTTTGGTTTCTTGGTGAAGGAGACCAAATGTGGATATTGCTCTTTGAGGACAGCACCTGACCAAGCTTCAGACTAGAAGAGGGACTATTACCCCTATTTGGGGAGTAGATAGTAATGTCTCTGAATTTGCCAAAAAAGTTGCATAACTTCTTTCCACCAAAAGGAGCCAACAGGGCTTATGGCTTGTGGAGGAGTTTGGGTGTTGGAGTACAGTTTGGTCCAAGTAAGAGTGAGCACAAATTACCCTTCACTCGGCCCCTGTCGGGGTTTAGTCAAGTTTTACTAGTTTAGGTTTCATAGTTATTTTCGTCAAATTTATTAAGCTCATGTCATATCCAGGTAATCATTTACCATATTATTATGCACATTATCATAATCAAGTTCTCAGTTCATTATAATTCTCAATAAGGGTTTAAGTGTTATAAGTTAAGGTAATGTAATTAATTGGTGGGGATGGAGTGTGGAGGGTTTATGGTGGAGGCTAGCAAAGTGTGGTGGTGGTAGAAGGGAGGTGGATAGTGGAGAGATAGGGGTAGGTGGGTGTTAGGACTTGCCTCCATTCACTGACGATTGTATTCTCGTCCGATTCTTGTGTCTCCTGTTCCTGTCTTCTGGACTCCATCAGGTTCTCTGACATCGTCTTTCCTACACGGTCTAGCGTCGACAAGCAAGAAAACACAAACAAGAAAAAATAACAAGCAAGGCATGTAAAATAAGCATAAGCAATCAACGATCCTAGACGGGTTGGTCCTATTGGGTGATGGTTGTTATCTAGGTTATCACTATTACGTCAATCTGACGTAAGGTTCGGATGAAGAGATTCCATCCACAAGGGTAGAGCTCTACAGGCTAGGTCAAGGTGGGTGGTTGGTCTGATGGAAAACCAGACCACATTATCAGGGTTCACTATTATGTGGACCTGAAAGGGAAAGTCTGACCAAGACATCATAGATGACCTGGCTGGTCTCTACAGGTCCATTGGGTTAGAGACCCATATGCACATGCATATGTATGTGTCTCGGGTTAATTAGGTTAGAGAATGGCAGAGTGTAAAGTTAGCCATACATAGGTGTATACCCGGGTATCGGGCATAACCATGAATGTATATATGTGGGTGGTTACTCTTTTAGGTGATTGGATGCGGATATATTTGGGTATGTGTCATGGTTCATACGCATATGTGAATAAATGGGGTTAACTATTACTATGGTGAAGGGTATTATATTATCTACATGGGAGAGTGCAGACATAACTATCGGCACATATATCGAATACTGTATATGGGTTTATACATATTCCTACCGCCTATACTTGCATGGGTGCAAATATATTACTATTTTACATGTTGTATTTATCCATCCATGCATTATATACAGAGTATAGTGTATATATGTACGTGGACAAATGTGGCTTCGGGGTGTTAATTGATGGATGCAACTACGAATTTATATTAAACAAAGAAATGAAAAGCAAACATATCTAGACTTTAAATGGGCACAAAAAATGAGGAGAGAGGGTATGGTTATATAGGGTTTTATTTTAGAAAATTTATGGTGAAAGAATTACGGAATTCAGAATTAAAACGAGCCAGATATAAATTCTCTAAGTTTATCGGCAAAACGCGAATGAAAAGGAGAATGCAAATTATTTCTACAATTTTAGCCAAGGTAAATGAGTGGAAAATATTTAGGTAGGCTCTAGGGTGACTCTAATTTATTTTAGAATTTTCTGGAAACTTTTCTGAAATTAAAAGGGCTTACCTTTAATCTCCTGTGTACGCTTAGGAGGGTCACACGAGAGGGAAAGTGGCCATGGGCCAACAGTTTCACAGGAGGAGATGTTTTTGTTCATATGTATATTGGTTTTCTATTCACAGATAATTAAGAAATGTAATATAATATAAATGTTCTTGTATTCCTGATGTATTTCTAAATATTTCAGAAAATATAACCAAGTATCTAATACGATATATTTCTAAATATTATAGATTGATTACAAAATACATTTGCAATCTATAAATCAGTAAAGAATTTAATTTGACTAAAATGTAATTTGAGAGGGGAATATTGGAAAGTGTGGGGTTATAGCCCTTCGCTCGTACCCTCACCAACCAGGACGAAGTTTTTTTCGTCTGGGGTGAGGGGGAAGCTCGGGAACTAGTCCCGCACAGGAAAGAGAATGAGTGCCCCCAGTAATAGGGTTTGGGGAAAATCAGAAGCTCCTTTGCCCTGCCCCTTGGGTTCTATTTATAAGGGAGGTGGGAGGAGGCAATCTCTCTTCCAACCCCCTTTGGTTGACAAATTTACGTATAAGTCTTCAGACTAATTAGGCGCCGGGCCTTTTTACACGGAGGAGGGATAGGTACAGCCGTCCCTTCCCCCGACACTGATGTACAGAGCAGGGCCGATGGTAACAAGCTTCATTCCAGATGTGGTGAGCGTGCACCAAAGGTTAGTGTTGTAATCATTTTAGAAGTCTTTGATTTTTGTTCGTGGGTACTACCCTATGGAACGAAACAGGTGTATAGTATGGTTTTTTTATGTCATGCGGAGGTGTTGAACCTGCCAAAGTGAAAACAGAAATTTTACGTGTGCATTTTTATTTTCGCTGAGCAAGCATTATGCGAGATCTAGCAAAATAAATTCCGGTTAACAAAAATGCATGGGAATTGTATTTGTGATTGAGTCTATCTCCAAAATTGGTGCAAGCTGGCGAACGGGACTCATGTAGCCACTGGTCTAAATAAAGTTATTTTTAAAAAATACCATGGTATCGAGAATCATGTGTGAGTTTAAGTTAAGTGAAAATGGCGCGATGTTTATGTATATTTTATTTATTATTTATGTTTCTGCACACATTTGGAGTAGCAGCTGGGTTTCTTATCTGGGTGGAAAAGTAGAGGCACATGCATCTCCGCAGGCAGCAGACTCTCAGAAGACAGCTTCGTGCCGATCACAACACCCTTGCGAGTCGGCTCTGGCACCTGATTGATGTACGTACCTGGCGTCTGGTGGACCTTCTCTGGAAACGATCACGAGCACGAGCCATATGAAATGGTCAGTAGAAACGGATACAGGTGCTTGGAGTACTTAGCTAGTTCTTCCTGTCGAAGGTAGCCCCGGGCGGAGGGCGGCCGAAGGTGACCCAGACAGGCCTGGTGAGCGAACGAGCAGCCTGGTGCTCTTAAGGCTTCTTCGTCATGCGAGTGCCGAGCTGGGCTGCGGGTGGCCGCAAGATTAACTGCCGGAGCACGAAGAACCTGTACGAGCAAACTAAGAGTCTCTGCAGTGGTGTTAGGACAAGCTACGAAGTGTTGCCGCACAGGTTCGAAGCTCCAGAATTGCGAATTTTTTTTGTGCAGAATTTTAGATAGGCCGATGGTTCTTAGCTTTGCTGCCGCATGGGCCTGGAAGAGCAACCGAGTTGGCCCGATAGGGGTTTGCTGAGCCTGGCCGCGACGAGGGTTGCTCAGCTTGGCCACGACACGACGAGGGTTGCTCTGCCCGGCCACGAAGAGGGTTGCTCAGTGGCCTTGACGAGGGTTGCTCAGCCTGGCCTGGACGAGGGTAGCTCTGCCTGGCCGCGTTGAGGGTTGCTCAGCCTGGCCTCGACGAGGGTAGCTCTGCCTGGCCGCGTTGAGGGTTGCTCAGCCTGGCCTCGACGAGGGTTGCTTAGCTGGCCACGACGAGGGTAGCTCTGCCCGGACACGACAAGGGTTGCTCAGCCTGGATGTGACGAAGGTTGCTCTTTCTATGTCTTTTTTGTTTGTGGTACAATGGGGTCCCCACGGACGGCGCCACTGTAGGGTTATAGCCCTTCGCTCGTACCCTCACCAACCAGGACGAAGCTTCCTTCGTCCGGGGCAAGGGGAAAGCTCCGGAACTAGTCCCGCATAGGAAAGAGAATCGGAAGCCCCTTTGCCCCTGCCCCTTTGGTTCTAATTATAAGGGAGGTGGGAGGAGGCAATCTCCCTCCTGATCCACTTTAGTTCATAAATTACATGCAAGTCCTCAGACTAATTAGGCGCGGGGCCTTTTTACATGGAGGGGGATAGGCACAGCCGTCCCTACCTCCAAGCAAAATTAAACCTATATTTTTATAATGTGATGGCTGTTATAATTCCTAGAGAATAAAATATTATTTATATCTATGATGTATTATCTACCTCTATAATATAAAATTAAAGGTTTTAAATAATTCAAGGATGCAATTGGTAACTAAGGGAAGTTATTTTGGTGCCGCAAGTAAATTCCAGAAGGCAAGCATTTAAACACACATGCAGGCAATCATTCAAGCATTCAACATTCAAGCACTCGAGCAATTCCAACATTCTAACCTAAATGCATATGGTGAATTTTGATGTAGGGTTTTTGGAAAACATTTTATTTAAGAAGGGTTTTGCAGAAAATAAATAGTCAAGGTTTTAATTTGTCGTAGAGTTTTAAAAGTTCAAATTTTTAGTGGTTTTTAACATGATGCAAAAACACGGGTGTTACACTGTCACACCCATTTATCGACCAAATGGAATGCATACCCTTATGTGCGTCCAGAGATCAATCACACATAAGTTCACAAATTATAACAGAAGTATCATCACAAAAGTTATTACATCACGATATTTAAACACATAGTCTTAACACAAATATAGCGGAAGTATAAATAAAAATCTCTCGTGGTAGCTCCAGTCACAGGTACATTGACTGGTTGACAGTAAGACTAGTAATCTTCAGGGAAGTAGGCGTAGTAGTCACTATTACCTCCATCTGTTACCCATCCGGGATTTTTATCCAAGTAAGAGAAATAAACAAGCGTAAGTACATCTCGTACTCAACAAGTGTAACATGGGGTTCATGAGGCTCAAAAAGGCATATTCATTGGTTTATCAGCATGTAGCTTTTAGTTAGCATGATTTTAGCATAACAATAGCATCAAAATGTCTCAATATAAACATTAAACATATGATCCATGTGAAATGATTAATGAATAGCAAAAACATAATTATAAACAATTATTCAACTATTCCATAAGGGTCCAAGGCCACTCGTAACCGTGAGCATGGCTGTTATAACAGTTTTACACTCTGCAGAGGTTGTACACTTTCACTATGAGTCGTGTTACCCAAATGCCCGGGTTAATTACTCCCAAAACACTACCAAGGTGAGCAGACAGGGTAAACACTATGAAGTCTTTCGAAGGTTCGTCTAACAAGTTAGGGCCATTAGATTTCACTCGGCAAACAGATGTAGAGCCCCCCTTCCTGATGGCACAATAACACGCAGCCTATACACATGAGGACAGAGGCCGCACTATACCCGATTCGTCAAGCCATTCTTACGCCATAAAGGAATACCTCTAACAAGCTAGAAAAGGTCCTTCTATATGACTAAAGCCAGAGCCATATAGCCCCCACAGTTGTACTGTAAATCCCGGATTGTCGCTTATAGATGAGTCCTTATGGAGAGCAATTAGAGCATCAAAAGTAACCCCCATACTCTAATCCCCTTTAAACATTAATCAAAATCATCTTTTAATGTTTGTTGCATATTCCTCTAATCAATTTACATGATCATAGTCCATGTTTAAGCACTAGCCACACTACTCAATGCAATATAATAGGTACCAAGGTAAAGGATCAATCGCTAAGTCATCCTTAACAAGGAATAAATGCATAATGATATTAATTGCATAAGGTGAATAGGACAACAAGGATTATCCCATGCTATACTTGCCTTGCTCAAACTGGTCCTGAAGATCTTGCTCGTAGTAAGGCTCTTGATCACCAACGAATTTCTCACCGTCTAAACTCGATCAACCAATATCAACAACACACATCCAGAGGCAATCAAGCACAGACAAACAAGACTATAATTAGAACAATACACCAACAGTAAGAAAATAAGATAAAAAGTCTTTAAAATGAATCTACTACTCGCTAGGATCACACAGACGCGAAGATCACGAAAATCAGAACTAAAACGACAAAGTTATGAATTTCCAAAGATTTCCTATAGAAAAATAAATACTTTAATAAAAACTCGAAAATAAATTAATCCAAACCTACTGTACAGTTGTATAATTACATAGAACTCGCAAATATGAATCTAACGCAATTTGAATGGACCAAATCGGAGTTAAAACGAAGATTCTACAACTAAAACAATCTGAATGGCAAAACTGTAAATATCAGAAAGCGTATTTTTCTTTTTCCGAAACGAATTACGTTTTCAATAAATCAAAACGTATTTTTCCAAATTATGCTTTGGACCGCGGGTTACATACTTAAAAACTTCAGGGTTTCTTTTGCAAAAATCACAAGCGAACCGGTATCTTCTATTTACAGCCGTTAGATCTAAAACGAACGGTCTAGATCTAATCGGGGGAGGGAGAGAGAGGACGGCCGGCGGCTACAGGAGCCCGACGGCGGCGCCCTGGCCGGACTTGGCCCGAGCTCGCCGGAGCTCGATGAAACGGCCTTACCGACCACCGTTCGACAAACTGGAGACACCGGAAGAAAGAGCGGCCCACGGCGATCTTACCTCACACAAAAGGAAAACCGGAGGACGGGTTGAGGAGGGTGTTTGGCTCGAGATGGTAGCGGTAGAGCTCGCGCTCACGGTGGCAACACCCCCGAGGCCTACAACTGCTTCAAATCGGGTGAGATGGGATCGGCGAGGGTGCGGCTCGGCTTTTATAGCCCGTAGGCATCACCGGTTATGGAAAGGAGGGAGATTTGGAGACGGATTCGAATCACCGAATCAAGTAGAGAGAGGAAGACGGCGTTCGTCGATGGAAAGCGCCGGAGGAAGGAGAAGGAAAGGGGAAGCAGTCACTGACAGGTGGGACCCACAAGTCAGCGGCTCGGGCGGAAAACGCGGCCGCTGCGGGACGCAGGCGCACGCGCGCGATGACGGCCGACAGGCCGCGACTTGGGCTCGGCCCAGGAGGAGGATGCGGGCGCGGGAAAAACAGCGGGCCGCATGCTGAGCAGGCCGAGGCGGCGGGCTGCGGCTGAGTTGGGCCAAAAATCCGAATGAAGATGAATTTCCTTTTTTTTTCTTTTTCTAATTTTTCAAAGCCATTTTCAAATGATTTTCAAATCAAATTTGAATTTGATTGAAACCACACAATACAAAACTTCAAATGCAGCAGCATGAATGCACAAACATGTTTCTACCCTTATATTTGATTTTAAATTTATAAAAATTATTCTTATTCTAAATTTTGCATGCTTCACAACAATAAATATAAAAATCATATTTTTCCTATTTTTCTTCTTTTCAAATTTTTAGGGTGTTACAATTCTACCCCCCTTAAGTTGAATCTCGTCCCGAGATTCGACCGATGCTTACTCAAACAGTTGCGGGTAGGTTTTTCTTAAATCCTCTTCTCGTTCCCAAGTAGCCTCTTCTGCTGTGTACCGATTCCATTGTACTTTACACATTTTGATTGTTCTACTTCTTGTGACTCTGTCCGCAGTCTCTAAAATTTTAACCGAAAACTCTTCATATGTAAGATCCTCCTTAACAGTGAGTTCCTCTAATGGAATCTGCTCCTCTGGTACTCGTAAACATTTCTTCAATTGAGACACATGGAACACATCATGTACACCTGCCAAACTTTCAGGTAATTCCAACTGATATGCCACTTCACCACGTCTCTCTATAATCTTGAAAGGTCCAATATATCTTGGTGCCAATTTACCCTTCATGTTGAACCTCTTCACACTCCTCATGGGTGACACTTTCAAGTATACATAATCCCCTACCTCAAAAGTCAACTCCCTTCTGCGAGTATCAGCATAGCTTTTCTGTCTGGACTGTGCTATTTTTAGATTATCTCTAATCATTCTCACTTTCTTTTCAGCATCCTTTAATACATCAGGCCCATACACTTGACTCTCCCCTGTCTGATTCCAGAACAACGGGGTCCTACATTTTCGTCCATACAGAGCCTCAAACGGTGCCATTTGAAGACTCTTCTGATAACTATTGTTATAAGAGAACTCTGCGTAAGGCAAACTCTTATCCCAGCTAGTACCATATTGTAAAGCACAAGCTCTCAACATATCTTCCAATATCTGATTAATTCTCTTCGTTTGACCATCTGTCTGAGGATGATAAGCTGTACTAAAATTTAGTTTGGTCCCCAATGATTCATGTATCTTTTGCCAATAATGAGATGTAAACTGAGTACCTCGATCAGACACAATCTTCTTAGGTACTCCATGTAGACTCACTATTCTTTCCATATACAACTCTGCCAACTTCGCACTGCTATATGTAGTCTTCACAGGCAGAAAATGAGCAACCTTAGTCAGACGATCCACTATCACCCAAATTGAATCATATCCTCTTTGAGTCCGTGGCAACCCAACTATAAAGTCCATACCAACCTCTTCCCATTTCCACTCGGGTATCTGCATAGGCTGTAACAATCCTGCAGGTCTCTGATGTTCTGCTTTCACCCTTTGACAAGTGTCACACAAAGCAACATACTCAGCAACATCTCTCTTTAAACCGTACCACCAATATTTCTCTTTCAGATCCAAGTACATCTTAGTACTCCCCGGATGTATGGAATAAGCTGACTCATGAGCTTCACGCAGAATTGCCATTCTGATATCCTTATCTTCGGGCACACACAGCCTTTTTCCAAACCATAGCGTACCATTATCATCCTTACGGAATCCTGGAGATTTACCTTTCGCTATGTTTTCAGCTATCTCTCTCAACTTTTCATCCTTCTGCTGACCTTTACGGATCTCTTGCTCTAGAGTAGGCTCTAATACTAATTCCACTGCATTGGTAGTAAATCCTAAGTTCAGATGCTTGCACTCGGCACACAATTCCTTTGGCATAGGCATTACTTGTATTTCATTTGCATAACTTTTCCTACTAAGAGCATCAGCAACAACGTTGGCCTTTCCTGGATGATAATGCACCTCTAGATCATAGTCTTTTATCAACTCCAACCATCTACGCTGCCTCAAGTTTAGATCCGTTTGAGTGAAGATATACCTTAGACTCTTGTGATCAGTGTATATATCACTCTTGTGTCCAATCAAATAATGTCTCCATATCTTTAATGCATGAACTACTGCAGCTAATTCCAAATCATGAGTAGGGTAATTTAACTCATGCTTCCTCAACTGCCTCGATGCATATGCCACAACTCTACCTTCTTGCATCAGTACACATCCCAAACCCAATCGAGATGCATCACAATAGATAGAGAAAGGTTTACTCAGATCTGGCAAAACTAAGACGGGTGCAGTCGTCAATCTCTTCTTTAGTTCCTCAAAATTAGCCTGACACTTCTCGGACCACACAAACTTGGCATTCTTCTCCAATAATGCAGTCATTGGTTTTGCAAGCTTTGAAAATCCCTCTATAAATCTCCTATAATAACCAGCTAATCCCAAGAAGCTATGGATCTCACTCACATTGATGGGTGGTTTCCAATTCAATACATCTTTCACCTTGCCAGGATCTACTGATATTCCTCCATTAGAGATAATGTGACCCAGAAAAGAAACTTCCTTCAACCAAAACTCACATTTACTCCTTTTTGCATATAGTTGGTGTTCTTTGAGCTTCTGCAAGACCAACCTCAAATGTTCAGCATGTTCTTCCTCAGTCTTGGAAAATACTAGAATATCATCAATGAATACCACTACAAACTTGTCTAGATATTCCATGAACACCTTATTCATTAAGTACATGAAGTATGCAGGGGCATTAGTCAAACCAAACGACATCACTGTATACTCATACAACCCATACCGTGTGGTAAAAGCTGTCTTGGGTATATCCCTGGCACGAATCTTCAATTGATGATATCCAGAGCGAAGATCAATCTTGGAAAATACACAAGCTCCTCTCAACTGATCAAACAGGTCATCAATCCTAGGCAATGGGTACTTGTTCTTAATAGTAACCTCATTAAGAGACCGATAATCTACACACATCCTCTGAGTTCCATCTTTCTTATCCACAAAAATCACTGGTGCTCCCCATGGTGAAGAACTAGGACGAATAAAACCCTTATCCTGCAACTCCTTAATTTGTTTCTTAAGTTCTTCTAATTCATTTACTCCCATTCTATATGGATGCTTAGCTATAGGTGCAGTTCCAGGTAATAATTCAATAATAAATTCAATGTCACGGTCTGGTGGCATACCTGGCAATTCCTCTGGAAACACATCTGGGAACTCCTCCACAACTGGATCTTTCTGGTTGGCACCATCATTGAGCTGGTTCACTGTAGCGGTCTCTTGTTTTTGCACTTTTACTTCAACCCTGATTCTATCACCCTTTGGTGTTATCAGTACAACTGATTTATCCTTACACTGAATCTCTGCTTGTTGTTGCATCATCCAATCCATTCCCAATATAAGATCAATCCCAGCTGTTCTCAATACTATAGGGCTAACTGTAAACTCTACCCCCCTTAAGTTGAGACTAATCGGAAGACAGCGATAAGATGCTGGCATGCTTCCACCAGGTGAGTTTACTAAGATAGGGTTCTTCATGGCACACAAATGGATTCTATGTATTCTAACAAATGATTGCGATATGAAAGAATGTGATGCTCCAGAATCAAAAAGAACAGTGGCGGGAGTAGAGTGGACATCGAACGTACCAAGCATAACTTCTGGCTCCTCCACTGCAGTTTCCTGGGACAAGTGATTCACCCTTCCTGAGTTAGGTGCGGGCTTCTGGTGGCTGCTCTGTCTCTGGGGAGTCTGCTGGTTGGACTTCTCTGGGCAATTGTAAGACAAGTGACCTTCTTTTCCACATCGGAAACACCTGTTGGGAGTATTGGGAGCACTAGTCTTCGTAGGAGTGTTATTGGAAGGATCCTGACGCTGTGCTTGATTTCCATTCTGCTGCGGTGGACGTTGGTTGCTATTCTGTGGCTGGAATGGGGGACGTTGCGGGAACTGTCCACGGAATGGGGCCTGACCACGATTCCACTGTCCAGAGGGAGGCCTCTGCTGAGTATTCTGCTGAAAGCCAGTACGCGGACGGGTGTTGCTATTGGAGGCTTGTCCCTGTAACCTCTTCCTCTTTGCATCCATTTCCTTGCGCTTGCTATCCACCACGATAGCGCGGTTCACAAGCGTCTGAAAGTTAGGGTAGGTATTGGACATCAACTGCAACTGTAGTCCATCATATAATCCCTTCAAGAAGCGGCGCTGCTTATCGTTGTCATTGGCCACCTCATGTGGAGCATATCGTGATAATTGAGCAAACTTGTCACGGTACTCAGCTACAGTCATTGACCCTTGGGTCAGGTTCCTGAATTCCTCCGCCTTCAACTCTATCATTCCTTCAGGTATATGGTAAGCCCTGAAGTTCTCCCTAAACTCCTGCCAGGTGACTGCAGGAGCATTGGCAGGACGACCATACTCATATGACTCCCACCAATCCTGAGCTTCTCCCTGAAGTTGCCCAGAAGCAAACAACACCTTCTGTCGGTCATCACATTGGGCAATAGTGAGTTGTTTCTCCACAGCACGAAGCCAATCATCGTCCTCCAAAGGATCAGCAGCATGTGTGAACACTGGGGGACGACCCTTCAAAAACTCACCACGCTTATCATGTGGTTGAGCCCCAGCAACTGGCTGATTTTGCTGATTTTGCACTAGTTGCTGCATCAACTGCGTCTGTACCGCCAACAGTTGCTCGATAGTTGGTGGCGGTGGTGGTGGTGGATTTGGGGGAATGTTTCCACGACCTCTGCCTCTTCCTCTTCCGGCCATCTGCCACCCATAAACATGCAAACTTTAAGAATTCCATGACTTCAACCACTTATAAGATTAAGAATGAGATCTGAAAGTTTTCTGGACGAGTAGCAATGTTGATAGTTCAGTATTGCAATCATATCTCGAGTTACAGAAATCCAAAAGAGGCGTGCCTTATATGGTTGGAAAGCTTATGAAATTATCCACAATTTCTATTCAGACCTCAAGATCAGATTCTGTCGTTAAGTCTATGAAAAATAAGGCGTAACAGAAACTGTTCCAGATTCCCGACTGTGCAGAAACTTTAACTTGTGAAAATTATATCTCTCGAACCAGATCAGATAAAAAGGTGATTCCAGCGGCATTTGAAAGATGCTTGAGTCTAGTTTCTCTCATAAAAATTTCATAAATGTTGCACGAACCGTTTTTAAACTATAGCAGAAACATTGAAGACTGCTCCAGAAAACAGCAAGGACAGAAACGTGATAATATCAAACCCAACTATTATTCCTTGACTATTAAACTTATTATTCTTAAGAATGGAACTTGTAGACATGCCTACAAGTCCCGACACTCAAACAAAGATCCAACTCACACATAAGCATAATAATAAAGCAACTAGCACACCAAGGTTCAAACCACACGACAGACTCGACTGACTCAACTGACGTTACTAAGAACGTTCTTATTACATAAAGGACTCCTACTTCCTAAGGAAGTGGCTCATGCTCTAATGTCTCATAAATCTTAGGCATGCCTTGGTTTGCTCGGAGCTCATCAATGGTTGCTTGGCACCTCTTGATAGTCTTCCCTTGTGCCTTCACCATCTCTTCTAGCTGCAGCTTCCTATCCATCATATCATAGACAAAGTTCACCATCACCCGAGGTAGTGGCTCTAGCTGCACTGGATCTGTCATAGCCCATCCAAGTTCGGGGTGTGCACGAGGAAAGAAGCGATGAATGTCATGCTTCATAAGGTTAAAGCGAAGATAGCAGAGACCCATACATGCTTCAAAAGCAGCATCTTCAATGCTATCCTCTATAGTAGCTCGATGTCCCATGTGAGAGAACATCCTGTCCAGCTGATATGCCCCCTTGTCTTGCTTATGGGAAAAGATGCTTGCCCTTGCCTTCCAGTACGTGTCCTCCAGTGGATGAGTGTACTCCCAGCAGACGTACTCCACAGCTGGATGCCAATCAGCGAAGTAAGCAGTGAGCATCCCCACCAGGCGAAGATGAGAGACCGCATTCCCTCCATTCCTGTGGTAGATCCTCACAGTCCACCCCATTGGAGGAGGTGGCATATCTTCAGGAGCTTCATGTGGTGGAGGCGGGGGTTGTACTCCTCCATTAGCTTCCTCTTCATCATCTTCAATCTCGACGATTTCTGGATCTTCTTCAGGCTCAGGCTCTTCCTGGGGAGGTGCTGGTGCTTGGACTGGTGCTACAGGAGTCTGCTCCTGTTCCTAAGGTTCTGGCTCTTGTGGCTCTTCAGTTGCATGCAGGGCACGAGGTGGGTAGTATCCTCCAGAGCTAATGCGGGCAGTCTTACGGTCACGGGCCATCTACAAAATTTTTAGATGAAGTTAGAATAGAGGCAAAATTTCGTAATAGAATGTGACATAAGAAGCATAAAAATTTATCAAATAACAAGAGCAAGATAGTGAGCATAAAAATAGTGTAAAGATGATACTAAATCGACCATTCCTAGCTAGGCTTGCGTCCTACAGTCAACAAGAGCTCTGATACCAATTTGTCACACCCATTTATCGACCAAATGGAATGCATACCCTTATGTGCGCCCAGAGATCAATCACACATAAGTTCACAAATTATAACAGAAGTATCATCACAAAAGTTATTACATCACGATATTTAAACACATAGTCTTAACACAAATATAGCGGAAGTATAAATAAAAATCTCTCGTGGTAGCTCCAGTCACAGGTACATTGACTGGTTGACAGCAAGACTAGTAATCTTCAGGGAAGTAGGCGTAGTAGTCACTATTACCTCCATCTGTTACCCATCCGGGATTTTTATCCAAGTAAGAGAAATAAACAAGCGTAAGTACATCTCGTACTCAACAAGTGTAACATGGGGTTCATGAGGCTCAAAAAGGCATATTCATTGGTTTATCAGCATGTAGCTTTTAGTTAGCATGATTTTAGCATAACAATAGCATCAAAATGTCTCAATATAAACATTAAACATATGATCCATGTGAAATGATTAATGAATAGCAAAAACATAATTATAAACAATTATTCAACTATTCCATAAGGGTCCAAGGCCACTCGTAACTGTGAGCACTGCTGTTATAACAGTTTTACACTCTGCAGAGGTTGTACACTTTCACTGTGAGTCGTGTTACCCAAATGCCCGGGTTAATTACTCCCAAAACACTACCAAGGTGAGCAGGCAGGGTAAACACTATGAAGTCTTTCGAAGGTTCGTCTAACAAGTTAGGGCCATTAGATTTCACTCGGCAAACAGATGTAGAGCCCCCCTTCCTGATGGCACAATAACACGCAGCCTATACACATGAGGACAGAGGCCGCACTATACCCGATTCGTCAAGCCATTCTTACGCCATAAAGGAATACCTCTAACAAGCTAGAAAAGGTCCTTCTATATGACTAAAGCCAGAGCCATATAGCCCCCACAGTTGTACTGTAAATCCCGGATTGTCGCTTATAGATGAGTCCTTATGGAGAGCAATTAGAGCATCAAAAGTAACCCCCATGCTCTAATCCCCTTTAAACATTAATCAAAATCATCTTTTAATGTTTGTTGCATATTCCTCTAATCAATTTACATGGTCATAGTCCATGTTTAAGCACTAGCCACACTACTCAATGCAATATAATAGGTACCAAGGTAAAGGATCAATCGCTAAGTCATCCTTAACAAGGAATAAATGCATAATGATATTAATTGCATAAGGTGAATAGGACAACAAGGATTATCCCATGCTATACTTGCCTTGCTCAAACTGGTCCTGAAGATCTTGCTCGTAGTAAGGCTCTTGATCACCAACGAATTTCTCACCGTCTAAACTCGATCAACCAATATCAACAACACACATCCAGAGGCAATCATGCACAGACAAACAAGACTATAATTAGAACAATACACCAACAGTAAGAAAATAAGATAAAAAGTCTTTAAAATGAATCTACAACTCGCTAGGATCACACAGACGCGAAGATCACGAAAATCGGAACTAAAACGACAAAGTTATGAATTTCCAAAGATTTCCTATAGAAAAATAAATACTTTAATAAAAACTCGAAAATAAATTAATCCAAACCTACTGTACAGTTGTATAATTACATAGAACTCGCAAATATGAATCTAACGCAATTTGAATGGACCAAATCGGAGTTAAAACGAAGATTCTACAACTAAAACAATCTGAATGGCAAAACTGTAAATATCAGAAAGCGTATTTTTCTTTTTCCGAAACGAATTACGTTTTCAATAAATCAAAACGTATTTTTCCAAATTACGCTTTGGACCGCGGGTTACATACTTAAAAACTTCAGGGTTTCTTTTGCAAAAATCACAAGCGAACCGGTATCTTCTATTTACAGTCGTTAGATCTAAAACGAACGGTCTAGATCTAATCGGGGGGAGGGAGAGAGAGAACGTGTCACACCCATTTTTAAGGACAAAAATAGGATGTATAAAAGACTCATGTGCGCCCCAGGAACCAGTCGCACACATAAGTTGACAAATTACAAAGTATCATCACAGTGCTTATTACATAACGAATAAGTATTTAAGACATAGTCTTGAACGATAGATAATAATAACTAATAATAATTCTTCAGCGGAAACTCCACACAGGGACACGGTTGACTGGTTGACATCAAGACTAGTACTCATTCCGATAATCTTCCTCATTATCTTCATCTGTTATGGTGGAAATAGCAAGGGTGAGTCCATGTCGAACTCCACAAATATAACACAGGGTTCATGAGGCTCAAAAAGGCTAGACACTGTTTAACTGCGTTTAGCTTTTTAATCATATATTAGCAATTAAGTAGCATCAAGATAAACCACTTCCCATTAAAGAACCAATGATCAATTGTAATAAGGATAATGAATAGCATTAACATGAGCATAATAATAATCAACAATAATTAAGCATGATACAACAGTTATGATCAACTATTCCATAAGAATCCCCAAGGCCGCTCGTATCCGTGAGCACGGCTAGTATACCAGTTTTTAACTCTGCGCAGAGGTGTACACTTTCACTGTAAGTCATGATTTCCAAATGAGTGGGGAGATCAAACCCAAACACCCGAGAACCATATAAAGCCACTCAAAAGTTCGTCTAACAAGTTAGGGCCATTAGATTTCACTCGGCAGGCAGATGTAGAACCCCCCTTCCCTGTGGCACAACAACCGCAGCCTATACACACTAGGCCAGGGGCTCGGACTACACCCAACAAGGCAAGCCATTCTTACGCCATTTAAGGTAACCTCTAACAAGCTAGAAAAGGTCTCTTGAACAACTAAAGCCAGAGCCATATAGCCCTCACAGCTGTACTGTATATCCCGGTTATCACTTACAGATAAGTCCTTATGGAGAGAAACCAGAGCATCAAAATAATACACAAGCTCTAGCCCCCTTTTAACAATAGTAAAATCATCTTAATAGTTGATTGCTTAATCCATTAATCAAATTACAAGATCATTGTTCTTAGTTTAAGCACTAGCAATAGCTACCCATATGCATTCCCAAGGTTGACAAGGAATCAAGATAACAATCACTAAGATATAATCTCTAAGGTTGTCAAGGTAAGCACATGCATATGTATGACAATTCAATGTATAGGTAACAAGGATAGTCCTGTGTTATACTTGCCTTGATCAAAGCTTTCCAAGTGATACTGCTGACTTGGCTCAAAGTAATACTCCGAATCGTCCAAATACTGCTCACCTTCTATATTCGATCATCAATCAACAACACACATGCATCCAATCAAACATACACGAAGCAAACAAAGAGATATAATTAGAACAGTACACCAACAGTAGCAAAACAGTAATAAAAGCTTATAAAACTCTTCTACACGTTTCTACGATCACACAGACGCAAAGATCACCAAATTCGGAGTTAAAACGAGCAAGATATGAATTTCCAAAGTTTTCCTATAGGAGAAATAATATAATTTATAGGAGCTCGAATTTTAAAAGCTATTAACATAACTAAAAACTATATCACTGCATAGATCACGATGTAACGAACTCAACGCAATTTGAATGGGTCAAATCAGAGTTAAAACGGAGATTTTATAAGCTTTTGAATGTATCGGCAAAACGGTAAATAAGAGAAAACGTATTTTCTATCTGTTTAACAGAAGTTTACGCTTTCCATTGATGAAAACGTATTAGCTGATGACGCCTTGGACTGCGGGTTCTATTATAAAAGACCTCGGGGTCTCTTTAACAAGATTCACCCCGAAGGGGTATCTTTGATCCTGAGCCATCGGATCTACATCCAACGGACCGGATCGGTTGCGGGGAAAACGCCGGCGGCGCTCGGCCGGAGAAGAAGGCCGAGACGGCGGTGGCCATGGCCGAAAAATGACGGAGCTCACCGGCATGACTAGTTCTCGGGCTACGAGCAATGAAAAGGCTCGGGACCAAGCCCAAACGGAATAGAAATTCACGGGGATCTTACCCACGTAAATAAAGGCGGTCGGGACGGGGCGGAACGGCGGCGCGACGATGACCGGCGGCGAAGTCTCCCCTGCAAAGTTCGGCGACGGTTTGAGAGCCACAGAATCAACAAAATTGAGGAAAACAAGTTTCGGAAGGGTCGTAGAAACGTTACGAAGACCGTAACGAAGCTTACGGAACGGATTAGGGTCGGCTTTGGAGAGACCGACGGCGGCGGCGATTGCTCGAGCTTGCAGCGGCTCGGAGCGCTATTAGCGAGGGCGAGAACTCAATTAGGGTTTTGGAAGGGACGGCGCGCACGCGGAGTTAGCTATTTATGGCCAAGATGGCTTGCGGAGCACGCTAGGATGCGGCAAGGGCAAGACCGGAGTCGGGCTCTGCTTGGAATCGAGTCCGGCTCGATGAAGACGACGGTGGCGACGCGGGCCCACGTGTCGGCGGCAGGAGAAGGTGAGAAAGGCGCCCGCGGCTTCCCCTTGCTGGATTGGGCCGAAAAAGAGGAAAACAGGCCTTCGGGCCAGATTGCAAGGGAGTGAAAGTTTTTCCTTTTTCTTTTCTAAATCAATTTTCCAGAGGCATTTTCAAAAGGGATTTGAATTCATTTGTTTTTGGAACAAAAACCAGACAATACATAAGAACAAATGCAGCAGCATGAGTGCACCAATATGCTTCTTGCCTTACAATTGATTTTATTTTCATAAAATAATTATTTTGCCTATGTTTAATGCTCACCAAATTGCGTAAATAAATCATTTTCACTATTTCGAAAGATATGCAAATTTTGGGTGTTACAAATTCTACCCCCCTTAAAAGAATCTCGTCCTCGAGATTAGACTTTGCTTACTCAAACAACTGCGGATAGTCCTTTCTCAAGTCCTCTTCTCTTTCCCAAGTTGCCTCTGCCTCTGAATATCGATTCCACTGCACCTTGCACATCTTAATAACCCGACTTCGAGTAACTCTCTCAGCAGTTTCTAAAATCTTGATCGGAAACTCTTCATATGTAAGATCTTCCTTAACAGTCAACTCTTCTAAAGGTATCTGCTCCTCAGGCACACGCAAACACTTCTTAAGTTGTGAAACATGGAACACATCATGTACTCCAGATAAATTCTCAGGCAACTCTAATTGATAAGCAACTTCCCCACGTCTAGTAATAACTTTAAATGGTCCAACATACCTTGGTGCTAGTTTACCTTTCATGTTAAACCTCTTCACACTTCTCATAGGTGACACCTTTAAATAAACATAATCACCTACCTCAAAAACTAAATCTCTTCTTCTATTGTCAGCATAACTCTTCTGACGAGACTGTGCTACTCTCAAATTCTCACGAATCACTCGCACTTGATCTTCTGCGTTTCTAAGAACATCTGTACCAAACACCTGAGATTCACCTGTCTGATCCCAAAACAAAGGAGTTCTACACTTGCGTCCATACAAAGCTTCAAACGGTGCCATCTTAAGACTCTGTTGATAACTGTTATTGTAAGAGAATTCTGCATAATGCAAACTCTTATCCCAACTAGTTCCATATTGCAATGCACAAGCTCTCAACATATCCTCTAATACCTGGTTGGTCCTTTCAGTCTGTCCATCTGTCTGTGGATGATATGCTGTACTAAAATTCAATTTTGTTCCCAATGATTCATGCACAGCTTTCCAAAAATGCGACGTAAACTGCGATCCTCGATCAGATACAATCTTCTTTGGTACTCCATGCAAACAGACTATTCTCTCCATATACAACTCTGCCAATTTTGGTCCATGGTAAGTAGTCTTAACTGGTATAAAATGAGCAACTTTAGTTAACCGATCTACTATCACCCAAATAGAGTCATAACCTTTCTGAGTACGAGGTAACCCTACTATAAAATCCATACCAACTTCCTCCCACTTCCATTCAGGAATCTTCATTGGTTGTAACAATCCAGCAGGTCTCTGATGCTCTGCTTTCACTCTCTGACAAGTGTCACACAATGCCACATACTCAGCCACATCTCGCTTTAATCCAACCCACCAATATTTCTGTTTCAGATCCAAATACATCTTAGTACTACCAGGATGAATAGAATAAGCTGACTCATGAGCTTCGCGAAGAATTGCTTGTCTAACAGTTTGATCCTCAGGTACACACAGCCTCTTTCCGAACCACAAAATTCCATTATCATCCATTCGAAAGCCTGGTGACTTACCAATCACTATATCTTCCGCTATCTTCTTTAGTTTCTCATCCTTCAACTGGCCCTTGTAAATTTCTTGCTCTAAGGTAGGCTCTATCACTAATTCCATTGTATTAGTAACAATTCCCAAATTCAAATATTCAAATTCAGCACATAACTCACTAGTCATAGTCAATGTCTGTATCTCATTAACATAGCTTTTCCTACTAAGAGCATCAGCTACTACATTAGCCTTACCAGGATGATAGTGTATCTCAATATCATAATCCTTAATCAACTCTAACCATCTGCGTTGCCTCAAATTCAGATCTGACTGAGTGAAAATATACTTCAAACTCTTATGATCAGTGTATATATCACTCTTATGTCCAATCAAATAATGTCTCCAAATCTTTAAAGCATGAACTACAGCTGCTAACTCCAAATCATGTGTAGGATAATTCAACTCATGCTTTCTCAACTGCCTAGATGCATAAGCCACAACTCTGCCTTCTTGCATAAGAACACATCCCAAACCTTGACGAGAAGCATCACAATAAATAGAAAACTTCTTACTCAAATCTGGCAAAACCAAAACAGGCGCTGTAGTCAACCTCTTCTTCAATTCCTCAAAACTAGCTTGACATTTATCTGACCACACAAACTTGGCATTCTTCTCTAACAGAGATGTCATAGGTTTAGCAAGTTTAGAAAACCCTTCAATGAACCGTCTGTAATATCCAGCTAATCCCAAGAAACTACGAATCTCGCTAACATCAATAGGTGGTTTCCAATTTAATACATCCTTTACTTTACCTGGATCCACTGATATCCCTCCATTAGAAACAATATGACCAAGGAAAGAAACTTCCTTCAACCAAAACTCACATTTACTTCGCTTCGCATACAGTTTATGCTCTCTAAGTTTCTGCAATACCAACCTCAAATGTTCAGCATGCTCTACCTCTGTCTTGGAAAATACCAATATATCATCAATAAACACTACCACAAACTTATCCAAATATTCCATGAACACCTTATTCATCATGTACATAAAGTATGCAGGTGCATTGGTCAATCCAAATGACATTACAGTATACTCATACAATCCATACCTTGTAGTAAAAGCTGTCTTTGGAATATCAGTAACACGAATCTTCAACTGATGATATCCAGAACGTAAATCAATCTTAGAGAACACACAAGCACCTCTCAACTGATCAAACAAGTCATCAATCCTGGGCAAAGGATACTTATTCTTGATAGTTACCTCATTTAGTGACCGGTAATCAACACACATCCTCTGACCACCATCTTTCTTATCAACAAAAATAACTGGTGCTCCCCAAGGTGATGAACTAGGTCTAATAAAACCTTTTTCTTGTAATTCTTTAATTTGTTTCTTAAGTTCTTCTAATTCATCTACTCCCATCCTATATGGTCGTTTGGCTATAGGTGCAGTTCCAGGTAATAATTCAATAAGAAATTCAATGTCTCGGTCAGGTGGCATACCTGGCAATTCATCAGGGAAGACATCCGGAAATTCCTCAATCACTGAATTCTCCTTAATAGTATTTTCAAGCTGATTCATCACAGCGGTTGGTTGCTTCTGCACTGCTACATTCACATTGATTTTATCTCCATTAGGTGCATTCACAACTACCACTTTTTGCTGACACCGAATCTCTGCCTGATTTTGCTTCATCCAGTCCATACCCAATATCACATCAATACCAGATGTCCTCAACACTATAGGAGTTATCTTAAACTCTACCCCCCTTAATACCATACTAATTGGAAGACAACGATTACTGGTTTGCATGGTACCTCCAGGTGAATTTACTAAGAGAGATTCTTTCATAGCTAGCATGGGTATACTATGCATTTTAACAAAAATGTTGGATATGAATGTATGAGATGCTCCAGAGTCAAAAAGAACAGTTGCAGGAATGGAATGTACATTGAACATACCAATCATAACTTCTGGTGCATCATGAACTGTATCAGAAGACACGTGATTCACCCTTCCAGTACCAGATTGCTTCTGGTTGCTATTCTGGCTCTGAGGAGTCTGCTGCTTCTGCTTCTCAGGACAATGGTAAGATATATGCCCCTCTTTACCACAGGCAAAGCATCTAGTAGGCGTGCTGGGAGCACTATTCTTCATGGGGGTAACATTGGAATTTCCAGTGCGAGGAGTCTGTTGCCCAGTCTGCTGATACTGTTGACGCTGTGGATATGATGAACGCTGTTGTGACTGATTACCTTGCCAATTCTGGGACCATCTCTGATTCGGATTGCGATTCCATTGACTAACCGGTCCTTGAAACTTCTGATGGAAACCATGCTGAGAATTAGTGCGCTGACGGTTGTTACTTCCTGAGCTTTGTACCTTCATCTTCCGCTTCCTGTCCATCTCTCTGCGCTCATTGTCAAGCACAATAGTTTTATTTACCAGCTCTTGAAAACTAGCATAGTTGTTCCCCTTCAACTGTAAGCGAAGATCATAATAAATTCCCTTCAAGAAGAGACGTTGTCTGTCCGCATCTTCTCTCACTTCATTAGGAGCATAGCGAGCCAACTGGGTAAATCTGTCATGATATTCACTAACACTCATCTGTCCCATCCTAAGGTTTCTGAATTCTTCCTGCTTCAGCTCAATTATACCTTCAGGAATATGACGAGCTCGAAAATCTCTAACAAACTCATTCCAAGTGATAGGTGGAGCATTGTCAGGGCGTGCAGCTTGATACGACTCCCACCAAGTCTGAGCTGTCCCCTGTAACTGACCAGATGCATATAACACCTTCTCCATATCATTGCATTGGGCTATATTCAGCTGTTTCTCCACTGCCCTCACCCAATCATCTGCCTCTAAAGGATCAGCAGCATGAGAAAACACTGGAGGGCGTCCCTTTAAAAATTCTCCATGCTTATCCCTCACTTGCACAGGCGGTGGTCCTCCTGCAGCGGGATTGTTCTGCATGTGCTGCATAAACATCTGCATCATCTGATTCTGAGTTTGCATAAGTTCCTCCATAGTAATGGGTATGTTAGCACCTCCACGACCTCTGCCACGACCTCTGCCTGACATCTGTTTCCAAAAACACAGAAATTGAAATTCAGTACGATCCGAGATGATGTATTCAATAGATAAGCAAAATCTGATTTTTCTGGACAATCTCCAATTTCAGCAACTCAGTAAAACTGTCATATCTCGAGCTACAGACGTCCAATTCAGATGATCTTTACATGGTTGGAAAGCTTTCAAAATTATCTACAACTTTTATTCACAACACTTTTTCTGATTCTGTCAATAAATTGGCCAAAAACTGAACTTAACCGAAACTGTTTCAGAATTCCAGACTGTGCAGTAACTCCAACTTGGAACAGGTATATCTCTTAGCTCATAATAGATATTAAAGTGATTCTTGTGAGGTTGGAAAGATATAGAAGTCTAATTATTCCCAATAAAATTTCTTGAATTTCCCATGAACGGATTTTAAGTTATTTCTAAAACATCCCAGACTGATCCAAAAATCAGCAAAGGACAGAACTAAATTAACCTCATATTCAACTAATATATCTTGATCAAACTTAATATTCTTAACCATGGAACTTGTAGGCATGTCTACAAAACTCCAGCACACATTACAAAGATCCAAATCACACATTATCATAATAACAATCCATCAATCACACAATTGTTCACACCACAAACTGACTCTTAAAACAATCCAAACTTAAAATTAACTCACCACTACTATCGTTCCTATTACATAGGGATTTTTCCTATTGCCTAATTAAGCTTCTCATAAATCTTGGGACGACCTAACTCCACCCTTAATTGGTCAATCTCCTTATAAGCTTGCTCCTTAAGTTCTTTTTCCTTCAGCAACTCATCCTTCAAATCCACCTCATGGAGAGTCAATTCTCGAGCTAATCCCACCGTAGCTTGTAAAGTCAAGGAGGAATCATCTGCAGGCGGCACGGTCCAAATACCCTTGTCATGTATGAAACAAGGAAAATGCCGGAGTGCACCCTTTAACGTCTTGTCTGAACGTAGACCATGGTAATAAACAAATGCATTGAAAGCGACATCCTCCATGCTTATCTCCACAGTTGCCCGGCTCACTCTGGTAATGAACTTTGACTCCACCTTAGGCTCCTTAGTGGTAGGATCCCTTTTCTTAACCCATAACTCTGTTTCCCAATAGGAATCCATCCATGGATGACTATACTCTGCACTACGATACTCCAACGTAGCTTCCTAGTCATAGTAGTAGTTGTCCAATGTTCTTGTCAACATGTCATGGAAGAAAGCATCAGCTTTAGGAACCATGATATGAAACTTCGTAATCCATCCCATAACTACATCCTCCATTGGTGTATCACCAACTCTTGATTCAGCATCAGATAGCTCTTGCTCACCATCTTCATACGGCTCCTGAGGTTTGAAACGGGCAACGTACTGTGCAGCTGACAAACGGGGATGAGGAGGCATCTATAAAATTTAGACATAGATTAGATAGAATCAATGTATTTTCGCAATGGAATAAAGTAGAGGAAGCATAAAACTTTAGTAATTAACAAGGTGAAAAGAGGAAGCATGAATTAAGTGAAGTATGGATGTTATTAACGATCATTCTAACTAGGCTTGCGTCCTACAGTCAACACGGCTCTGATACCAATCTGTCACACCCATTTTTAAGGACAAAAATAGGATGTATAAAAGACTCATGTGCGCCCCAGGAACCAGTCGCACACATAAGTTGACAAATTACAAAGTATCATCACAGTGCTTATTACATAACGAATAAGTATTTAAGACATAGTCTTGAACGATAGATAATAATAACTAATAATAATTCTTCAGCGGAAACTCCACACAGGGACACGGTTGACTGGTTGACATCAAGACTAGTACTCATTCCGATAATCTTCCTCATTATCTTCATCTGTTATGGTGGAAATAGCAAGGGTGAGTCCATGTCGAACTCCACAAATATAACACAGGGTTCATGAGGCTCAAAAAGGCTAGACACTGTTTAACTGCGTTTAGCTTTTTAATCATATATTAGCAATTAAGTAGCATCAAGATAAACCACTTCCCATTAAAGAACCAATGATCAATTGTAATAAGGATAATGAATAGCATTAACATGAGCATAATAATAATCAACAATAATTAAGCATGATACAACAGTTATGATCAACTATTCCATAAGAATCCCCAAGGCCGCTCGTATCCGTGAGCACGGCTAGTATACCAGTTTTTAACTCTGCGCAGAGGTGTACACTTTCACTGTAAGTCATGATTTCCAAATGAGTGGGGAGATCAAACCCAAACACCCGAGAACCATATAAAGCCACTCAAAAGTTCGTCTAACAAGTTAGGGCCATTAGATTTCACTCGGCAGGCAGATGTAGAACCCCCCTTCCCTGTGGCACAACAACCGCAGCCTATACACACTAGGCCAGGGGCTCGGACTACACCCAACAAGGCAAGCCATTCTTACGCCATTTAAGGTAACCTCTAACAAGCTAGAAAAGGTCTCTTGAACAACTAAAGCCAGAGCCATATAGCCCTCACAGCTGTACTGTATATCCCGGTTATCACTTATAGATAAGTCCTTATGGAGAGAAACCAGAGCATCAAAATAATACACAAGCTCTAGCCCCCTTTTAACAATAATAAAATCATCTTAATAGTTGATTGCTTAATCCATTAATCAAATTACAAGATCATTGTTCTTAGTTTAAGCACTAGCAATAGCTACCCATATGCATTCCCAAGGTTGACAAGGAATCAAGATAACAATCACTAAGATATAATCTCTAAGGTTGTCAAGGTAAGCACATGCATATGTATGACAATTCAATGTATATGTAACAAGGATAGTCCTGTGTTATACTTGCCTTGATCAAAGCTTTCCAAGTGATACTGCTGACTTGGCTCAAAGTAATACTCCGAATCGTCCAAATACTGCTCACCTTCTATATTCGATCATCAATCAACAACACACATGCATCCAATCAAACATACACGAAGCAAACAAAGAGATATAATTAGAACAGTACACCAACAGTAGCAAAACAGTAATAAAAGCTTATAAAACTCTTCTACACGTTTCTACGATCACACAGACGCAAAGATCACCAAATTCGGAGTTAAAACGAGCAAGATATGAATTTCCAAAGTTTTCCTATAGGAGAAATAATATAATTTATAGGAGCTCGAATTTTAAAAGCTATTAACATAACTAAAAACTATATCACTGCATAGATCACGATGTAACGAACTCAACACAATTTGAATGGGTCAAATCGGAGTTAAAACGGAGATTTTATAAGCTTTTGAATGTATCGGCAAAACGGTAAATAAGAGAAAACGTATTTTCTATCTGTTTAACAGAAGTTTACGCTTTCCATTGATGAAAACGTATTAGCTGATGACGCCTTGGACTGCGGGTTCTATTATAAAAGACCTCGGGGTCTCTTTAACAAGATTCACCCCGAAGGGGTATCTTTGATCCTGAGCCATCGGATCTACATCCAACGGACCGGATCGGTTGCGGGGAAAACGCCGGCGGCGCTCGGCCGGAGAAGAAGGCCGAGACGGCGGTGGCCATGGCCGAAAAATGACGGAGCTCACCGGCATGACTAGTTCTCGGGCTACGAGCAATGAAAAGGCTCGGGACCAAGCCCAAACGGAATAGAAATTCACGGGGATCTTACCCACGTAAATAAAGGCGGTCGGGACGGGGCGGAACGGCGGCGCGACGATGACCGGCGGCGAAGTCTCCCCTGCAAAGTTCGGCGATGGTTTGAGAGCCACGGAATCAACAAAATTGAGGAAAACAAGTTTCGGAAGGGTCGTAGAAACGTTACGAAGACCGTAACGAAGCTTACGGAACGGATTAGGGTCGGCTTTGGAGAGACCGACGGCGGCGGCGATTGCTCGAGCTTGCAGCGGCTCGGAGCGCTATTAGCGAGGGCGAGAACTCAATTAGGGTTTTGGAAGGGACGGCGCGCACGCGGAGTTAGCTATTTATGGCCAAGATGGCTTGCGGAGCACGCTAGGATGCGGCAAGGGCAAGACCGGAGTCGGGCTCTGCTTGGAATCGAGTCCGGCTCGATGAAGACGACGGTGGCGACGCGGGCCCACGTGTCGGCGGCAGGAGAAGGTGAGAAAGGCGCCCGCGGCTTCCCCTTGCTGGATTGGGCCGAAAAAGAGGAAAACAGGCCTTCGGGCCAGATTGCAAGGGAGTGAAAGTTTTTCCTTTTTCTTTTCTAAATCAATTTTCCAGAGGCATTTTCAAAAGGGATTTGAATTCATTTGTTTTTGGAACAAAAACCAGACAATACATAAGAACAAATGCAGCAGCATGAGTGCACCAATATGCTTCTTGCCTTACAATTGATTTTATTTTCATAAAATAATTATTTTGCCTATGTTTAATGCTCACCAAATTGCGTAAATAAATCATTTTCACTATTTCGAAAGATATGCAAATTTTGGGTGTTACAGAACGGCCGGCGGCTACAGGAGCCCGACGGCGGCGCCATGGCCGGACTTGGCCCGAGCTCGCCGGAGCTCGATGAAACGGCATTACCGACCACCGTTCGACAAACTGGAGACACCGGAAGAAAGAGCGGCCCACGGCGATCTTACCTCACACAAAAGGAAAACCGGAGGACGGGTTGAGGAGGGTGTTTGGCTCGAGATGGCGGCGGTAGAGCTCGCGCTCACGGTGGCAACACCCCCGAGGCCTACAACTGCTTCAAATCGGGTGAGATGGGATCGGCGAGGGTGCGGCTCGGCTTTTATAGCCCGTAGGCATCACCGGTTATGAAAAGGAGGGAGATTTGGAGACGGATTCGAATCACCGAATCGAGTAGAGAGAGGAAGACGGCGTTCGTCGATGGAAAGCGCCGGAGGAAGGAGAAGGAAAGGGGAAGCGGTCACTGACAGGTGGGACCCACAAGTCAGCGGCTCGGGCGGAAAACGCGGCCGCTGCGGGACGCAGGCGCACGCGCGCGATGACGGCCGACAGGCCGCGACTTGGGCTCGGCCCAGGAGGAGGATGCGGGCGCGGGAAAAACAGCGGGCCGCATGCTGAGCAGGCCGAGGCGGCGGGCTGCGGCTGAGTTGGGCCAAAAATCCGAATGAAGATGAATTTCCTTTTTTTTCTTTTTCTAATTTTTCAAAGCCATTTTCAAATGATTTTCAAATCAAATTTGAATTTGATTGAAACCACACAATACAAAACTTCAAATGCAGCAGCATGAATGCACAAACATGTTTCTACCCTTATATTTGATTTTAAATTTATAAAAATTATTCTTATTCTAAATTTTGCATGCTTCACAACAATAAATATAAAAATCATATTTTTCCTATTTTTCTTCTTTTCAAATTTTTAGGGTGTTACATACACGCACGGGCCATAATCTTAAAATACATAAGCATTAGCCATGTTTTATACCTCTAACTGATTACCAATATTCAATTGTGACATTTGTCACTTTGTTGATTTTCTAAGACAATAGATTTTACATTGACTCTATCGAGTAGAGATAAACATACCAAATTACTAATCTATAAGTATTTGCATCATATCCATAGTTTTTCCTTTACATGACACATTTGTGTATCTTTTATAAGCATAGTTGAAACATTAGATTAAACTATAGTGTCTCTTGTTTTAGTTCATGATGCCATTAATTGCTACAGTTTTTAACCTCAAGTTAATTTAAAACTCTTATTGTATCTTTTAGTAACTCTCTTTCTATACTTTTTAAATAAGGACTCTAGCTCGTAAACTACACCCTAAAACACTATAATGGAATATGTAGTAATTTAAAATATGCATCAATCACTTAAGATTAGTATCGAGCTTGAAGTGAGATCTAGAACGGTGTAGCTAACAAAAAGGAGGTATTAAGTATTTTATTGATTATTCAATCTAAAGTAATCCCAAAGGATAGCAACACATAGCTGCATGTGGTCTACACTAACCACCCCTACTTTCAAGATGTTTAAACGTTTTTATCAAGAAATTATTTTGTAGTAATGGCTATATTATCACTATAGAGAATGTTTTAGTTAAATGGAATAAATATAGCTAAAGTGAAATCTTATATAAAATATGTCATTGTTTTCAATCAATATAGTTTCAAATAAATTTTTATGGTGCCATTAGTATTTGAGTTGTTAAGAAAATATTTTTCATGTAACCTATATTATATATTTATCACACATGCATGCATGTGAATATCAATATAATTGGATAGTGTAGTTTGAGGGGATTTTTTTAGTTTTTTAGTACTCATAGAAGTGGTAATTTTGATTTAGTTCTAAATGTTTACGTTAGATTATGTATTATAAATGGGATTGGCATAGATGGATATTTTATATTGTTTTCCACAGTGACAAAGGTAGGTAATTATTTATAAAATGTAATAGATTAAATGACTATTATTATCAATGGTAGTATCAATTGCCATATACTTATGCTTTTTTAAGAATTTTTGTAATTTATCTAATGATTGACATGGAGGCTCCATTGAACCCTTTAGTTAGAGTTCTAGGATTTATCCTTTTTCTAGCATGATAGGCATTTAGTTGAAACCTGATCTTAAGTTGTATAACTTCCTATACCATCCTTTTTGTGATATCATCATAATCAATATTTTAGTTTCAAAATTTTATCCTAGTTGTTACAATTTGTTATCTATATGTTAAGTTAGATCTCTAGTACTTATTGTATCTTCTATTCTTTTTTGATTTATTAAAAATTTATTCTAGTCATAGACTACCTCTTAGTTTTTATAATAGCATAAATAGTAATTTCAGCTTGCACTATGGTACTTGAGATGTTGAATTTGTTATATTAAAGATTTATGTGTAATTGTATTGTTTTATAAGTACATAAAATTAAATTTCTAATGTTTTTATTACATAATGTTTAACTAAAAAATGTATAAACTTATTTTAAAAGACAACTATCGGTGTTTGATGACCTGCAACTCGTCACGGGGTTACCCGGGACGATGGATCAGGGGGCATCGGCGTATGCAGAACTCGATGGTAAATGCAGAGACAACGATTTATACTGGTTCGGTACGCCAGAATAGCGTCCTAAGTCCAATGTGGGGTGAATAGTATATTGTGTCCTGTGCTTTGGGTTTAGACCGTGAAGTCTGTTCCTCTGCCGATCTAGGGAGCCCTACCCTCCTTTATATAGAGTAGGGAGCAGGATTCCTAGTCAGTTATAAGATGGGAGTCCTAGTAGGATTACAAGGTAGCAATACTACTAGAAATACATACGGAGACTTCTAGTCAGACTAGGTCATCCCCTTTCCTTGCGGGGTACAAGGTAGCAATACTACTAGAATTACATACGGAGACTTCTAGTCAGACTAGGTCATCCCCTTTCCTTGCGGGGTACCCGAAGACTATGTCCCACAAGCCCCCGAGCATTTCATGGTTGATCATGGAAGTCTTCTTGAATCTCTTGGAGCATACCGAGTAGAATCAAACTTCATCCGAGTACTTTCTGAGAGAAACCGTGATATGCTCTTGAAATCAATATGTGTCACTGTCAGGTGAAGCATATATGCTTAGCCCCTGAGCCTTTTGCTATTTAGAATAAAAAGCTAGAGAGTCTTGTCTTGAACTTGCTCCAATTCTTTTCAAAGAGATTTAAATGCATCCTCTGAGGATATATATCTCGCAGCCCCGAGCCTACAATCCGACTACTCAGTAGTTAATTATAGGATCTTATAGATGTCCTCAAGGGTGCAGGTGAGTAACCCCAGGACAATGGTTAGTGACTACTTGTCGCCGAGTGGTTGAATGCTTGTAAATTTGGTCTTCCATCCTTAAGTTCAAGCCCCCGGGCGTAGTCGGAGCGATACCGACTAAGCCGAGGTGATGGCCGATCCCCCGAGCTTAGTGCCGACTAAGCCATGGAGGTGAAGAAGTTTGATCGAGGTCACGGAAGCAGTCCGCACATCGCCAATGCAAACTGCAGCATGCTGTCCATGTACCGCTATAAGACGACATAGTTGCGCTGCCGAGTACTCGACGAGTCGGCAGGGTTCCATGTACCGCCGAGTACTTGGATCCGAGTACTTTCCATAATTAGCTTGCTTGCTTGACGTCTTCTTGCTTGCTGCTGTATGCCTTGCATCTTCCTTTGTTTCGCTTGAGTAATGAAAGCACATATAAACATGCACGTGCATCTCATATTTGTACTCATCTTGCTGACGCAATAATAAATCTTCTCCAGGTAAGTCAACCTGGATAGTCTGTCGTTCGGCCACAATCCGATCCGAGTACAGCAACTGTAACACCCTAAAATTTTGAAAGGAAAAAAATAGGAGAAATATGATTTTATATATATTTATGAGCATACAAACTTAGAAGAATAAAATTTTTTATTAATTTAAAATCAAATATAAGGGTAGGAACATGACTGAGCATTCATGCTGCTGCATAATATTTTGTATTGTGTGCACTTTTTGAAAATACAAAAGAGAATTCAAAATTCACTTGAAAATTTGCTTTGAAAATGTTGAAAAGAAAAAGAAAAGGAATTTCATTTATCTTCTCGGTTTTGGCCCAGCCCAGCAGCAGCCGGCGGCGCGCCCTGCCTGCCCTCCCCGCGCGCGGCCCGCCTTCCCCCGCGTCCGCTTGGGCCAAGCCCAGCAACCGCCGCTGGCACAGCATCCCCGCGCGCTCTTCCCTGTTGTCTGTCACTGGTGCCACGGGCCCACGCGTCAGGGTTGCCGTCTTCCTCAAGCCGCCGGCGTCGGGAGTTTTCAAACTTCACCGATCCGATTCCATCTCCCGAATCTCCCCCTTTCCATCTTTAGTGCCGCCTCCGGGCTATAAAAACGAGGTCGCCGCACCTCCCCGCCTCACATCCACCCGCAAATCGTAGCTCCATCGCCCCGTGGTGGCCACGCCCGACGCACCGCCATAGCCGCCCGCCTTTTCGAGCCGCACGTTCTTCTTGCTTCATCCTCGGCCTCGGTTTTGCCCTAGGTGAGATCGCGTTGAAGCTATCTACCCGTAGGTGCTCTCCGTTCGCGTTTTCGTCCACTGTAGCGCAAGTTGGGCTACTCCGGCCATGGCGCCGCCGCGGGAGGTTGCCGTCGGGTTGAATCCGGCCGGAGCGCCGCCGGCCTCGCCCCCGATCCAATCTGGATCGTCCGTTTTGAATCGGACGGATGTTATTCGTTGATACCGGTTCGGTTGTAACATTTGCTAAAGAGTCCATGTAAGATTTAAGTTATAAACCCGCGGTCCAAAACGTAATAACCCGTGTTCATTTTGATCTTTTGAAAGCGTATTTCGTCTCGGTAATTGGAAAATATGTTTTCTGATATTTATAGTTTTGCCACTAATCTTGTTTTAGTCGTAGAATCTCCGTTTTAACTCCGATTTGACCCATTCAAATTGCGTTAGATTCATATTTGCGAGCTCTACATGATGATAGAACTGTACAGTAGGTTTGGGTTAATTTATTTTCGAGTTTTTATTAAAGTATTTATTTTTCTATAGGAAATCTTCGTAAATTCATAACTTCGTCGTTTTAACTCCGTATTTCGTGATCTTCACGTCTGTGTGATCCTAGCGAGTTGTAGATTCGTTTTAAAGACTTTTTATATTATTTTCTTACTAATGGTGTACGGTTCTAATTATAGTCTTGTCTGTTTATGCATGATTGCCTTTGGATGTATGTTGTTGCTATTGTTGATCGAGTATAGACGGTGAGCAATTTATTGAAGATCAAGAGCCTTTCTACGAGCAAGATCTTCAGGACCAGTTTGAGCAAGGCAAGTATAGCATGGGATTATCCTTGTTGTCCTACTCACATTATGCAAATAATATCATTATGCATCTATTCCCTTGTCAAGGATGACTTAGTGTTGATCTTATACCTTGATACCCCTTATATTGCATTGAGTAGTATGGCTAGTGCTTAAACATAGACTATGATCATGTAAATTGATTAATGGAATATGCAACAAACATTAAAAGATGATTTTGATTAATGTTAAAGGGGATTAGAGCATGGGGTTACTTTTGATGCTCTAATTACTCTCCATAAGGACTCATCTATAAGCGAACATCCGGGATTTACAGTACAACTGTGGGGGCTATATGGCTCTGGCTTTAGTCATATAGAAGGACCTTTTCTAGCTTGTTAGTGGTAACCTTTTTGGCGTAAGAATGGCTTGACAAATCGGGTATAGTGCGGCCTCTGTCCTTATGTGTATAGGCTGCGGGTTATTGTGACATTTGGAAGGGGGGCTCTACATCTGTTTGCCGAGTAAATCTAATGGCCCTAACTTGTTAGACAAACCTTCGAAATACTTCACAGTGTTTCCCTGCCTGCTCACCTTGGTAGTGTTTTGGGAGTAATTAACCCGGGCATATGGGCAACACGACTCACAGTGAAAGTGTACAACCTCTGCAGAGTGTAAAACTGTTATAACAGTCGTGCTCACGGTCACGAGTGGCCTTGGACCCTTATGAAATAGTTGATAATTATTAATGGTTATGTTTTTGCTATTCATCAATCATTTCACATGGATCATATGTTTATTTTTTACATTGAGACATCTAGATGCTGTTTGATATGCTAAAATTATGCTAACTAAAAGCTACATGCTGATAAACCAATGATATGTCTTTGAGCCTCATGAACTCTATGTTACACTTGTTGAGTACGAGATGTACTTACGCTTATTTATTTTTCTTACTTGGATAAAAATCCTGGATGGGTAACAGATGGTGCTAATAGTGACTTCTACGCCTACTTCCCCGAAGATTACTAGACTTGCAGTCAACCCGTCAATGTGCCTGTGATTGGAGTTACCACGAGAGATTATTATTTTTACTTCCGCTATATTTCTGTAAAGACTATGTGTTAAATATCGTGATGTAGTAACATTTGTGATGATACTTCCGTTATAATTTATTAACTTATGTGTGATTGATCTCTGGGCACACATAAGAGTATGTATTCCATTTGGTCTCTAAATGGGTATGACAAATTGGTATTAGAGCTCTTATTGACTGTAGGACGCAAGCCTAGCTAGAAATGGTCGATTTAATATGATCTTTACACTATTTTTATGCTTATTATCTTGCTCTTGTTATTTGATAAATTTTTATGCTTCTTATGTCTCATTCTATTATGAAATTTTGCCTCTATTCTAACTACATCTAAAAAATTCTGTAGATGGCTCGTGACCGTAAGACTGCCCGCGTCAGCTCTGGAGGATACTACCCACCTCGTGCCTTTCTTGCACCTAAAGAGCCACAAGAGCAAGCACCCCAGGAACAGGAGCAGGTCCCTAAAGCACCAATCCAAGCACCAGCACCTCCCCAAGAAGAGCCCGAGCCTAAAGAAGATCCGGAGATCATTGAGATTGAAGATGATGAAGAGGAGGCTAATGGAGGAGGGCAACCCCCGTCTCCACCGCATCATGAAGCTGCTGGAGATATGCCATCTCCTCCAACGGGGTGGACTGTGAGGATCTACCACAGGAATGGAGGGAATGCTGTCTCTCATCTTTGACTTGTGGGGATGCTCACTGCCTACTTCACTGATTGGCATCCAGCTGTGGAGTACGTCTGTTGGGAGTACACTCATCCACTGGAGGACACATACTGGAAGGCAAGGGCGAGTATTTTTACACATAGACAAGAAAGAGGGGCGTACCAGCTGGACAGGATGTTTTCTCACGTGGGTCATCGAGATACTATAGAGGATAGCATTGAAGATGCTGCTTTTGAAGCATGTATTGGCCTCCGCTATCTTCGCTTTAACAGTATGAAGCATGACATTCATCGCTACTTCCCTCGTGCACACCCCGATCTTGGATGGGCTATGACAGATCTAGTGCAGCTAGAGCCACTACCTCGGGTGATGGTGAACCTTGTCTACGATATGATGGATAGGAAGCTGCAGTTAGAGGAGATGGTGAAGGCACAAGGGAAGACCATCAAGAGGTGCCAGACAACCATTGATGAACTCCAAGCAAACCAAGGCATGGCCAAGATTTATGAGACATTAGAGCATGAGCCACTTTCTTAGGAAGTAGGAGTCCTTTATGTAATAAAAACGTTCTTAGTAACGTCAGTTGAGTCATCGAGTCTGTCGTATGGTTTGAACTTTGGTATGCTAATTGCTTTATTATTATGCTTATGTGTGAGTTGGATCTTTGTTATGAGTGTTGGGACTTGTAGGCATGTCTTCAAGTTCCATTTTTAAGAATAATAAGTTTAATAGTCAAGGGAATAATAGTTGGGTTCGGTATTATCACGTTTCTGTCCTTGCTGTTTTCTGGAGCAGTCCACAATGTTTCTGCTATGGTTCAAAAATGGTTTATGCAAGATTTATGAAATTTTTATTAGAGAAACTAGGCTTAAGCATCTTTCAAATGCCACTGGAATCACCTTTTTATCTGATCTGGTTCAAGAGATATAATGTTCACAAGTTAAAGTTTCTGCACAGTCTGGAATCTAGAACAATTTCTATTATGCCTTATTTTTCATAAACTTAACGACATAATCTGATCTTGATGTCTGAATAAAAGTTGTAGATAATTTTATAAGATTTTCAACCATATAAAGCATGCCTCTTTTGGACTTGTGTAGCTCGAGATATGATTGAAATACTGAACTATCAATATTGCTACTCGTCCAGAAAACCTTCAGATCTCATTCTTTATGTTATAAGTGGTTGATAACATGGAATTCTTAAAGTTTGCATGTTTATGGATGGCAGATGGACGAAAGAGGAAGAGGCAGGGGTCGTGGAAATATTCCCTCAAATCCACCACCACCACCGCCACCAACTATTGAGCAACTGTTGGCAGTGCAGACGCAGCTGATGCAACAACTAGTGCAGAATCAACAAAATCAGCTAGTTGCTGGGGCTCAACCACGTGATAAGCGTGGTGAATTTTTGAAGGGCCATCCCCCAGTGTTCACACATGCTGCCGATCCTTTGGAAGCCGATGATTAGCTTCGTGCTGTGGAGAAGCAACTCAATATTGCACAATGTGATGACCGACAGAAGGTGTTGTTTGCTTCTGGACAACTCCAGGGAGAAGCTTAGGATTTGTGGGAGTCATATGAGTATGGTCGCCCCGCCAATGCTCCCATAGTCACCTGGCAGGAGTTTAGGAAGAACTTCAGGGCTTACCATATACCTGAAGGGATGATAGAATTGAAGGTGGAGGAATTCAGGAACCTGACCCAAGGGTCAATGTCTGTAGCTGAGTACCATGACAAGTTTGCTCAATTGTCACGATATGCTCCACATGAAGTAGCTAATGACAATGATAAGCAGCGTCGCTTCCTAAAGGGATTATATGATGGACTACAGTTGCAGTTGATGTCCAATACCTATCATAACTTTCAGACGCTTGTGAACCGCGCTATCGTGGTGGATAACAAGCGCAAGGAGATGGATGATAAGAGGAAAAGGTTACAGGGACAAGCCTCTGGTAGCAACACTCGTCCACATACTGGCTTTCAGCAGAATAATCAACAGAGGCCTCCTTCTGGTTAGTGCAATCATGGGCAGGTCCCTCTCCGCGGTCAGTTCCCGCAACGTCCCCCATTCCAGCCGCAGAATAGCAACCAACGTCCTCCGCAGCAGAGTGGGAATCAAGTACAGCGTCAGGGTCCTTCCAATAATACTCCCATGAAGACTAGTGTTCCCAGTACCCCCAACAGGTGTTTCTGATGTGGGAAAGAAGGTCACTTGTCCTACAATTGCCCTGAGAAGCCTAACCAGCAGACTCCCCAGAGACAGAGCAGCCACCAGAAGCCAGCACCTAACACCGGAAGGGTGAATCACTTATCCCAGGAGACCGCAGTGGAGGAGCCAGAAGTTATGCTTGGTACATTCGATGTCCATTCCACTCCCGCCACTGTTCTTTTTTATTCTAGAGCATCACATTCTTTCATATCTCAATCATTTGTTAGAATACATAGAATTCATTTGTGTGCCATGAAGAACCCTATATTAGTAAACTCACCTAGTGGAAGCATGCCAGCATCTTATCGCTGTCTTTAGATTAGTCTCAATTTAAGGGGGTAGGGTTTACAGTGAGTCCTATAGTATTGAGAATAGCTGGGATTGATCTTATATTGGGAATGGATTGGATGATGCAACAACAAGCAGAGATTTAGTGCAAGGATAAATCAGTTGTACTGACAACGCCAAAGGGAGATTGAATCAAGGTTGAGTTTAAAGTGCAGAAACAGGAGACCGCTATTGTGAACCAGCTTAATGATGGTGCCAACCAGGAGGACCTAGTTGTGGAGGAGTTCCCCGATGTGTTTCCTGAGGAATTGTCAGGTATGCCACCAGACCGTGACATTGAATTTATTATTGAATTATTACTTCGAACTGCACCCATAGCTAAGCGTCCATATAGAATGGGAGTAAATGAATTAGAAGAACTTAAGAAACAAATTAAGGAGTTGCAGGATAAGGGTTTTATTCGTCCTAGTTCTTCACCGTGGGGAGCATCAGTGATTTTTGTGGACAAGAAAGATGGAACTCAGAGGATGTGTGTAGATTATCGGTCTCTCAATGAGGTTACTATCAAGAATAAGTACCCATTGCCTAGAATTGATGATCTGTTTGATGAGTTGAGAGGAGCTTGTGTTTTCTCCAAGATTGATCTTTGTTCTGGATATCATCAATTGAAGATTCATGCTAGGGATATACCAAAGACAGCTTTTACCACACGGTATGGTTTATATGAGTATATAGTGATGTCTTTTGGTCTGACTAATGCCCCTGCATACTTCATGTACTTAATGAATAAGGTGTTCATGGAATATCTAGATAAGTTTGTAGTGGTATTCATTGATGATATTTTGATATTCTCCAAGACTGAGGAAGAACATGCTGAACATTTGAGGTTGGTCTTGCAAAAGCTCAGAGAACACCAACTATATGCCAAGAGGAGTAAGTGTGAGTTTTGGTTGAAGGAAGTTTCTTTTCTAGGTCATATTGTCTCAAATGGAGGAATATCAGTAGATCCTGGCAAGGTGAAAGATGTATTGAACTGGAAGCCACCCATCAATGTAAGTGAGATCCATAGCTTCTTGGGATTGGCTGGCTATTATAGGAGATTTATAGAGGGATTTTCCAAGCTTGCAAAACCAATGACTGCATTATTGGAGAAGAATGCCAAGTTTGTGTGGTCGGAGAAGTGCCAGACTAATTTTGAGGAATTAAAGAAAAGATTGACTACTGCCCCAGTCTTAGTCCTGCCAGATCTAAATAAACCCTTCTCTATCTACTGTGATGCATCTCGATTGGGTTTGGGATGTGTTCTTATGCAATGTCACACCCGGTTTTAAGGACAAAACCAGACATACACCATATGTGAAATAAAGAAGACAAATCTCACATATAGCCACAGATAAGTGTAATATCAAGAGACAAATGCTTAATATACATAACACAATAGTATAAAATATACCTTAAAGAGCAACACAGCGGAAAGACAACTCCGAACACCGGGTGCAACCTTCACTCCAGGATCAAACTAACTGGTTGATCACAAGCCTAATAATTCCAGAATCTAGAAATCTGGTACCCTTCCTGAGATGTGGGGAAATAGCAAGAGTGAGTCCATGTCGAACTCAGCAAACATATCATGGGGTTCATGAAGCTCAAAAGGTTTGACACGGGTTTACTGCAATAGCTTTTAGTGAGTCATCTTTTTAGCAGTTGAGTAGCAACAAGTTTAACATAAGTCCCAAATAACCTCATGATCATGTAAACAAGAATAATGTATAGCAAGAAACAATAATCATTAGTGAGCTTTAATATCATCAGTATTATTATTACCATCAGTGTCTATTATTTATTCTGTAAGGGTCCAAGGCCACTCGTGACCGTGAGCACGGCTGATATACCAGTTTTACACTCTGCAGAGGTTGTACACTTTCACTGTGAGTCGTGATTTACCCTTTCGCCCGAGGTAGCTAATCTCTTGACCCACTTCCAAGGAAGGTCGGCAGGGTTCACTATGAAGCCTTTCAAAGGTTCGTCTAACAAGTTAGGGCCATTAGATTCACTCGGCAAACAGATGTAGAGCCCCCCTTCCAAATGGCACAATAACGCGCAGCCTATACACATAAGGACAGAGGCCGCACTATACCCGATTCGTCAAGCCGTTCTTACGCCATGAAGGTTACCACTAACAAGCTAGAAAAGGTCCTCATACTTGACTAAAGCCAGAGCCATATAGCCCTCACAGTTGTACTGTAAGTCCCGGATGTTCGCTTACAGATAAGTCCTTAAGGAGAGAAACTAGAGCACCAAAAATACCCCATGCTCTAGCCCTCTTGAGCCATGTTGCTATAAAGCATCTTTTAAACGTTTATTGCATATACCATTAGTCAAGTTACAGATCATGGTTATTTATCTTGAGCACTAGCATAAATACTACCCAATGCAATATCCCATGGGTGTCAAGGTACAAGATACAAAAGCTAGGATATCCTTAGTGGTAACAAGGTAGACACATGCACATGAATTAAGTATATTAAAGGTGAATAGGAAACAAGGATAATCCCATGCTATACTTGCCTTAAACACCGATCCTTCGGTAAGCCTTAATCTTCAACGTTCTTCTTCTTCTTCTTGATAACCACGTATATCTCACCGACTGGACTTGATCAATAAATCACCACACACACATCGAGCAATCATACACGAAGCAAACAATAGATCTAAATTAGAACAGTACACCAAACATATGAAACAATATGTGAAAAGATTTTAAAGAGGTTCTACGCATTGCTATGAACACACAGGCGCGAAAAACAACACTCTAATCGGGGCTACGGTGAAAGAAACGACTACCAAAAGATTTTGTTGTATAAAACGGAAAAATTATAGGTCTCATTTGTTTTAACTATATAAAATCATATATATAGGATAAAATACTCTTTATAGACATTCAAAAGTGACTTAGGCTAAATTACATTTAAAGGAGAAATCAATAGTATATTTTATTCATAAATCTAGTTGCACAGTTATTAATCAAATTAGATCTAAACTATGAAATTTCAGAGATTTTGATAAAGAAAACATTAATACTAGTACATAGTTCATATTGTTATAAATCTATTGAAATTTGAACGGACTAATTCGGAATTAAAACAAATAAATTATGTATTAAACAGATTTTCTTTATTAAAGTAATAGATTAAATCTCACATCGGAACTTAAAGATAGAAAACCTAACCAACAGTAAGACTAACAGTATAACAAGTTTGTAAAACTCTTCTACACGTTACTACGATCACATAGACATAAAGATCACGAAATTTGGATTTAAAACGTAAAAGTTATGAGTTTTCTAAGATTTCCTATAGATAAATAATTACTTTAATTTAAACTCGAAAATAAATTATCTCAAACCTACTGTACAGTTCTATCATCATGTAGAGCTCGCAAATACGAATCTAACGCAATTTAAATGGATCAAATCGGAGTTAAAACGGATAATTTATGACTAAAACTAACTCAGTGGCAAAACTGTAAATATCAGAAAACGTATTTTTCAATTACTGAGACGAAATACGCTTTCAACAGATCAAAACGAACGCGGGATAATACATTTTGGACTGCGGGTTTACAACTTAAATCTTACAGGGACTCTTTAGCAAGATTCACAGGCGAACCGGTATCGCGTAATATCAACCGTTAGATTTAAAACGGATGGTTCCGATCGGATCGGGGAGAGAGCCGGCGGCGCTCCAGCCGGAATCGGCTGACGGTGACCTCCCGCGGTGGCGCCATGACTGGAAACCGCAAGACCTCGATTCCCGGCATCATTCAGCAAGAGGAGAGCATGGGGAGGAAGACCGAAGCATGGCGAACTCACCTAGAGTGAAATCTAGGGCACGGGATGGACGAAGACGGCTGAATGCTTGCGGTGGCGGCTATGGCGGCGGTGGTGCTCACGGTGGCGGCGCTAGGCGGTTGCGGCTGCTCCAAAAGGATGGGATGGGGGTGGTACGATGCAGGGGTCTCGTTTTTATAGGCCGAAGGCGTCGGTAAATAAGGAAGGGAGGGAGATTTGGCGGCGGATTCGGTCGGTGGAGGAAGGAAAACGAGCTCGCAGTTGGAAAGAACCGGAGGAAGAAGAAAGGAAAGAAGAACGGTCACTGACAGGCGGGCCCAGCATGTCAGCGGCCGATGCGGGACGCAAGCGCGCGCGCTGACGGGCCGACAGGCCGCGACTTGGGCTCGGCCCAGGAGGAGGAGGCCGGCCGGGAGGGAGGGAAGAGCGGGCCGCGCGCTGGTGAGAAGGCAGGCCGCCGCTAGCAGGCCGAGACGAGCGCTGGGCTGAAAACCGAAAGAAAATGATTTTCCTTTTCTTTTTCCTTTTCTAATTTTTCAAAGCCAATTTTCAAAAGATTTTCAAATCCAAATTTGAATTTGATCAAACCACTCATCTCAAAAATTTAAATGCAACAGCATGAGTGCACAAATATATTTCTACTCTTATATTTGATTTAAGTTAATAAAAATTATTATTACTCTAAACTTGCATGCTCACAAAAATATAAAAATCATATTTTTCCTATTTTTCTTCTTTTCAAATTTTTAGGGTGTTACAATTCTACCCCCCTTAAAATGAATCTCGTCCCGAGATTCGAAAGATGATGATAAAAGAGATAATGACACTTTGTCTTTATTTGATCCTCATTTTCCAAATTACTCTTTCGTGCAGAGTCATGAGACAGTTTCTCATATCCCGACTGACTAATCTGCCTAAACATGATCATCTCTCCTATTGAGCTCCTCCAAAGTTATTTGTTCCTCTGTTATGACTTCAGTAAACTCATGGTCCACTTTGCTATCCTCAGTGTACCTATCTTCTAATTGATCATTCTCATCTTCCTCAGGTAAAAGTCGACCACCTTGATACTCAATTCTTTTCCTTGACGGTGTTGTTAAGAGCATGGTGCACCGAGTACTATAAATCACTCCTTTGTGTGCACAGAGCCATCCATTACCATGAACCATGTGAATTTTAAGTGACTCCAACACAATGAGTGTTGCGGTGAAGTTTTTCCTTGTTTATGACAAGACTGACATTCGGGCATATCTGATCTGCCTGCATTTCTCCCACTGGGGTTTGAACTAGCAAAGGCCTCCTCATTGGACACTTCACCATCTTGCACGTCTCTTCCATGTCGGCGGAAATGAAAGAATACGAAGCACTGGGGTCAAATAGAGCAAAAACTTGTACTGAGCTTACTTGAATATAACCACCCACCACTTTGGTAACTCCATGAACTTTATCCATATCCACATTGCTCAGTCTTCCATTGACATAGTTTTGCTGCGCTTTGCTTCCTTGAGTAGGCTTCTTATGGGCTTTCTTTTTTCGCTTTCGTTGTTGTGGATTCTGACTTAGTTCACTCCCAACTTGCTCTTCAACATTGTTATTTTGATAGTGCTCGGCTTCATCACACCCATAACATCCTTCAATGGCAGAAACATCAATCTTTTCCCACATATTAGTGCGAGACGTCATATACTGCTCCTGAGTCATGAGACACTACACTTCCTGTCATCAAGTGACCAACATCAGCAACACGAGCAAGTATAGATGATCATAATCATGAACTATCCAAAGAGACAACTCTCGTCTCCATGGACCCAAAATTATCAACCTTGTTCACAGGACATTTTGGCTCAAGAGTGGCAACTCAATCATGGAGACTAACCAATACTTCCAACTAAAGAGTTCAATCTTAATAATCCTTCTTTACATTGGCTACCCCCCCTTAAAATAAGGGACACCAAATAGGGTAGCTTGAACCCTTCTTCTAGATGAGCTACTTAGCATAAAAGTGTTCTGACATCCCAATGATACTCTTGTGTATGGGTAAGAACCAGAAATCTGAAATTTCTCACGAGCAGAAAATCAGCAGTGCAGTAAAACAGCTGTAACTCTCATTCTGTTAATCCAATGAAGCTGTAGTTTACACCGATGGAAAGCATATAAAATTCTCTGCAACTTTCTTATAGAACACACTTCCAGATTCTGTAGTTAACTTGGTCGAAAACAGTACTTATCAGAAACTGTTCCAGGTTTATGACAGCACATATACATTGCCTTATGCTTTTTGTATCTCCCAAACCAAAACAACTATGAGGGTAGTTCTTGCATTTAGAGAGAGATGTTGAAGTCCACTCTTGTCCAGAATTTTCTCATGATTTTTGGTCTTTCAAGAACAGAGATATAAGTTGATAAAGACAGGCTGCTCCGAAAGACAAGATATAGAAAGCAGGAGATAACCAAAACCCAGCTATTTATTTCATTAATCCTTATACCTTATACATATAAACTAAATGAAATCATGGTCAAAACCCATGAGATCATTCCACTCATTACAAAATTCCAACTCAAACATAAACATAAGCACAAAGCAACTAAACACTTAAAAGTTCATTAGCCACACATTAAGACGACTCAACTTGGCTACTAATGGTTTTATTACACGGGACATAACTCCTATTCCTTAAATATGGTGTGATTGTAGCAGTATCCAGAGTAGATAATGTCTCTTACATTCCTTATTGCTTTATATGGACATCTGAATCTCTGCATCTCTCTTTACCATTCTTATAACTCATACCTTAAGATGGGTCAACCTGGTATCCCTCAGGTGTAGATTTAATACCCTCATACTCAATCCTTTCTCCTGAAAGCGTAGTTAGAAACACTAAACATTGGGCATACTCAATCACTCCTTTACAAGTAGATAACCAGTCTATTCCAAGGATAACATCAATGCCCAATAATTCCAAAACAATGAGGTTTACCTTAAAATTTACCCCCTTTATGTCAAGACTAACTTTTGGGCATACGCGGTCTGCCTTTATTTCGCCTCTTGGAGTTTCAACCATAACTGTTTTCCCCCTTGGAAGCATAAGTATGTTATGATCTTTTGCATATTGTCTAGATATGAACGAATGTGAGGCACTGGGGTCAAACAAAACCTTGGCATTTCCTGAACTTACTGGAATTGATCCAAACATGACCTCCTTAGCTCCAGGAATGGTGGAAATATCCACATGTTTCAACCTTCCATGGATGTAATTTCTCTTTAATTTATTTCCCTGCACATGCTCCTTTTGGACATCCTGTCCTGGGTCTTGCTGTTGTTGATTCTTCTGTGGGCAAGATTTGATATAATGTCCTTCCTGCTGGCAATGATAACACTTTCTCTTAGCTGGATCTTTTGTGATGTCATACTCCACAGAACTGTTGTTTGGTATGCTGCTATCTTGCTGGCCATAAAAGTTCACCTTCGTCCCTTTGGCTTGTTTCCTAGCTTGTTTGGCCTTTCGGGGTTGATACTCCTTATAGGTAATTGTCCACCCATCTATGACTACTTCATGGGGAGTAGTTTTAGCGGGAGGGGCTTCTAACTCTTCAGGGTTTGGATTTGTTTGACAGGGGATCAGGGCTGCATGTGATAATGTAGTATAACTCGCCTGCTGATTGCTTTCCACAAGTGGTTCTAATGAGATTGCCTTTCTCTTCTTGTCCATGTTGATCGCAAAATTTGGATCCACCTTGACTTTCCCCTTATTAGACTCATTTCGAAGACAGGGAAAACCATAATGCTTACAGCAGTGACATTGTTCCTGCTCTCCAAATGCCTTATTATCAACATCTTTATTGGATTTCATATTCTTCCAAACTTCTGCTACTTGTATCTTCTCTGACCCCTTGGATATGTTGGCTTGACCTTGAGATGAGCATCGTTGAGAATTCCCATGTTGAGCCATTTCTTCTAGTAATTGGTTTTGCATTGCTAATGGTTTCTTGTCAAAAGTGAGCAAGAGCGACACAATTCAGTCCTCTTAACCTCTGAAATCCACAGTCTTCTCGTCACGAGCCGTCTAATAGACAAGGAGAAAAGGTTCAAAATAGAGACAAGGTTTTTATAATAGAACGGGGATAGAATTAAGCATAGCTTTGAAAAAATAACAAAGTTAAAGAGAAGCAAGAAATAGGCAACAATGAGAACATGCTAAACGTCCAGTTCTAACTAGGCTTGCGTCCTACAGTCAGCATTGCTCTGATACCACTCTGTCACACCCAATTTTAAGGACAAAACCAGACATACACCATATGTGAAATAAAGAAGACAAATCTCACATATAGCCACAGATAAGTGTAATATCAAGAGATAAATGCTTAATATACATAACACAATAGTATAAAATATACCTTAAAGAGCAACACAGCGGAAAGATAACTCCGAACACCGGGTGCAACCTTCACTCCAGGATCAAACTAACTGGTTGATCACAAGCCTAATAATTCCAGAATCTAGAAATCTGGTACCCTTCCTGAGATGTGGGGAAATAGCAAGAGTGAGTCCATGTCGAACTCAGCAAACATATCATGGGGTTCATGAAGCTCAAAAGGTTTGACACGGGTTTACTGCAATAGCTTTTAGTGAGTCATCTTTTTAGCAGTTGAGTAGCAACAAGTTTAACATAAGTCCCAAATAACCTCATGATCATGTAAACAAGAATAATGTATAGCAAGAAACAATAATCATTAGTGAGCTTTAATATCATCAGTATTATTATTACCATCAGTGTCCATCATTTATTCTGTAAGGGTCCAAGGCCACTCGTGACCGTGAGCACGGCTGATATACCAGTTTTACACTCTGCAGAGGTTGTACACTTTCACTGTGAGTCGTGATTTACCCTTTCGCCCGAGGTAGCTAATCTCTTGACCCACTTCCAAGGAAGGTCGGCAGGGTTCACTATGAAGCCTTTCAAAGGTTCGTCTAACAAGTTAGGGCCATTAGATTCACTCGGCAAACAGATGTAGAGCCCCCCTTCCAAATGGCACAATAACGCGCAGCCTATACACATAAGGACAGAGGCCGCACTATACCCGATTCGTCAAGCCGTTCTTACGCCATGAAGGTTACCACTAACAAGCTAGAAAAGGTCCTCATACTTGACTAAAGCCAGAGCCATATAGCCCTCACTGTTGTACTGTAAGTCCCGGATGTTCGCTTACAGATAAGTCCTTAAGGAGAGAAACTAGAGCACCAAAAATACCCCATGCTCTAGCCCTCTTGAGCCATGTTGCTATAAAGCATCTTTTAAACGTTTATTGCATATACCATTAGTCAAGTTACAGATCATGGTTATTTATCTTGAGCACTAGCATAAATACTACCCAATGCAATGTCCCATGGGTGTCAAGGTACAAGATACAAAAGCTAGGATATCCTTAGTGGTAACAAGGTAGACACATGCACATGAATTAAGTATATTAAAGGTGAATAGGAAACAAGGATAATCCCATGCTATACTTGCCTTAAACACCGATCCTTCGGTAAGCCTTAATCTTCAACGTTCTTCTTCTTCTTCTTGATAACCACGTATATCTCACCGACTGGACTTGATCAATAAATCACCACACACACATCGAGCAATCATACACGAAGCAAACAATAGATCTAAATTAGAACAGTACACCAAACATATGAAACAATATGTGAAAAGATTTTAAAGAGGTTCTACGCATTGCTATGAACACACAGGCGCGAAAAACAACACTCTAATCGGGGCTACGGTGAAAGAAACGACTACCAAAAGATTTTGTTGTATAAAACGGAAAAATTATAGGTCTCATTTGTTTTAACTATATAAAATCATATATATAGGATAAAATACTCTTTATAGACATTCAAAAGTGACTTAGGCTAAATTACATTTAAAGGAGAAATCAATAGTATATTTTATTCATAAATCTAGTTGCACAGTTATTAATCAAATTAGATCTAAACTATGAAATTTCAGAGATTTTGATAAAGAAAACATTAATACTAGTACATAGTTCATATTGTTATAAATCTATTGAAATTTGAACGGACTAATTCGGAATTAAAACAAATAAATTATGTATTAAACAGATTTTCTTTATTAAAGTAATAGATTAAATCTCACATCGGAACTTAAAGATAGAAAACCTAACCAACAGTAAGACTAACAGTATAACAAGTTTGTAAAACTCTTCTACACGTTACTACGATCACATAGACATAAAGATCACGAAATTTGGATTTAAAACGTAAAAGTTATGAGTTTTCTAAGATTTCCTATAGATAAATAATTACTTTAATTTAAACTCGAAAATAAATTATCTCAAACCTACTGTACAGTTCTATCATCATGTAGAGCTCGCAAATACGAATCTAACGCAATTTAAATGGATCAAATCGGAGTTAAAACGGATAATTTATGACTAAAACTAACTCAGTGGCAAAACTGTAAATATCAGAAAACGTATTTTTCAATTACTGAGACGAAATACGCTTTCAACAGATCAAAACGAACGCGGGATAATACGTTTTGGACTGCGGGTTTACAACTTAAATCTTACAGGGACTCTTTAGCAAGATTCACAGGCGAACCGGTATCGCGTAATATCAACCGTTAGATTTAAAACGGATGGTTCCGATCGGATCAGGGAGAGAGCCGGCGGCGCTCCGGCCGGAATCGGCCGACGGTGACCTCCCGCGGTGGCGCCATGACTGGAAACCGCAAGACCTCGATTCCTGTCACACCCGGTTTTCTAAAGAACAAAACCAGGCTAATCATATGTGTGTCCAGGAAGTCCACACATATGCCAGAATGAAAAAGTATCATAAACAATGTTATTATATAACATATACATAGCTATATTAACACTTACATCAGAGTATCGCGGAACGGTACCTAAACTTCGGGCTCCATTCTTCTCAGGGATGGCTGACTGGGGGTAACATATGCCTAGCACTTCTACTAGTCTTCTGGAAACTCCACTACACCTTTGTCCTTCTTCCGAGTAGCATCTTACTACACACTGGAGTGTTGGGGAAATAGCAAGAGTGAGTCCATGTCGAACTCAACAAGTATAACACAGGGTTCATGAGGCTCAAAAAGGCTAGACACTGTTTAACTGCGTTTAGCTTTTAATCATCATATATTTAGCAATTGAGTAGCATCAAGGTATTCCAATTCCCATTAATGAATCAATGATCAATTGTAATAAGGATAATGAATAGCATTAACATGAGCATAATAATAATCAACAATAATTAAGCATGATACAACAATGGTGATCAACTATTCTGTAGATGTTCCAAGGCCGCTCGTATCCGTGAGCACGGCTAGTATACCAGTTTTTAACTCTGCGCAGAGGTGTACACTTTCACTGTGAGTCATAACTTCCAAATGCATGGGTTCGCGACTCCCCAAAACACCAGAAATCATATAAAGCCACTTAAAGGTTTGTCTAACAAGTTAGGGCCATTAGATTCACTCGGCAGGCAGATGTAGAACCCCCCTTCCCTGTGGCACAACAACCACAGCCTATACACACTAGGCCAGGGGCTCGCACTACACCCAAAGTGGCAAGCCATTCTTACGCCATTTAAGGTAACCACTAACAAGCTAGAAAAGGTCCTTCAAGCAACTAAAGCCAGAGCCATATAGCCCTCACAGTTGTACTGTATGTCCCGGATGATCATGTACAGATAAGTCCTTATGGAGAGAAACCAGAGCAACAATATAACCCCTTGCTCTAGCCCCCTTCTCAACAGTAATAAAATCATCTTAATGGTTGGTTTCTTAATCCATTAGTAAAATTACAAGATCATTGTTCATAATTAAGCACTAGCAATAGCTACCCAAATGCACAACCCATAGGTGACAAGGAAACAATATATCAATAACTAAGTTATAATCTCTATGGTTGTCAAGGAGGACACATGCATATGTATGATAATTTCAGTGAATAGGTAACAAGGATGGTCCCATGTTATACTTGCCTTGATCAAAGCTTTCCAAGTGATACTGCTGACTTGGTTCAAAGTAATACTCCGAATCGTCCAGATACGGCTCACCGTCTATACTCGATCGTCAATCAACAACACACATGCATCCAATCAAACATACACAAAGCAAACAAAGAGATACAATTAGAACAGTACACCAACAGTAACAAAATAGTAATAAAAGTTTATAAAACTCTTCCACACGTTTCTACGATCACACAGACGCAAAGATCACCAAATTCGGAGTTAAAACGTGAAAGTTATGAATTTTCTAAGATTTCCTATATATAAATAATTACTTTAATATAAACTCGAAAATAAATTATCACCTTCTGATCTTCAGTGCTCACAAGCTGATGATCTCGTTCTTCACTTAATCATGGTGCACGTTGGCCTGAGATAGCTTGCTGGAGTAGAAGGATAGGGTGATCAACATGCGGTTGCAGCAGCTGAGAAACAACAGCATGTTCAGCTTCAAGGTTGGACGGCCGGTGATGGGCATGTGGTGACGCTCAGCTTGTGTAGATAACCGGCATCTGTAGAGTCTGGACGATGGGAATAGACGAATGACGCCGGCGGCTGCCACGACGCGACTGAACTTGAAGATAACGACGGTGATGACTCTTCTCATGCAAGCTAAGCGCGAGCTCCGGCCTCCTGAGACCGGACAGATCGATGAGTTTTGTGCAGCTGACTGGGTTCTCAAGAGGTCAGATGCTGCGACTTAGGCTACCATGACCACGATCACGGTGGTGCTCAGTCCCGCGCGTGGACAAACGACCCAGGTGAACAGGGCTCGAACGGTTGGAGGTCCCCATCGGATGTAGATGCATAGATGAAGCAACCTAACGGCCGGCAAAGGACTCGGCAGGACGGACGGTGACCTTCCTTGGTGCGTGCTCGGCAGCGGCGGTGTTAGGGTTTCGAGCTTGGGTGCGGCGCTGCGGCAGACGACGCGTGAAGTCATAGGAGCACACTTGTTTCAACGACGAACTGCGACGGCGGCGGCAGCGTGCAGCAGGTGACACAGGCGTGGGCCTTGGGTAGATGTGCAACAGCTAGCACGATCATGTATATCTACATGCATGGCGTATAGCAACCAGACAAACTGCTTGTTCCTGGCCTCATGAGGATATACACGTATATACAAGCCTGATTGATGTCTTGATTATTCACTTAGCTTGTATGGCTTCCGCAAACCAACCGTACAATACAAGGAGCATAGTCTTTGTTGTCGTATCCAACTGGATATCTCCGAAATTCATGTTGTACTTGACGCCAGCTGATCCTCCATCCAAAACTGCCATGTCGGCCTGAGACTCTGGCTTTGATAAGAGAAACCGTCCAGGCTTGATGTAGGGCAGCCGGCGGCGTTAGCTGCTGATGTACATGCACGGTGTCGGGCGGGAGAAAGATATGATGGCACGCCGCGGCGGCGGAAGTTTTTCGCTCTCGGCGAGATCGGCATGACGCAGCGCCGGAACGGCCTGGAGTCCTGGACAGATGAAAACAATCTCGGCGGCGTGGCTCGAGGTGAGACGTCCAGCGCCGGCGGCAACAGATGCTATCTAGGGCAGGAATATAGGATTCGATCTGTTCTGTTGAGAAAAAGAAACACGACGAAGATACGACCTGCTAGCTATTTATAGTTGGGCACATACCTGGCAAGATGGACACGGTCTCCTTGGCGTGCACAGCATACAACTTAGACATTGAGGGATAGATGATCCAAGCAAAGGGAAACTACGTCCAGATAAGGAAGAAAAATAAAATAACGTTTCTTTGCTTCCTTCAAAAGATATTTTATATTATATTGTATCATTACTTAAGGAACAAATACTTGAGAGTAAATAAAAGCAAAAGAGCCAAATTGATAGCAGATGGATAGCAAGCAAGAGCTGGCCAGCAACGCTGGAAAAAGACTTACGTAACAAACTCCAAAGAAAACGCACGGGGAGAAAAGGAGGGATCGGCGAGCTATCGATCCCGACGGCAGGAAACAAACAATGACGATGCAGAGGAGATCGAGATGAACCTTCTGGTGGTGGCGGAATTTGCCTGGGACGAGAAACATGGCCGGAAAAGCTCGCCGAACCTTCGTCGGAAGTTCGCCGGAATGTAAGCTGTATATGACGAACTTCGGCGAGGGATGGAGGGTGCTACGAGCGGCGGCTTGCGTTAAAGATTGTACTTCTGAAACCAGGGCGTCAAGGGCTACGCCGGCATATATATAGTTGTAGGGTTTGGAAACTTTTCGGAATTTCTTAATTTCGGGATTATTTTAATTCCGCGAATAAAATAATTCCAGAAAATCTAGAATTACCTTTTTGGCCGTGAAAAATAGTCCGGAGCTCAGAAAAATCACGGGAAAAATCCTGGAGACTCTTGGAGAGATAAGGAACTCAACTAAATGAGTTTGAGCTCATGAAAAGATTGATGAAGAGATCAAGGAAAAAGATTAAGCTCACGGAAATTGAAATTTTAAATCCAGAAAATGCCAAAAAAATTTCCGGTGAGAAGTAAACGTCGTCCTATGGTATTTTGAAAATAATAGCACTCACCAACACCAAAGACAAGCATCACACAAACACCACATTATCAAATTAATATGAAAAAGTTTAAAACCACAATTATCTATATTTAATTTAGCAGCAACTTAACTTATCTAATAAATTTATTCAAATATTGAAATCATTTATTTTATTTAGTGTTTTTTATGCACAACCCAAAATAGGAAATTTTGGGTGTGACAAATCTACCCCACTTAACAGGAATCTCGTCCCGAGATTCGGAGAGACTAGGGAGAAAGATAAAGTTGATCTGCAAGTCTTCACTTTTCCTTCATCAACTCTTATCCAATGATAATGCCACAAGCTCATAACCAACCTTATAAAGGTATCCTGTAGACCCTTACAATTCTTGTAGATGCTTCCAACAGGTTACCAACCCTGAGAAAAAGATACTTGCTCTTAATAATGACTTTGCAATCAGGTAGATAGCTGATATTTCCAGGTGACGAAATAGAACATATAAACCTCCATCTTGTATCGTCTTTTAGTTCGACAAACCCTCTTAAGAAGAGATCAACTAGAGAACACCAAAGGATAGCTTGCATTTGTTTCTGAGTGATAACTACTATCGTGTCCTTCTATCATGTCAAAGAGACTCATAAGCATATGCAAGAACAAGTAACCTGCACTTCCTCGCGAGCAGAAAAATGGCAGTGCAGAAATACAGTTATAACTCAAGTTCTACGAATCCAATGATGTTGTAGCTTATACCGTTGGAAACCTTATCAAATTTACTACAACTTTCTTATAGAACACTTCTCCAGATTCTGCAGTTAAGGTAGTCGAAAACTGTGCACAACAGAAACTATTCCAGATTGCTGACAGCATAGATACGTCGCCTTGTGATTTTCATAAATCCCAAACCATAATAGCTATCAGGGTGGTTCTTACGGTCAGAGAAAAATATTGAAGTCTACTATTGTCCAGAATTTATTCATGATTTTTGGGCATCCAAAAATAGAGATATAAGCTAAGAAAGACAGACTGTTCTAAAAAAAATAGGATAAGGCAGAAACAAGATTAAGAGAGACTAGAGAGATAGATAACACTAATCTTCAAGTCTTCACGCTTCTTTGATTTATGTTGATGAGATATAAGACATGGATCAAGGATAGCCAAAAGATAACAAGAAAGATAAAGTTTGATCTTCAGTTCTTGGTACCTCGTCGCTTGAGATTGATGATGGTAACGGACACTACCCCATTTAACAAAGATTTTGTTCCACCTGACAATGTCATTGAAGGCAACACTTTCTTTAAGGCTTGCTGCTAATGATAAGTCCTTCACTTAAAACTTACTAAACATACTTGATATGGGGGTGATGTCATCTAAGTTTTCATGAAACTAACTATAGACTTCCAATCATAGAGATAACCACTTCTTCCAAGTGAAGCTCTAGGACACACGAAACATTCATCTTGCAACACTCACAACTTTGCTACCCCCTTAAGAAAAAGAAACTAGGGGACACCAAAGTAACTCACATCCCTTTTATACTAGATAACCATAATCATCTCTAATGTAAGATTCCCAGGCAAATCAATGAGATTCAAAGATATCCAATGATATATTCACTTGTACAAGATAAGGAAGTAATGCAGAAAATTTCTGGGCGAATTCCAATTTTAGTAGTTCAGTAAATCTGGCATAACTCGAGCTACAAAGATCCAAATGAAGTGATCTTTACATGGTTGGAAAGCTTATGAAATTATCTACAACTTTTATTAATAACACTTTTCCAGGTTCTGTTATTAAATTAATCAAAAACAGAGCTTAGCCAAAACTGTTCCAGAATTCCAGACTGTGCAGTAACCTCAACTTAGAACAGGTATATATCTTAGCTCAAAATAGGTAAAAAGGTAAATCCAGTGGGTTTGGAAAGATACAGAAGTCTAGTTATTCCCAGTAAAATTTCATAAATTTCTCATGTCCATATCTTGAGATATAACAGAAACATTGCAGACTGCTATAGAAATCAGCATGCGGAGTATTACGTAAAACCTACCCCACTGAGCATAGATCAAGCTACTCCTCAAGACTTATACCTTCCGGGCCACTTTCAAAACACGAGAACAAGAACAACACACAAGCAACACATCAAGCACAACAAGCACACATCACATCATCGGTACTACACGTGCTTCTTCAACAATGGTGGTCATCCTATGGGAAAAGTATGGATGATGAAAGGCCATCAAATCTTTGAACCAGGTAAGATCAGAAAACTTTTAGTAAAAGAAACGTAAAACAAATTCCAAGGGAGTAAGAAATATTAGCTCAAAGGAAGCTACCAAGGATGGGATACAACAAGACAAGGAAGAGGAAATAGTCAAAATCAATGAGTCAGGGGATGACAAAATAGTTTTACAGCAAAATAAGTTTTAGAATACATCCAGTGCTACTTGGCATACGTCCTACAGTCAACACCGCTCTGATACCACTCTGTCACACCCGGTTTTCTAAAGAACAAAACCAGGCTAATCATATGTGTGCCCAGGAAGTCCACACATATGCCAGAATGAAAAAGTATCATAAACAATGTTATTATATAACATATACATAGCTATATTAACACTTACATCAGAGTATCACGGAACGGTGACTAAACTTCGGGCTCCATTCTTCTCAGGGACGGCTGACTGGGGGTAACATATGCCTAGCACTTCTACTAGTCTTCTGGAAACTCCACTACACCTTTGTCCTTATTCCGAGTAGCATCTTACTACACACTGGAGTGTTGGGGAAATAGCAAGAGTGAGTCCATGTCGAACTCAACAAGTATAACACAGGGTTCATGAGGCTCAAAAAGGCTAGACACTGTTTAACTGCGTTTAGCTTTTAATCATCATATATTTAGCAATTGAGTAGCATCAAGGTATTCCAATTCCCATTAATGAATCAATGATCAATTGTAATAAGGATAATGAATAGCATTAACATGAGCATAATAATAATCAACAATAATTAAGCATGATACAACAATGGTGATCAACTATTCTGTAGATGTTCCAAGGCCGCTCGTATCCGTGAGCACGGCTAGTATACCAGTTTTTACCTCTGCGCAGAGTTAAAAACTGGTATACTAGCCGTGCTCACGGATACGAGCGGCCTTGGAACATCTACAGAATAGTTGATCACCATTGTTGTATCATGCTTAATTATTGTTGATTATTATTATGCTCATGTTAATGCTATTCATTATCCTTATTACAATTGATCATTGATTCATTAATGGGAATTGGAATACCTTGATGCTACTCAATTGCTAATTATATGATGATTAAAAGCTAAACGCAGTCAAACAGTGTCTAGCCTTTTTGAGCCTCATGAACCCTATGTTATACTTGTTGAGTTCGACATGGACTCACTCTTGCTATTTCCCCAACACTCCAGTGTGTAGAAAGATGCTACTCGGAAAAAGGACAAAGGTGTAGTGGAGTTTCCAGAAGACTAGTAGAAGTGCTAGGCATATGTTACCCCCAGTCAGCCGTCCCTGAGAAGAATGGAGCCCGAAGTTTAGTCACCGTTTCGCGATACTCTGATGTAAGTGTTAATATAGCTATGTATACGTTATATAATAACATTGTTTCTGATATTTTTTTTTCATTCTAGCATATGTGTGGACTTCCCGGGCACACATATGATTAGCCTGGTTTTGTTCTTTAGAAAACCGGGTGTGACAATTCCCGGCATCATTCAGCAAGAGGAGAGCACGGGGAGGAAGACCGAAGCATGGCGAACTCACCTAGAGTGAAATCTAGGGCACGAGATGGACGAAGACGGCTGAATGCTTGCGGTGGCGGCTATGGCGGCGGTGGTGCTCACGGTGGCGGCGCTAGGCGGTTGCGGCTGCTCCAAAAGGATGGGATGGGGGCGGTACGATGCAGGGGTCTCGTTTTTATAGCCCGAAGGCGTCGGTAAATAAGGAAGGGAGGGAGATTTGGCGGCGGATTCGGTCGGTGGAGGAAGGAAAACGAGCTCGCGGTTGGAAAGAACCGGAGGAAGAAGAAAGGAAAGAAGAACCACTCATCTCAAAAATTTAAATGCAACAGCATGAGTGCACAAATATGTTTCTACTCTTATATTTGATTTAAGTTAATAAAAATTATTATTACTCTAAACTTGCATGCTCACAAAAATATAAAAATCATATTTTTCCTATTTTTCTTCTTTTCAAATTTTTAGGGTGTTACATGCAAGAAGGTAGAGTTGTGGCATATGCATCGAGACAGTTGAGGAAGCATGAGTTGAATTACCCTACTCATGATTTGGAATTAGCTGCAGTGGTTCATGCATTAAAGATAGGGAGACATTATTTGATTGGATACAAGAGTGATATATACACTGATCACAAGAGTCTAAAGTATATATTCACTCAAACAGATCTGAACTTGAGACAACGTAGATGGTTGCAGTTGATAAAGGACTATGATCTAGAGGTGCATTATCACCCAGGAAAGGCCAACGTTGTTGCCGATGCTCTTAGTAGGAAAAGCTACGCTAATGAAATACAAGTAATGCCTATGCCAAAAGAGTTGTGTGCTGAATGTAAGCATCTGAACTTATGGTTTACTACCAATACAGTGGAATTAGTACTAGAGCCTACTTTGGAGCAAGAAATCCGCAAGGGTCAGCTGAAAGATGAAAAGTTGAGAGAGATAGCGGAGAACATAGCAAAAGGCAAATCACCAGGATTTCGTAAGGATGATAATGGTACGCCATGGTTTGGAAAAAGGCTGTGTGTGCCTGAGGATAAGGATATCAGAGGGGCAATTCTGCGTGAAGCTCATGAGTCAGCTTATTCCATACATCTGGAGAGTACCAAGATGTATCTGGATCTGAAAGAGAAATATTGGTGGTATGGTTTAAAGAGAAATGTTGTTGAATATGTTGCTTTGTATGACACTTGTCAAAGGGTGAAAGCTGAACATCAGAGACCTGCAAGATTGTTACAGCCTATGCAGATACCCGAGTGGAAATGGAAAGAAGTTGGTATGGATTTTATAGTTGGGTTGCCATGGACTCAGAGGGGATATGATTCAATTTGGATGATAGTGGATCGTCTGACTAAGGTTACTCATTTTCTGCCAGTAAGGATTACATATAGTAGTGCAAAGTTGGCTGAGTTATATATGGAAAGAATAATAAGTCTACAAGGTGTTCCTAAGAAGATTGTGTCTGATCGAGGTACTTAGTTTAGCTCTCATTATTGGCAGAAGATACATAAATCATTGGGAACCAAACTGAACTTTAGTACAGCTTACCATCCACAGACAGATGGTCAAATAGAGACAATTAATCAGATATTGAAAGATATGTTGAGAGCTTGTGCTTTACAATATGGTACTAGCTGGGATAAGAGCTTGCCTTACGCAGAGTTCTCTTATAACAATAGTTATCAGAAGAGTCTTCAGATGGCATCGTTTGAGGCTTTGTATGAACGAAAGTGTAGGACCCCGTTGTTTTGGAATCAGACAGGAGAAAGTCAAGTGTTTGGACCTGATGTACTCAAGGATGCTGAAAAGAAAGTGAGAATGATTAGAGATAATCTGAAAATAGCACAGTCCCAACAGAAAAGTTATGCTGATACTCGTAGAAAAGAGTTGACTTTTGAGGTAGGGGATTATGTTTATTTGAAAGTATCACCCATGAGGAGTGTGAAAAGATTCAACATGAAAGGTAAATTGGCACCAAGATATATTGGACCTTTCAAGATCATCGAGAGACGTGGTGAAGTGGCATATCAGTTGGAATTACCCGAGAGTTTGGTAGGTGTACATGATGTGTTCCATGTGTCTCAACTGAAGAAATGTTTGCGAGTACCAGAGGAACAGATTCCGTTAGAGGAGCTCACTGTTAAGGAGGATCTTACATATGAAGAGTTCCCGGTTAAAATTTTAGAGACTGCTGACAGAGTCACAAGAAGTCGAACAATCAAAGTGTGTAAGGTACAGTGGAATCGGTACACTGCAGAAGAGGCTACTTGGGAACGAGAAGAGGATCTGAGAAAAACCTACCCGCAATTGTTTGAGTAAGCATCGGTCGAATCTCGGGACGAGATTTATCTTAAGGAGGGTAGAATTGTAACACCCTAAAATTTTGAAAGGAAGAAAAATAGGAGAAATATGATTTATATATATATATTTGTGAGCATACAAAATTAAAAGAATAATAATTTTTATTAATTTAAAAATAAATATAAGGGTAGGAACATGATTGAGCATTCATGCTGCTGCATAATATTTTGTATTGTGTGCACTTTTTGAAAATACAAAAGAGAATTCAAAATTCATTTGAAAATTTGCTTTGAAAATGTTGAAAAGAAAAAGAAAAGGAATTTCATTTATCTTCTCAGTTTTGGCCTAGCCCAGCAGCAGCCGGCGGTGCGCCCCGCCTGCCCTCCCCGCGCGCGGCCCGCCTTCCCCCGCGTCCGCTTGGGCCAAGCCCAGCAACCGCCGCTGGCCTAGCATCCCCACGCGCGCTCTTCCCTGCTGTTTGTCATTGGTGCTGCGGGCCCACGCGTCAGGGTTGCCATCTTCCTCAAGCCGCCAGCGTCGGGAGTTTCCAAACTTCACCGATCCGATTCCATCTCCCGAATCTCCCCCTTTCCATCTTTAGTGCCGCCTCCGGGCTATAAAAACGAGGTCACTGCACCTCCCCGCCTCACATCCACCCGCAAAATCACAGCTCCATCGCCCCGTGGTGGCCACGCCCGACGCAACGCCATAGCCGCCCGCCTTTTTGAGCCGCACGTTCATCTTGCTTCATCCTCGACCTCGGTTTTGCCCTATGTGAGATCGTGTTGAAGCTATCTACCCGTAGGTGCTCTCCGTTTGTGTTTTCGTCCACTATAGCGCAAGTTGGGCTACTCCGGCCATGGCGCCGCCACGGGAGGTCGCCGTCGGGTTGAATCCGGCGGGAGCGCCGCCGGCCTCACCCCCGATCCAATCTAGATCGTCCGTTTTGAATCGGACAGATGTTATTCGTTGATACCGGTTCGGTTGTAACATTTGCTAAAGAGTCCCTGTAAGATTTAACTTATAAACCCGCGGTCCAAAACATAATAACCCGCGTTCGTTTTGATCTTTTGAAAGCGTAATTCGTCTCGGTAATTGGAAAATACGTTTTCTGATATTTATAGTTTTGATACTAATCTTGTTTTAGTCGTAGAATCTCCGTTTTAACTCCAATTTGACCCATTCAAATTGCGTTAGATTCATATTTGCGAGCTCTACATGATGATAGACTGTACAGTAGGTTTGGGTTAATTTATTTTCGAGTTTTTATTAAAGTATTTATTTTTCTATAGGAAATCTTCGTAAATTCATAACTTCATCGTTTTAGCTCCGTATTTCGTGATCTTCACGTCTGTGTGATCCTAGCGAGTTGTAGATTCATTTTAAAGACTTTTTATATTATTTTCTTACTAATGGTGTATGGTTCTAATTGTAGTCTTGTTTGTTTATGCATGATTGCCTTTGGATGTATGTTGTTGCTGTTGTTGATCGAGTATAGACGGTAAGCAATTTGTTGAAGATCAAGAGCCTTTCTACGAGCAAGATCTTCAGGACCAGTTTGAGCAAGGCAAGTATAGCATGGGATTATCCTTGTTATCCTACTCACATTATGCAAATAATATCATTATGCATCTATTCCCTTGTTAAGGATGACTTAGTGTTGATCTTATACCTTGATACCCCTTATATTGCATTGAGTAGTATGGCTAGTGCTTAAACATGGACTATGATCATGTAAATTGATTAATGGAATATGCAACAAACATTAAAAGATGATTTTGATTAATGTTAAAGGGGATTAGAGCATGGGGGTTACTTTTGATGCTCTAATTACTCTCCATAAGGACTCATCTATAAGCGAACATCCGGGATTTACAGTACAACTGTGGGGGCTATATGGCTCTGGCTTTAGTCATATAGAAGGACCTTTTCTAGCTTGTTAGTGGTAACCTTTTTGGCGTAAGAATGACTTGACGAATTGGGTATAGTGCGGCCTCTGTCCTTATGTGTATAGGCTGCGGGTTATTGTGCCATTTGGAAGGGGGGCTCTACATCTGTTTGCCGAGTAAATCTAATGGCCCTAACTTGTTAGACGAACCTTCGAAAGACTTCAAAGTGTTTCCCTGCCTGCTCACCTTGGTAGTGTTTTGGGAGTAATTAACCCGGGCATATGGGCAACACGACTCACAGTGAAAGTGTACAACCTCTGCAGAGTGTAAAACTGTTATAACAGTCGTGCTCACGGTCACGAGTGGCCTTGAACCCTTATGGAATAGTTGATAATTATTAATGGTTATGTTTTTGCTATTCATCAATCATTTCACATGGATCATATGTTTATTTTTTACATTGAGACATCTTGATGCTGTTTGATATGCTAAAATTATGCTAACTAAAAGCTACATGCTGATAAACCAATGATATGCCTTTGAGCCTCATGAACCCTATGTTACACTTGTTGAGTACGAGATGTATTTACGCTTGTTTATTTTTCTTACTTGGATAAAAATCCCGGATGGGTAACAGATGGTGCTAATAGTGACTTCTACGCCTACTTCTCCGAAGATTATGTAAAGACTATGTGTTAAATATCGTGATGTAATAACATTTGTGATGATACTTCTGTTATAATTTGTTAACTTATGTATGATTGATCTCTGGACACATATAAAACTATGCATTCCATTTGATCTTTAAATGGGTGTGACAGCAACCTGGATAGTCCATCAAAAGGCTTCGTGTGGGCAGTCCTCTCACCAGAGACCCTGTTCACCCCCACCTTGGTACTCCCAAATCACCGCAACAAGGTCGGAGGAAAACCAACAGACTAGAACGTGCCTTTGTAGAGCAGCAACCGAGTAAGACAGCGTGGAGCGCATGCCTCACCCAACGGAGTAGTAAGGCAGCCTGTAGAAGGCGAGTACCTCACTCGGCGACGTGGTCTAGATCTGGTCCCTTGTAAAGTAAACATACAAAGGTACGTAATAATTGATATACAAGATATCAAGTTGGAAGCGTGTCCCAGCATTATAAAATGCGAGTGAAATAGTAAGTCCAGAGCATGTTCCAGCATTATAAAATACATATTAAATTTTTTTCGCATCTTGATCTTGCTAGGTCATGTAATTTCTTCAGGTAGGTGTCTTATAACATCACCTTGTCCCTGATTTAGCCGTTGCTCATTGTCGAGACGTTAGGTGTGATAGAAGAGCCGAGGTTTCATGGATTGAGGTGTGTGCTACCCGAGTACTTTTGCGACCGTTTAGAGAAGACTAGAGCAGTCAGCGCTGTGTGAAAAAAGAGAATACGTGTTAAGCGCATGCTATCCCGACTACTAACACGGAGCTGTATGGGTAGTCAGGAATATGACCGTGGAGGCACACAGATAATATGCGAAGATATATAAAAAATAAAGAAATATTTAGGAAAATATTAAGAACATGACTTAGCTTGATTCTTGGCCGATTGGCGTGTGATCCTGGTGTTTTAGGCTTAGGAGCCCCCCGAGTATTAGCTTGGTCTTCGTATCCAAACACCACGACCAAGTAGTTGAAAACTGCAGCAAGTAGTCGGACATCCGGCCGAGTAGTCGGAAACTGCGGCGAGTAGTCGATTGTTGATGAAATTAGACCCACGGCTAGCTGGGACTGCTCTCCGATAGACTCCAGACATAACCGAGCAGTTCCTGACTGAGTGATTCTTGATTGCTTGAGACCCGTTCCCAACTAATTTGTCAGGTCCGAGTACTCTGTAGTCTTGTAGGCGGGTCGACGACGCAACATGTGCACACAGTACTCGTTCCGTCAGCAGGGTACTTGCATCTTCGAACGGAGGACGCTTGCGTATGAGCCGATGTAGCTGCAACCGGGCGGGCGCGCGTCTTGTCTCCTTATGCACGGAAGAGAAGAAAATTCCATACTTGCGTGCCTCATGAAAATATACGCGTATATGCAAGCCTAATTGATGTCTTGATTATTCCACTTAGCTTGTATGGCTTCCGCAGATCACACGTCAGCTTTTCTGGTTCGCTGACGATAAACTTTGACTCCGTTTCTGAGTTGAGTACATATTCCTTCCCATCTGCAGGATTCTAAGCATTTCTGACACGAAGCCAATCTCTTTGATGAAAACAAGGTCAAGTCGAAACTAGCTGTATGCCTGTCTCAGGATGTTGAACTTCATGAAAACGTTGCCATGATCTTCGTCGTACTCGGCCGCGACGTGCGTTTGGCGATCCATCTGCTCGGACGGACTTTCCCGTTCGTAGATTGGATCAACCGATCAAAGAAAGAAAACCTGAAATCTGAACCGGACTGGACTTGTGTAGACATCGAGTCGGTTGATCGCACGGTACACAAGAAATTGCCGAGTAGATTGATCTTGATGTTGACTCGATCGTAGGTGGAGGTCCTGAGCACGATTTGGCATGTGAATGTGGTGAAGCTCCTGTGTAGCGTCTCGAGATCGGACGATGGGGCGAGCCTGCTGTTGTTCGAGCACCTCCTCAACGGCAGCCTGTACGAGTAGTTGGATGCACAGGGCATCATCGAGAACGTGCTGACGATGTTGAGATCCGTCGAGCTCTTGATCGCAATTGCACCGAAAGCCCCTACCTGGCGCATCAGCTGTCGGTGTTTGATGACTAGCAACTTGTCACGGGGTTACCTGGGACGATGTTTTGGGGGGCATCGGCATATACAGAACTCGATGGTAAACGTAGAGACAACGATTTATACTGGTTCGGTACGCCGGAATAGCGTCCTACATCCAGTGTGGGGTGAATACTATATTGCGCCCTGCGCTTGGGGTTTAGACCATGAGGTCTGTTCCTCTGCCGATCTAAGGAGCCCTGCCCTCCTTTATATAGTCCTAGGAGCAGGATTCTTAGTCGGTTACAAGATAGGAGTCCTATTAGAATTACAAGGTAGCAATGCTACTAGAATTACATACGGAGAGTCCTAGTCAAACTAGGTCATCGTCTTTCCTTACGGGATACCCAGGGATTATGTCCCACAACAACTTGAAGATTTTATTATCATGAAGAATTAATAGAACTTAAACTATATCGTCAATGTCAGTAAAATGTGGTTTTGTTAAGGGGATATTTTTCATGTTTGATAAGCTACAAAAATTAATATTTATCCTAATGTATATATGTTTACTTTGTCTACATGAAAAAACATAGCATTATACTTACTTTTTACTTTAGAGTGTAGAAGTGTGTAACTTAGAGAAACTATACATTATAATATATGTATATTGGATTATTTTTCATGATAAGTTATATTGGTATTTACATGTTTTGTTTGAGAGATATTTTTATTTATTTTCATAATGACTAAGGTGGATAATTTAGACACAAATTTTAATTTATTACTTTATATTTTCTTTCATACATATATGAGTATTTCTAATGCAAAGGAGTTACTTTGCAATATGTTTTATAAAGTAGACATGGATAATTTATAAAAAAATTGGAAGGTTATTTGAAATTACCTTTCATAGTGGCAGAGGTGGGTTTTTTAGTTATAAATGTAGAGGGTTATTTTAAATTATCTTTCATAAGGACAAAAATGAGTAATTTAGATATAAATTTATGGATTTATTTTAAATTATCGTTAATGAATGACATGTGGATACCTTAGACGTGAATATGAAGATTTAAAATCATCTTTCAATCAATGAACAATAACAAAAACAGTTGGACGCACCGGAACAGATGGAGTTATTATTTTTCTAGACTATCGGACCACTTTTATGAACCGGTAGTTGCACATGTGCATATCTTGTTTATTTGGGTTAACAAATTCTATCTTAGGTTCTATTAATAGACTAACATTTTCCTTGATATTTGATTAGAAGATTAACCAAATGGCTCTCGATCTGATATTTTTATTTTTGAGGGTGGATCTGGCATTTACTAATACATTAATGAACTCAGCAGTCCTGATCTAATATTTTATTAGTAAAAAATTGTGAATGTCCGGATGACCTATCAAGATATTTTTAGGGTGCGGCCTAAGTTGTTTTTCTCCTTGACAATGAGATATTAGGGACTTTTGATATATAATGGAGGAGGTGGATATAATTTTAGAAAAAAAAGATCTAATGGTTGTGGTTGTTTAGCGTCTTTTTGATTAATAGATAGATGTTTCTAATTAATATGAGAATTTTTAGCATTTATCTTTTTTCTTAGCGTGTCTGGTAAGGATTAACATGGAGGCTCCATTGAGGCATCCAATTAGTAATAGTAAGATAAGATACCACTATTTTTAGCTTGTGTGTGTGTGATCATGTATGTAGATGCAAATGTATGTCTAGATGGTCAAACGAGCGATCAAAATGTTGTCTTTATAAATAATCCAATATGCATACATGGTATATAGAGAAGATCGATTGGAGGGCACCTGATTGTTCAAGGAGATCATTGTAGGATGTCGCCACCGTTGATGGCAGCGTGTGTTCCAACAAAGCCTAGAGGGTGTTGGTTTGTAGTATTTATTATATTATAGAGATTATAATATTTATAATATTTGTCAGATGGATTTAGATCAAATGAAATTGTAATGAGAATTTAGCAGGACGAACGAGGAACTACAGAATTCCTGCTTGTGTGTGGTTGACAAAGATTGTGTCATCTTTATATATACATAATATATATAAGATGGATTCCTGTAGTCCAGCACACGTGAAATAGATCCTAAACTGAAAGGTGTATTAGTTAACACTAATCTAATGTAAGAATTCATTTTTCCAGCTTTGATTCATATATAGTTGTGGTAAGGAATCAACGTGTTTACCTTGTGTTGTTTGGGGCACTTCCAAGTCTCGGCGGCAGGTGTTACCATTAGTGACGGATCTAGGATTTTTTCTAAGGATAAAATTATGTACAATTCGATAAATTTTATATACAATTTGGTAAAGAACTATACAATTGCAACATAATTCCATATGATAAGTCTTAAATTCAAAGATTAAGATGCAAAACTTGCACACATTACAATATTATAAATAGTTGAAATAGTATACTGATCTGTAGTTCAAAATATAGGCATAAAAGAGAGTAAAACTTACAACGATAGTTGTTCGACATTTTTAGATGGCGCTTTCTAAGGGATATAAATGTTTTGGTTATATATATCATGCTCATCCACTTCAACGACCCCTGACCTACTGATGTCTTTGCTCTCCCTGATACACAGACAATAGGTAATTTAGCATGGAGGTTTTTTATAGAGAAAAAAAAAAGATTACATCCTATTCCCTAAACCTGGCAAACATGCATGTCTGCCCTCTATGGACTATACGGGCGGCCGAGGCCTCAAGGAGTCGCAAACAACTACTTCTATGAGAAAAGGGGAAGCATGATCAAGTCCAAAGCAACCTGATGATAAAAGTTCCATCAATTCGAGTGATCCATTCATGCAAAAGACAGGAGTAAAAGGACGAAATACTTACGCACAATCCGCAGGCTAGACAGCTAGTCCCCTCCGGCGATCTTCTCATTCGGCCTTCACGGTTGTTGCAACTGTGAATGTCTCTCGGTAGATTTTCTCAGTACATCTCGGTACCTAGAGTTTAGATATTTTCTTTACCAGTTGGGGCACGGCGGCCAACCAAGCAGACGTGATGGTAAGTCCATCTAAATGACGATAAGCCTTTTCTTGTATGTAGATTTATTTATATTTTATTATTATTATTATCTATATAATGGTAGAGATGGGCAATTTTTTTTGGAAAATAAAATAGATTTGATGGTTCTAGATGGCTACAATCTTTTGATTTGATGGCCGGATATTTCTTATTAGTGTGAGAATTTCTAGAATTTATCTTTTTTTCTACCGCGTCTGGTGAGAGTTAACGTGAAGTTTTCGTTGGGGCCTCTAATTAGTAATAGTAAGATTTTGGCAAATGAATCCAACCTATTTAGGCTAAGCCCATGAATATTTTGGGACTAGCCCACGTTGAATGTTTTCTAGGCTAGCCCACATTTTTATGGGCTGTTCAGCTTGAGCCGACACAAAATTTATTTGGGCCACGCAGCTTTTTATTAGACCAGCAGCCCACACCACCTTTTTGGGGGCCTATTTTTATTAGGCTAGATCAAACAAATACAATTACATAACCAAAAGACACAATTTCATTTTCAAGTTGTTGTTTATTTATTTGACAGTTGCATGTTTATTACATGAAAGTAAGTGCAAAATCAATAGTTGAGTACCACGCTGTTTTTCCCCTAAAAGCAATAGTTGTAGTACTGTACTTCACAAATCACAAATCACTAGCACACCAATAAACGGAAGGTAATAGTGGCCGCATAGTCTGTAGAGATTCGAAATGCTCAACAACAACTACTACTACTAACAAAAGTGTAATTCCAGTGCATTCTCGTTGCCTTTTTTTAAGGACAAAAGCACGCACGCAAGATCAAGTGTGTTTGAAGAGAAAAGCTCGATTTGTTTTCCTGCACCACTGCAACACTATTGCGGCGAGCCCAAAAAACAGACTACTACACATCGTACCTAAAAGACGTTTTCATAGTCAGCACGCAGTACAGTGCTGAAGAACTCTGAATTAAGGCAAGCTTCATTCCCGGGCGCGTGCCTCTCTGTTCGGCTCGGTGGCGACCCAGAGGAATCGCTCCAAAGGGGCCAGGCCGATCCACCATTGAAACGGCCGGCATTCGCCCGCGTCCCACCGTAAAACCGCGGTGGCTGGACCACCACCCACCGCCTCCTCAGTCCTTCTCACTTGTCCACAGGCGGGAGAGCGTACCGAGGTAGCTGGGCTGTGCTGTGCTCCCTCTCCCTCCCCGCCCGTCTTGGCACCTCCCTCTTGTTGCGGGCCCGTCCATCGGTTGCGTGGGCGGACGGAGATCCGCTGCCCCCGGCGCACAAGGCCAAAATTCTTGCGTGATCTTGGGTATAACCTTCAACCTCAAAAGATAGAAGGAACAGTTTTTTTGTTCATCTAAAAGAGCCTCTCAAAATGGATTTTACGAGGATTTCTACTACACCACAACACCAATATAGCATCACATGTGTGTCACAGTTGGTCAGTATAACTGCTCCACAGACTAAGTGTCGGTAAATGTACTTTTTCAGACGAACCATTGGTCGCTAAAAATATTTAGCTATAGTGTTGAACTATCAGTCAGCATGGCTGATGGTTTTTGAGTTGATAAATTGGCTGAAGCTGATTTATTGTAAGAGAAAAATAATGTACCATAGCTGATAAGTCCGAACGATAAGTTCAAGCCGTGTTCCCAAAAAATTTCAAGGCCAAATGACAGTCCTCTTCAAACCCTACCTCTTCACCTTTTCAGCCGTCGCCCGCACCAACTGCCCAGCCGCCGCCACCCTCCCCTCAATCCCGCCGTCCTCCATGGTCTGCGCCAAACCCCGCTGCCGCCCCCACCCCAATTCTCCGCCACCCGCTAACTTGACATCGGCCGACCAAATCCCTGCCCACCCACCCAAATTCCACCGCCGCCCCTCCACTGGTTCCCAGCCCCTTCGTCTTCCCCCAAATCGAGCTCTATTCAATGCGCAGCTCAAAGGAGCAGCCCAAGGAAGGAAGAGAAGAGCAGTGCACGCGAAGAGAAGCGCGCTGCCGCCATCACCACAGCTGCTGCTTTGTTCGAGCTCATCCCGCCGCCCGACTGACTGATGGCCGAGGCACTCAGGCACAGGGCGTGGTCCTCCCCCGACTCCCCCCGCTCACCCCATCCTCCGGCACCAGGTAACCAAGCGCTTGTGCCTTTCTCCCTGCCTTGTAGGTCCCCTTGTCCTGATCTGATCCGCGTTATTTAACGCCAAGGTTATGCACGTCGGCATTTAATCAGTTCACGCCAAGGCATGGTGTTGCTACAGTACAAGCTAATAGCCCAAGTGCATGATGTATAGGAGCCAATTGCCACAATTGACAATTGAAAAGTATCTTCTAGCAAAGAGAGAACATTGGCTAGTGCCCATACGCAAATATTACACTGAAAGGATGTCTTACAGCGTTTACCCTATTTACTACTCCCTCAGTCAAAAATGCAATTCTATCATAGTACTCCATCCCATAAAGAAGGCAATTCTAGCACAATATCATGTTTTAGTATCTTATGTTTGACCATTATAAATAAAAAAAAATTAATATTTATGATATCAAATAAATATCATTAGATTAATTATGAAATGTATTTTCATAATAAATTGATTTAGACACATAAATATGAATACCATTCACTAGAAACTTAGTTAAATGTGAATCACTTTAACTGGAATGCAATTCATAGTTTTATTTTTTTAGGACAGAGGTTAAAATATCTTGAGTTTGAATAACTATGTATATATATAAAAATAGAAACGCTATAACCCGAGCGTCCGACCCTCTTCAAAATATCCGACACACTCCAGGCATGGACAACCACTCATTATTCCTCAGTTAATTCTTATCCACTCATTTCTCAGCCTCCACAACACCGCCTCCTATACCCTTTCTCTTCTTCAAACTTCTCTCATCCTCACTAGGCGAACGACACAATGAACTCAGCCATCCCCATGCTCCTCTCACATTCTCCAGGCACGAGTCGCTGTTGTTCTTGTCACCTGATGGGATTGCTTCAGCTGGCGGCGGCGGTGGCGGGGGCAGCTTTCTAAATGTGGTTCCACCCACTCGCAGCAACTGCGCGTCGCCACCACAGGATACGTTTGCCGCGCCACCCTCGGTGGGGCAGCCGAATGATTAGAAGGCATTCTCGAACATCATGTTGGGCTACATCAACCGCATGCTCATGGCCAAGGACATCGACGATAAGTTTGAGCACTACCTGGAGCACCCCATGCTGCTCGCTATGCTGCTGTCAACCTCCTCCTCTCCTCTCTCTCTCTATCTCTTCTGTTGCGAGTATGTTTCAAGTGTTTCAGATATTTTAGAGGTATGTCGCAAGTGTTGTATATTGACGTTGCAAAAGTAGATCGGGATATTGCACATGATGTAATAGCTATACATGTATGTTTCAAGTGTATGTTCCAAATGTTTTATCTATTCCAGACATATGTCACAAGTATTTTATCTGGATGTTGCAAAAGTAGATGTCGATGTTACATATACATGCATGTTGCAAGCATATGTTTCAAGTGTTTTTAAGTGTTTTTATTCGTATGTTTGCAAGTGTTTCATCTAAATGTTACATATCTTTACAATGGTTTTCAAATGTTTTGCATGTGTTTTCACAAGTGTTTCATCTGTATTCTTTTGTATGTTGCAACTACTGCATCTAATGTTTCAAAAGTAGACCGGGTGTTGCACATAGGATTTGCGTGGGAAGAGGCCGGCGGCACGGGCAACATTTGGGGCGGCGTGGATGACGTCCGGGGCGGTACGGGTGACGTTCGGGGCGGCGCGGGGCCACTGCTGGTGTGGTCGCTCGCGAGTAAAAGTCCTATGTTTGGTGTTGGTAATTAGGGACAATACCTAGTAGTAACCACATAGCAAAGACGTGTGTAGCTATGATGTGGTTGGTGCAATGACATGGTGAAGCAAGGATCAAGCAACGGTGATGTGATCAAATGCTTGCCTTGATGGAGTTGGATGAAGGTGTAAAGCCAAATCATGGAGCTCAAGGCAAAGTTATATGATAGGGTTTTTTATTTTACATCCAAGACACCATAGAGGGTGTGAATGGCTTAGGATCGATAGCCATACTATAAAGAGAGAAATTTCTAGGGCTATTGATCACTTAAGTGCCACTAGATGTGGCATTTGCATATGCATTTAGATCTAGTGGTGAGCTAACGTAACGCCTCAAAAATGATTGTGAAAATGCTAATACACATACACATGGTGATGTTAGCACATTTACGAAGGCGGTGGAGTTTGATGAAAGTCCCTAGTTTGGTTTTGGTTAATTAATAAAACCTAGGACTAAACTTTGTATCTAAGTGGATGATTTAGATAAAGGTGGTCATTGAATATGAGACATGACATTGACTCATGTGACCAAGATGATGAAGACCAAAGATGATGCTTGGTTCGATGGACCGGTTGTGAAGGTGAAGGGCAAGTTGAGGCTTCGAAGCGAAGGACCATGCGATGGTGAAGCTTGAGCAAGACTTGGCGCCGACGGACCGATGCAATGGTGAAGAGCAAGTGAAGTCAAGATCAATGGATCGAGACGGTCATGTGATGATATGAAGTGGATCATATCTTTTGGAGAGACAAAATGGGCTCAAGGCAAAGGTATAACCATAGGGCCATTTTGTTTTGCACTCAAGACACCATAGAGGGTGTGAGTGGTTTAGGATCGATAGCCGAACTATTAAGAGGGGAAGTCTTATCGATTATTCGACGCACAGGTGCCACTAGGTGAATTCATGAAGTGCATTGCATGTAGGGCCTAGTGAGCTAACTGGAAAACCTTCGCAAATGATTATGAAAATGCTAACACACATACACAAGGTGGTGATCACTTGTTGGTGTTGGCACATTTACAAAGACGATAAAGTTTGAGCGGTAGAGAGGGTTTGGGTCTCACTCTCCCTCCCGCCGAGCTTGCGAGCGCGGGATTCAAGCATTTTCGAGGAGTTGAAAAGCCTATTTTCCACTACGCCGGAAGTTGGAAAAGAAACGGAGGCGAACGGAGGTCACAGAGGTGACCGGACGCTGCACCGGACGCGGTCATGGTATGACCGGACGCGTCCGGTCAGTACTTCGCAGTAGTCAGGCGCGCGGGTGCTAGGGTTTGCAACCGGCGCGTCCGGTCACTCATGGGACCGGCGCGTCCGGTCAGGTGCCCAGAAGGAACTGCGGTTCGCAAGGACGATCGGACGCGGGGCGCGTCCGGTCACACGCGATCGGACGCGTCCGATCGTTGAGGGAGCTTACTGGACTCTAACCGGACGCTGGCACTGTCGCGTCTGGTCGTTGACTGGAGCGCGTCCGGTCGTTACTTCACGGGCGCGCGATGCTGTGCGATCGGCGCGTCCGGTCGTTGACTGGAGCGCGTCCGGTCACTCGGGACCGGCGCGTTCGGTCGTCATGAGAGGCGCGTCCGGTCATGGGGTTTGACCGTTGGCACAGTGACCGTTAGAGGATCAGACGCGGTTGAGCGCGTCCGGTCAGTTTTGACTGGCGTGTCCGGTCATCCCGAAAAGCGCGCAGTGATGGGGTATAACGACTCTATTCGGATGGGATGCTTATAAATACTTGTTGGCCGGCCCTTGGGGAGGTCTCTTGTGATTTCTAACATACTTGTGCATCCTTTGAGCTAGAGCTTCTCCTCCCACTCATCTCTCTTGCTTGATTGCAAATCATAAGTGAGATTGAGAGATCCCAAAGTGCATTGCATAGCTTAAGGGCATCTAGTGGCACTTGTGGGTGGTTTAGCCGGTGGATTTCTTGTTACTCTTGGAGAGTAACGCTCCTAGCTAGCTTGGAGATTGTTGGAGGCGTTGGCAAGAGAAGGAGATTGTTCTTGGCCACCTCCGGTTGATTATAAGAGGTTCTTGTGCTTTCCTCGGCGGGACGCCAAAAGCAACTCTATTACATTGTGCGTGTCATTGAGTTATCTCACTTGAGAGTGGTGTCTTGCGGTGCCTTGCAGGGCATGCCTTGAGGGGCAAGTGACTTGAGGGTCACACCGAGGAACCATCTAAGTGTTGGTCGACACAACCGGTGACGTAGCTTGTCGGTGCACAAGTGAACACCGGGTGAATAAAAATATTGTGTCTCTTGTCTCCCGGTGATTGGTCATCGTATTGTGTTGTTGTCAATATTGATTGATTGTATATCATCTTGGTGATTGGCAACATCTTCACTCCACCGTTGGTATAAGATTCACAATTCTCTCTCTTGCATTTACTTTACTAGTTTATCTTGTGTAGCTCTAGTAGTAGCTTTGCTAGTAGTGTTGTTAGCTTGCTCACTAAGTGTAAAATTAGTGACATAGCCCTTGTGTGAACTAGAGATTATAATTTACTAGACTTGTAGATAGGAGGCTTGCATCACAACCGTAGGCTAAGCAAAACTCGCTTTACGCCGTTTGTTATTCTAACAAGTTTGCTTAGTGGTTCTTGTAGAATTTTTTATAGGCTATTCACCCCCCCCTCTAGCCATCTAGGACCTTACAAGTGGTATCGGAGCCATGGTCACCATTTTAATCAAGGCTTAACATCCTTCGGTGTGAAAAATGGCTCAAATTGTGTTCAATCATGTTGGGGGCAAGCCACCGTTCTTTGATGGTGTTAGTTCTTTTGCTCATTGGAAGAGAAAAATGACAATGTACCTTAGTTCTATTCATGAGAGAGTATTGCAAGTCACCAAGAATGATTTTGCTATGATTGATCCCGATCATCTCACCGATAAAGATAGAGCAAATAGAACATATAATAGAATGGCTCTCAATACAATTTACAATGGTATTGACACCAAAGTATTTGAGGGCATCAAGGATTTAGAATTGACATATGAAGTATGGATAAGGTTGAGTGAAACATATGAGGGCACTAAGGTTGTGAAGAGTGCCAAGCTATATGGGCTCAAGAGTGAGTTTTAGAACTTCAAGATGAAAGAAGAAGAAACAATCTTAGAGATGTTTCATAGACTGCAAGTAATTGTGAATGATCTCAAGAGCTTAGGGCACAAGACACAAGACCAAGATTTTTGCCACAAGTTCTTGTTGAGCTTACCAAGAAAATTCAAAATGTTGATCATGATGCTACAAAGAGATGGGCTTGAAACAATGAAGCCCAATGATTTGCTTGGAGAGGTATTAACATATGACAAGTATGATCAAGATGTTGATGAGAAGGAGAAGGAGGAAGAAAAGAAGAATACCATGGCGTTCAAGGCCATCTCCTCCAAGGGCAAAGCTATCATCATAGAAGAAGAAGACAATAATGAAGGTGAAGATTTTGAAATTGATGATGAGACACTTGCTCTTGTAGTCAAGAGAATGGGTCACATGTTCATTAAGAGAAGAGGCTTCAAAAAGAGAAATGACAATTTTAAGAGCAATGAGCAACAAAGGAAGTGCTTCAATTGTGATAGCATCGAATATCTTCAAGCCGAATGTCCCTATGACAAGAGGAAGAACAACAAGAGGGGCAAGTTTGAGAAGAAAAAGAGAGAAGCCAAGATGACTTTCAAGAAGGGCAAGAATGGAGCCTATGTGGTCACTTGGGAAAGTGATGATGAAGAAGAAGAAGAATCATCATCCAACAAGGCTTTTGCTTGTATTGCTATCAATAAGAAGCCCTCACTATTTGATTCATCCTCTTCATGCTTCATGGCCAAAGAAGCTAAGGTATTATATGATGAGAGTGATAATGAAAGTGAAATGGAATATGTTCATGATAGTGATAATGATAATGATAATGATAGTGAAAATGATGATGATGAACCAACTAAAGAACAACTATATGACTTGATGCAACAAACTAGAGACATAGCTATTGCCAAGAACAAGGAGTGTAAAAAGCTTTCAATGAAAGTAGCAATACTTGAGAAAGTTCTTAGTGAGCTTAAGACCACTCATGAGAGTCTAGTGGAAGACTATGAGGATCTTGGTAAAGCTCATTCCAAGCTTAAAAAAGCTCACTCATTGTTACTTGAGCAACAAGCAAAGAAGGAGGTTGTTGTATCATGTGATATAGGTGTTACATGTGATATAATTGATGAATCCTTTTATGAACCTATCATCATGACAAATGCTAACCCTTCTTGTAGCTCTTCATCCACCACCACCAACTCTACCTCCACTATTAGTGATGGTCTCACTTGTGATACCTCACTAATGGTTGAGAATGAGACTCTCAAGAGAGAGGTGGATGAGCTCACTCACGCCCTAGGCAAGGCCTATGGTGGTGAGGCCCGCTTGCTTAAGTGCTTGGGTAGCTAAAGGTTCTCTCTTAACAAAGAGGGATTAGGCTACACCCCCAAAAAAGGCAAGTCGGCCTTTGCAACTCCAAAGCCTAGCTTTGTGAGGGGCAATGGTCGGTTTTGCAATAGATGCAAGCAAGTTGGGCACCTAGAGCATAATTGTAATAAAAAGAACCAAAGCAAGAACCTTGTTAATGCTATACCTTTTGATTCTTGCTATGTGCTTACCAAAGGTGTGAAGGGTGTGAAAGCTAAGTTTATTGGTACACCCATTGTTGGCCTAAAGAAGAAGGCTATTTGGGTACCAAAGAGCTTAGTTACTAACCTACAAGGACCCAAGAAAAAATGGGTACCTAAGCTTTATTGATTTGCTTGTAGGTCAATTACAAAGCTGGAGGAAGGCATTGAATTATTGATAGTGGGTGCACTCAACACATGACCGGTACATCAAGAATATTTGACTCAATCAATGACAATAATAGTGGTGTTGATTCTATCACATTTGGCAATAACAAGAAAGGCAAGGTTATTGGCTTGGGCAAGATTGCAATATCAAATGACATGAGTATCTCCAATGTGTTGCTAGTTGAAAGCTTGGATTTCAATCTTCTATCCGTGGCACAAATATGTGATCTAGGCTACAAATGCATCTTTGGGGTTGATGATATGGAAGTCATTAGTATGACTGGTTCAAATGTGGCATTCAAGGGCTTTAGATATGAGAATCTCTACCTAGTTGACTTCAATGCTAGAGAAACTTCTTTGATAACTTGCTTAATCTCTAAATCAAGCATGGGTTGGCTTTGGCATAGAAGGCTTGGTCATGTTGGCATGAAACAATTGAAGAAGCTTACAACTCACAATCTTGTCAATGGTTTGAAAGATGTTGAATTTGAGAAGAATAAGCTTTGTAGTGCATGTCAAGCCGGGAAGCAAGTTGGAAGCTCACATCCAAAGAAGAGTACAATGAGCACATGCAAAGTATTTGATTTGATGCACATTGATCTATTTGGCCCAACAACATACACAAGTATAGGTGGTAATAAGTATGGCTTTGTCATAGTGGATGACTTCACAAGATTCACATGGGTATTCTTTCTTAGTGACAAAAGTGAAGTGTTTGACACCTTCAAGACCTTTCTCACTAGAGTTCACAATGAGTTTGAGATTAGAATCAAGAAAGTGAGAAGTGACAATGGAAGTGAGTTCAAGAATACAAGAATTGAAGAACTTTGTGATCACTATGGCATTGGACATCAATTCTCAGCCAAGTATACTCCAAAATCAAATGGCCTAGTTGAGAGAAAGAATAGAACATTGCTTGATATGGCAAGATCAATGCTTCATGAGTACAATGTGAGTCAATCATTTTGGGATGAAGCAATCAATACCGCTTGCTACTACATCAATAGACTATATTGTCATCCATTGCTAGAGAAGACTCCATATGAGCTACTTCATGGAAGAAAGCCCAATATTTCTTACTTTAGGGTGTTTGGTTGTAAATGTTTTATCTTAAAGAAGGGCACTAGATTGGGAAAGTTTGACAAGAGATGTGATGAGGGGTTCCTACTTGGTTATTCAACTACAAGCAAAGCTTATAGAGTTTGGAACAACTCAAGTGGCATTCTAGAAGAAGTCCATGATGTGCAATTTGATGAAACCAATGGGTTACAAGATGAAGAAGAGAATCTAGATGATGTTGGTGGAACTCAATTAGTGGAAGCAATAAAGAATATGGACATTGGGGACATTAGAGCAAAGCAAGTAATTGATATTCAAGATGATGATAAAGATCAAGTGCTCAATTCTCCATTCAAGCTAGCTAGTGACTCTCAAGTGCAAGATCATGGAGCTAGTTCATCTCATCAAGATACATCAAGTGATCAACCAAACTCAAGCAATCAAGTGCAAGTACTCCAACCACAACATGTTGCAAGAGATCACCCCATTGATAGTGTTATTGGTGATATTAGAAGTGGTGTGCAAACAAGATCAAGATTGGCTATGTTTTGTGAGCATGCATCATTTGTGTCAACCTTAGAACCAAAGAAAATAGAAGAAGCTTTGAAGGATGCCGATTGGATCATGGCTATGCAAGAAGAGCTTAATAATTTCACAAGAAATGATGTTTGGGAATTGGTAGAAAGGCCAAATGACTACAATGTGATTGGAACCAAATGGGTGTTCAAAAACAAGCAAGATCAAGATGGCATTGTGGTGAGAAACAAAGCAAGACTAGTTGCTCAAGGTTACACTCAAGTATAAGGTCTTGACTATGATGAGACATATGCTCCCGTAGCAAGATTGGAGGCAATAAGGATTCTATTGGCTTATGCTTGTGCACACAACATCAAACTATATCAAATGGATGTCAAAAGTGCATTTCTCAATGGGATCATCAATGCATTAGTCTTTGTTGAGCAACCTCCTGGATTTGAAGATGACAAGAAACCCAACCATGTGTACAAGTTGAAGAAGGCTTATATGGCTTAAAGCAAGCACCTAGAGCATGGTATGAGAGGCTAAGGGATTTCCTTCTCTCTAAGGGATTCAAGATGGGCAAGGTTGATACAACTCTATTCACCAAGAAGATTGGGAATGATCTATTCATAGTGCAAATATATGTTGATGATATCATCTTTGGATCAACCGATCAAGATTATTGTGAAGAATTTGGTGCTATGATGGCCAAAGAATTTGAAATGTCTATGATTGGTGAACTTAGCTACTTCCTTGGTCTCCAAGTCAAACAATTAAAGAATGGGACATTTGTGGGTCAAGGGAAATACATAAGGGACATGTTGAAGAAGTTTGGAATGCAAGATGCAAAGCCAATTTCAACTCCAATGGGTACAAATGGCAATTTGGATAGTGATCTTGATGGCAAAATGGTGAATCAAAAGGAATATTGGTCTTTGATTGGAAGTCTACTATATGTCACCGCATCAAGGCCGGATGTCATGTTTAGTGTTTGTATGTGTGCTAGATATCAAGCCTCATCTAGAGAGAGTCATCTCACGGCCGCAAAGAGAATATTGAGGTACTTGAAGCAAACAAGAGATGTTGGACTATGGTATCCTAAGGGGTCAAAGTTTGAATTGATTGGATATTCGGACTCCGACTATGGGGGTTGCAAGATCAATAGAAAGAGCACAAGTGGCACATGTCAATTACTTGGAAGATCACTTGTGTCATGGTTCTCAAAGAAACAAAATAGTGTGGCAATCTATACCGCCAAAGCCGAATATGTGAGTGCGGGGAGTTGTTGTGCACAATTGCTATGGATGAAATCAACTTTGAAGGATTATGGCCTCAACTTCAAGAATGTGCCATTGCTATGTGATAATGAAAGTGCAATCAAGATGACACAAAATCCGGTTCAACATGGAAGAACAAAGCATATTGACATAAGACATCATTTTATTAGAGATCATCAATAAAAGGGAGATATTGCCATTGAAAGTGTTGGCACCAATGATCAACTTGCCGATATTCTCACCAATCCACTTGATGAAAAGAGGTTTTGCAAGCTAAGGAATGAGTTGAACATTCTTGATTTCTCAAACATGAGTTGAATGCACCTCACCCACTTATTGACATGCCTCTCCTTCGACATTGCAAGGTAAAAGTTGATTGATATGTCATTCATCCTATGCTAAGGACTTGCTAGAGCATGTAGACATAATAAGTGGTATGCATGAGCATTCATGATAAATCAAATGAATTTGATGGATTTATGTTACCACTATTGCTTCTATGCTTGTTTTGATCTAGTGGTGGCATATGACATGTTTGTGAGCTTGCAAACCTAGTGTTGAATCTAGAAGATTTGCTATACGTGTTTAATTCAACATAGGCAAGATAACCCTTATTATGAGGTGTGAAGAAGCTTGTCTTTGGTTCAAACCAAATTAAATATCTTTGGCAAGTGTTCTAGGTTGAACCAAATTTGAAAAATTTAACCTACTCCATCAAACATTGTTTTTCTCTCCACAATTTGATCCCATTTTTGGGTAAGTTGTTGACAAAGGGGGAGAGAAAAGATGATTCAACATGATAAAGGGGTAAATAAAATTTTGATGCACACAAGTAGGGGAGCAAGCTCATAAACAAAGTTGTTGCATTTGTTTGTGCATTCTCATATGACTTGCTCATTGCACATGTATTTAAATTCAATATACATGCTTGTGTGGTGCAATGCTAGTATAGAACTTGAATGATGAAATGATCTACTAGCATGTATAGGAATAGTTTACTTATGGTATCTAGATATGCCTTAAACTTTACAAGTGGTTCAAGAACCTTTACTATATTGTTGATCTCATAGGGTTCTTGAGTTTTGATGGATGTCTAGTTACCTCATGATGCTAAGAATGGTGTAAAAGGCAACTCCGATTGGTATCACGCTTCAAAGGTCCATTTCTTACACCTTAGCATCATTTTGGTAGAATTACTCTCTCAACACTTCTATCAATGCATATGTGCAAAGTTTTCAATCCAAACTCTATGCACATATGTAGGGAGAGCTAATGCTACCAAAACCGAGCTTGTGATAATTGTCCAAACTTTACTTATGAGCAAAATGATTGGACAAGTATGATAAGTTCAAAACTTTTATTATCAAAATCATCTTTGTGAGGGTTGTCATCAATTACCAAAAAGGGGGAGATTGAAAGTCCCTAGTTTGGTTTTGGTTAATTGATGAAACCTAGGACTAACCTTTGTAACTAAGTGGATGATTTAGATAAAGGTGGTCATTGAATATGAGACATGACATTGACTCATGTGACCAAGATGATAAAGACCAAAGATGATGCTTGGTTCGATGGACCGGTTGTGAAGGTGAAGGGCAAGTCGAGGCTTCGAAGCGAAGGACCATGCGATAGTGAAGCTTGAGCAAGACTTGGCGCCGACGGACCGATGCAACGGTGAAGAGCAAGTGAAGTCAATGTCAATGGATCGAGACGGTCATGTGATGATATAAAGTGGATCATATCTTTTGGAGAGACAAAATGGGCTTAAGGCAAAGGTATAACCATAGGGTCATTTTGTTTTGCACACAAGACACCATAGAGGGTGTGAGTGGTTTAGGATCGATAGCCGAACTATTAAGAGGGGAAGTCTTATCGGTTATTCGATGCACGGGTGCCACTAGGTGAATTCATGAAGTGCATTGCATGTAGGGCCTAGTGAGCTAACTAGAAAACCTTCGTAAATGATTATGAAAATGCTAACACACGTACACAAGGTGGTGATCACTTGTTGGTGTTGGCACATTTACGAAAGCGATAAAGTTTCAGGCGTTTTCGAGGAGTTGAAAAGCCTATTTTCCACTACGCCGGAAGTCGGAAAAGAAACGGAGGTGAACAAATGTCACAGAGGTGATCGGACGCTGCACCGGACGCGGTCATGGTATGACCGGACACGTCTGGTCAGTACTTCATAGCAGTCAGGCGCGCGGGTGCTAGGGTTTGCAACCGGCGCGTCCGGTCACTCGTGGGACCGGCGCGTCCGGTCAGGTGCCTAGAAGGAACTGCGGTTCGCAAGGACGATCGGACGTGGGGCATGTCTGGTCACACGCGATCGGACGCATCCGATCGTTGAGGGAGCTTACTGGACTCTAACCGGACACGGGCACTGTCGCGTCCAGTCGTTGACTGGAGCGCGTCCGGTCGTTACTTCACGGGCGCGCAGTGCTGTGCGATCGGCGCGTCCGGTCGTTGACTGGAGCGCGTCCAGTCACTCAGGACCGACGCGTCCGGTCGTCATGAGAGGCGCGTCCGGTCATGGGGTTTGACCGTTGGCACAGTGACCATTGGAGGATCGGACGCGGTTGAGCGCGTCCAGTCAGTTTTGACCGGCGTGTCCGGTCATCCCGAAAAGCACGTAGTGAAGGGGTATAACGGCTCTATTCGGATGGGATGCTTATAAATACTTATTGGCCGGCCCTTGGGGAGGTCTCTTGTGATTTCTAACATACTTTTGCATCCTTTGAGCTAGAGCTTCTCCTCCCACTCATCTCTCTTGCTTGATTGCAAATCATAATTGAGATTGAGTGATCCCAAAGTGCATTGCATAGCTTGAGGGCATCTAGTGGCACTTGTGGGTGGTTTAGCCGGTAAATTTCTTATTACTCTTGGAGAGTACCACTCTTAGCTGGCTTAGAGATTGTTGAAGGCGTTGGCAAGAGAAGGAGATTGTTCTTGGCCACCTCCGGTTGATTGTAAGAGGTTCTTGTGCTTTCCTCAGCGAGACGCCAAAAGCAACTCTATTATATGTAACACCCTAAAAATTTGAAAAGAAGAAAAATAGGAAAAATATGATTTTTATATTTATTTTTGTGAAGCATGCAAATTTAGAATAAGAATAATTTTTATAAATTTAAAATCAAATATAAGAGTAGAAACATGTTTGTGCACTCATGCTGTTGCATTTAAATTTTTGAGATGAGTGGTTTGATTTAAATTCAAATTTGGATTTGAAAATCTTTTGAAAATTTGCTTTGAAAAATTGGAAAAAGAAAAAGAAAAGAAAAGTCGGCTTATTCCGGATTTCAGCCCGCCAGCACTGCCTCGGCCTGCCTCCCACGCATGGCCCATCTCCCTTTTTCCTCTCCCGCGCCCCGCTCCCGCTTGGGCCGAGCCCAGCCGCGGCCAGCCGACCCGTCATCGCGCGCGGCCGCGTTCCGCACCCAGCCGCCGCCCCGTTTTTCCTCTAAGTCGCCGACATGCGGGACCCACCTGTCAGCGACGTGTCTCCTTTCCTTTCTTCTTCCTCCGGCCGAACGCAGCTTTCCTCTCTCTTCCCGATCCGGTGAATCGAATCCGCCGCCAAATCTCCCTCCCTTCCTTATTTACCGACGCCTTCGGGCTATAAAAACGAGACCCCTGCATCGTACCGCCCCCATCCCATCCTTTTGGAGCCGCTCTAGTCGTCTCGACGTGCCACCGTGAGCACCACCGCCTCCACCGTCCGCCCCTCCGAGCCGCACGCGTTCCTCGTTTCATCCTCGCCTACGGTTTTACCCTAGGTGAGTTCGCGTTCGAGTTGTCTACCCGCAGGTACTCTCCGTTCGCGTTTTCGTGCACCGTAGAGCAAGATGGCGTTTCCTGGCCATGGCGCCGCCGCGGAGAGTCACCGTCGGGCCGGAATCCGGCCGGAGCGCCGCCGGCTCCCTCCCCGATCCAATCTGGATCGTTGATTTTGAATCCAACGGCTGATATTAGAAGATACCCGTTCGGCTGTAACATTTGCTAAAGAGACCCTGTAAGATTTAAGTTGTAAACCCGCGATCCAAAGCGTAATCTGGAAAATACGTTTTCATTTATTGAAAACGTAATTAGTTTCAGTAATTGAAAAATACGCTTTCTGATATTTACAGTTTTGCCACTGAGTTTGTTTTAGTTATAAATTATCCGTTTTAACTCCGATTTGATCCATTCAAATTGCGTTAGATTCGTATTTGCGAGCTCTACATGATTATAGAACTGTACAGTAGGTTTGAGATAATTTATTTTTGAGTTTATATTAAAGTAATTATTTATCTATAGGAAATCTTAGAAAACTCATAACTTTTATGTTTTAAATCCAAATTTCGTGATCTTTATGTCTATGTGATCGTAGTAACGTGTAGAAGAGTTTTACAAACTTGTTATACTGTTAGTGTTACTGTTGGTTAGGTTTTCTATCTTTAAGTTCCGATGTGAGATTTAATCTATTACTTTAATAAAGTAGATCTTGATTAAATCATATCTTCTACGTTTTAGATCTGTTTTAGCTCATTCGAGTTGCGTTAGATTCATAGCAATGAGATCTACGCGTTAGTGACAGTGTTTACCATATTACTAATTCTGAAATTTTATTGTTTAAATCATATCTTGATTAATAATTATGCAACTGGGTTTTGTAAATAAAATATGATTTGTTTTACTTTAGTTTCATAATTTGAATCTAAAATTTGACTTAATTCCATATATAGTATCTATAAAATATCTTATATATGTTATTATATAATTAAAACACATAAAACTAATAGTTTTATATTTTCTTGTATGAGCAAATCTTTCGGTAGATGTATCTTTTCAACCGTAGCTCTGATTAGTGTGCTTTTCGCGTGTGTGTGTTCGTAGCAATGCGTAGAACATCTTTAAAACCTTTTCACATATTGTTTCATATGTTTGGTGTACTGTTCTAATTTAGATCTATTGTTTGCTTCGTGTATGATTGTATGGATACGTGTGTGGTGATTTATGATTTCGTCCAGTCGGTGAGATATACGTGGTTATCAAGAAGAAGAAGAAGAACGTTGAAGATTAAAGCTTACCGAAGGATCGGTGTTTAAGGCAAGTATAGCATGGGATTATCCTTGTTTCCTATTCACCTTTAATATACTTAATTCATGTGCATGTGTCTACCTTGTTACCACTAAGGATATCCTAGCTTTTGTATCTTGTACCTTGACACCTATGGGACATTGCATTGGGTAGTATTTTATGCTAGTGCTCAAGATAAATAACTATGATCTGTAACTTGACTAATGGTATATGCAATAAATGTTTAAAAGATGCTTTATAGCAACATGGCTCAAGGGGGATAGAGCATGGGTTATTTTTGGTGCTCTAGTTTCTCTCCTTAAAGACTTATCTGTAAGCGAACATCCGGGACTTACAGTACAACTGTGAGGGCTATATGGCTCTGGCTTTAGCTCAGTATGAGGACTTTTTCTAGCTTGCTAGAGGTTACCCTTGTGGTGCAAATGGGGTGAAGCAGACTGTGGATCCCTGCGTGGTGTATCACACGGACTGACTTCGGAAACCTAGCGGCCCTAACTTGTTAGACGAACCTTTGAAAGGCTTCATAGTGAACCCTGCCTGCTCACCTTGGGAGTGTTTTGGGGATTGGCCGCCTCGGGCATATGGGTAATCACGACTCACAGTGAAAGTGTACAACCTCTGCAGAGTGTAAAACTGTTATAACAGCCGTGCTCACGGTCACGAGTGGCCTTGGACCCTTACAGAATAAATGATGAACACTGATGATAATGATAACATTGATGATATTGATGTTCACTAATGATTATTGTTTCTTGCTATACATTATTCTCGTTTACATGATCATGAGGTTATTTGGGATTGTGGTAAACTTGTTGCTACTCAAATATTAAAAAGTTGACTCACTAAAAGCTATTGCAGTAAACCCGTGTCAAACCTTTTGAGCTTCATGAACCCCATGATATATTTGCTGAGTTCGACATGGACTCACTCTTGCTATTTCCCCACATCTCAGGAAGGGTACCAGACTGTTAGATTCTGGAATTGTTAGGCTTGTGATCAACCAGTTAGTTTGATCCTGGAGTGAGGTCTACACCCGGTGTTCAGAGTTGTTTTTCCGCTGTGTTATTCTCTAAGGTATACTTTATACTATTGAGTTATGTATATTAAGCATTTGTCTTTTGATATTACATTTATCTGTGGCTATATGTGAGATTTGTCGTCTTTATTTCACATATAGTGTATGTCTGGTTTTGTCCTTAAAACCAGGTGTGACAGATTGGTATCGGAGCAATGCTGACTGTAGGACGCAAGCCTAGTTAGAACTGGACGTTTAGCATGTTCTCATTGTTGCCTATTTCTTGCTTCTCTTTAACTTTGTTATTTTCTCAAAGTTATGCTTAATTCTATCCCCGTTCTGTTATAAAAACCTTGTCTCTATTTTGAACCTTTTCTCCTTGTCTATTAGACGGCTCGTGACGAGAAGACTGTGGATTTCAGAGGTTAAGAGGACTGAATTGTGTCGCTCTTGCTCACTTTTGACAAGAAACCATTAGCAATGCAAAACCAATTACTAGAAGAAATGGCTCAACATGGGAATTCTCAACGATGCTTATCTCAAGGTCAAGCCAACATATCCAAGGGGTCAGAGAAGATACAAGTAGCAGAAGCTTGGAAGAATATGAAATCCAATAAATATGTTGATAATAAGGCATTTGGAGAGCAGGAACAATGTCACTGCTGTAAGCATTATGGTTTTCCCTGTCTTCGAAACGAGTCTAATAAGGGGAAAGTCAAGGTGGATCCAAATTTTGAGATCAACATGGACAAGAAGAGAAAGGCAATCTCATTAGAACCACTAGTGGAAAGCAATGAGCAAGCGAGTTATACTACATTGTCACATGCAGCCCTGATCCCCTGTCAAACAAATCCAAACCCTGAAGAGTTAGAAGCCCCTCCCGCTAAAACTACTCCCCATGAAGTAGTCATAGATGGGTGGACAATTACCTATAAGGAGTATCAACCCCGAAAGGCCAAACAAGCTAGGAAACAAGCCAAAGGGACGAAGGTGAACTTTTATGGCCAGCAAGATAGCAGCATACCAAACAACAGTTTCTTGGAGTATGACATCACAAAAGATCCAGCTAAGAGAAAGTGTTATCATTGCCAGCAGGAAGGACATTATGTCAAATCTTGCCCACAGAAGGATCAACAACAGCAAGACCCAGGACAGGATGTCCAAAAGGAGCATGTGCAGGGAAATAAATTAAAAAGAAATTACATCCATGGAAGGTTGAAACATGTGGATATTTCCACCATTCCTGGAGCTAAGGAGGTCGTGTTTGGATCAATTCCAGTAAGTTCAGGAAATGCCAAGGTTTTGTTTGACCCCAGTGCCTCACATTCGTTCATATCTAGACAATATGCAAAAGATCATAACATACTTATGCTTCCAAGGGGGAAAACAGTTATGGTTGAAACTCCAAGAGGTGAAATAAAGGCAGACCGCGTATGCCCAAAAGTTAGTCTTGACATAAAGGGGGTAAATTTTAAGGTAAACCTCATTGTTTTGGAATTAATGGGCATTGATGTTATCCTTGGAATAGACTGGTTATCTACTTATAAAGGAGTGATTGAGTATGCCCAAGGTTCAGTGTTTCTAACTACACTTTCAGGAGAAGGGATTGAGTATGAGGGTATTAAATCTACACTGGAGGGATACCAGGTTGACCCATCTTAAGGTATGAGTTATAAGAATGGTAAAGAGGGATGCAGAGATTCAGATGTCCATATAAAGCAATAAGGAATGTAAGAGACGTTATCTACTCTGGATACTGCTACAATCACACCATATTTAAGGAATAGGAGTTATGTCCCGTGTAATAAAACCGTTAGTAGCCAAGTTGAGTCGTCTTAATGTGTGGCTAATGAACATTTAAGTGTTTAGTTGTTTTGTGCTTATGTTTATGCTTGAGTTGGAATTTTGTAATGAGTGGAATGATCTCGTGGGTTTTGACCATGATTTCATTTAGTTTATATGTATAAGGTATAAGGATTAATGAAATAAATAGCTGGGTTTTGGTTATCTCCTGCTTTCTATATCTTGTCTTTCGGAGCAGCCTGTCTTTATCAACTTATATCTCTGTTCTTGAAAGACCAAAAATCATGAGAAAATTCTGGACAAGAGTGGACTTCAACATCTATCTCTAAATGCAAGAACCACCCTCATAGCTATTTTGGATTGGGAGATACAAAAATCACAAGACGATGCAACTGTGCTGTCTGAAAATTGGAACAGAGTCTGTTATGTGCTGTTTTCGACCAAGTTATCTACAGAATTTGGAAAAGTGTTCTATAAGAAAGTTGCAGAGAATTTTATAAGCTTTCCATCGGTGTAAACTATAGTTTCATTGGATTAACAGAATGAGAGTTACAGCTGTTTTACTGCACTGCTGATTTTCTGCTCGTGAGAAATTTCAGATTTCTTGTTCTTACCCATACACAGGAGTATCATTGGGATGTCAGAACACTTTTTAGCTCATCTAGAAGAAGGGTTCAAGCTACCCTATTTGGTGTCTCTTATTTTAAGGGGGGTAGCCAATGTAAAGAAGGATTATTAAGATTGAACTCTTTAGTTGGAAGTATTGGTTAGTCTCCATGATTGAGTTGCCACTCTTGAGCAAAAAATGTTCTGTGAACAAGGGTGATAGTTTTGGGTCCATGGAGACGAGAGTTGTCCTTTTGGATAGTTCATGATTATGATCATCTATACTTGCTCGTATTGCTGATGTTGGTCACTTGATGACAGGAAGTGTAGTGTCTCATGACTCAGGAGCCCTATATGACGTCTCACACTAATATGTGGAAAAAGATTGATGTTTCTGCCATTGAAGGATGTTATGGATATGATGAAGCCGAGCACTATCAAAATAACAATGTTGAAGAGCAAGTTGGGAGTGAACTAAGTCAGAATCCACAACAACGAAAGAGAAAAAGGAAAGCCCATAAGAAGCCTGCTCAAGGAAGCAAAGCGCAGCAAAACTATGTCAATGGAAGACTGAGCAATGTGGATATGGATAAAATTCATGGAGTTACCAAAGTAGTGGGAGGTTATATTCAAGTAAGCTCAGTACAAGTTTTTGCTTTATTTGACCCTAGTGCTTCGCATTCTTTCATTTCCGCCGACATGGTAGAGACGTGCAAGATGGTGAAGTGTCCAATGAGGAGGCCTTTGCTAGTTCAAACCCCAGTGGGAGAAATGCAGGTAGATCAGATATGCCCGAATATCAGTCTTGTCATAAACAAGGAAAACTTCACCGCAACACTCATTGTGTTGGAGTCACTTAAAATTCGCGTGGTTCTTGGTAATGGATGGCTCTGTGCACACAAAGGAGTGATTCATGGTACTAGGTGCACAATGCTCTTAACAACACCGTCAGGAAAAATAATTGAGTATCAAGGTGGTCGACTTTTACCTGAGGGAGATGAGAATGATCAATTGGAAGATAGGTACACCGAGGGTAGCGAAGTGGACCATGAGTTTACAGAAGTCATAGCAGAGGAACAAATAACTTTGGAGGAGCTCAATAGGAGAGATGATCATGCTTAGGCAGATTAGTTAGTCAGTATATGAGAAACTGTCTCATGACTCTAAGCGAAAAGAGTAATTTGGAAAATGAGGATCAAATAAAGACAAAGTGTCATTATCTCTTTTGTCATCATCTTCCAAATCTCGGGACGAGATTCATTTTAAGGGGGGTAGAATTGTAACACCCTAAAAATTTGAAAAGAAGAAAAATAGGAAAAATATGATTTTTATATTTATTTTTGTGAAGCATGCAAATTTAGAATAAGAATATTTTTTATAAATTTAAAATCAAATATAAGAGTAGAAACATGTTTGTGCACTCATGCTGTTGCATTTAAATTTTTGAGATGAGTGGTTTGATTTAAATTCAAATTTGGATTTGAAAATCTTTTGAAAATTTGCTTTGAAAAATTGGAAAAAGAAAAAGAAAAGAAAAGTCGGCTTATTCCGGATTTCAGCCCGCCAGCACTGCCTCGGCCTGCCTCCCACGCATGGCCCATCTCCCTTTTTCCTCTCCCGCGCCCCGCTCCCGCTTGGGCCGAGCCCAGCCGCGGCCAGCCGGCCCGTCATCGCGCGCGGCCGCGTTCCGCACCCAGCCGCCGCCCCGTTTTTCCTCTGAGTCGCCGACATGCGGGACCCACCTGTCAGCGACGTGTCTCCTTTCCTTTCTTCTTCCTCCGGCCGAACGCAGCTTTCCTCTCTCTTCCCGATCCGGTGAATCGAATCCGCCGCCAAATCTCCCTCCCTTCCTTATTTACCGACGCCTTCGGGCTATAAAAACGAGACCCCTGCATCGTACCGCCCCCATCCCATCCTTTTGGAGCCGCTCTAGTCGTCTCGACGCGCCACCGTGAGCACCACCGCCTCCACCGTCCGCCCCTCCGAGCCGCACGCGTTCCTCGTTTCATCCTCGCCTACGGTTTTACCCTAGGTGAGTTCGCGTTCGAGTTGTCTACCCGCAGGTACTCTCCGTTCGCGTTTTCGTGCACCGTAGAGCAAGATGGCGTTTCCCGGCCATGGCGCCGCCGCGGAGAGTCGCCGTCGGGCCGGAATCCGACCGGAGCGCCGCCAGCTCCCTCCCCGATCCAATCTGGATCGTTGATTTTGAATCCAACGGCTGATATTAGAAGATACCCGTTCGGCTGTAACATTTGCTAAAGAGACCCTGTAAGATTTAAGTTGTAAACCCGCGATCCAAAGCGTAATCTGGAAAATACGTTTTGATTTATTGAAAACGTAATTAGTTTCGGTAATTGAAAAATACGCTTTCTGATATTTACAGTTTTGCCACTGAGTTTGTTTTAGTTATAAATTATCCGTTTTAACTCCGATTTGATCCATTCAAATTGCGTTAGATTCGTATTTGCGAGCTCTACATGATTATAGAACTGTATAGTAGGTTTGAGATAATTTATTTTTGAGTTTATATTAAAGTAATTATTTATCTATAGGAAATCTTAGAAAACTCATAACTTTTATGTTTTAAATCCAAATTTCGTGATCTTTATGTCTATGTGATCGTAGTAACGTGTAGAAGAGTTTTACAAACTTGTTATACTGTTAGTGTTACTGTTGGTTAGATTTTCTATCTTTAAGTTCCGATGTGAGATTTAATCTATAACTTTAATAAAGTAGATCTTGATTAAATCATATCTTCTACGTTTTAGATCCGTTTTAGCTCATTCGAGTTGCGTTAGATTCATAGCAACGAGATCTACGCGTTAGTGACAGTGTTTACCATATTACTAATTCTGAAATTTTATTGTTTAAATCATATCTTGATTAATAATTATGCAACTGGGTTTTGTAAATAAAATATGATTTGTTTTACTTTAGTTTCATAATTTAAATCTAAAATTTGACTTAATTCCATATATAGTATCTATAAAATATCTTATATATGTTATTATATAATTAAAACACATGAAACTAATAGTTTTATATTTTCTTCTATGAGCAAATCTTTCGGTAGATGTATCTTTTCAACTGTAGCTCTGATTAGTGTGCTTTTCGCGTCTGTGTGTTCATAGCAATGCGTAGAACATCTTTAAAACCTTTTCACATATTGTTTTATATGTTTGGTGTACTGCTCTAATTTAGATCTATTGTTTGCTTCGTGTATGATTGTATGGATACGTGTGTGGTGATTTATGATTTCGTCCAGTCGGTGAGATATACGTGGTTATCAAGAAGAAGAAGAAGAACGTTGAAGATTAAAGCTTACCGAAGGATCGGTGTTTAAGGCAAGTATAGCATGGGATTATCCTTGTTTCCTATTCACCTTTAATATACTTAATTCATGTGCATGTGTCTACCTTGTTACCACTAAGGATATCCTAGCTTTTGTATCTTGTACCTTGACACCTATGGGACATTGCATTGGGTAGTATTTTATGCTAGTGCTCAAGATAAATAACTATGATCTGTAACTTGACTAATGGTATATGCAATAAACGTTTAAAAGATGCTTTATAGCAACATGGCTCAAGGGGGCTAGAGCATGGGGTATTTTTGGTGCTCTAGTTTCTCTCCTTAAGGACTTATCTGTAAGCGAACATCCGGGACTTACAGTACAACTGTGAGGGCTATATGGCTCTGGCTTTAGCTCAGTATGAGGACTTTTTCTAGCTTGCTAGAGGTTACCCTTGTGGCGCAAATGGGGTGAAGCAGACTGTGGATCCCTGCGTGGTGTATCACACGGACTGACTTCGGAAACCTAGCGGCCCTAACTTGTTAGACGAACCTTTGAAAGGCTTCATAGTGAACCCTGCCTGCTCACCTTGGGAGTGTTTTGGGGATTGGCCGTCTCGGGCATATGGGTAATCACGACTCACAGTGAAAGTGTACAACCTCTGCAGAGTGTAAAACTGTTATAACAGCCGTGCTCACGGTCACGAGTGGCCTTGGACCCTTACAGAATAAATGATGAACACTGATGATAATGATAACATTGATGATATTGATGTTCACTAATGATTATTGTTTCTTGCTATACATTATTCTCGTTTACATGATCATGAGGTTATTTGGGATTGTGGTAAACTTGTTGCTACTCAAATGTTAAAAAGTTGACTCACTAAAAGCTATTGCAGTAAACCCGTGTCAAACCTTTTGAGCTTCATGAACCCCATGATATATTTGCTGAGTTCGACATGGACTCACTCTTGCTATTTCCCCACATCTCAGGAAGGGTACCAGACTGTTAGATTCTGGAATTGTTAGGCTTGTGATCAACCAGTTAGTTTGATCCTGGAGTAAGGTCTACACCCGGTGTTCAGAGTTGTTTTTCCGCTGTGTTATTCTCTAAGGCATACTTTATACTATTGAGTTATGTATATTAAGCATTTGTCTTTTGATATTACATTTATCTGTGGCTATATGTGAGATTTGTCGTCTTTATTTTACATATAGTGTATGTCTGGTTTTATCCTTAAAACCGGGTGTGACATTATATTGCGCGTGTCATTGAGTTACCTCACTTGAAAGTGGTGTCTTGCGGTGCCTTGCGGGGCGTGCCTTGAGGGGCAAGTGACTTGAGGGTCACACCGAGGAACCATCTAAGTGTTGGTCGACACAACTGGTGACGTAGCTTGTCGGTGCACAAGTGAATACCGGGTAAACAAAAATATTGTGTCTCTTGTCTCCCGGTGATTGGTCATCGTATTGTGTTATTGTCAATATTGATTGATTGTATATCATTTTGGTGATTGGCAACATCTTCACTCCACCGTTGGTATAAGATTCACAATTCTCTCTCTTGCATTTACTTTACTAGTTTATCTTGTGTAGCTCTAGTAGTAGCTTTGCTAGTAGTGTTGTTAGCTTGCTCACTAAGTGTAAAATTGGTGACATAGCCCTTGTGTGAACTAGAGATCATAATTTACTTGACTTGTGGATAGGAGGCTTGCATCACAACCGTAGGCTAAGCAAAACTCGCTTTACGCCGTTTGTTATTCTAACAAGTTTGCTTAGTGGTTCTTGTAGAATTTTTATAGGCTATTCACCCCCCCTCTAGCCATCTAGGACCTTACATTTGAGCGGAAGAGATGGGTTTGGGGCCTTTTTATGGAAGTGAAACGCCTATTTTCCACTACGCCGGAGGCGGAGATTTTTTTTTAAGTCATCGTGGATAGAAACGGAGGCGAACGGAGGTCACTAGGGTGACCAGACGCTGAACCGGACGTGGTCTCGGTTGACCGGACGCGTCCGGTCAGTAACAACAACAGTTTGTTGCGTGGACTAGGGTTTACCACCGGCGCGTCCGGTCATTCGTGGGACCGGCGCGTCTGGTCAGACACCAGAGGGACAGCAAACGTGAAGGATCGATCGGACGTGGTGGCGCATCTGGTCACGATCGACCAGACGCATTCGGTCATGTGTGGATGCTTACTGGAATCGACCGGATGCTGGCACTATGGCATCCGGTCAGTTCAAGCAACACGTCCGGTCGTGTGGTCAGCAACACGAGTCAGTGGCGACTGGACGCTAGGGCGCGTTCGATCAGTTTTGATCGGCGTGTCCGGTCACTCTAGTGCATAAACGAGTACATTTAAGTGACTGTTACGATCAAACGAATGAGATTCAAAGCGAGGCACGTGGTGTTCATCGGGGAGGTCGCGGTGGAGCCACCGGACGCTGTTGGCGTCCGGTTAGACCGGACCAGTGCGTTCGGTCACCTCGAGTGTGGCTGTTTCGTGAGCCAACGGCTCTATTCTTTTGGGCTCTTATAAATACTTATTGGCCGGCTCCTAGAGGACTCTCTTGGACATTTTAACTCTCTAACATCCTCTTGAGCTGAGCACATCCCCTCCCACTCATCTTCCTTGCTTGATTGCCTAATCAAAGTGAGATTGAGTGATCTCAAGTGTATTTGCTTGTGAGTTTGCATCTAGTTGGCACTTAGGTGTTTTTTTGCAGCAGGATTCTTGTTTTTCTTGGTGGTTGCCGCCACCTAGACGACTTGGAACAGCGGTGGAGGTTCGGCACGTGTTGGTGATTGTTCGTGGCCGGCTCCGGTGAGCTTTGTTGTGAGGGATTGTTGTGGTTTCCCGGCGGAGCGCCGAATTCCTACTCTAGTGGATTGCTCGTGTCGAAACTTCTCATCATTTGGTAGGTTCTTGTGGTGCCTTTTGAGAGGCTCGGTATGTGATACTGATTAGCCACTGAACCACGTGGTGTAGGGAGACACAACGGTGACTAGCGTGCTGGCAAGCACATGAACCTCGGGATAAATGTTATGTCTCAATTGTGCTTGATCAATTGGATTTCATCCTGGTGATTGGTTACTTTATTGGCTATTTTGGTATTTATTTTGGTTGGCTCAATCATCGTCCCTCGGTATAACATTTCAAATCCCCTCTTACACTCACTTTGTTATCTTCTTGTTTAGCTTGTTGTTGCTCTTGTTTATTTGCTAGCTTGTGTAGTTTTAGTTGTAGTAGCTTTGTAGCTTTGCTAGTTTGCGGTTTGTCTTGTGGAGGTTGTGTGAACCAAACTAGAATTATCAATTAGATAGGTGGCTTGCATCACCCCATTAGACTAGACAAAACTCGCATCTCGCCATTTGTGTTACTAATTAAATTCTTTGAGTGATCTTTATAGAAAGTTTTATTAGGCTATTCACATCTCTAGCCATCAAGACCTTTCAACGAGCCCAATGTGGTAGGCACTCGCTCGCTCTGTGTGCGAGCACATGCAGACGTCGGGGTGCTAGCCTGTCCGATGCAAAAAAAATTAAATAATTATGATGTCATAAAAGCATTAGATTTGTCCCTTTATATATGTATTCATATTATACTATTTTCTTTGCCAACGATAATACTCCTCTGTCCCTAAATAATTGTCGTTCTAGCTTTCTGAGAAAAAACTTTGACTAATTTATATAAAAAATACTAATATTTATGGTACATAATTGATATCGTTAGATAGATTGTTGAATCTATTTTCATAATAAATTTATTTAGAGATACAAATATTGTACGTATTTTTTATAAATCTAGTAAAACTTACGGCGCGGAAACAAAAAAAAATGACAGTTATTTAGGGACGGATAGAGTATATTTATTTGATGTTATAAATATTAATTTCTTTTATTATATATTTAGTTCAATTTTCGATATTTTTATAAAGAATATACTACTACCACAAGCTTTCGATCTGGTTTGTACTCCAGTATGCCATAGCCCAAGGGAAAGTTAGCCAAACAAAAACATCAGGTCATGTCGACACCTCAGTCTGAGCCTGTGAGACCATCACATAGTCCAACCCAAGTCACATGACTCTCTCCGCTCCGCTCTACCCCAGCAGCATAAAAGTTTTTACGTGCGCGAGAGCGTGTGGTCCCAAGAAAAAACGCGTAGCAGATAGGGATGAAAGCAGATGGAATTTTTCTTGTACCGTCCCGTTCTGTTTTCTATATTTTTTCGTTCGTTTCCGTATTTGTGACATCCCGTTGTCGTATTTACGGAGGTAGAAAATGGTGTATTCCGTTCGTTTCCGAGTAATCCCGTTTTAATACGGAATAGACCCGTATTTATCCCGTTTTTATCCTGTTTTCAATCTATGCTTAACATGTTTAATAATTATATGTCCTTATGTTATGTTAATATAACTACGAATCACCAAATATACATGTTATGTTCACGTACATAGCATGTAAATGAATATTAAACTTTGTATATATTATTACATGACTTTATATATGTATACTTTGAGAATATTAGATTATATGATTTTAATTTAATTTTCTGGCTCTCAATTCGTATTTGTCCATTTCCGTATGTCCGCGTATTCCGATTCCGTTTTTAAACCCGCATTTTCCGAACCCGCTACCATTTCCACCAAAAAATATAGAAACGGAAGTAGAAATAGGTTTTTCCGTCCGTTTCCGTGTTTTCATCCTAGCAGAAAACGGTTGCAGAGCCTTCTTTCGGCAGTTCGGCTTTGCCCAAGCGATCGATCGTCGGACGGAGCAGTACGTGGGGGAGCACTCGTGACTCTTTGCAGGATTCTCTGTTGAAAAACCTGCGATAGCGATGCCATCGGTTCTGGTTGGGACTTGGGATGGCCTGAAGCACCAACCACACATTCTGTACTATCTGCTACCGTTTCGTCAGTTTCTTCTGTTGACGATAACGTCAGCAGCGACAGCTACCAGCTGAAACAATAGCAGCATATACTAGTACGTCTATCTCAGCATGACTTTTGTTTGGGCATAGCTATCTGCAACCATGTTGTTAGCTCGCTTTTAACTTATCCACTTAACAAAGCTCTGAGTCTTCTGTTACCTGCTTGTCCTGTTTAACTCGATGATTTATTTAACCTCGTTGTGCTTCCTCCTTTTATTGGACCGATTTGTTTGATCAAAATGTTCAGTTTTTTTAATTTCAGTTGAACCTAGATCTTACTCGCTCTAGGATCTTAATACAAATAGAAAAAATAATATTCTATGGGAGAATATAGTATCCATGTACTATAAACAACTCCAAAATAAAAAAGAAAGACATATAGGAAGGATGCTCCCATGCGGTTGATGTATATTTAAAAAAAAGTCACTTATTTTAGAAGTGAGGGAGTATGTGCTACTGTGCTAGTGGAGACCATCATACTCCGGCTGTGTTTAGTTGCTAAAAAAAAGCACTATGCAAAAAAAAAGATTCATCATCACATCAAACTTGCGATACATGCATGTAGTACTAAATGTAGATAAAATTAAAAACTAATTGTACAGCTTGGTTGTACTTTGCGAGACGAACGTTTTAAACCTAATTAGTCAATGGTTGGACACTATTTGCCAAATAAACCCAAAACGTGCTACAATATATTTTTCATCCCTTTTTCACACTACAGGAAACTGGCTCTTTGCCGACTGCAATTTTCTTTGCCAACTGTTTTTTCTCGACACTCGGCAAAGAGGTCCCTTTGCCAACTGGAATTTCCTGCAGTCGGCAAAACAGGATTTGCCGACTGCCTAGCTTTGCCGACTGCCAGGCAGTTGGCAAAGAATTGCAGTCGGCAAAGGCAGGCCATGGTTGACGCCATCCACACCGTCACCTTTGCCGACTGCCACTCCGTCAACAGTCGGCAAAGGCGCAGGCTTTGCCAACTGCCACTGATGGCAGTCGGCAAAGAATTTTTATTTTTTTCGATTTTCGATCCCAGTTTTTTTGTGTTGCCTTGCTACAGTAATTACATGATATATTCCAAGTTTGGGATCATTTTGATTTATTTTGCTATATTCCGTAGATTTTTTCTGTTTCTTTGATTTTTTCCGGCAGCTCCAGATTTCAACTGTAGGTACATGAAATAATGGAATCCGGCGATTCAGAAAATGATATTCATGATGTTTGGAGCATGTTGAGGCCGTGTGCGGGGCCTCGCGTGAAATTTCGACCGTGTTGGTGTCGGAACACGCCGAGCCACGCGCGTGAAAAGTGTTTTAAAATTTTATAAAATCGAAACGGAGTCCGAAAATGACGAAACTTGACGACGTGTCTTGTCATCGCATGCGGAGGCTGTGGTAAAAATTTGAGAAAGTTTCGAGCAAGTGGCGACGTCGGGTGGCTAAAACCTGGACATCTCCACATGTGATAACTTGTTATGGTTATTGTGATGGTTGTAATGCACTTATGTGGTTGTTATTAAGACATATATGTGAGATATATGTGATGTTGTGCGTTATTGTGATATATGTGGTGATGTTGGCGACAAATGTGATGAAATTGTGATATAAATGGTGCTACCGGTGCTTCTGGTGGAATTGGATTATAATTTGTGATTTTGCAGGGTTTTGATGCGAGAAAACAGAAAACAAAAGCAAGAAAAAAAATTCCAGCTTTGCCGACTGTCCAAGACAGATTCTTTGCCGACTGCAATGGGAGGCAGTCGGCAAAGAGGTCAAATCTTTGCCGACTGCAACTCCGAAAGCAGTCGGCAAATAAACAATTTTTGAAAAAAAATTCTTTGCCGACTGCCGAGGAACCAGCAGTCGGTAAAGCCTGCCGTCAAGGTTGATGGCGCCACGTGGCTATGCCGACTGCTGGCGTGGCAGTTGGCAAAGGATTTGCCGACTGTGTGCCACGTGGCAGTCGGCAAATCCGCCTTTGCCGACCCAGGCTTTGCCGACTGCTCTTTGCCGACTGCCACGTGGCTTTACGGTCGGCAAAGCCTTTGCCGACTGGGTTTATGCCTTTGCCGACCGGGGCAAGCAGTCGGCAAAGAGGCGTTTTGCTGTAGTGTCAGGTAACCACACCCTCCGTGTATTCCATCGCAAGTCACATCACTATCTCCTCTCCACTCTATGCCACCGCCTCCGTTTGGGACATGGTATGGCCAAGCACCAAAGTATACATTCTGTACCATGTGTTTAACCTTTTCGTCAGAAGCCAAGCTGTTAATATAACTGCTGTTTCTTTTTAATCACTTGACGATAACGTTAACAGTGACCGCAACCGAAACAACAGCAACATGCGGATTCTCTGAAAAAAAACAGCAACATGCGGATTAGAATGACACAGCAACATGCTAGTTTCTACCATGTGCTAGCTTATCTTGCTTCCTCCTTTTCTTGGAAATATTTGTTAAATAAAATTTTCGAGAAACTTTTACAGAACAGGGAAGAGGCCGCGTCAGGCCGGCCAGAAGGATTAGAATGACACAGGTGATGGGATGAGATGGCGTCTTGCATCGTTCACTGATACATGCGCGTGTGGGCGCGATGGGCATGCTCTTTATTGTGTGGACGGCTGGTAAAGCCTGAAGTCTGCGAAGATACATTTACAGAGGCGGCTAGAGTCGGAGCCACCTGTAAATATGTATCTTCAGAAAATATTGAAATCCAACTATTTTGAGACGGTTGGTAAAGCCCCCAGCTTCTGAAGATGCATTTGCAGAGCCGTCTTGGTTCATAGCGCTCCGTTGCTGAAAATCGATTTTGTCGTAGTCTTACATGCCGAATTTTATGGTAGATCTATTAAACAACTATAATTTGAATTGTATTTCATAGACACTTATGATGCACAACGGCAAAGCCAACAGTCCCTTGCTGTGTGCGGGTACCTCGATTGCTTGATACTATATATGACGCACAGCGTACGGGCAGAGCAAACAGTACCAAACTCCCAGTGCTGGCGAACCTTCTTTTGCTTATTATTATCGGTACGCAAAACCTACTTTTGCTTATTATTATCGGTACGCCTAGCGCCCGGATGTACGGCACTAGGATGCGTCTGGACGCACCTCCAACATCAGCACCCGCATATACAGAAACAGCGCCAACATACGTGCACGCGTCCCCATCCGTGGCCTATCTCCTCCAAACCCCCATCCTGACACTGCGCTGCCATCTTAGGCGCGCTCCCCTCTGCGAGCCCCCCGCCGTGCCGTGCAGCGCCGTGCCCATTTCACGGTGCACGCGAGACCCGCGTCACCCGAGCGACAAGAAGGGAAGGGCGCGCAGTGCCTCCGATTCGGAAGGACCCGGCCGCGACGTCGTATGGATGCCCACCGGCTCTGACAACGATGATGTAGCAGAAGGTGGGGAAGAGAGATGCAACACCCGATCTACTTTTGAAACATCCAAATACAATAGTTGCAACATACGTCTGAAGATAGTTAAAACACTTGAAAAAACTCATGAAACACACTTGAAAACCATGGCAACCACACGCAACATTCAAATAAAGCACATGCAACGTATGTGTGAAACATATGCAATATCCAGATAAAAACACCTGCAACATGCGTCCGGAAAACACAGATGAAACATAACTCTGAAACTTCTGAAACACTCAAAACATACACTTGCAACATGCCTATGAAATAATTGCAACATATGCAATATGTGCAACATGCCCCGATCTACTTTTGCAATATCTATATGAACCAAATGCAACATACATCTGAAACCCCTGAAATATTTGAAACATACATATGCAACATAGGGGAGGGGAAGGCTGCGCTGGTTCATTTCGGCCGTCGGGGGTTAGCGGCGGCGGCCAGCGGCTGCTGCTCCAGAGCCTGGCCATCGCCGGTGGTGGCGATGAGGATGGCCGCGATGGCGCCTTCGCCCTGCGGCCTCGACTCCGCGGTGCTCGCCGCTATACTGGTGGTAGTGGTCGACATGGGCGCGGGGAACGACGGGGACTGCGCGATCTGCCTCACGGAGCTCGAGCCTGGGAAGAAGGCCCACGCGCTGCCGCGGTGCGGCCACCGCTTCCACCGAGTGCCGAGGTGGGGGAGGAGGCCACCGGGGTGGGGACGAGGACGTCAGGGGTGGGGGATGGAGCTGCCGGGGTGGGGGAAGAGGACGCTGGGGGTTGGGGAAGGAGCCGCCGCCAGCTAGTGTAGCAGCGATGACCGCATCGTCGGGTGTGGGGCAGGACGCTAAGAGCTAAGAATGGGGATAGGCAGAGTGAGCGAGGCATCCGTCCGTCCTAGTGTGCTAATCATATCATTATTATTTTCACCGCACCATGCGTGCGTTTCATTTCTATCGATGGCCGTCAAAATCACGTTTCTTTTTCAGTCGAACCTTTTTTTTTCTTTTTTTGCGGCGTGCAAGCTTGGTCGACGGAAAACAGCAAAAGCACTCGACTGCATGCATGCATGCGATTTTTTCGATGAGCCACGTCGTCATAACATGCATCCTTGTGGTCCCGTGGGCATGGATGAGCGTCCGTCTTTGTCGTCGTCATCGACTCCTCTCCGAGACTCCGACAAGCGCGCGCAATGGCGATGATCGAGTTCGGAGGAGCGCGGCCTTTGCCGTCACCGTGCATGGTATCCGGCAAGCCTCACCTTCTGGCAGGCACTTTCGTTTGCTGACTTGAGTGCCTTCTACAGCGCGTTGACTGGTCAGCCGACGCCCTCGCACACCACTCTAGTGACTTCTTCAAGGTTGTCCGCTTTAGAGGCAGCTGTTCCTCGCGTGACAGGGATGAGCATCACAGAGACTGTACCTTTGTCAGTTGCCTCGACAGATCCCCCAGCTGTTGGCTCACTTCAGGCTCAGGTCACAGAGACTGCTCCACTAGTTGCTACTTCTTCGTCGGTACCTGCTCCTGTTGTTCAGACCCAGACCACTTCACAACCACGTGCTTCTTCAGAGGGTCAGCCTGATAGCCTAGAGTCCGAGAAAGATACTTCTCAGTTTGTGATCACTCCGCGCTCCTCGGCACCCGACTTGACTCCATCTGTTCCCCGTCGGATCCTTAGATTTGTTGAATTTATTTTCATAATAAATTTATTTAGAGATATAAATATTGCACGTATTTTTTATAAATCTAGTGAAACTTACTGCGCGAAAAAATGACAGTTATTTAGGGACGAATAGAGTATATTTGTTTGATGTTATAAATATTAATTTCTTTTATTATATATTTAGTTCAATTTTCGATATTTTTATAAAGAATATACTACTACCATAAGCTTTCGATCTGGTTTGTACTCCAGTATGCCATAGCCCAAGGGAAAGTTTAGCCAAACAAAAACATCAGGTCATGTCGACACCTCAGTCTGAGCCTGTGAGACCATCACATAGTCCAACCAAGTCACATGACTCTCTCCGCTCCACTCTACCCCAGCAGCATAAAAGTTTTTACGTGCGCGAGAGCGTTTGGTCCCAAGAAAAAACGCGTAGCAGAAAAAGGTTGCAGAGCCTTCTTTCGGCAGTTCGGCTTTGCCCAAGCGATCGATCGTCGGACGGAGCAGTACGTGGGGGAGCACTCGTGACTCTTTGCAGGATTCTCTGTTGAAAAACCTGCGATAGCGATGCCATCGGTTCTGGTTGGGACTGGGGATGGCCTGAAGCACCAACCATACATTCTGTACCATCTGCTACCGTCTCGTCAGAAGCCAAGGTGTTCCTTTTCCTTCTGTTGACGATAACGTCAGCAGCGACAGCTACCAGCTGAAACAATAGCAGCATGTACTAGTACGTCTATCTCGGCATGGCTTTTGTTTGGGCATGGTTGCAGATAGCTACCGGCATAGCTATCTGCAACCATGTTGTTAGCTCGCTTTTAACTTATCCACTTAACAAAGCTCTGAGTCTTCTGTTACCTGCTTGTCCTGTTTAACTCGATGATTTATTTAATCTCGTTGTGCTTCCTCCTTTTATTGGACCGATTTGTTTGATCAAAATGTTCAGTTTTTTTTTTATTTCAGTTGAACCTAGATCTTACTCGCTCTAGGATCTTAATACAAATAGAAAAAATAATATTGTATGGGAGAATATAGTATCCATGTACTATAAACAACTCCAAAATAAAAAAAGAAAGACATATGGGAAGGATGCTCCCATGCGGTTGATGTATATTTAAAAAACACGTCACTTATTTTAGAAGTGAAGGAGTATGTGCTACTGTGCTAGTGGAGACCATCATACTCCGTGTATTCCAACGCAAGTCACATCACTATCTCCTCTCCACTGCCACCGCCTCCGATTGGAACATGGTATGGCCAACCACCAAAGTATACATTCTGTACCATGTGCTATCTCTTTAACCTTTTCGTCAGAAGCCAAGCTGTTAATATAACTGCTGTTTCTTTTTAATCACTTGACGATAACGTTAACAGTGACCGCAACCGAAACAACAGCAACATGCGGATTCTCTCAAAAAAAAAATAGCAACATGCGGATTAGAATGACACAGCAACATGCTAGTTTCTACCATGTGCTAGCTTATCTTGCTTCCTCCTTTTATGGGAAATATTTGTTAAATAAAATTTTCGAGAAACTTTTACAGAACAGGGAAGAGGCCGCGTCAGGCCGGCCAGAAGGATTAGAATGACACAGGTGATCGGATGAGATGGCGTCTTGCATCGTTCACTGATACATGCGCGTGCGGGCGCGATGGGCATGCTCTTTATTCAGCTTGCAAGCGGGGCGGGTTGCGGACAGCCGCCAGGCCGCAACGCTTGCCGCTAATTAATCCAGCGGGTTTGCGGCTGTCCGTCTGCTCAATCGTGCTGCTCATATTTGTTTCGTGGGCTTGGTGGCTAATACCTGTGAGCCCGCATGACCCGCAAAGCACGTCGCGGTCAGCACGGACAGTGAGCGCCTGTCGAATGCCGTCGGCCCGTTGTAAGGTCCTAGATGGCTAGAGGGGGGTGAATAGCCTATAAAAATTCTACAAGCACCACTAAGCAAACTTGTTAGAATAACAAACGGCGTAAAGCGAGTTTTGCTTAGCCAAAGGTTGTGATGCAAGCCTCCTATCCACAAGTCTAGTAGATTATGATCTCTAGTTCACACAAGAGCTATGTCACTAATTTTACACTAGAGAACAAGCTAACAACACTACTAGCCAAGCTACTACTAGAGCAACACAAGATAATCTAGTAAAGATAAGTGCAAGAGATAGGATTGTGAATCTTATACCGACGGTGGAGTGAAGATGTTGCCAATCACCAAGATGATATACAATCAATTAATATTGACAACAACACAATATGTAGACCAATCACCGGAAGACAAGAGACACAATGTTTTTGTTCACCCGGTGTTCACTTGTGCACCGACAAGCTACGTCACCGGTTGTGTCGACCAACACTTAGATGGTTCCTCGGTGTGACCCTCAAGTCACTTGCCCCTCAAGGCACGCCCCGCAAGGCACCGCAAGACTCCACTCTCAAGTGAGGTAACTCAATGACACGCGCAATCCAATAGAGTTGCTTTTGGCGTCCCGCCGAGGAAAGCACAAGAACCTCTTACAAACAACTGGAGGTGGCCAAGAATAATCACCTTCTCTTGCCAACGCCTCCAACAATCTCCAAGCCGGCTAGGAGCGGTACTCTCCAAGAGTAACAAGAAATCCACCGGCTATACCACCCACAAGTGCCACTAGATGCCCTCAAGCTATGCAATGCACTTTGGGATCACTCAATCTCACTTATGATTTGCAATCACTCAAGAGAGATGAGTGGGAGGAGATGCTCTAGCTCAAAGGATGTACAAGAATGTTAGAAATCACTAGTTCCCTTCCCAAGGGCCGGCCAACGAGTATTTATAAGCATCTCATCCAAATAGAGCCGTTATACCCCTTCACTGGGTTCTGTCGGGATGACCGGACGCGCCGGTCATAACTGACCGGACGCGCTCAACCGCGTCTGATCCTCCAACGGTCACTGCGCCAACGGTCAAACCCCATGACCGGACGCGCCTCTCAAAACGACCGGACGCGCTCAACCGCGTCCGATCCTCCAACGGTCACTGATCCTCAACGGTCAAACCAACGACCGGACGCGCCCTAGGCAACGACCGGACGCGCCTGTCAAACGACCGGACGCGCTGCTTCGAATGACCGGACGCACCGATCGCAAAGCATCGCGCGCCCGCGAAGTAACGACCGGACGCGCTCCTCACAACGACCGGACGCGACAGTGCCAGCGTCCGGTCGGAGTCCAGTAAGCTCCTTCAACGATCGGACGCGTCCGATCATGTGTGACCGGACGCGCCCCGCGTCCGATCGTCCTCTGTGAACCTCAGTTCCTTCTGGGCACTTGACCGGACGCGCCGGTCCCACGAGCGACCGGACGCGCCGGTAGCAAACCCTAGCACCCGCGCGCCTGAAACCGCGCTGTACTGACCGGACGCGTCCGGTCACACCGTGACCGCGTCCGGTGCAGCGTCCGGTCACCTCAGTGACCCCGTTCGCCTCCGTTTCTTTTCCGACTTTCGGCGTAGTGGAAAATAGGCATTTCATTTCCCCGAAATCGCCTGAATCCCGCGCTCGCACGCTCGGCGAGAGGGAGAGAGGAACCCAAACCCCTCTCTACCCGCAAACCACAGCGCGACCAACGCCACCTTTGCAAATGTGCCAACACCATCAAGTGTACATCTCCATGTGCTTGTGTGTTAGCTTTTTCACAATCATTTTCAAAGGTTTTCCAATTAGCTCACTAGGCCCTACATGCAATGCACTTCATGAATTCACCTAGTGGCACCCGTGCATCGAATAACCGATAAGACTTCCCCTCTTAATAGTTCGGCTATCGATCCTAAACCACTCACACCCTCTATGGTGTCTTGAGTGTAAAACAAAATGGCCCTATGGTTATACCTTTGCCTTGAGCCCATTTTGTTTCTCCAAATGATATGATCCACTTCATATCATCACATGACCATCTCGATCCATCGACCTTGACTTCACTTGCTCTTCACCGTTGCATTTGTCCATCGGCGCTAAGTCTTGCTCAAGCTTCACCATCGCATGGTCGTTCGCTTCGAAGCCTCGACTTGCCCTTCACCTTCACAACCGGTCCATCGAGCCAAGCCTCATCTTGGTCTTCACCATCTTGGTCATATGAGTCAATGTCATGTCTCATATTCAATGACCACCTTTATCTAAATCATCCACTTAGATACAAAGGTTAGTCCTAGGTTTCATCAATTAGCCAAAACCAAACTAGGGACTTTCAATCTCCCCCTTTTTGGTAATTGATGACAACCCTCACAAAGATGATTTTGATAATAAAAGTTTTGAACTTGTCATACTTGTCCAATCATTTTGCTCATAAGTAAAGTTTGGACAATTATCACAAGCTCGGTTTTGGTAGCATTAGCTCCCCCTACATATGTGCATAGAGTTTGGATTGAAAGCTTTGCACATATGCATGGATAGAAATGTTGGGAGAGTAATTCTACCAAAATGATGCTATGGTGTAAGAAATGGACCTTTGAAGCGTGATACCAATCGGAGTTGCCTTTTACACCATCCTTAGCATCATGAAGTAACTAGACATCCATCAAAACTCAAGAACCCCGTGAGATCAACATTATATGTAAAGGTTCTTGGACCACTTGTAAAGCTAACCACTTGTAAAGCTTTAGGCAAGTCTAGATACCACATGTAAACTATTCCTATGCATGCTAGTAGATCATTTCATCATCCAATTTCTATACTAGCATTGCACCACACAAGCATGTATATTGAATTTAAATACATGTGCAATGAGCAAGTCATATGAGAATGCACAAACAAATGCAACAACTTTGTTTATGAGCTTGCTCCCCCTACTTGTGTGTATCAACAAATTTTATTCATCTTTTTCTCTCATAAATTTTATTTACCCCTTTATCAAGTTGAATCATCTTTTTCTCTCCCCCTTTGTCAACAACTTACCCAAAAATGGGATCAAATTGTGGAGAGAAGAAAAAGTGTTTGATGGAGTAGATTGAAATTAATTTGATGCCATATGTAAGGTTAAAAAAAAATTATCAAATTTGGTTTAACCTAGAATACTTGCCAAAGATATTTAATTCGATTTGAACCAAAGACAAGCTTCTTCACTCCTCAAAATAAGGGTTATCTTGCCTATGTTGAATTAAACACTTATAGCAAATCTTCTAGATTCAACACTAGGTTTACAAGCTCACAAACATGTCATATGCCACCACTAGATAAAAAAAACATAGAAGCAATAGTGGTAACATATATCCATCAAATTCATTTGATTTAGCATGAATGCTTATGCGTACCACTTATTGTGTCTACATGCTCTATCAAGTCCTTAGCATAGGATGAAAGACATGTCAATCAATTTTACCTTGCAATGTCGAAGGAGAGGCATGTCAATAAGTGGGTGGGGTGCATTCAACTCATGTTTGAGAAATCAAGAATGTTCAATTCATTCCTTAGCTTGCAAAACCTCTTTTCATCAAGTGGCTTAGTGAGAATATCGGCAAGTTGATCATCGGTGCCAACACTTTCAATGGCAATATCTCCCTTTTGTTGATGATCTCTAATGAAATGATGTCTTATGTCAATATGCTTTGTTCTTCCATGTTGAACCGGGTTTTGTATCATCTTGATTGCACTCTCATTATCACATAGCAATGGCACATTCTTGAAGTTGAGGTCATAATCCTTCAAAGTTGATTTCATCCATAGCAATTGTGCGCAACAACTCCCCGCACTCACATATTCGGCTTCGGCGGTAGAGATTGCCACACTATTTTGTTTCTTTGAGGACCATGACACAAGTGATCTTCCAAGTAATTGACATGTGCCACTTGTGCTCTTTCTATTGATCTTGCAACCCCCATAGTCGGAGTCCGAATATCCAATCAATTCAAACTTTGACCCCTTGGGATACCATAGTCCAACATTTCTTGTTTGCTTCAAGTACCTCAATATTCTTTTTGCCGCCGTGAGATGACATTCTCTAGGTGAGGCTTGATATCTAGCACACATGCAAACACTAAACATGACATCCGGTCTTGATGCGGTGACATAGAGTAGACTTCCAACCAAAGACCGATATTCCTTTTGATTCACCATTTTGCCATCAAGATCACTATCCAAATTGCCATTTGTGCCCATTGGAGTTGAAATTGGCTTTGCATCTTGCATTCTAAACTTCTTCAACATGTCCCTTATGTATTTCCCTTGACTCACAAATGTTCCATTCTTCAATTGCTTGACTTGGAGACCAAGGAAGTAGCTAAGTTCACCAATCATAGACATTTCAAACTCTTTGGCCATCATAGCACCAAATTCTTCACAATAAGCTTGATCGGTTGATCCAAAGATGATGTCATCAACATATATTTGCACTATGAATAGATCATTTCCAATCTTCTTGGTGAATAGAGTAGTATCAACCTTGCCCATTTTGAATCCCTTAGAGAGAAGGAAATCCCTTAGCCTCTCATACCATGCTCTAGGTGCTTGCTTTAAGCCATATAAAGCCTTCTTCAACTTGTAGACATGGTTGGGTTTCTTGTCATCTTCAAATCCGGGCGGTTGCTCAACAAATACTAACTCATTGATGATCCCATTGAGAAATGCACTTTTGACATCCATTTGATATAGTTTGATATTGTGTGCACAAGCATAAGCCAATAGAATCCTTATTGCCTCCAATCTTGCCACGGGAGCATATGTCTCATCATAGTCAAGACCTTCAACTTGAGTGTAACCTTGAGCAACTAGTCTTGCTTTGTTTCTCACTATAATGCCATCTTGATCTTGCTTGTTTTTAAACACCCACTTGGTTCCAATCACATTGTAGTCATTTGGCCTTTCTACCAATTCCCAAACATCATTTCTTGTGAAATTGTTAAGTTCTTCTTGCATAGCCATAATCCAATCGGCATCCCTCAAAGCTTCTTCTATCTTCTTTGGTTCTATAGTTGACACAAATGATGCATGCTCACAAAACATAGTCAATCTTGATCTTGTTTGCACACCACTTCTAATATCACCAATAACACTATTAATGGGGTGATCTCTTGCAACATGTTGTGGTTGGAGTACTTGCACTTGATTGCTTGAGCTTGGTTGATCACTTGATGTATCTTGTTGAGAAGAACTAGCACCTTGATCTTGCACTTGAGAGTCACTAGCTAGCTTGAATGGTGAATTTAGCACTTGATCTTTATCATCATCTTGAATATCAATTACTTGTTTTGCTCTAATGTTTCCAATGTCCATGTTCTTCATTGCTTCCACTAATAGAGTTCCACCAATATCATCTAGATTTTCTTCTTCATCTTGAGACCCATTGGTTTCATCAAATTGCACATCATGGACTTCTTCTAGAATGCCACTTGAGTTGTTCCAAACTCTATAAGCTTTGCTTGTAGTTGAATATCCAAGTAGGAACCCCTCATCACATCTCTTGTCAAACTTCCCCAATCTAGTGCCCTTCTTCAAGATATAGCATTTGCAACCAAACACCCTAAAGTAAGAAATATTGGGCTTTCTTCCATGAAGTAACTCATATGGGGTCTTCTCTAGCAATGGATGACAATATAATCTATTGATGTAGTAGCAAGCGGTATTGATTGCTTCATCCCAAAAAGATTGACTCACATTGTACTCATGAAGCATTGATCTAGCCATATCAAGCAATGTTCTATTCTTCCTCTCAACTAGGCCATTTGATTGTGGAGTGTACTTGGCCGAGAATTGATGTCCAATACCATAATGATCACAAAGTTCTTCAATTCTTGTATTCTTGAACTCACTTCCATTGTCACTTCTCACTTTCTTGATTCTAATCTCAAACTCATTGTGAACTCTAGTGAGAAATGTCTTGAAGGTGTCAAACACTTCACTTTTGTCACTAAGAAAGAATACCCATGTGAATCTTGTGAAGTCATCCACTATGACAAAGCCATACTTGTTGCCGCCTATGCTTGTATATGTTGTTGGTCCAAATAGATCCATGTGCATCAATTCAAATGCTTTGCATGTGCTCATTGTACTCTTCTTTGGATGTGAGCTTCCAACTTGCTTCCCGGCTTGACATGCACTACAAAGCTTATTCTTCTCAAATTCAACATCTTTCAAACCGTTAACAAGATTGTGAGTTGTAAGCTTCTTCAATTGTTTCATGCCAACATGACCAAGCCTTCTATGCCAAAGCCAACCCATGCTTGATTTGGAGACTAAGCAAGTTCTCAAAGAAGTTTCTCTAGCATTGAAGTCAACTAGGTAGAGATTCTCATATCTAAAGCCCTTGAATGCCACATTTGAACCATCCACACTAATAACTTCCACATCATCAACCCCAAAGATGCATTTGTAGCCTAGATCACATATTTGTGCCACGGATAGAAGATTGAAATCCAAACTTTCAACTAGCAACACATTTGAGATACTCATGTCATTTGATATTGCAATCTTGCCCAAGCCAATAACCTTGCCTTTCTTGTTATTGCCAAATGTGATAGAATCAACACCACTATTATTGTCATTGATTGAGTCAAACATTCTTGATGTACCGGTCATGTGTTGAGTGCACCCACTATCAATAATCCAATGCCTTCCTCCGGCTTTGTAATTGACCTACAAGCAAATCAATGAAGCTTAGGTACCCATTTTTGCTTGGGTCCTTGTAGGTTAGTAACTAAGCTCTTTGGTACCCAAATAGCCTTCTTCTTTGGGCCCACTATTGGTGTACCAACAAACTTAGCTTGCACACCCTTCACACCTTTGGTAAGCACATAGCAAGAATCAAAAGGTATAGCATTAACAAATTTCTTGCTTTGGTTCTTTTTATTACAATTATGCTCTAAGTGCCCAACTTGCTTGCATCTATTGCAAAACCGACCATTGCTCTTTACAAAACTAGGTTTTGGAGTTGCAAAGGCCGACTAGCCTTTCTTGGGGGTGTAGCCCAATCCCTCTTTGTTAAGAGAGAACCTTTGGCTACCCAAGCACTTAAGCAAGCGGGCCTCACCACCATAGGCCTTGCCTAGGGCGTGAGTGAGCTCATCCACCTCTCTCTTGAGAGTCTCATTCTCAACCATTAGTGAGGCATCACAAGTGAAACCATCACTAGTAGTAGAGGTAGAGTTGGTGGTGGTGGATGAAGAGCTACAAGAAGGGTTAGTATTTGACATGATGATAGGTTCATTAAAGGATTCATCAATTATATCACATGTAACACCTATATCACATGATACAACAACCTCCTTCTTTTCTTGTTGCTCAAGTAGCAATGAGTGAGCCTTTTCAAGCTTGGAATGAGCCTTACCAAGATCCTCATGGTCTTCCACTAGACTCTCATGAGTGGTCTTAAGCTCACCAAGAACTTTCTCAAGTATTGCTACTTTCATTGAAAGCTTCTTGCACTCCTTGTTCTTGGCAATAGCTATGTCTCTAGTTTGTTGCAACAAGTCATATAGTTGTTCTTTAGTTGGTTCATCATCATCATCATTTTCATTATCATATTTATCATTATCACTATCATGAACATATTCCATTTCACTCTCATCATCACTTTCATCATATAATACCTTAGCTTCTTTGGCCATGAAGCATGAAGAGGATGAATCAAATAGTAAAGGCTTCTTGTTAATAGCAATGGAAGCAAAAGACTTGTTGGATGATTCTTCTTCTTCTTCTTCATCATCACTTTCCCAAGTGGCCACATAGACTCCATTCTTGCCTTTCTTGAATGTTATCTTGGCTTCTTTCTTTTTCTTCTCAAACTTGCCCCTCTTGTTGTTCTTCTTCTTATCATAGGGACATTCGGCTTGAAGATGTTCGGTGCTATCACAATTGAAGCACCTCCTTTGTTGCTCATTGCTCTTGAAGTTGTCATTTCTCTTTTTGAAGCCTCTTCTCTTAATGAACATGTGACCCATTTTCTTGACTACAAAAGCAAATGCCTCATCATCAATTTCATAATCTTCATCTTCACTATTGTCTTCTTCTTTAATGATGGTAGCTTTGCCCTTGGAGGAGATGGCCTTGAACGCCACGGTCTTCTTCTTCTTTTCATCTTCCACCTTCTCCTTGTCATCAACATCTTGATCATATTTGTCATAGGTTAATACTTCACCAAGCAAATCATTAGGCTTCATTGCTTCAAGCCCATCTCTTTGCAACATCATGATCAACATCTTGAATCTTCTAGGTAAGCTCAATAAGAACTTGTGACAAAAATCTTGATCTTGAGTCTTGTGCCCTAAGCTCTTGAGATCATTGACTATCACTTGCAATCTATGAAACATTTCAATGATTGTTTCATCATCCTTTTTCTTGAAGTTCTCAAACTCACTCTTGAGCCCATATAGCTTGGCACTCTTCACAACCTTAGTGCCTTCATATGTCTCACTCAACCTTGTCCATACTTCACTAGCCAATTCCAAATCTTTGATGCCCTCAAACACTTTTGTGTCAATACCATTATAGAGTGTATTGAGAGCCATTCTATTGCATGTTCTATTTGCTCTATCTTCATCGGTGAGATGATTAGGATCAATGATAGCAAAATCATTCTCGGTGACTTGCAATACTCTCTCATGAATAGAACCAAGGTACATTGTCATCTTTCTCTTCCAATGAGCAAAAGAACTAACACCATCAAAGAACGGTGGCTTGCCCCCAACATAATTGAACACAATTTGAGCCATTTTTCACACCGAAGGATGTTAAGCCTTGATTAAAACGGTGACCACGGCTCCGATACCACTTGTAAGGTCCTAGATGGCTAGAGGGGGGGTGAATAGCCTATAAAAATTCTACAAGCACCACTAAGCAAACTTGTTAGAATAACAAACGGCGTAAAGCGAGTTTTGCTTAGCCAAAGGTTGTGATGCAAGCCTCCTATCCACAAGTCTAGTAGATTATGATCTCTAGTTCACACAAGAGCTATGTCACTAATTTTACACTAGAGAACAAGCTAACAACACTACTAGCCAAGCTACTACTAGAGCAACACAAGATAATCTAGTAAAGATAAGTGCAAGAGATAGGATTGTGAATCTTATACCGACGGTGGAGTGAAGATGTTGTCAATCACCAAGATGATATACAATCAATTAATATTGACAACAACACAATATGTAGACCAATCACCGAGAGACAAGAGACACAATGTTTTTGTTCACCCGGTGTTCACTTGTGCACCGACAAGCTACGTCACCGGTTGTGTCGACCAACACTTAGATGGTTCCTCGGTGTGACCCTCAAGTCACTTGCCCCTCAAGGCACGCCCCGCAAGGCACCGCAAGACTCCACTCTCAAGTGAGGTAACTCAATGACACGCGCAATCCAATAGAGTTGCTTTTGGCGTCCCGCCGAGGAAAGCACAAGAACCTCTTACAAACAACTGGAGGTGGCCAAGAATAATCACCTTCTCTTGCCAACGCCTCCAACAATCTCCAAGCCGGCTAGGAGCGGTACTCTCCAAGAGTAACAAGAAATCCACCGGCTATACCACCCACAAGTGCCACTAGATGCCCTCAAGCTATGCAATGCACTTTGGGATCACTCAATCTCACTTATGATTTGCAATCACTCAAGAGAGATGAGTGGGAGGAGATGCTCTAGCTCAAAGGATGTACAAAAATGTTAGAAATCACTAGTTCCCTTCCCAAGGGCCGGCCAACGAGTATTTATAAGCATCCCATCCAAATAGAGCCGTTATACCCCTTCACTGGGTTCTGTCGGGATGACCGGACGCGCCGGTCATAACTGACCGGACGCGCTCAACTGCGTCCGATCCTCCAACGGTCACTGCGCCAACGGTCAAACCCCATGACCGGACGCGCCTCTCAAAACGACCGGACGCGCTCAACCGCGTCCGATCCTCCAACGGTCACTGATCCTCAACGGTCAAACCAACGACCGGACGCGCCCTAGGCAACGACCGGACGCGCCTGTCAAACGACCGGACGCGCTGCTTCGAATGACCGGACGCACCGATCGCAAAGCATCGCGCGCCCGCGAAGTAACGACCGGACGCGCTCCTCACAACGACCGGACGCGACAGTGCCAGCGTCCGGTCGGAGTCCAGTAAGCTCCTTCAACGATCGGACGCGTCCGATCATGTGTGACCGGACGCGCCCCGCGTCCGATCGTCCTCTGTGAACCTCAGTTCCTTCTGGGCACTTGACCGGACGCGCCGGTCCCGCGAGCGACCGGACGCGCCGGTAGCAAACCCTAGCACCCGCGCGCCTGAAACCGCGCTGTACTGACCGGACGCGTCCGGTCACACCGTGACCGCGTCCGGTGCAGCGTCCGGTCACCTCAGTGACCCCGTTCGCCTCCGTTTCTTTTCCGACTTTCGGCGTAGTGGAAAATAGGCATTTCATTTCCCTGAAATCGCCTGAATCCCGCGCTCGCACGCTCGGCGAGAGGGAGAGAGGAACCCAAACCTCTCTCTACACGCAAACCACAGCGCGACCAACGCCACCTTTGCAAATGTGCCAACACCATCAAGTGTACATCTCCATGTGCTTGTGTGTTAGCTTTTTCACAATCATTTTCAAAGGTTTTCCAATTAGCTCACTAGGCCCTACATGCAATGCACTTCATGAATTCACCTAGTGGCACCCGTGCATCGAATAACCGATAAGACTTCCCCTCTTAATAGTTCGGCTATCGATCCTAAACCACTCACACCCTCTATGGTGTCTTGAGTGTAAAACAAAATGGCCCTATGGTTATACCTTTGCCTTGAGCCCATTTTGTTTCTCCAAATGATATGATCCACTTCATATCATCCCATGACCATCTCGATCCATCGACCTTGACTTCACTTGCTCTTCACCGTTGCATTTGTCCATCGGCGCTAAGTCTTGCTCAAGCTTCACCATCGCATGGTCCTTCGCTTCGAAGCCTCGACTTGCCCTTCACCTTCACAACCGGTCCATCGAGCCAAGCCTCATCTTGGTCTTCACCATCTTGGTCATATGAGTCAATGTCATGTCTCATATTCAATGACCACCTTTATCTAAATCATCCACTTAGATACAAAGGTTAGTCCTAGGTTTCATCAATTAGCCAAAACCAAACTAGGGACTTTCACCCGTGCCGCTCGTCGGTCCCCCGCTCTCAGCTTGGAGACATTCCTGTCGGTACTCGGCCCTGTCACGGGTGTGTACACCTCGGAGATATTCCCGCTGCAGGTGTACGCGCTGGGCTTCATGGTCTCAACTCTCAACCGTGTTGCCGGCGGCATACCTCCATGGCCTTCCCGTGTCTCTAGATGGGCATTACCATCGGCGGCAGCTTCTTCCTCTAATCCGGCATCGTCACGGTCGCGTGGATTTTCTTCCTCGCCTGCCTACCGGAGATCTGCGGTTGCTCGCTCGTTAGGATTCGCCCTGACCCCAAGAAAGTTTTGACGAGGGTGTTGGCTGGTGGGAGTGGATTGGATCATGTCGTTGCCACTGCCAGGTTCCACCGCTGAGGAGAATGACACAGGCAGGGGCGGCGGCGGTAGCAATAGAATTTGGAAGAGGTCGAGAGGAGGGCGACGCTTGAAAAGCTGCGGCGGCCACTTCTTGCGGGTCTAGCGGGTTGCAGTGCGATTTATTTTTGTCCAATGGACTTAGCAGGCTAAATGATAATGGTTCGCAGATAATTAGTGGCCGGGCCGCAACAGTCACATCGGGTTATTTTGCGGGGCGGCTTGGTGGGTAGCGGTAAGAACCCGCCCCGCCTGCATCTTGACTCTTTATTGTGTGGACGGCTGGTAAAGCCCGAAGTCTGCGAAGATACATTTACAGAGGCGGCTAGAGTTGGAGCCACATGTAAATATGTATCTTCAGAAAATATTGAAATCCAACTATTTTTTTAAGGGAACAGGAGGGGCTTGCTCCCCTACTGGAATTTTATTGAAAAAAAACACAGTGTAACAACTCGTACAGGAAGCAAACTTAAGAAACAAAGAAAGAAACAAAAAAATGGAAGAAATTACACAAGCTGTTCTAGCCATAGACTGATATTAGGGAGGTAAATCTTCTTAGCTCTTAGAATAACTAAGGCAAAGACAAAAATCCAACTATTTTGAGAGACGGCTGGTAAAGCCCCCAGCTTCTGAAGATGCATTTGCAGAGCCGTCTTGGTTCATAGCGCTCCGTTGCTCAAAATCGATTTTGTCATAGTCTTACATGCCGAATTTTATGGTGGGTCTATTAAACAACTATAATTTGAATTGTATTTCGTAGACACTTATGATGCACAACGGCAAAGCCAACAGTCCCTTGCTGTGTGCGGGTACCTCGATTGCTTGATACTATATATGACGCACAGCGTACGGGCAAAGCAAACAGTACCAAACTCCCAGTGCTGGCGAACCTTCTTTTGCTTATTATTATCGGTACGCAAAACCTTCTTTTGCTTATTATTATCAGTACGCCTAGCGCCCGGATGTACGGCGCCAGGACGCGTCCGGACGCACCTCCAAAATCGGCACCCGCATATACAGAAACAGCGCCAGCATACGTGCACGCATCCCCATCCGTGGCCTATCTCCTCCAAACCCCCATCCTGACACTGCGCTGCCATCTCAGGCGTGCTCCCCTCTGCGAGGCCCCCGCCGTGCCATGCAGTGCCGTGCCCGTTTCACAGTGCACGCGAGACCCGTATCGCCCGAGCGACAAGAAGGGAAGGGCGCGCAGTGTCTCCGATCCGGAAGGACCCGGCCGCGACGTCTTATGGATGCCCTACCGGCTCCGATAGCGATGATGTAGCAGAAGGTGGGGAAAAAGAGATGCAACGACCGATCTACTTTTGAAACATCCAAATACAATAGTTGCAACATACGTCTGAAGGTAGTTAAAACACTTGAAACATGTTTCTGAAACATTTGAATAAAACACCTGAAACACACTTGAAAACCATGGCAACCACACGCAACATCCAAATAAAACACATGCAACGTATGTGTAAAACATATGCAACATCCAGATAAACACACCTACAACGTGCGTCCGAAAAACACAAATAAAACATACCTCTGAAACATCTCAAACACTCAAAACATACACTTGCAACATGCCTATGAAACAATTGCAACATATGCAATATATGCAACATGCCCCGATCTACTTTTGCAACATCCATATGAACCAAATACAACATACATCTAAAACCCCTGAAATATTTGAAACATACATATGCAACATTGGGGAAGGGAAGGCTGCGCCGGTTCATTTCGGCCGCCGGGGGTCAGCGGCGGCGGCCAGCGGCTGCTGCTCCAGAGCCTGGCCATCGCCGGTGGTGGCGACGAGGATGGTTGTGATGGCGCTAGGGCGCCTTCGCCCCGCAGCCTCGACTCCGCGGTGCTCGCCACTATACTGGTGGTAGTGGTTGACATGGGCGCGGGGAACGGCGTGGACTGCGCGATCTGCCTCGCGGAGCTCGAGCCTGGGAAGAAGGGCCACGCGTTGCCGCGGTGCGGCCACCGCTTCCATGTCGAGTGCCGAGGTGGGGGAGGAGGCCACTGGGGTGGGGACGAGGACATCGGGGGTGGGAGAAGGAGCTGCCGGGGTGGGGGAGGAGGACGCTAGGGGTTGGGGAAGGAGCCGCCGCCAGCTAGGGTAGCAGCGATGATTGCGTCGTCGGGTGTGCGGCAGGACGCCAAGAGCTAAGAATGGGGATGGGCGCAAGCGCTGTGGGAGTGAGCGAGGCATCCGTCCGTCCTAGCGTGCTAATCATATCATTATTATTTTCACCGCACCATGCGTGCGTTTCATTTCTATCGATGGCCGTCAAAATCACGTTTCTTTTTCAGTCGAACCTCTTTTTTTTTTCTTTTTTTTGCGGCGTGCAAGCTTGGTCGACGGAAAACAGCAAAAGCACACGACTGCATGCATGCATGCGATTTTTTCGGTGAGCCACGTCATAACATGCATACTTCTGGTCCCGTGGGCATGCATGAGCGTCCGTCTTTGTCGTCGTCATCGACTCCTCTCCGAGACTCCGACAAGCGCGCATTGGCGATGATCGAGTTCGGTGGAGCGCGGCTCTTGCTGTCACCGTGCATGGTATCCGGCAAGCCAACGCTAGCTTGCGGTAGCCGTAGTGGAGTCCGGCGAGTGTACGTAGGTGAAAGACGCAAGGACGCCAGACCGGACGACCAGTAAAGCGAGATGCACGCACGCATGCACTTGTACGTAGAGGAAAGTCCTCAATCACATTGAGCAGCGCCCTCTGTCTTCACACTCGCCTTCTTCACGTACGTAGAGGAAAGTCCTCACGCACGCATGCTGTTGAGGCTCTCTCTCACCGCATAGGCAGCAACAGGACAGGCGCTCGTTTCGCTTGATTATTATGGCTGAAAGTACTGTTTGTAAACCTAATAATGGTTTGGACTGAAACCAGTTTCCATGGTTTGGTTTTCTTGTTGGGCCAATTTGATTTGGGTGAAAACGGGTGAACAAGCAAGTGGGCTGATTCGGTCTGAGTTGTTACTTAGAGTAGTTTAGTTTGGTTTGGTTTTGGACTGAGTATTTTCGGCTTGCTAACAGGCTCAATCCGTGGTTCTAACCCAGCATCACACCACGGTGCAGCGACAGCCAATCTGCTTGTGCTATGTATTCCTACTGTAATACTGCATTTGTTTTTCTATAGGAAAACGACCATAAAGCATAGCATGACGTAATGCTGATGTCAACAAGCTAAGAACGAACCAGAGCACGCATGGCACTCGGCCGGCTGCTCGCTCCGCACCGCCCAGCAGCGCGTGTCGCGCGCACACACAGGACGCCCACGGACCAACGGACGTCCGCTCGGCTCGGCCATGCCCGAGACCTTGAGGTTGCCAGCAGCAGCGCGAATGGCGCGGCGACGGAGGAGAGCCTCACGCTGCACTGCCCGGGCTTCGCCAGCCTCAAGACCTCCGGGGCCGTCAGGCTCGAGGACGCCGCGGCGCTGACGCGCTCCCTGCCCTGGCTCCGCTCTCTCGTCTCTCCTACCTGCTCGTCATCCTCTCCGCCTTTAGGGACCTGTAGGAGTTCATCAGTTCAACGCGCCCGGAGCTACGTCGGCTTCAACGACAGTTGATGTGATCTCACTGAACCGTTCCACGGTGATAGTGTGAAGTCGGTTTCGAATCCCGGTTTTAGACCGTGGATTGGTCTTGTTTGGATTTAAGAACACTGCAGTTCGGTGTCGACTAGTTTTGGAGGAGGAACGAGTGGGGTGGTGTGGATTGGGGATTTGAAGGCAGACATGATTAGTTTGGTTTGGTTATGGCCTAGATCACGGACTATTGCCAGGTTGAACTGTTCGCTGGTTTATTGTTAAAGAAAAAAACACTGCTGGATGGCTGCTGATTTAGCTGAACCAGCGAAACGAACAGGGTACACACCACGACGCCTGCGCAGGTCGATTGAGCAGCGCATCCCCTGCCCATGTCGCGTTGCAGCGCACCAAGGAAAGCCGGAAATGGAAACCACGCCTGGGATGCGAGAGGGAGCACCGGGCAGCGTAGCTAGAGAGCGGAATCACACGGGGATAAAGTATCCAATGCCTTTGCCCAGGCTGGCTGAGTTGATTGTATACATCTGAAGACAAATTTGTGCTCACTAGAAATTAGGTGACATCAAGGTCACAAATGAACCGCCGCGGGCCGGTCGGGTCATTGCTGCTAATAACGTGACCAGTCACGTGTTCAAGCTATATGTAGTACGTGCCATGGTAGCATACTGTATGGTATAGGACTTTGCATTAATTTTCATCAGAATTATAATTTGCATAAATAAAGTAATATCTGAATCTGAATAATAATAACTGGCTGAAGCAGTATGCTTACTACTAACATTTAATTAGGTCTAGCAACATCAACATATGAGTTGATGGTACTTGTAAGCAAGGTTCTGGGATTTGACTGAATTAGTCCGAATTTCGGCGAAATTCGTCCATTTCGATGAGGTCCGAAACGAATTTTATGCTTTACATTCCGAAATTTCACCGAATTGAGTCCGAAATTCATCCGAATTTTTCCAAAATTCGTCCAATTCGGTTGGGACCGAATTTTTTTTCCAAAACGAATCCCAAAACCTTGCTTGTAAGATAGTCATAAGTAACATGTAGTATATTTAATTACCTCAGGCACGATGCCGGTGCATCATTTGGGTACAGCATATATGCCCAGCAATAAATAAATAAGATTGAAAGCCCTCTGGTTGCTTGTGTAGTGCAGGTTGCTTCTTCCGTGCATGTGCACTGTGCACACAGCCAGACCACTGAAATCCGCCTTCACCGTACCAGTCAAACCACTGAGCAAACATTGATGTGACATACCATAGATACAAACATCTCGCTAAAGCAAAAACTTTCCGACCAGCGCCTTGTTTAGCTTGCCTCAAAGTTCCAAGTTTTTTCATTCTCTCTCCATCACATCAATTTTTAACAGGAGTATTAAATGTAGGTAAAAAAATAACTAATTACACAGTTTAGTTGGAAATCACGAGATGAATCTTTTGAGCCTAGTTGGTCCATAATTGGACAATATTTACCAAATAAGACGAAAGTAGTACTATTCATCGGGTTGAAATTTTCTTCAATCTAAACAAGGGCCAGATGCATACTACTTCCTTTTTACTCGCCAGGCCTCTTTTCCTCTCACCTGTCGGTTTCGTGGCTCAAATTCTTCCCTCTAGCACATGCATTTCATTTTCTCTTTCCCGAGACCACTATAGCCTCTACTACAACAGGCTATTTTGACAGTAGCATCCGAATCTAAGAGCTACTAATTGGCAAGCCGGGACTAGAAGATGACTCACAGGCAAGCAGCACTAGGATAGCACCTGGAACGCAGCTTTCACGTTCACAGGGCGCAGCATCGTAGAAAAAGGTGATCGGCCAAGCCTGAAAACAAATCTAATAAAGTCTCATGCGATGTTTATCGAGTCCGGCGAGTGTAGGTGATTAGGTGTAGCCTTCCAGTCCAGACTCCAGAGCGACACCCCGCTCACGCATGCGTACGAATCACCGTGAAGTCGCTGAATGGCTGAAGGCTTGCATGCCTTGCCTGCCGTACAATAATTGAAAGCTAGGGCAAACTGGTCTAAAAGTCTCCAACGACGACAACAGTTGTTGGCCACGCTAAAGCACATTCCGAAAACAGCAAGGAGTACTGGAGTGCATAGACAGCACAGGACGTATGCAAAGCTGGCCTCATGCGCATTGGCATGGGTATCTGACGCCGCAGTGAGAAGAAATATTTGCTTGTTCCCTCGTCCTCATATGTCCTCAAACCTCATTCCCTCAGCCCCTGCCGCACACCTGAACTCAGCCCTCAACGTAGAAGACTTGCTGTTCAGCATCAGCATGGCCGCCGGCCAGGGGCAGCGTATTTGTTCCTAGCGTGGTCTCGCCGAGCGCCCGTGCCGCCGCGGCATCCTCGATCCTGAGCGGTGTCCGTGCTGCCCCGGGCGAACACACGACGCCGCGGCGACGGATCGGAGCCGCGGTCATCCCTTCTCGGTCGAGACTGCTTCACGCCGCTGTCGCCTTCGCCAACGGAAGCCGATCCGCGAGCCTGCGACGACCCGCCACGACCGTGCCCTGCACGGTGGCCGAAACGTCCACGCTCGCCGCCAATCGAGCTTGAACCCGGCCTGGACGACATGGCTAGGAACTCGTCCGGCGCCGCGTGTTCTTCTTGACGCAAGCCCCGCTGTGAGTCCCCGTGCCAGACCATCTCTCTTGTTTGTGGCAAGTCGCTGCCTTTGCCTGAGAACCCTTGAGCCGTGCCTTTGACCGGCAGGGTCGACATACCGCCATGGCTGCTATTCATTTATTTTGGTTAGATTTTCTTGTCCTGCCAGTGGGCACCCTAGAGACGATACTGCTTGGTTTGGTTAGCATTGATTCTGTGTTGTTGTAGACGTTCAAGAAGTGTTCAGTTCGTCATGACGATACTGTGTGTAATCCTAAGCATGAGGCACGGTTTTATATCGATCTCTATCTCACGTCTAACAAATTTTTTAATTTTATGATCTTCTAATAACCTAAATTAATTGAAAAAGTAATAACAATTACTACAAAACATCGATTTGAATTCGTGGCTAGGTCTTAAGCAATTGGTTCGGAGCCAAACTAAGTTTGAATCATGGTTTAAATTATGCAATTAATATTGGAATACTATTTTTCTATATATTTAGATTAAGATTTGGCATGTAGGTATTTTTCTCCCATTCTAACATTCTTACATATTTGCTAGTATTGAATAAATATATCATATCTTATTTTGAAAGCTAAAATATTGAACATTTAGACAGCCAAATGAAAGCTTATTCATTATTTTCCCTTGGATGTCAGATTTTTCCAATTTTCTGCTTTACCTACAGTTACTCATTATCTTGTCTTTCAATATTGCGCTACAGAATATTCAGTTGTTGCATTGCAGAATGTTTTGGAAGGCAGTATCTTTCATTGTTGCGTTGCATAATTTTTTTTTGAACCTAGAATTTTTTGTTTGCTATGGATATCATCTCAGTCAACCTGCTGTTTTTAATTTTTTCTATCCATAGTCTGCATCCTTTTCAATAGAGCTAATTCAAGTCCATCTTTATGTATAACGTGTTTGCTGCTAATGAAAGAAGTTCTGATTGATTAGGCATGTAAGAAAGATGGTGCAGATGATTTGTTTGTTTGGATATTTTACCTGATATTCTCTTGACAATCTTTTTTTTTGGGGGGGGGGGGCATTCTTGACTATATAACTTTTCTTGTAAAATCAAGGAATTATGCAAGTAAATAACCGATATATATATATATATATATATATATATATATATATATATATATATATATATATATATATATATATATATATATATATATATATATTCCAGGGAACCACAATGCAACTACTGTATCAAAATTACCTTGATTTTTCTGTTTAGTAATGAGTAGTATCTTTTTTTCCTGGTTGTTCATTTCTCTCTAGAGCACTCATGAGTTTCCATGGTTTTCTGATCAATAATGTACGACATGATGGATTGTGTGGACAGCAGGAAACCATCTTTTTTTGGGGGAATTCTTGACTATATATGTTGGAGTTGCTAGGTTTGCACAGGAAGTAATCGTGGAAAGTGGGAGGACGGGGTTTGGACTCCCAGCGGTAATGAGGCTGGGACCACTACTGGAATCAGCCGCTTTGCCGAGTGTTCAGGGCACTCGGCAAAGCCCTAAATACACTCGGCAAAGGCTTTGCCTGCCACACTCGGCAAAGAACACACAGCAAAAAAGCTGTCGGTAAAGCGGCCTTTGCCGAGTGTCTTTTATCGGGCACTCGGCAAAGGCTTTGCCGAGTGCCCGACACTCGGCAAAGGCCGAACCGAAAAATTTTGAAAAAAATAGAAAAAAATTTTAAAATGTTTTTTAATTAGAGGAGGGACCCCACCGGCCAGTCATATGGCAACTGCTGCCAAGTGACCAGCCAAAGCAATTTTTTGAAACTTTGCGCCCAGCGAGGACCTCTCACACACACGCGAGCTCCTCTACCACTACACCTCTCTTTCATTTGTGTCTATATTCCATTTCGGTTCCCCAAATATTATACCAAATCAAGTGTAAATTGATTGTTTGAGGCCCTAAACGAATTCAAATTAAAAAGTTGTCAACTACAAAGTTTCATAACTTTTCGAGATCTACAATTTTCATTTAGGAAGTTTCTCCATCCGAGGTCGTTTGAAAAATTCGAATTTTAAAATTTTGAATTTCAAACGTAGTTTTGCATGACAAGATGATTTCAAATTAAAAAGTTATCAACTACAAAGTTTCACAACTTTTCGAGATCTACAATTTTCATTTAGGAAGTTTCTCCATCCGAGGTCGTTTGAAAAATTCGAATTTTAAAATTTTAAATTTCAAACGTAGTTTTGCATGACAAGATGATTTCAAATTAAAAAGTTGTCAACTACAAAGTTTCATAACTTTTTGAGATCTACAAAGTTTATTTTGGTTGTTTTTCCATCCGAGGTCTTTTGAAAAATTCGAATTTTAAATTTTTGAAATTCGGATGCAGTTTTGCATGACAACATGATTTCAAATTTAAAAGTTGTCAACTACAATGTTTCATAACTTTTTGAGATCTACAATTTTCATTTAGGAAGTTTTTTCATCTGAGATCGTGGTTCTAACATTATTCACAAATCTTATATATCTCTCTTGTAGTTTTATAAAACTATATGAGAGACGTGTAGATTTTGTGAACAACGTTACTATCGCTTTGTCGAATGAAGAAATGACCAAAATAAACTTTATAGATCTTAAGAAGTTATGAAACTTTGTAGTTAAAAACTTTTTAATTTAAATTCATTTTGGGCTTCAAAATGTGTTTTGAAAAACTGCTTTGCCGAGTGCCAAAAAAACACTCGGCAAAGACCTTCTTTGCTGAGTGTTTTTTTTGCACTCGGCAAAGCAGCTTCTTTGCCGAGTGTTTTTTTGGCACTCGGCAAAGAATGTCTTTGCCGAGTGTTTTTTTTGCACTCGGCAAAGCAGCTTCTTTGCCGAGTGTTTTTTTTGGCCGAGTGTTTTTTATTTAGCACTCGGCAAAGAGCTTCTTTGCCGAGTGCCCAAAAAAAACACTCGGCAAACCACATGGCACTCGGCAAAGAATCGGATTCCGGTAGTGGACGCCGTCTTGTTGGCCGGCGTCAAGGAAGGGGCGAGAGCGAGCTAGAACACACAGAGCGCCAAACAGCGAGAGAGATAAACCCAATCTCTAGCTAACCTTTCATTAAGCAACATTGTTCAATACTTATACGAAAATCCTAACAACCTTTCTGCTAACTTTACGGTATAACAATTCAAGGGAAATACAACAACAACAACAACAACATAGCCTTTTGTCCCAAGCAAGTTGGGGTAGGCTAGAGATGAAACCCAAAAGAGACGAGAAACAGGGAGACACATAAAGGGACATAAAGGGCACAAGACAAAAGATGTCACGCTTCAGGCACGTTGATTGCTAATCTCCAAGCGCTCCTGTCCATAGCTAAATCCTTGGGGATATTCCACTCCTTAAGATCTCTCTTAACGGACTCGTCCCAAGTTAATTTAGGTCGACCTCTACCGCTCTTTACATTATCGGCCCGCTTTAGAACTCCACTACGCACCGGCGCCTCAGGAGGCCTCCGTTGGACATGTCCAAACCATCTCAACCGATGTTGAATCAATTTCTCCTCAATTGGTGCCACCCCAACCCTATCCCGAATATCGGCGTTCCGTACTCTATCCCTCCTTGTGTGCCCACAACACTAACGCAACATACGCATCTCCGCTACACTCAATTGCTGGACATGTCGCCTTTTTGTAGGCCAACACTCAGCACCATATAACATCGCCGGACGAATCGCCGTCCTATAGAACTTACCTTTCAGCTTCTGAGGCACCCTTTTGTCACAGAGAACGCCAGAAGCTTGACGCCATTTCAACCAGCCGGCTGAAATTCTATGCCTAACATCTTCATCAATGTCTCCATCCTTTTGTAGCATCGACCCTAAATACCGAAAAGTATCCTTCTTGGCCACCACTTGCCCATCGAGGCTAACGTCTCCCTCCTCGTGCCTAGTCGCGCTGAAATCACACCTCATATACTCGGTCTTAGTCCTACTAAGTCTGAACCCTTTCGACTCTAACGTGTGCCTCCATAGTTCTAACTTCCTATTAACTCCCGCCCTACTGTCGTCAACTAGCACCACATCATCAGCAAAGAGCATACACCAAGGGATATTACCTTGTATGTCCCTTGTGACCTCATCCATCACCAAAGCAAATAAATAAGGGCTCAAAGCTGACCCCTGATGCAGTCCTATTTTAATTGGAAAGTCACTGGTGTCGCCATCACATGTTCGGACAAACGTCACCACATCCCTGTACATATCCTTGATGAGGGTAACGTACTTAGTTGGGACTTTGTGCTTTTCCAAGGCCCACCACATGACATTTCTCGGTACTTTGTCATATGCCTTCTCGAGGTCAATAAAGACCATGTGCAAGTCCTTCTTCTGCTCCCTATATCTCTCCATCAATTGTCGTAATAAGAAAATCGCCTCCATGGTCGACCTACCAGGCATGAACCCAAACTGATTTTGAGTCACATGTGTCACTCTCCTTAGGCGATGCTCGATAACCCTCTCCCAGAGCTTCATCGTATGACTCATCAACTTAATCCCACGGTAGTTAGTACAACTTTGAACATCTCCCTTGTTCTTGAAGATAGGTACTAATATACTTCTCCTCCATTCTTCAGGCATCTTGTTTGACCGAAAAATAAGGTTAAAAAGCTTAGTTAACCATACTATCGCTCTGGCGCCTAGGTATCTCCACACCTCAATGGGGATACCATCAGGGCCCATCGCTTTACCTCCCTTCATCCTCTTCAAAGCCTCTCCGATCTCTGCCTCCTGAATTCTCCTCACAAAGCGTCTGTTGGTATCGTCAAATGAGTCATCCAACTCAAGGGCAGGACCCTCATTCTCCCCATTAAACAGCTTGTCGAAGTACTCTCTCCATCTGTCCTTGATCTCCTCATCCTTCACCAGAAGTCGATCTGTCCCATCCTTGATGCATTTTATTTGGTTGATGTCCCTTGTCTTCCTCTCGCGGATTCTAGCCATCCTATAAATGTCCTTCTCCCCTTCCTTCGTGCCTAGCCGCTGATAAAGGTCATCATACGCCTGACCTTTTGCTACACTCACAGCTCGCTTTGCAACCCTCTTCGCTATTTTATAGCCCTCGATGTTGGCTACACTCTTGTCATGGTGGAGACGCTTGAAACACTCCTTCTTCTCCCTAATAGCCCTTTGCACCTCGTCATTCCACCACCATGTGTCTTTCGCTTCCCGTTTGCCTCCCCTACTCACGCCAAACACTTCCGAAGCCACCTTCCGGACACATGTTGCCATCTTTAGCCACATGTCGTCGGCATCTTCTCCTTCTTCCTAAGGTCCCTCGTCTAGCATCCTCTCCTTAAACGTCTGCGCTGCTTCCCCTCTAAGCTTCCACCACTTCGTTCTCGCAATCTTGGCCCGTTTGTCCCGGTGGACACGTACCCAAAAGCGAAAGTCCGCCACCATAAGCTTATGTTGAGGGACAACACACTCCCCAGGTAACACCTTACAATCAAAGCAAGCACGTCTATCCTCCCTCCTTGCAAGGATAAAGTCGATCTGGCTCAAGTGTTGTCCACTACGAAAGGTTACTAGATGAGATTCCCTCTTCCTAAAGAGGGTGTTCGCTATCAACAAGTCATAGGCCAGCGCGAAGTTCAAAACATCCTCCCCCTCTTGATTCCTACTACCATACCCGAACCCCCCGTGCACCCGCTCGAAACCTACATTAGTCGCACCAACATGGCCGTTGAGGTCTCCTCCTATAAAGAGTTTCTCGCTGATAGGCACGGTACTAACCATGCTATCAAGATCTTCCCAAAACTGTCTCTTGGTGCCCTCGCTAAGACCTACCTGAGGGGCATAGACACTGATCACATTCAGAGCCGAATCTCCAACTAGCAGCTTGACCAAGATAATCCGGTCGCCTTGCCTCCTAACATCAACGACTCCATCCTTAAGGCTCCTATCGATCAAGATGCCTACACCATTCCTGCCCGATGTTGTCCCCGTGTACCAAAGTTTGAAGCCAGTATCCTCCACCTCCTTCGCCTTCTGGCCCTTCCATTTAGTCTCCTGAACGCATAGAATATTTACACGCCTTCTAATTGCTGCATCGACTAGCTCTCTTAGCTTACCCGTTAGGGACCCTACATTCCAGCTACCTAGACGAATCCTAGTTGGCTCGGCTAGCTTCCTTACCCTTCGCACCCGTCGAGGGAAGTGCGAAGACCCTTGCTCATTTTTCACTACACCCGGGCGTAGATGTAGCGCGCCACTAAGGTTGCGACGGCCCGACCCTTGCTCATTTTTCATCGTACCCGGGTCACGATACGACGCGCCACTAAGGGGATGACGACCCGACCCTTGCCCATTTAACACCACACCCGGGTTCCGATGTAGCGCGTCGCTAAGAGGGTTACGCCCCAACGAATCTCTTGTGGGTTTCAAATCCATGAGAGTGGCTGTTTTTTACTGTTGGTTTGCCAGACCTTAACACACCCTCCTCCTTTACCCGGGCTTGGGACCGGCTATGTTGAGACGACTTAAGAAAGTCTTCCAGTCAACATAGGCGGAGTTAAACAATCGGATCAAATAACAAACACGAACTCTTGGACGACGCGGTTTTGGTGCGTCTTGGCTGGTGACCGCGCTTAGGCATTCCTTGGCATGGTCCACTCCTCAGCCATGGCTCCTCGTGCGATGGTGGTAGACGTTCCCCACCATAACATCTCTCCCCTCCTCGAGGAATAGCTCGTCCTCGAGCTCGAAGTCGGGGAAGAGAGCCTAGAACTCGTCGACAGGCTCCCAAGTCGCCTCAGCCTCCTCCATGTCTGCCCAGGGGATGAGCACATGCCATGCAGAGCATGCGCCGGACGATGTAGCAGCCGCCCATGATGGAGTGGTGATAGAGCTGGCAGTGTAGTTGGTGGAGTACCTCGGAAGGGCTTGAGCACATCCACATGGAAAAACACCATGGATGGTGGTAATTGGCAAGCAGCACTAGAAGATGACTCACAGAGTCACAGGCAAGTAGCACTAGGATAGCACCCTGGAACGCAGCTTTCACGTTCACAGGGCGCAGCATCGTAGAGAAAGGTGATCGGCCACAAGACTGAAAACAAATCTAAAGCCTCATGCGATGTTTATAGATTCTACAATATATATGGTTGTAGAAACTAATTCGGCTGTAACGTAGCTGAACTAATGGATCTCGGTAAACCATAACACAATCAGCTTTTTGGTCTGATTCAGCGGGATGACATGCATGGACGAAAAATAAAACAAACGATAAGCATGTTCGCCAGTACTAGCTAGCCTCCACTTCTTGTCCGCCGGGTCTGGGTATGAGCGTCTTTGTCGTCCTCGTCGTCAGCGACTCCGACAAGCGCAATAATGGCGGCGATCGATCGAGTTCGGAGAGAGCGGCCTTTGCTGCTACAGTGCATGCATGGTCTGTCCGGCAAGCCCACGCTTGCGGTATCAATCGTCAGAGTCCGGCGAGTGCACAGTGGGTCCAAACTCCAGAGCAACACCCCGCTGACGCATGCTTACGAATCACAGTAAAGCAAGGAGTACGTACTGGAGTAGACAGCACAGGACGTACTCCGTATGCAAGCTGGCCTCATGCGCATGGGCACGGGTATCTGCGAGCACCAGCAAACACAAAATATAGTGCCTGACATCCACAGCACACTCCCTCTCCGATCCCTCACCCTCCTCAAGTCCCCATCCCTCACTCCCGCTCCGATCCCTCACCCTCAAGTTCCCAACCCTCACTCCTCTCCAATCCCTCATCCTCATGTCCTGAACCCTAGCTCTCACTCCCTCAGCACCTGCTGAGCTGAGCCCAGCCCTCTACGTAGAAGTCCAGCATCAGCATCGCCTTTCAGGGGCTGCTTGGTTCCTGGCTAGCTTGACCTCTCGCCTAGCCTTGCGTCGCTGCGTCGGCCGGCGGGGGAGGAGCTCGTCGGCCCGGGCGAGCCGATTTGGCTCTCCTACAGGAGGGAGACGAACCTCGCCCGAGCAACGCCAGAGGAGCTCAGGCGAGCGCTTTGCAAGGCGTCGCAAGTGAACCAAGCAGCCCCTGGCCTCTACCGTCGCAGCCTTGTTGGTTCCCTTCAGGTATGCGGTATGCCCATAGCGAGGTCGAGCTCGAGCTGCCGGAGTTGGTAAGGATGGATGGAGCCATGGAGGCCGTCGGCCTCAGCCGAGGCGGCGAGCTGGCGAGGCCGGGCGCCAGTGACGTGCCCAGGCGACCGAGGGCAGGCCGGCAGGGACAGGGGCGCAGGGCCGAGCCCGGGCGGCTAGAGGCGCCGCAGTGGGCGTCCTGCGGCTGGCGACGGTCCGGCGGATGCGCGACGCCGTGACGGCCAGGGTCTGTGACAGGGGGTGCAGGGCGGGGCGTGGGGGATGGGGGCGGCGCGACGTTGGCAGCCGGCTGCCCTAGGGTTCAGTCGGCACTCGGTTTTCGGTGATTCGCTCGCTCTGTCTCCATGTTTGGAGGAGTCGAGCTGAGGGTGAAACCACTTGGGAAACTTAGGGAGTGGGCCAGTGGGGAGTGGGATACGTCAAATGGGCCATCGGGTGTGGGCTGGCCTGTGGTCTTGTGGCGGCTGCTTTGTGTTTGGAATGAAATAAGCAGAGAATAATAGAGAGTATCAATTTGAGACTTTAATTGTATTATATATATGTATATAACTCTGCAAACTACTAATTTTCTCCCCAAAAATGATGGGTATGCCTGGGAATACGCAGGCACAACTGTGGGTCCGCCCCTGGATTCAGTGACTCATCTTGCCTCTAACGTTGAAGAGAAGCTCGCATTTTATTTAACATTACAATCGAATTGCATGTGACAATTTTAATATGGCATACCCTTTGCTAAATTGATTTAGTTTTTATTCTTATGAAGGAAAGGTCCAGTTGAGCCGGCAAGGGTGTCCAAACGGCCGCAGCAAAGGTCCATTGTCCGATACTCCGAGCAAGCTAGGCTGAACGACTCAGGTAGCCATGTACTGTATACTGTAGCCTAATTACTCTGTTCATAATTAGCAAGAACATGATATACTAAAGAATATTTTGAGACCAGTGTTACTTTATCTGCACATAAAACTATATGTTTCTGAAAAGTTCTTTGTCCATTTTTTCATATAAAATAATCTCATAAGGACCACATGTTATAGCGTGCCACATATAGGAGTGCAGATTTTCCTCCAGTTTTCTATATGCAACATGTTCAAAATGTAATTGATGAACCAATACTAGTCTTGTATATACCTATTGGCCTGGTCTTATGATGTTTTGGACACTTGGATTAGTCAATATGTTTTCTACTTTCTAGCAATTTCCGATGTAGTAGTTTATCTACTGTCTACTATCTGGTCCTTGCTGATATAGTGACTCATGTTGCTTCTAATGTTGAAGGGACGCTTATCTATGTTGCTTCATGTGAAAATTTAACATGACATACCCTTAGCTAAATGGATTTAGTCTTTATTTCTATGAAGAAGGAATTTTCTAGCTGAACCAGCAAGGTTGTCCGAACGGCTGTGGCTAAGGTCCATTGTCCGAGACACTGAACAAGTTAGGCAGAGCGCCTCTGGTACTGTTTAGCCAAATTTTTATTTGTGCATCACCATGAAGGATTTAGTCTTTGTTCAAGGCTCCGACATGCGCAAAATACCTAATTTGATTTGCAAAAAAGGGCACCAACAACAATTTTGTATTTGTTCTTATCAAGCTGCTCTGTTTGATATTTGACATTTTAGTTGAACAACTTGTTAAAAGTTGTTTGCCTGTAGACTAAATTTCATATCTTGCATACATCTATTGCCTAGTGGTTTATTGTGAAGCCAGTCTGAGGAAGTTTGGGCTTTCTGAAGCCCTTATGTGCCTTGTAGGTTGGGTATGATGATAGATAATTTGAGCAAATGTTTCATGTGCGCAGATTTTGTGAACATGCTGCATACAAGCCATATGAAATATCCTTATTTTATTCAAATCACATGTTATATGGATTTTCTTTTAGCCAAGAAAAGATTTTACTCGGTTAATAATTAGCAAGAACAAGATATACTGAAGAATGTTTTGACATCAGTGTTAGTTTGCACATAAAGTTATATGTTTCTGAAAAGTGTCCATTTTTTCATAGAAAATAATCTAATAAGGACCAAATGTTATACCCTGCCTCAGATAGGAGTGCAAATTTTCTTCTATGTCAAGTATGCAATGTTCAAATGTTATTGATCAACAAATAAATGTCTTATGTATAGCTAGTAGCCTTGTCTGAGCATGTTTTGGAAAGCCCAATGATCTAGTCCTTGCTTATGTAGTAACTCATCTTGCCTTCAATGTTGAAGAGAAGCTCATCTTTATTTTGTTTAATTTTACAATCGAATTGCATGTGAAAATTAGGTGACTTGCCCCTTTGCTAAACGGATTTAGTCTTCATTCTTATGAAGGAACTGTCTAGCTGAACCAGGAAGGTTGTCCGAACGGCTGTGGCTAAGGTCCATTGTCCGAGACTCCGAGCAAGATAGGTAGAATGCCTCAGGTACTATGTAGCCTAATTAGCATTTGTGCATCATCGTGAAGGATTTAGTCATTGTTCTTATCAAGGATCTTGGTTTGCACAAAACAACAAAATTGATTTGCAAAAAAAGGGCACCGACAAGGATTTAGTTGTTGTTCTTATCAATAAGCTGATCCATTTGATATGTGACATTTTAGTTGAACAACTTGATAAAGGTTGCTGCTGGTAGACTAAATTTCATATCTTGCTTACACCTATTGTGTAGTGGTTTATTATGAAGGCAGTCTGGACAAGTTTGGGCTGTCTAAAGCTCTTATGTGCCTTGTGTATATTTGGTACTACAGTACATATTTTCAGAAAATGTTACATGTGTCGATTTTTGGAACATGCTGCATGAAAGACATATCAAATATCCTTTTTTTTTGAGATTGCATGCTATATGGATTTTCTTTTTACCATGAAAAAATTTACTTTGTTAAAATTAAGCAAGGACAAGATATACTGAAGAATGTGTTGCATGAGATCTCAGTGTTAGTTTGCACATAACGCTATATGCATGTTTTAGAAAAGTTTTTGGTCCTTTTTTCATAGAAAATAATCTCAAAAGTACCAGATGTTATACCATGCCTCATATAGGAGTGCAAATTTTCCATTATGTTTTTGTACGAAATGTTCAAATGTTATTGATCAATCAATACTGGTATTATATATAGCTAGTAGCCTGGTCTTTGGATGTTTTGGACACTTGGATTAGCCAGATCTGTTTCCCACTTTCTAGCAATTTCTGATGTAGTAGTTTTCATGCTGTCCACTGATTTGGTCCTTGCTGATGTAGTTACGCATCTTGCCTCTAATGTTGAAGAGAAGTTCACGTTTTATTTAATTTTACAAACGATTGGCATGTGAAAATTTTAACATAATATACCCTTTGCTAAATGGATTGACTAGTCTTTATTCTTATGAAGGTACTATCTAGCTGAGCTGGCAAGGTTGTCCAACCGGCCGCAGAAAAGGTTCGTCAGGACTCCGTGGAAGCTAGGTACTGTGTAGCCTAATTTTCATTTATTCATCATCATGAAGGATTCAATCTTTGTTCTTATCAACAATCTTAATATGCACAAAATACCTAGTCTGATTTGCAACAAATTGGCACCGACAAAGATTTAGTTTTTGTTCTTATCAAGAAGCTGATCCGTTTGATATGTGACATTTTAGTTGAACAGTTGTGAAAAGTCATTGTCGGTAGACTAAATTTCGTATCTTGCCTACATCTATTGTGTAGTGGTTTATTGTGATGGAAGTCTGAGCAAGATTGGGCTATCTGCAACCCTTATGTGCCTTTTATGTTCGATAACAGTACAGATTTTGAGGTCTGAGCAAGATTGGGCTTTCTGCAGCCCTTATGTGCCTTTTATGTTCGATCTTATTTGCCTTTTATGTTCGATAACAGTACAGATTTTGAGCATGTGTTTTATGTGTGGATTTTGGGAACAAGCTGCATGAAAGGCATATGAAATATCCTTATATTTCTTCAAATCAATGCTATATGGATTTTTTTCTAAGAAATTTTTTTACTCTTTTAATAATTAGCAAGAACAAGATATACTGAAGAATGTTTTGAGATCAGTGTTAGTTTGCACATAAAGCTATATGTTTCTGAAAAGTGTCCATTTTTTCATAGAAAATAATCTAATAAGGACCAAATGTTATACCCTGCCTCAGATAGGAGTGCAAATTTTCTTCTATGTCAAGTATGCAATGTTCAAATGTTATTGATCAACAAATAAATGTCTTATGTATAGCTAGTAGCCTAGTTTGAGCATGTTTTGGAAACTTCGATTAGCCACATCTATTTTCCACTTTCTAGAAATTTCTGACATAGTAGTTTTCCTGCTGTCCAATGATGTAGTCCTTGCTTATTTAGAAACTCATTTTGCCTCCAATGTTGAAGAGAAGCTCATCTTATTTTGTTTAAATATACAATCGAATTGCATGTGAAAATTAGGTGACATACCCCTTTGCTAAACGGATTTAGTCTTCATTCTTATGAAGGAACTGTCTAGCTGAACTAGCAAGGTTATCTGAACGCTGTGGCTAAGGTCCCTTGTCCGAGACTCCGAGCAAGATAGGCAGAACGCCTCAGGTACTGTGTAGCCTAATTGGCATTTGTGCATCATCATGAAGGATTTAGTCATTGTTCTTATCAAGGATCTTGGTTTGCACAAAACACCAAAATTGATTTACAAAAAAAGGGCACCTACAAGGATTTAGTTGTTGTTCTTATCAATAAGCTGATCCATTTGATATGTGACATTTTAGTTGAACAACTTGATAAAAGTTGTTGCTGGTAGACTAAATTTCATATCTTGCTTACACCTATTGCGTAGTGGTTTATTATGAAGGCGGTCTGAACAAGTTTGGGTTGTCTAAAGCCCTTATGTGCCTTGTATATTTGGTACTACAGTACATATTTTGAGAAAATGTTACGTGTTAATTTCTGGAACATGCTGCATGAAAGACATATCAGGTATCCTTTTTTTTCAGATTGCATGCTATATGGATTTTCTTTTTACCATGAAAAAATTTACTTTGTTAAAATTAAGTAAGGACAAGATATACTGAAGAATGTGTTGCATGAGATCTCAATGTTAGTTTGCACATAACGCTATATGCATGTTTTAGAAAAGTTTTTGGTCCTTTTTTCCATAGAAAATAATCTCAAAAGTACCAGAAGTTATACCATGCCTCATATAGGAGTGCAAATTTTCCATTATGTTTTTGTAGGAAATGTTCGAATGTTATTGATCAACCAATACTGGTATTATATATAGCTAGTAGCCTGGTCTTTGGATGTTTTGGACCCACTTGGATTAGCCACATCTGTTTCCCACTTTCTAGCAATTTCTAATGTAGTAGTTTTCTGCTGTCCACTGATTTGGACCTTGCTGATGTAGTTACGCATCTTGCCTCTAATTAATGTTGAAGAGAAGTTCATGTTTTATTTAATTTTACAAACGATTTGCTTGTGAAAATTTTAACATAATATACGTACCCTTTGCTAAACGGATTGAGTCTTTATTCTTATGAAGGAACTGTCTAGCTGAGCTGGCAAGGTTGTCCCACCGGCCGCAGCAAAGGTCCATTGTCAAGACTCCGTGCAAGCTAGGTACTGTGTTGCATAATTTGCATTTATGCATCATCATGAAGGATTCATTCTTTGTTCTTATCAACAATCTTGGTATGCACAAAATACCTAATCTGATTTGCAAAAAATTTGCACTGACAAGGATTTAGTCTTTGTTCTTATCAAGAAGCTGATCCATTTGATATGTGACATTTTAGTTGAACAGCTTGTGAAAAGTTGTTGCCGGTAGACTAAATTTAGTATCTTGCCTACATCTATTGTAGTGGTTTATTGTGAAGGCAGTCTGATTGGGCTATCTCCAGCCCTTATGTGCCTTTTATGTTCGAGAGCAGCACAGATTTTGAGCACATGTTTTATGTGTGGATTTTGGGAGCAAGCTGCATGGAAAGCATATGAAATATCCTTATTTTTCTTCAAATCACATTATATATGGATTTTTTTGCTAAGAAAATTTTTTACTCTTTTAATAATTAGCAAGAACAAGATATACTGAAGAATGTTTGAGATCAGTTTTAGTTTGCACGTAAAGCTATATGTTTCTGAGAAGTTCTTTATCCATTTTTTCATAGAAAAGAATCTCAAAAGGACCACATATGTTATACCATGCTTCATATAGGAGTGCAAATTTTCCTCTATGTTTCTGTATGCAATGTTCAAATGTTATTGATCAACTAATACTGTTCTCATATATAGCATGTTCAAATCTCATCTTTTGTTTCATTTTACAATCTAATTTCATGTGAAAATTAAGTGATGCACCCTTTGCTAAATGGATTTTGTCTTTATTCTAATGAAGGTAGTGTTTAGCTGAACGGGCAAGGTTGTCCGAACAACCACGGCTAAGATCCAATGTCCGAGACTCCGAGCAAGCTAGGCTGAACGCCTCAGGTACTGTGTAGCCTAATTTGCATTTGTGCATCATCATGAAGGATTTAGTATTTGTTCTTATCAAGGATCTGGCATGCACACAATAACTAATTTGATTTGTAAAAAAGGGCACCGACAAGGATTTATTATTTGTTCTTATCAAGAAGCTGATCATTTGATATGTGACATTTTAGTTGAACAGTGTTAAAAGTCATTTCCGGTAGACTAAGCTTCGTATCTTGCTTACTTCTCTTGCATAGTGGTTTACTGTGAAGGTGGTCCGAGCAAGTTTGGGCTCTCTGAAGCCCTTATGTGCCTTATATGTTTGGTATGATGGCACATATTTTGAACAAATGTTTCATGTGTGGATTTTTGAGGGACATGCTGCATGAAAGAACCTGTTTTTCTTCAAATTGCATGCTATGGATTTTCTTTTTGCTAGGAAAAGATTTATCCTATTAATAATTGGCAAGAACTAATATACTGAAGAATGTTTTGAGATCAGTGTTAGTTTGCACATGAAGCTATAAGGTTCTGAAAAAGTTCTTTGTCCTTTTTTTATAGAAGATACTATAAAAAGACCACGTGTTATAGTTATACAACGCCTCATCTAGGTGAGCAAATATTCCTCTATGTTTTTGTCTGCAATGTTCAAATGTTGTTGTCTTATTGATCAACCAGTACTGGTCTTATATATAGCTAGTAGCCTGGTCCTTGGATGTTTTGGACACTTCAATCAGCCACATCTGTTTTCCACTTTCTAGCACTTCTTGATGTAGTAGTTTTCCTGCTGTCCACTGATCTACTCCTTGCAATAAGTGGTGCAGATGGAAGGGGAGCAGCAGCCCGAGAATGTGGAGCAGCAGCAGCAACAACAACCTATGCTAGAGATTGTCGAGCAGAAAGAGCAGCAGCAGCCCATGCTGGAAAATGTCGAGCAGCAGCAGCAGCAGGAGCAGGAGCAGCAGCAGCCCGTGCTGGAGAATGTCGAGCAGCAGCAGCAGCAGCAGGAGCAGGAGCAGCAGCAGCAGCAGCCTGTGCTGGACAATGTTGAGCAGGAGCAGCAGCAGCACCAAGAGGAGGAGCAGCAGCAGCACCAAGAGGAGGAGGAGCAGCAACAGCACCATGTGCAGGAGATTGTGGAGGAGGAAGAAGAGGAGGAGATTAACTTGGGGGAGGCCATTAGAGTCATGGAGGCCGGGTGTGCCAGTTGGATAGTCGAGATGGAAGAGACACTCGACAACAGCAGCTGGTCAGTGGTTACGGGGCGTGGGAAGAAGCCACCTTCTATCTACTGTGTCCCGGATCGGATCAAGCGTGGCAACGTCGAGGCATATCGGCCAAAGCTGGTGTCCATGGGCCCGCTGCACTACGGCGAGGCTGAGCTGATGCCCATGGAGCGTCACAAGAAGGAGGCCGTCTTGCAGCGCGTCAAGCGCTTTGGGAAGCCTATAGTGGAGTACATAGCTTCTATACAAGAGGTTGTTGATGAATTGCTTAGTGAGTACGACAACCTCGACGAAAAATGGCGCACTGAAGGTAGAGATAAGTTTGTCCAAATGATGGTCATGGATGGATGTTTCTTACTGGAGTCGATAGGGCGCCACTTGGATTACCCAACAGGCAACCCCGTCTTCAGTTATCACGGCAACCTCACTCTATATACAGCTATCCAATCAGACATTGTCATTATGGAGAATCAGCTCCCGCTGCTTGTTCTCCACAGGCTTCTAGCTGTTGAGATGGACACAGCCCCAGTACGTATATTTAAATACATGCAGTAGTCCTACTTGGTAATTCTCTGCTAGGGTGGAATATTTACAATGTTTTACTTATCTGTTGAGAAAATAATAGATTCAAATGTGTCATAACAACAAACGGTCTAGCAGATTGTAGCCATTTATTCATAATACTAGTTGAGGTGGGCACAATCTCCATATGAAAACTTAAAGCATACTTTATGAAAACTTTTATAGTACCAAGGTGAAAAATCCATATATTGATTTAGGGTTATCTTAGGTTAATTACCTTGATGGCAGAGTGCTAATTTTGATGAACATTTGTGAGTTCATTTTCCATCAAAATTCACAAAGTAAAGAAAATGATTAACTATGATATACTTAGAATAAGGAGTTGCTGTTAATTTTGTAAAGGCAAAAGTGGCCATTTTCTTTCACCATTATGTTCCATTACTAATAACATGATGCATGTGTAATTTAGATGTATAATTAGGCTAATATTTCGACTAATATTTATAATGGCAAAAATGAGCAATTTAGATGTAAGTTTTGATCGTTGTTTTAGTTGATTTTTATAATGGCAAAAGTATAAAATTTAGATGCCACAACCAAATAATGGCCAAATGTTTTGCTTTTTTTTAAACCTAGGATTCGTGTATCCTTCTAGCACATTTTGTAAGAATTGTCATGGAGTTTTAAAAATGTATTCAATTAGTAATAATAAGAATGGTTTCTGAGCAACAAGTAAAGGATTAGCAGCGCTAAATGTCTAGCTCTAAGATAGATTATCTGATGGAGACTAATCTCATTTGTTCTTACTACTGTATGTTTATATATCATGACTACACAGAGCGTTGCAGAGGTCAACATTATGGTGCTGAATTTTTTGGGTTTCTCATATGGGGCGGATTTGGACAGCTTGGGCCTCCACCCGTTGGACTTGTTACATAAGGGCTTGTGTGGACCAAAACTCGACTATGCTAGTCAAGAATGGGACAATACCATGGCATCTGCTGCTGAGCTCAGTGATGCTGGGATCCATTTCGAGGTGAGCAAAACTCAGTTCATCCATGACATCAACTTCCAAAATGGTGTACTTAGCTTGCCAGTGTTCAATGCCCACGATGACACCGAGAAGCATCTGTTGAACCTGTTTGCCTTTGAGAAGTTGTATCCATGCACCGGGCATGAGGTGCTGTCCTACATGTTCTTCATGGACAACCTAATTAACACCGAAAGAGATGTGGAGCTGCTGAGGTCTAAAGGGATCATTAAGAATTTGCTGAGCAGCGATGAGGAATTGGCACAGCTGGTCAATAGCTTAGGTAGTGGAGCACTAATAACCCCATTCAGCAGGCTTGACGATGTGCAGCGTATGGTGAGTCAACACTGCAGGAAGCCGTGGAACAGGTGGCGTGCCAGCTTCGCACATACGTATCTCCGGAACCCATGGGTATTCTTCTCACTTTTGGTCGCCATCATCCTACTCGTCGCCGCAATACTTCAAACTGTCTACACAATCATCCCCTTCTACCACAAGAGTTAGCAACAAGAAAGTAAGTATCTATGTCACTTGCCTATATGACTTTGCTGACTGATGTGTCTAAGCATAAATGATAGTAGTAGTCTTTAATTTGACAGAAAAAAGAATGATGGATGTCTATTTTTATGCAGGCATCATATGGGATCAGGATCTGGGCTAGGAGGGACTTTCTTGATTCAGGATGCTTGCTGTGTGTTGAAACATATAGCAATGGATATTGCCAAGTACGGTGGGAGTTTACTGTTGTGATTTGCAGTTATCGAACCTATTATCCTTTATTTATATTATGATGTATGATGAGGATATTTCTGCCAAGTATGGTGGAGTACTGTAGATGGCATGAGTTAGTCAAGCCTTTTCCGAAACCTGTACTGATTAATTTGCCTACCTTATCGATGTTATGTTTAGAGACTGGAATACTTCTGTTGGTTTCCTTGTTTGTCTCTCAAAATTAGTATCAGTGTGTTTGCAAATTTGCACTGTTTACTGCTGTTGAGACTAGCATTGGTTGACTGCATCCCATGCTATGATGCTCACTCCAACACCTACGGCTTCCGGTGACATTTTAGAACGTTTCCAACAACCAGAAAAATGAATTAAAAATGTCATGGAGGCCACTTTGAAGACAGTAAAAAAAACTTTCTTTCGAAAAGGGAAGTTTTATCAATTTCAAGAATGTTACGTCAAGGTGATACAACATCTTGAAATCCTCCCGGCCGCTGCACACTGCCCAAAAGAGAACAAAAAATATCCCTAGGACACCCTACTGACTATTAATCCATAGACTAGACTGCCACCCATATGCCCAGGTAAAAAACTCCTTGGCCACCTGCGTCAAGTATCAAGAAACCACTACAACCATCTCTTGGGAAGTAGGCTTCTGTAGGATGGCCCAAGTACGGAGCCAGTGCGTAGTTGAGTAAACGATCTGCAAAAAAAATTGTTTTCAAATACAATTGCATTTCTGCAGAACCACAAAGACCAACACAAAGCTACCGCTCCTAGTAGAACCAGCAGTTTTAGATCTTTTATAAGCCCATCCAACCGGCTCCCTATATTGGACACATTATGAGGTCTAGGGAGTCCCCAAGCTGCATATACAGTGGCCTAAACCAGGCGTGCATAACGACAATCTAAAAATAGATGTTGTATCATTTCATTTTCATGACACAAACAACACTGTTTATTACCTTGCTGATTCCGTTTAGCTAAATTATCTTTGGTTAGGATGATGGCTCGCCTTACCATAGAAAGATTTTGATCTTCATAGGGGCATTTAATTTCCAAAGTCGCTTGCTAATGTTAGGAACGCTTTGGTGGACCAGACCAAGATAATGTGATTTTACCAAAAATTCACCATTTTGGTCTAAATTCCATATGAATTTGGCCTCCTCCTGGCTTAAAACAACAGAAGTAAGACATGAAAGGAGGTTTTTCACATCACTAACTTGTCGCCAAAGAGGTCTGTGTGACAGGATACATTTGATGGTTGCATACTCAAAACTGCAGCCACCGTATCCTGTTTCCTTCTAGCTATGTTGTATAGTTGGGGATATTGTTCTGGCAAACTAGTTTTTTCCATCCATCTATCTTCTTAAAAACTTACTCGTGATCCATCCTTAATAATGGACGTCCCCAATCTAAGGAAATCTAGTTTAACCTTCATTAGACTTGCCCAAAATGAGAATCTCCACTCTTTCACTAGACTTGAACTAGAGGTCTAGTCCCAAGATATTTGTTGCCTAGCATCTGTTGCCAAGTATCGTATGCCTTTAACAAACGATATAGCCATTTACTGAGAAAAGTCGTATTCTTGATTTCCTTCTTGTGGATCCCTAGTCCCCCTTGATCTTTTGTATGACATAGGATATCCCATTTGGCTAAATAGTACTTTCTTTTATATTCATCACATTGCCACAAGGATTGAGACTGAAAATAATCCAACTTTTTAATAACTCCTTTTGCGATCTCAAAGAAGGACATGATATTCTTTCTTCTAACCTTGAGCCAATGAGTATTTGACAATTTCCTAATGTGAATAGGAATACCCAACTACCTCATTGGGAAAGCTCCTGGGCTGCATCCAAAGAGTTCCATGTATTGGTTATCATATTCTTGGCTTCTCCAAAGCAAAAAAAATCACTCTTGTGGAAGTTAATTTTTAGACCTAATAGTTGTTTGATGCACAAATCATTAATAACTTCATGTTTTGAGCCTCTCTAGGTTACGTTCCATAAAGTGGATCGTGTCATCAGCACATTGTAATATGGATAACCCACCATCTACTAGATGTGGCACCACACCACCCACTTGACCATCTGATTTTGCTCTCTTGATAAATATTGAAAGCATATCGGCAACAATATTGAAGAGTATCGCTGATAGGGGATCACCTTGTCGAAGACCTTTCTTCATTTAGAAATAACGTCCGACCTCATCATTGACATTGATATTTATGACGATTCTGCTCGATATGAAGGAATTTACCCATGCAATCCATTTGGGTTAGAAGCCTTTCAACCGAAGCGATTGCAGTAGGAATGATGGTGACTCTGTTCAATTGCATTCTTTGCTCTAGCCATGAGTTAATAAAATAGAACTTTGTTGTCGCTGATGACTTCATTTCGTTCATTCTAGAAAATCCGAGCCATTAACATGAAGGAATCCATGAATTCATCACACTGTTCTCAGATATGTCTTCATTTCATTCTTTCCAAAAGCTCCAAGCTACTAGATTACAAAAGTAGCACAGAATGGTATTAGATTACCAAGTAATTACACTAAATTTACTAGATTGAGGATTTTTCCCCTCCTAGCTTACTAGATTAGTCTGCATTTTGAACTAACTTATTAGATTAGACTGCACAAAAGTACCAAACATAACTACTTCATTTCAAACTAATTAAAACTAACTTACTAGATTAGACTGCACAGTAGGAGTACCTATAATAAACTAATCTGAATCCTTTGCGCCAGAGGATCCATATTCCTTCTTGTGCCTCTTTGCTAGAGGCGTGGCCTCATCACCGCTATCCCCACCGCTGCCATTGTTGTCGCCGTCGCTATTGATGTTGGCGGTCCTTAACGACAAATTTTGACCCCCAATTAATATCCAAAACAAGAGAAATAAACAAACTTTCAACACATATGCATTTACTATTAATATATTTCCACATGTATTGGGTATTTAGTGTTTTGCAGGACATACACCAAATACATGGGAAAATCATCAAAAGGCACAACATAGGAAAGAGTAAAGCAGAAAAGCGCAAAGGAGACAAGCAAAAGCGCACCTACACGCTAAACCTGGGCCGAGCACCGACGTGGAAGCAACCTAGGCCTAGCTAGCAGCCCACCGGAGCAAGGCGGTGGTGAGTGAGCCAGGCCAGGGTGCGGTCTAATCGCCCCTAGAGCGGCTCGGCCCCACCTTGTTCTTGCGGTTGCATGGCGGCATGCAACGTCGGTCCACGGTAGTTTCCAAAAATACCAACACCAAACTGACCATGGATTAGTATAAATAGGAGGGTAGTGCTTACCTCTCACACACACACACCATTTGGAGCTACACACCTCACTACCACCTCTTGTATTTTACTTTTAGTAGTCTTTTGTGAGCTAGCAAAGCTATCAAGGAGAGTGTTGATATTTCCTAATGACTATTGGTGGATTCCACAAGCACATAGAACTATCACGTATCACTTCACCCTGTGAGTACCGAGTGTCGAATTTATATTTTTTTCCCATAGGAAGGCAGAAGGCTAGAATTTATAAGTGGACTAGAATTTGCTAGAGGAAGGCTTGAGTTGATCCTAGGTAGGTGAACATTAGTGAAGGATGAGTGTGAACTACCTAAACTAACTACTAAATACAAGCTAACCAGAGATAGCTAGGTGGGAGAACGAGCGATATATCTTTCTAGTAACTAAGGGTAAACAAATAACTAGGAGAACTGCGATAGTACTTCGGGGCACAGCCTGCCTACCAACTAGAAGAGTTATATAGACAAGGTCTACCACGAGCCCTATGATTTAATAACTAGACCTATTGTGGTGGAATACATAGGATGGATAAAGCTATCACCACTTACCACCTACCACAATCTATCCGGAGGCCTAGCCATATCCCTAGGTAATCTATAGCATAAGCACCATGCTTAATCTATAAACTTACTATTTTGATCCGAGCTCCGATGAAATGAGATCAAAGCACCCTAACTAGATGGTGGAACTGGTACCAATGAAAGACTACTAATGATAAGATAACCTATGCTACTAATGCTGCACAACAAGCACCTAAGCTTATAAATGACAAGCACTAATGACTAAGTACTTAAAGTAAAGCAAGCAATACTAGAATAAAGTACTGAAATAAATATTGAATAAAGTAATGCAGAAATGATAGAATTACAAAGGAGCTATACCAGACCCAGAAGACTCTTCTAGACTTTGAGAAGCTCTGCTCTTGCTCTATTCCACTACTAGACTACTACTCTATAGCTAAAGCAAAGCTAGAAAGCTAAGATAAGCTTGGAGAGCTTGGAAATGAATGGGACACATCTCCACTGAGCTCCACACCCTCTATTTATAGTGTAGAGTGAGGGGAGGGGTATTTGTAGGCAGCCAGGAGGTCGATGGAGGCAGAGGGTGCCGAGCAGCGGCATAGGGGCGCCAGTGGGCCCTTGGATCCACCGCCTCTTGATCCTCCGGCTCTAGTTGGCTCCCAATGGTGGTTACCAAGACATCACATGTCAAAATTCAAGCAGGATGTCAGTTGGTAAGTCGATGGAGAGATCCCAAGGCTATAACAATGAGCCCATGAATCCATCATGAACAAATCTTGGCCCTTGATCAAATCGACTTGAATGGAGGCTTCCCATTGGCTGAGGAGCAGCTCCCATGGATCGATGACGTGGCAGGGCCACCTATGGGCCCGGTGGCACCCTAGTGGGGCCAGAAGATGGGCCCAAATGGGCCTAAGGCCTCCTGTTACGCCCATATTTGTCACCTTTTTAGCCAAACTTTGGTATATTTCCTACATACAAATAATTCTACAAGGACGAGTGAAACTAGGTGAAATTTAAACATAATTCTACACATGTGATGATGATTTACCTTAAATTACCATGCTTTTGGGTGGAATGTTGATGGTCAAAATGGGTGTTAGTGATCGTCAACAAGTCCCCCAAGCTACCCCTTTGCTGTCCTCAGCAAAGTTGTGGGTTTAGCATGGAATAGGTTGTTGGGTCAGGAGTTGCATAGAATGTAACGGCCTACAAAGACTTGTATACAAACAAATACCATCTCTTGAGTTGAATATGTTAGCACTTAGAAATTTCACCATTAGTCTTAGCAATATGGGATTTTTAGTTTTCACCTTGATACAAGCAGTTGCAAGAATGTGTAGCTAGATAGATACTTTTTGCCTACTTCGGTTTAGCTCAAACTTCCTGAAGGTTTTCAAATGATTTGAAAAGAAAACTTGCCTAAGTTCCTCGAATGGTACACTCAAGTCACTCAATGGTATTTGATATCCTCACCAAGGCCATGAATTTTAGCCTTCATTTCTATCCTAAAGCTTACGTGGAGCTCAAGGTTGGGGTAAAAGCATAGCTTACTTGAATTAAATATATTGCTAAGTCAAACACATGGATCATAAGGAGCAACAAGTCATATAAATTGATCAAGATGTGCATGTGTGTGATATATTTGGTGGAAGTGGTACTCCTTTGAGAAGTTTCCCTTAGCTCGCAAGTGACAGGAAATCACCTGACTTCTATCGCTTAAAGCAGGGCTAAGAATCTACTCGATCATGAGCTACATAGGGTTCATGGTAATAATATCTAGACAAGGATTGGATATCAATGCAACAAATGTTTTCATCCAACACCTAAAACTTAATGCAACAATATATATAACATAATACTTAATTGCATTTCATAAATTAGGAGGCTTATAATGGTTCGGGGCTTGCCTTTTATGAAATTGCATGGGACATGGTCCGGGCAGTCAACGATGACCTCGTCTGGCACTTCTTCTGTGGCCTACATCTCCTCAACTCCGGGTTCGGGCTGCTGCACCTCTAGAGCTTCCTGGCTCGTCCCGTCGAATTTCAGCAAGGTCACGCCCTCTAGTACACCTATTGCATGCATATGTAGAAGACATTCGTTGACCGAGTAGGTGCAACGCTCTATTCAAATCACTTTAAGAGCATGTGTCTATCTTTACTCGAAGGAGCGAGATTACACTTACCTAACTTGCATGACCTAAGAAAAAGACGTTCATCTTCAATTAAAGGCCTAAAACCTACACCTAAACGCACCTTAATCAATTTAAGCACCTAATAGCATCACAAACATGCCTATGGATAGTAAAGGCACACTTAACAGAGTTTCAGGTTTCATGTAGAAAGGAGCAGTTCATTAAATGAATCACAACTGGAGTTCTACAAATCCAATTGACTAGCAAGAGGACATTATGGAAAACTTATGAAATTCTCTACACATCATTTATAAACTTCAAAGCATGATTGTCACACCCGGTTTTCTAAAGAACAAAACCAGGCTAATCATATGTGTGCCCAGGAAGTCCACACATATGCCAGAATGAAAAAAATATCAAAAACAATGTTATTATATAACGTATACATAGCTATATTAACACTTACATCAGAGTATCGCGGAACGGTGACTAAACTTCGGGCTCCATTCTTCTCAGGGATGGCTGACTGGGGGTAACATTTGCCTAGCACTTCTACTAGTCTTCTGGAAACTCCACTACACCTTTGTCCTTTTTCCGAGTAGCATCTTTTTACACACTGGAGTGTTGGGGAAATAGCAAGAGTGAGTCCATGTCGAACTCAACAAGTATAACACAGGGTTCATGAGGCTCAAAAAGGCTAGACACTGTTTAACTGTGTTTAGCTTTTAATCATCATATAATTAGCAATTGAGTAGCATCAAGGTAATCCAAATCCCATTAATGAATCAATGATCAATTATAATAAGGATAATGAATAGCATTAACATGAGCATAATAATAATCAACAATAATTAAGCATGATATAACAATGGTGATCAACTATTCTGTAAGAATCTCCAAGGCCGCTCGTATCCGTGAGCATGGCTAGTATACCAGTTTTTAACTCTGCGCAGAGGTGTACACTTTCACTGTGAGTCATGATTTCCAAATGCATGAGTTTGCAAGGCCCAAAACATCAGAGACCATATAAAGCCATTCAAAAGTTCGTCTAACAAGTTAGGGCCATTAGATTCACTCGGCAGGCAGATGTAGAACCCCCCTTCCCTGTGGCACAACAACCGCAGCCTATACACACTAGGCCAGGGGCTCGCACTACACCCAACGTGGCAAGCCATTCTTACGCCATTTAAGGTAACCTCTAACAAGCTAGAAAAGGTCTCTTGAACAACTAGAGCCAGAGCCATATAGCCCTCATAGCTGTACTGTATGTCCCGGTTATCACTTACAGGTAAGTCCTTACGGAGAGTAACTAGAGCATCAAAATAACCCACATGCTCTAGCCCCCTTTCAACAGAAATAACATCATCTTAATTGGTTGATTGCATAATCCATTAGTCAAATTACAAGATCATTGTTCATAATTAAGTGCTAGCAGTAGCTACCCAAATGCATAACCCATAGGTGACAAGAAAACAAGATATCAATAGCTAAGTTATAATCTCTATGGTTGTCAAGGAAGACACATGCATATGTATAATAATTTCAGTGAATAGGTAACAAGGATGGTCCCATGTTATACTTGCCTTAATCAAAGCTTTCCTGATGATACTGCTGGTCTGGCTCAAAATAATACTCCTGATCGTCAAGAAATTGCTCACCGTCTATACTCGATCATCAATCAACAACACACATGCATCCAATCAAACATACATGAAGCAAACAAAGAGATACAATTAGAACAGTACACCAACAATAACAAAACAGTAATAAAAGTTTATAAAACTCTTCTACACGTTTCTACGATCACACAGACGCTAAGATCACCAAATTCGGAGTTAAAACGTGAAAGTTATGAATTTTCTAAGATTTCCTATAGATAAATAAATACTTAATTATAAACTCGAAAAATAAATTATCAAAACTAACTGTACAACTACACTAACATGTAGAGCTCACAAATACTGTCACACCCAAAATTTCCTATTTTGGATTATGCAATCAACCTTTAATGATGATTTTATTACTATTGAAAAGGGGGCTAGAGCAAGGGGTTATATTGTTGCTCTGGTTTCTCTCCGTAAGGACTTATCTGTACATGACCATCCGGGACATACAGTACAGCTGTGAGGGCTATATGGCTCTGGCTTTAGTTGTTCAAGAGACCTTTTCTAGCTTGTTAGTGGTTACCTTAAATGGCGTAAGAATGGCTTGCCACTTTGGGTGTAGTGCTAGCCCCTGGCCTAGTGTGTATAGGCTGCGGTTGTTGTGCCACAGGGAAGGGGGGTTCTACATCTGCCTGCCGAGTGAATCTAATGGCCCTAACTTGTTAGACGAACTTTTGAGTGGCTTTATATGGTCTCTGATGTTTTGGGCCTTGCAAACCCATGCATTTGGAAATCATGAATCACAGTGAAAGTGTACACCTCTGTGCAGAGTTAAAAACTGGTATACTAGCCGTGCTCACGGATACGAGCGGCCTTGGAACATCTACAGAATAGTTGATCACCATTGTTGTATCATGCTTAATTATTGTTGATTATTATTATGCTCATGTTAATGATATTCATTATTCTTATTACAATTGATCATTGATTCATTAATGGGATTTGGATTACCTTGATGCTACTCAATTGCTAATTATATGATGACTAAAAGCTAAACGCAGTTAAACAGTGTCTAGCCTTTTTGAGCCTCATGAACCCTATGTTATACTTGTTGAGTTCGACATGGACTCACTCTTGCTATTTCCCCAACACTCCAGTGTGTAGTAAGATGCTACTCGGAAGAAGGACAAAGGTGTAGTGGAGTTTCCAGAAGACTAGTAGAAGTGCTAGGCATATGTTACCCCCAGTCAGCCATCACTGAGAAGAATAGAGCCCGAAGTTTAGTCACCGTTCCGCGATACTCTGATGTAAGTGTTAATATAGCTATGTATACGTTATATAATAACATTGTTTCTGATATTTTTTTCATTCTGGCATATGTGTGGACTTCCTGGGCACACATATGATTAGCCTGGTTTTGTTCTTTAGAAAACCGGGTGTGACAGAGTGGTATCAGAGCGGTGTTGACTGTAGGACGTATGCCGAGTAGCACTGGACGTATTCTAAAACTTATTTTACTATAAAACTATTTTGTCATCCCTTGACTCATTGATTTTGACTATTCCTCTTCCTTGTCTTGTTGTATCCTCTCCTTGATAGCTTCCTTTGAGCTATTATTTCTTACTCCCTTGGATTTTGTTTTACGTTGCTTTTACTAAAAGTTTTCTGATCTTACCTGGTTTAAAGATTCGATGGCATTTCATCATCTATACTTTTCTCTTAGGATGACCACCATTGTTGAAGAAGCACGTGTAGTACCAATGATGTGATGTGTGCTTGTTGTGCTTGATGTGTTGCTTGTGTGTTGTTCTTGTTCTCGTGTTTTGAAAGTGGCCCAGAAGGTATAAGTCTTGAGGAGTAGCTTGATCTATGCTAAGTGGGGTAGGTTTTACGTAATACTCCGCATGCTGATTTCTATTGCAGTCTGCAATGTTTCTGTTATATCTCAAGATTTGGACATGAGAAATTTATGAAATTTTACTGGGAATAACTAGACTTCTGTATCTTTCCAAACCCACTGGATTTACCTTTTTACCTATTTTGAGCTAAGAGATATACCTGTTCTAAGTTGAGGTCACTGCACAGTCTGGAATTCTGAAACAGTTTCGGTTAAGTTCAGTTTTTGGCCAATTATTTGACAGATTCAGAAAAAGTGTTGTGAATAAAAGTTGTAGATAATTTTATAAGCTTTCCAACCATGTAAAGATCATCTGAATTGGACGTCTGTAGCTCGAGATATGACAGTTTTACTGAACTGCTAAAATTGAAATTCGCCCAGAAATTTTCTGCATTACTTCCTTATCTTGTACAAGTGAATATATCATTGGATATCTTTGAATCTCATTGATTTGCCTAGGAATCTTACATTAGAGATGATTATGGTTATCTAGTATAAAAGGGATGTGAGTTACTTTGGTGTCCCCTAGTTTCTTTTTCTTAAGGGGGTAGCAAAGTTGTGAGTGTTGTAAGATGAATGTTTCGTATGTCCTAGAGCTTCACTTGGAAGAAGTGGTTATCTCTATGATTGGAAGTCTATAGTTAGTTTCATGAAAACTTAGATGACATCACCTCCATATCAAGTATGTTTAGTAAGTTTTAAGTGAAGGACTTATCATTAGCAGCAAGCCTTAAAGAAAAGTGTTGCCTTCAATGACATTGTCAGGTGGAACAAAATCTTTGTTAAGTGGGGTAGTGTCTGTTACCATCATCAATCTCAAGCGACGAGGTACCAAGAACTGAAGATCAAACCTTATCTTTCTTGTCATCTTTTGGCTATCCTTGATCCATGTCTTATATCTCATCAACATAAATCAAAGAAGTGTGAAGACTTGAAGATTAGTGTTATCTATCTCTCTAGTCTCTCTTAATCTTGTTTCTGCCTTATCCTGTTTTTTTTAGAACAGTCTGTCTTTCTTAGCTTATATCTCTATTTTTGGATGCCCAAAAATCATGAATAAATTCTGGACAATAGTAAACTTCAATATTTTTCTCTGACCGTAAGAACCACCCTGATATCTATTATGGTTTGGGAGTTATGAAAATCACAAAGTGGTGCATCTGTGCTGTCAGTAATCTGGAATAGTTTCTGTTGTTCACAGTTTTCGACTACCTTAACTGCAGAATTTGGAGAAGTGTTCTATAAGGAAGTTGTAGTAAATTTGATAAGCTTTCCAACGGTATAAGCTACAATATCATTGGATTCGTAGAACTCGAGATATAACCGTATTTCTGCACTGCTATTTTTCTGCTCGCGAGGAAGTGCAGATTACTTGTTCTTGCATATGCTCATGAGTCTCTTTGACATGATAGAAGGACACGATAGTAGTTATCACTCAGAAACAAATGCAAGCTATCCTTTGGTGTTCTCTAGTTGATATCTTCTTAAGAGGGTTTGTCGAACTAAAAGACGATACAAGATGGAGGTTTATATGTTCTATTTCGTCACCTGGAAGCATCAGCCATCTACATGGTTGCAAAGTCACTATCAAGCGTCAGTATCTTTTCTCAGAGTGGTAACCTGTTAGAACTATCTACAAGGATCGTAAGGGTCTAAAGGAGACATTTACAAAGTTGGTTATGAGTTTGTGGCATCATCACTGGATAGAAGTTGATGAAGGAAAAGTGAAGACTTGCAGATCAACTTTATCTTTCTCCTTAGTCTCTCCAAATCTCGGGACGAGATTTCTGTTAAGTGGGGTAGAATTGTCACACCCAAAATTTCCTATTTTGGATTATGCAATCAACCTTTAATGATGATTTTATTTCTGTTGAAAAGGGGGCTAGAGCAAGGGGTTATATTGTTGCTCTGGTTTCTCTCCGTAAGGACTTATCTGTACATGACCATCCGGGACATATAGTACAGCTGTGAGGGCTATATGGCTCTGGCTTTAGTTGTTCAAGAGACCTTTTCTAGCTTGTTAGTGGTTACCTTAAATGGCGTAAGAATGGCTTGCCACTTTGGGTGTAGTGCGAGCCCCTGGCCTAGTGTGTATAGGCTGCGGTTGTTGTGCCACAGGGAAGGGGGGTTCTACATCTGCCTGCCGAGTGAATCTAATGGCCCTAACTTGTTAGACGAACTTTTGAGTGGCTTTATATGGTCTCTGATGTTTTGGGCCTTGCAAACCCATGCATTTGGAAATCATGACTCACAGTGAAAGTGTACACCTCTGCGCAGAGTTAAAAACTGGTATACTAGCCGTGCTCACGGATACGAGCGGCCTTGGAACATCTACAGAATAGTTGATCACCATTGTTGTATCATGCTTAATTATTGTTGATTATTATTATGCTCATGTTAATGATATTCATTATTCTTATTACAATTGATCATTGATTCATTAATGGGATTTGGATTACCTTGATGCTACTCAATTGCTAATTATATGATGACTAAAAGCTAAACGCAGTTAAACAGTGTCTAGCCTTTTTGAGCCTCATGAACCCTATGTTATACTTGTTGAGTTCGACATGGACTCACTCTTGCTATTTCCCCAACACTCCAGTGTGTAGTAAGATGCTACTCGGAAGAAGGACAAAGGTGTAGTGGAGTTTCCAGAAGACTAGTAGAAGTGCTAGGCATATGTTACCCCCAGTCAGCCGTCCCTGAGAAGAATGGAGCCTGAAGTTTAGTCACCATTCCGCGATACTCTGATGTAAGTGTTAATATAGCTATGTATACGTTATATAATAACATTGTTTCTGATATTTTTTTCATTCTGGCATATGTGTGGACTTCCTGGGCACACATATGATTAGCCTGGTTTTGTTCTTTAGAAAACCGGGTGTGACAAATATGAACCTAACGCAACTTGAACGGATCAAATCGGAGTTAAAACGAAGATTTTATGACCAAAACAAACCTAGTGGCAAAACTGTAAATACCTGAAAACGTATTTTTGATTTAACCGGGAAGAAAATACGCTTTCAAAACACGAAAACACATTTCCAATTATATGCTATGGACGGCGGGTTAATTATTAATAAACCCAGGGGCTCTTTAAGAAGTTTACCCCGTGAAGGGGTATCTTCTAATCGCAGCCCTTGATCTCAAATCCAACGGCTCATGCTTGTCACCGATGAGACCGGTGGTGCTGCCGCCGCCCCGCCCCATCTCCACGGCGGCGCCATGGCCGGTGGCTTGCCGGTCATGCAAACTCGCTCAAAACCTCACCAAAAGACACGCGGAATGCATCAACCAATCGAGGAGCTTGTGGAGATCTCACCTAGGGTTTCAATGCAGTCAAAAACGGAAAGAGAGCGACGGGCAGCTCCAGTAGGCGGACGGCAGAGCCCCTACACACGGTAATGAGACAACAATGCCTCCTCTTCAAAATTGATAGCAAAATTGGGTTCGCAAAAACGAGCTAAAATCATTAAAGCAACTTACAGCTGCTAAGATTCAAGGTAGCCGACGAATTTCCCCCCCCCCCACCGCGGCTTCAAATTCTTACGGCGGCGGTTAACACCTCCATGGTAGAGCTAGGGCTGATTTTGATCCAAAAGCACCCGGTCTAGGCTCGGTTCCACCTTAAATAAGGGTCGGCTGGATCAATTTGGTAACAACCTCCTTCGGCTTGCGGATTCGACCTCGACTCGAAGGTAGAGTCCTCCTCGGTTACGAGCAGGGCGACGGTAAGCAACCGACAAGCGGGGCCCAACAATCAGCGTCACAAGGAGAGGAAAGGTGCGGCTTATTCACGAAGCTGGGCCGCTCGTCCGCTGGGCCAGCCCAGCCGTTGTCGGGTGCGGGGAAGTCAGGCCTCGGCCCCAACGACCATCGGGCCGCCAGGTAAGGAAGGTAAATTGTTTCTTCTTTTTTTTATTTTTCTTTCTTTTCTTTGTTTACTTGTTTTCAAAAATATCTCAAATAAAATTTTCTAATCCAAAATAAAATAAAATAAATCCACACCATAAAATAAAATAAATGCAACAGCATGAATGCATCACCAAATAGTTTTTAAAATTTTAATTTGCCATTAATTGTTATCTAAACTATTTGAAATTCATTATTCCTAAAGTTTAGAATTTTTGGGTGTTACAAATTCTACCCCCCTTAAAAGAATCTCGTCCTCGAGATTGGACTGCTTACTCAAACAATTGCGGATATGATTTCCTCAATTCATCCTCTCTTTCCCAAGTTGCCTCTGCCTCTGAATATCAATTCTACTGTACTTTACACATCTTAATAATCCGACTTCGAGTAACTCTCTCAGCAGTCTCTAAAATCTTAATCGGAAACTCTTCATATGTAAGATCCTCTTTAACAGTCAACTCTTCTAAAGGTATCTGCTCCTCAGGCACCCGTAAACACTTCTTAAGTTGTGAAACATGGAACACATCATGCATTCCAGATAAATTCTCAGGCAACTCCAACTGATAAGCAACTTCTCCACGTCTAGCAATAACTTTAAATGGTCCAACATACCTTGGTGCTAATTTGTCTTTCATGTTAAACCTCTTCACACTTTTCATAGGTGACACCTTCAAATAGACATAATCACCTATCTCAAAAACTAAATCTCTTCTTCTATTGTCAGCATAACTCTTCTGACGAGACTGCGCCACCCTCAAATTCTCACGAATCACTCGCACTTGATCTTCTGCGTTTCTAAGAACATATGTACCAAACACTTGAGATTCACCTGTCCGATCCCAAAACAATAGAGTTCTACACTTACGTCCATACAAAGCTTCAAACGGTGTCATCTTAAGACTCTGTTAATAACTATTATTGTAAGAGAATTCTGCATAAGGCAAACTCTTATCCCAACTAGTTCCATATTGCAATGCACAAGCTCTCAACATATCCTCTAATACCTAGTTGGTCCTTTCAGTCTGTCCATCTGTCTGTGGATGATATGCCGTACTAAAATTCAATTTTGTTCCTAATGATTCATGCACAGCTTTTCAAAAGTGCGACGTAAACTGCGATCCTTGATCAGATACAACCTTCTTTGGAACTTCATGCAAACATACTATTCTTTCCATATACAAGGTAGCTAATTGTACTCCTGTATAATTTAATCTTGACTGGTATAAAATGAGCAACTTTATTCAATCTATCCACTATCACCCAAATAGAATCATAACCTCTCTGAGTACGCGGTAACCCTACTATAAAGTCCATACCAACTTCCTCCCACTTCCATTCAGGAATCTTCATTGGTTGCACAATCCAGCAGGTCTTTGATGCTCTGCTTTCACCCTCTGACAAGTGTCACACAATAACACATACTCAGCCACATCTCGCTTTAATCCAACCCACCAATATTTCTGTTTAAGATCCAAATACATCTTAGTACTACCAGAATGAATAGAATAAGCTGACTCATGAGCTTCGCTAAGAATTGCCTGTCGAACAGCTTGATCCTCAGATACACACAGCCTCTTTCCAAACCACAAAATCCCATTATCATCCATCCGAAAGCCTGGTGACTTAGCAATCACTATATCTTCCGCTATCTTCTTCAGTTTCTCATCCTTCAACTGACCCTTGTAAATTTCTTACTCTAAAGTAGGCTCTATCACTGATTCCATTGTATTAGTAATAATTCCTAAATTCAAATATTCAAATTCAGCACATAACTCACTAGTCATAGACAACGTCCGTATCTCATTGGCATAACTTTTCCTACTAAGAGCATCAGCTACTTTATTAGCCTTACCAGGATGATAGTGTATCTCAATATCATAATCCTTAATCAACTCTAACAATCTGCGTTGCCTCAAATTCAGGTCTGACTGAATGAAAATATACTTCAAACTCTTATGATCAGTATATATATCACTCTTATGTCCAATCAAATAATGTCTCTAAATCTTTAAAGCATGAACCACAGCTGCTAACTCCAAATCATGTGTAGGATAATTCAACTCATGCTTTCTCAACTGCCTAGATGCATAAGCCACAACTCTGCCTTCTTGCATAAGAACACATCCCAAACCTTGACAAGAAGCATCACAATAAATAGAAAACTTCTTACTCAAATCTGGTAAAACCAAAACAGGCGCTGTAGTCAACCTCTTCTTTAATTCCTCAAAACTAGCTTGACATTTATCCGACCACACAAACTTGGCATTCTTCTCTAATAGAGATGTCATAGGTTTAGCAAGTTTAGAAAACCCTTCCATGAACCGTCTGTAATATCCAGCTAATCCCAAGAAACTACGAATCTCGCTAACATCAATAGGTGGTTTCCAATTCAATAGATAAGCAAAATCTGATTTCTCTGTGCAAATTCCAATTTCAGTAACTCAGTAAAACTGTCATATCTCGAGCTACAGACGTCCAATTCAGATGATCTTTACATGGTTGGAAAGCTTACAAAATTATCTACAACTTTTATTCACAACACTTTTTCTGAATCTGTCAAATAATTGGCCAAAAACTGAACTTAACCGAAACTGTTTCAGAATTCCAGACTGTGCAGTAACCCCAACTTGGAACAGGTATATCTCTTAGCTCTTAATAGATATTAGAGTGATTCTTGCGGGGTTGGAAAGATATAGAAGTCTAATTATTCTCAGTATAATTTCTTAAATTTCCCATTAATGGATTTTAAGTTATTTCTTAAACATCCCAGACTGACCTAAAAATCAGCAAAGGACAGAACTATGTTCACCTCATAACCAACTAATATATTTTGATCAAACTTAATATTCTTAACCATGGAACTTGTAGGCCTGTCTACAAAACTCCAGCACACATTACAAAGATCCAAATCACACATTATCACATTAACAATCCATCAATCACACAATTGTTCACACCACAAACTGACTCTCAAAATAATCCAACTTAAAATTGACTCGCAACTACTATCGTTCTTATTACCTAGGGATTTTTCCTACTTCCTAGTTAAGCTTCTCATAAATCTTGGAGCGACCTAACTCCGCCCTTAATTGGTCAATCTCCTTATAAGCTTGCTCCTTAAGTTCCTTTTCCTTCAGCAACTCTTATGCAATGATGATGCCACAAGCTCATAACCAACTTTGTAAATGTCTCCTTTAGACCCTTATGATTCTTATAGATGTTCTAACAGGTTACCAACCCTAAGAAAAGATACTTGCACTTGATAATGATTTTGCAACCATGTGGATAGCTGATGCTTCCAAGTGACGAAATAGAACAGATAAACCTCCATCTTATATCGTCTTTAGTTCGACAACCCCTCTTAAGAAGAGATCAACTAGAGTACACCAAAGGATAGCTTGCATTTGTTTCTAAGTGATAACTACTATCGTGTCCTTCTATCATGTCAAAGAGACTCATGAGCATATGCAAGAACAAGTAACCTGCACTTCCTCGCGAGCAGAAAAATAGCAGTGCAGAAATACAGTTATATCTCGAGTTCTACGAATCCAATGATATTGTAGCTTATACCGTTGGAAAGCTTATCAAATTTACTACAACTTCCTTATAGAATTCTTCTCCAGATTCTGCAGTTAAGGTAGTCGAAAACTGTGCACAACAGAAACTATTCTAGATTGCTGACAGCACAGATGCGTCGCCTTGTGATTTTCATAAATCCCAAACCATAATAGATATCAGGGTGGTTCTTACGGTCAGAGAAAGATATTAAAGTCTACTATTGTCCAGAATTTATCCATGATTTTTGGGCATCCAAAAATATAGGTATAAACTAAGAAAGACAGACTGTTCTAAAAAAAAACAGGATAAGGTAGAAACGAGATTCAAAGACACTAGAGAGATAGATAACACTAATCTTCAAGTCTTCACACTTCTTTGATTTATGTTGATGAGATATAAGACATGAATCGAGGATAGCCAAAAGATGACAAGAAAGATAAAGTTTGATCTTTAGTTCTTCATGCCTCCTCATGCCTCGTCGCTTGAGATATTCAGGACTTGCTGTTGTTGATAGCAGATGCTACCCCACTTAACAAAGATCTTGTTTCACCTGACGATGTCATTGAAGGCAACACTTTCTCTAAAGCTTGCTGCTAATGATAAGTCCTTCATGTGTTGATCATCCATTAAGATGAGATTAATAAGGTAGCATGACAACCAAGGGTAGACAGGAACAGTGTAAGAGAAAATGGCATGAATTAGGATCGATTGAAAGATAAGTAAGATACAAGATGTCACTACCCCACTTAACATAGATCGAGCTACTTCTCAAGACTTATACCTTCCGGGCCACTTTCAAAACACGAGAACAAGAACAACACACAAGCAACACATAAAGCACAACAAGCACACATCACATCATCGGTACTACACGCGCTTCTTCAACAATGGTGGTCATCCTAAGAAAAAAAATATGGATGATGAAAAGCCATCGAATCTTTGAACCAGGTAAGATCAGAAAACTTTTAGTAAAAACAACATAAAACAAAATCCAAGGGAGTAAGAAATATTAGCTCAAAAGAAAGCTATCAAGGAGAGGATACAACAGGACAAGGAAGAGGAATAGTCAAAATCAATGAGTCAAGGGATGACAAAATAGTTTTATCGTAAAATAAGTTTTAGAATACGTCCAGTGCTACTTGGCATACGTCCTACAGTCAACACCGCTCTGATACCAGGCTAATCATATGTGTGCCCAGGAAGTCCACACATATGCCAGAATGAAAAAAATATCAGAAACAATGTTATTATATAACGTATACATAGCTATATTAACACTTACATCAGAGTATCGCGGAACGGTGACTAAACTTCGGGCTCCATTCTTCTCAGGGACGGCTGACTGGGGGTAACATATGCCTAGCACTTCTACTAGTCTTCTGGAAACTCCACTACACCTTTGTCCTTTTTCCGAGTAGCATCTTTTTACACACTGGAGTGTTGGGGAAATAGCAAGAGTGAGTCCATGTCGAACTCAACAAGTATAACACAGGGTTCATGAGGCTCAAAAAGGCTAGACACTGTTTAACTGTGTTTAGCTTTTAATCATCATATAATTAGCAATTGAGTAGCATCAAGGTAATCCAAATCCCATTAATGAATCAATGATCAATTATAATAAGGATAATGAATAGCATTAACATGAGCATAATAATAATCAACAATAATTAAGCATGATATAACAATGGTGATCAACTATTCTGTAAGAATCTCCAAGGCCGATCGTATCCGTGAGCACGGCTAGTATACCAGTTTTTAACTCTGCGCAGAGGTGTACACTTTCACTGTGAGTCATGATTTCCAAATGCATGGGTTTGCAAGGCCCAAAACATCAGAGACCATATAAAGCCATTCAAAAGTTCGTCTAACAAGTTAGGGCCATTAGATTCACTCGGCAGGCAGATGTAGAACCCCCCTTCCCTGTGGCACAACAACCGCAGCCTATACACACTAGGCCAGGGGCTCGCACTACACCCAACGTGGCAAGCCATTCTTACGCCATTTAAGGTAACCTCTAACAAGCTAGAAAAGGTCTCTTGAACAACTAGAGCCAGAGCCATATAGCCCTCACAGCTGTACTGTATGTCCCGGTTATCACTTACAGGTAAGTCCTTACGGAGAGTAACTAGAGCATCAAAATAACCCACATGCTCTAGCCCCCTTTCAACAGAAATAACATCATCTTAATTGGTTGATTGCATAATCCATTAGTCAAATTACAAGATCATTGTTCATAATTAAGTGCTAGCAGTAGCTACCCAAATGCATAACCCATAGGTGACAAGAAAACAAGATATCAATAGCTAAGTTACAATCTCTATGGTTGTCAAGGAAGACACATGCATATGTATAATAATTTTAGTGAATAGGTAACAAGGATGGTCCCATGTTATACTTGCCTTAATCAAAGCTTTCCTTATGATACTGCTGGTCTGGCTCAAAATAATACTCCTGATCGTCAAGAAATTGCTCACCGTCTATACTCGATCATCAATCAACAACACACATGCATCCAATCAAACATACATGAAGCAAACAAAGAGATACAATTAGAACAGTACACCAACAATAACAAAACAGTAATAAAAGTTTATAAAACTCTTCTACATGTTTCTACGATCACATAGACGCTAAGATCACCAAATTCGGAGTTAAAACGTGAAAGTTATGAATTTTCTAAGATTTCCTATAGATAAATAAATACTTAATTATAAACTCGAAAAATAAATTATCAAAACTAACTGTACAACTACACTAACATGTAGAGCTCACAAATACGAACCTAACGCAACTTGAACGGATCAAATCGGAGTTAAAACGAAGATTTTATGACCAAAACAAACCTAGTGGCAAAACTATAAATACCTGAAAACGTATTTTTGATTTAACCGGGAAGAAAATACGCTTTCAAAACACGAAAACACATTTCCAATTATACGCTATGGATGGCGGGTTAATTATTAATAAACCCAGGGGCTCTTTAAGAAGTTTACCCCGTGAAGGGGTATCTTCTAATCGCAGCCCTTGATCTCAAATCCAACGGCTCATGCTTGTCACAGATGAGACCGGTGGTGCTGCCGCCGCCCCGCCCCATCTCCACGGCGGCGCCATGGCCGGTGGCTTGCCGGTCATGCAAACTCGCTCAAAACCTCACCAAAAGACACGCGGAACGCATCAACCGATCGAGGAGCTTGTGGAGATCTCACCTAGGGTTTCAATGCAGTCAAAAACGGAAAGAGAGTGACGGGCAGCTCCAGTAGGCGGACGGCAGAGCCCCTACACACGGTAATGAGACAACAATGCCTCCTCTTCAAAATTGATTGCAAAATTGGGTTCGCAAAAACGAGCTAAAATCATTAAAGCAACTTATAGCTGCTAAGATTCAAGGTAGCCGACGAATTTCCCCCCCCCACCGCGGCTTCAAATTCTTACGGCGGCGGTTAACACCTCCATGGTAGAGCTAGGGCTGATTTTGATCCAAAAACACCCGGTCTAGGCTCGGTTCCACCTTAAATAAGGGTCGGCTGGATCAATTTGGTAACAACCTCCTTCGGCTTGCGGATTCGACCTCGACTCGAAGGTAGAGTCCTCCTCGGTTACGAGCAGGGCGACGGTAAGCAACCGACAAGCGGGGCCCAACAATCAGCGTCACAAGGAGAGGAAAGGTGCGGCTTATTCACGAAGCTGGGCCGCTCGTCCGCTGGGCCAGCCCAGCCGTTGTCGGGCGCGGGGAAGTCAGACCTCGGCCCCAACGACCATCGGGCCGCCAGGTAAGGAAGGTAAATTGTTTCTTCTTTTTTATTATTTTTCTTTCTTTTCTTTGTTTACTTGTTTTCAAAAATATCTCAAATAAAATTTTCTAATCCAAAATAAAATAAAATAAATCCACACCACAAAATAGAATAAATGCAACAGCATGAATGCATCACCAAATAGTTTTTAAAATTTTAATTTGCCATTAATTGTTATCTAAACTATTTGAAATTCATTATTCCTAAAGTTTAGAATTTTTGGGTGTTACAATGATTCTAAAGTTTACTAGGTCAAATTAAAGCAAACACAGAATCTGTTCTGTGCAAACAGAGAGCAACCCAAAGCTAGGAGCCAAGTTTAAACAGCTATAACTCTTAAACTATATAGCCAAATGCCACCAAAATTTAATAGCAGATAGATCATAAAATTTACAACAATTTTCTTGTAGACCATAAGATACAAAACCGTACTCTACATAGAGTAATTAATAACATCTTGAAATCTGTATAGAATTGGTAGATTCACTAAATTAAATATTTAGTAATTTAGCAAAAGCACATTTAAGCTAAACCAAGTTTACCAACTTATTACACATATCAAAAAAATGCCAGAAAGTGTCATGCCAACATCTAAATAATTTCTTTAATACCCTTTATTAATTTATTTAGATAATTAGGTGGATAAAGGAACCTATATCAAAACTCCACAATTAAATCTATAACAATTACAGTGGATACCTCATATATCCAGGAGGCTAGCATAAAATTTTCATTGTATTTGAGCGAGTATATTTTTTATACCAAAAATAACAGACAGAAAGGCTAATTTTGGCATAAATGAGAAACCCTATTGAAAAGTATCAAACAACAGATTTCATATTTTTCTTGGATTCTTACTAACATGAGAATAACACTCACTAAATTTCACCTTTACTGAATCTACAGATACTTCATGAAAATTCACACAAGATCCAACCAAGTAAACAAGATAAATACATAACTCCACCATATAGTAGCCAAAATTGATGAAATTTAAATTACAAGCTACTCAAGGCATAAACAACATCCCATAAAAATTTCAAGTCATTTGGAGCTATACAACAATAGGTACAAATTTCTCATATTCCTAATGAATAAAAGAGATAATTTATAGCTTTAATTTCCATAACAGAACATGGCACATTTTATATTTTTAGTAAAAACTAGACTGCACAAGGAGCACCACAAAATTTGGATGACATCATTTGGATCTCTGAAACACTAGATTTGGATTTTTGAACCTAGCATACAAATCTATGAAATAAAGAAAAGAAAAACAAAGAACTAAACCTAACTCTAACTCGGGCCGACCCAATAGAGCCGCTCGGCCCATGGCCACTCCCGCCTGCCCGAGCGCTGATAGCGGGGCCCACTGGTCACACGCATAGAGACAGTGGAGGGAGGAGGCACCGGTGAAGCTCGCCGCTGGCGAGTCGGCCAGCGAAATCGAGGGCACCAACGTGACCTACACCTCAAGCGCACCGGTTGACCTAGCTACATGAAGGGTGGAGCCATCGGAGATAGCTCACCAACGCGTATGGCAGCTCGGCATGGCGCGTGGAGGCGCACCTCACTGGCGGTTGCTACTGGACCCAACCCAACCCCTCGGTGAGCACCCTAGCACCACACTGGTCCTAGCGCACCCACTAGAGAGAGAAGGGGATGACCGGAGAGCTCTGGCCATGGTGAGCACCCGCGCGGAAGAACTCCGGTGAGGTACCGTGGCGGTGGAGTGGGCAATGCGGCCCTACCTGTGCTCGGCTCGTTGCGTGGAGAGGACGAGGGGATAGAGGGGTTCAAGGCAGAGCTAGGGACATGGTTTGGCAGGTGGTGGTGCGGTGGTGACCGCGCACGACCGTGGTAGAGCTCGCGGTGGCGTCTGCTCATCGGAGAAGACAGCGAGGGAGGAGGAAGAGTGAGGGAATCGGAAAACATCGACCGGGACTCGGTTTTTCACTCTCTTAGGCATGCAAGAGCAACGTCGTGGCTTCATACGCGTGCATGGGCAGCCACGCGGCATTCCCCCTCTGACACCGGTCGGCCACAAAGTTCACTAAAGATTTCGAATTCAGTTACTGAAACCCTTCGAAAGCCAACTGACAGAGGGAGTTTGACGCCCTAGAACTCTCAATCCAGGGTGATCTAGTGCAAACCGTTAGTATCAAAGTTGTAGAGCTACATATGAACTACAACTTTGTCCATTGGAGCTCAAGATAGTTTGGCTCGGTTAGAGAGTTACCCCACCCCAAAGATAGGCTCAGTGAAACTATAGATCATTTAAGGACTTAGAAAAAAATTTCTAAATGTTGAATCAACACTCCAACTGACTTGTGGGCCCCATTTGAGCATGTTATGTCCATTTTCATGAGATGGCCATATTACAACTTTTGTTCCATAACAATTTTTCTACAACTTTGTTTAAGGGTGCACCACCATGCATTAACTTCTGATAGCACTTTTTAAATAGTCAAACAAACTAGTTCTAGGGTCAACATAAGTAAAACCAATACTTAGAAGCATAGTTAGAGCTAATGACCTTCATGAACATTGTTCCTAATGACATTCTAAATGGAGCTAGGGTGTTTTGGTGAGTCACCACATTCATTTGCACATGATCCATGTACTCTAGCTTCTCAAACTAAGTGAAACACATATATGAAACATTCCACTGAAACACATGAAACAATCATTTGAAACATTGAAACAAAGTCATGCAACACTTGAAACATGGCCTATGGGGCATGTTCAACCCCTCTAGGGTACTAGGCATATCACAGAGATTACATATGATACACACCTACACAAGCACTAATGAAATATCATGTTGCAACATTGGAAAAATAAAGTGATGCACATTTGATAATGAAATGAATGTGCTTATGTTATGCAATGCACATGCACAAATGTAGGCCAAACACCTAGGGTGTTACAGTCCCTTCAGTTAGGAACCATTGATCCTAAAGCTTAACATACCCATATGTTAGGATCTTGTCAGAAGCCCCCGAGCCTTTCGTGGCTGTAACACCCCAGGTGTTGGTCACCAGTTAAGCAGTGGGTTTGAGCTCCAACGTGACATGTTAAGTGGTAATCAAGAGCTTTAGTTCAAACTTGTAAGTAGTGACAAAGGTGTTGAGATCAACTCTCTAAGAAAGAGCCCCAACTTAAACTTGGACGACACACCTTTGCTTCTATGTTGACCCTTTTCAAAGATATGCCTAAGTACTATTAAAAGTGCCCCTTTCATGTGCCTCACATCCATTTCCATCTATATTGATCACTGGAAAAGTTTCTTGAAGTTTGGAGCCAAGAAGTCACATGAAATGATGTTTCATACATTACATAGGTGATGTTTCATATGTTACATAGGTGATGTTTCATATGTTCCATAGGTGATGTTTCATATGTTGCCTAAGTGATGTTTCATTTATAGCCAACATATGTTTCATATGTTTATCCCATGTGTATGCTTAATGACCATGCTTGGTTAATGCAAGTGTTTGTGTTTGATCACTAAAACACCTTATACACACTTAGGATGCAAAATGGAACCATGCTTGTATTCATGACTTGGTCCAAATATGCTTCTAAGTGTTGGTCAGCTTCAAAATACCTTGATCCTAATGCTGCTTTGACCAAAGTAAAGGAATGGTTTCTGTTCAAGATACAAGGTTTGACCTTAAATAAAAGTTTTAGCTTAGTTTGTGGGCTACAAACTTTGTTTTGGATCAAGAGCCAAATCATCTTGGAAGTTTATCAAACAGATGTTACAAGTTTGAATTTACTGCTGTTTTCAGCCTTAAGAATATTCTAAGTCTGAGATTACCAAGGCAATGATGATTGGCACATCATGTTCTCGTGATTTCGTTAAATAACTTGAGTTGGTCCAAAAATAAAGGTTGGAGCTAATTCCATGAAGAAGGTCTCGAAAGAAGTTGGATCAAGTTTGACTCAGGTTTGACCAAGTTTTGATCTTTAACTTTAATCCCTATCAAGTCATTGGCACTGCCTCATTGGAGCTAGATTATCCATTAATCCAAAGCTCTAAAGGCCATGCAGCTTTAATAGAAATTAGAGAGCGACTAGAGTGCAACAACTTTGCTTCAAGGCCCATAGCCTAGTTTGGACTAGAGCTAGCCCAAAACGGGACTCAAAGTGGCTCACTCCATTGCCCACCAGGTATCCCACGTAATGTCAACATGGTGTTGATGGTAGTTATCTACCATATTAAACTATCAACATAACTTGAATAAATGCTTGAAATGGATCACCAATAGAAACTTAGGGGTTTAAACTAACAATTTCCACAAGTTTTGGTAAATCTGTATTTTCTAGAGGTTATATTCAGAAAACCAGAAAGGGGACCAAAACGTCAAAAAGAACTTAACCACGATGAAAACTATTCTAGAAGACTCTAAAGGACTCCAGGAGGCAACCCCCCAAGGAGAGCCCGAGAGGCTGCCAGGTAGGGCCAGCTGGCCCCACTGTTGACGGTCACTAACGTCAATTATAAACCGTTAACCAAACATGAAAAGGATGAATATAATAAAATATCAACATAGAATAGGAGGTTATCTTATAGAATTCCATAGGTTTTGGTGAATCATTGTTTTCTAGGTATTAAACAGGAAAAGAGCCAAAGATATGGAGGATATCAGGCTAAAAAGCATATTCCACCGTGACACCAAGTTGAGAAGCATCTAGAAGATATGAGAAGGCATGCCACCAAGGATGGGCCCACCTAGCATAGTGCCAGGTTGGCCGACCTAGCCTCCAGGTTGATCGACCTAGGTCTGGCCCACTTGTTAGCCGACTTCGCATGATGATCTTCCACTGCCTCAAGGATTGCATCTCATCCGTTGTTTCAAGTCAGTTTGATCTAAGGGCTCATGTTCATCCCACCGGCCTATATAAGCAGGACCCTGCCCCTGGCTCAGATCATCCCAAAAAACCCTAATTCATATTCTCTGGTGAGGGTCAGCTGAGAGGGGTCCCATGAAAGGATCAACCTCTCAAGAGCAGCATTCAAGAGAAGATTAGTCCTCATTAGGATTAGTCTTTAGAAATAGAGAGGTAGAGAGAGAGGGAAGTGTTTTGGAGGAGGTGTCGGCCGGTCGGTGCTCCTTCTACGGCTTGTACCTTGGTGAAGTTAACCTACATCTGAGATTTCTCTGGTAATCAACTTCTTCTTTCTTTAAGCACGTTGGTTATATTGTTCTTCTGGTTCACAATTCTTTTGAGTGCTTTAATCTATTGGAGCCTATAGGTTAAAGTAGTAAGGCGTGGTGCTTAGGCCTAGGTTACTTGTGGATGCACCCTATATGCTGGGAAGTGTGGTAGATCGCGGGCGTGACAATCGTGCTGAGTCCTTTGTAGCCCACCTCACCTCGTATATAGGCCTAGTAGGACCCGGTTGCTAAGTTAAAGCATCTTATATGGTGTCTTTTTCCTAATGCAATGTCACCAGGTAGATAGTAGAAGACATAGCTTACTAAGATTAGAACGCGAATATCTTAGCAGTTTCCTCTACTCTCCCGACCTTCTCTAGTCTTGTGCTACTTCGGGTTAAGTTAGACCATAGTTAACCTCACATGTTTCCCTGTGGATACGATATTTAAAACCTCTGGATGAAGTGCTACAGCGGTATCCGTGTGCTTGCAGATTATTCCTTGATTATTTTGTGTGCATTAATAAATACCAACAAGCATTTCTGGCACTGTTGCCGGGGAAATGATTGCTGAATTAACTATGAACCTAGCTTATCCTTGTATCATACTTTTTCTTTTCTATTTTATCCCTTTATTTTCATCCTTTTTGTGTTCATCCTTATGGATGCCTTAAATTCCACTCCTATTTTTTGATTTTCACCTATGAGCACAAGCCTAAGGCGACCACAATCTTCAAAGCCCATCCTAGCACCTGGCTATGAGCTGCGCCCATGTCATATAAACTTGATTCAGAAACAATTCTTCTTGAGAGAAGGTGATGCAAACCCACACTCACACCTGTGCATGCTTACGTATCACTGGCATGTCTGATGAGACCTTAAGAAGGAAGCTTTTTCCGTTCTCTTTAATGGGAAAAGCTAAACAATGGTACAATCAGACTATAGGGAGTGTGCAAGGAGATTGGGAAACACTGTGCTCTAAATTTTTCTTACAGTTCCTTTCCATCTCTAGAGTGGTCAGCCTTCAATTAGAAATTCTATATTTTAAACAACACGAGGAAGAGTCTCTTGGCATATCTTGGGATCATTTTAATGACCTCATCAACATTGGCCCAGACCTTGCTATTCTATACCCGATTCTTCTTCAACATTTTTACATAGGTCTTAGCGAGGAATCTAGGGTATCGCTTGATGCAGCCTCTAGAGGAGCTTTCCTTCATTTGTCTATTAGTGAAGTAAGGTCTATGCTTAAAAATATTAGTGAAACAACTCCCTTCACTAGTAGTCATAATAAACTCCCCGAGAAAGAGAAGAAATCATCCCTTGAACGAGTAGAGGAAATTTTGATAACTAAATCACCACCACTCCAATCCCAAGGTTTAGCCATCAATCCCAAACCATCAAGACCCCAAAAACCTCCGAGTAAAGAAGAATGTCAACATTCTAAAATTTCTTGTGAGAATAAATTGTCTGATGATGATTTTAACTTGCAATTTTGCATGATGCTTGTGGATCAATATAAATTAGACTTTTTAGAAGGGCATCTTTTAGAAAGTATCGTCAACTTCCTTTCCCTCCTAGAGGGCATTGGAAAAAGTGCAAGGATGGCATGCCTAGTGATATCATAGAAGGAGAGCCAAGCCACTTAAGAGTTAATTCTATCTTCTCCCCTTCTATGCCCACACTAGAAGTTTCATGTGAACCCATCCTTGACCCTGATGACCCCTCTTATGCTCTCTCTCCTAAGTCTCATAATGACCCTAGAAATCCACAAACACAACCAAATCATAGGAGTCATGAAAACCACATGGATAACAAACAAGAGCTACTGCAATGGCTAGAATATATTAGAAATTGGTTAGAATGTATTAAGAATTTAGATGACATTGCAAAATCTTATTGGAAGGACAAGGAAGAAGCCTTATAGTCCAAACTTGGCCTAGATTCAAATGGTGAACTTAAATCAATCTCTTCAATAAACATGACTCATCCAAGTTTGGAGGAAAACTTAGACGAGATCAATTTTAGAGACACCCATCCATGGGAAATCCTGGACAATAAAATGTCCAAAGACTATCATATGCATAGAATAATAGAGATAAACTTTCCACCTATAGACATCCATGACGAAACACCCATGAAGCTTGAAAAGGGAGGTTATATCATTGATGAGCATGGAAGTTATTTCATGAACATCTCATCAAATCCATGCTCATATGACAAATCTCCTGAATTAACTAGTCTCTCTAACATTGTCACATATAAGATCTCCAACCCCCTCATGCTTTTTGTTCACAAAAATTTTGAAAGGGTGGTTGTAGATGCATATGTTTATCATAAATATTATAGATCTCATAGTAAGAATCTTAAGTAGATACACGAAGGTTGGTGTTGTAGGGGAAACACTTTTGATTCTATCACCCATGTCAAGATTAAACATAACATCAACTTTATCTTGTTCAATGTGCCCAAGGTTAGAAAAAATAATGAACAAAGATTCGGTTCTGTTAGTGTTTTTCCACCAACAGAGCCATGCATTTGATCTTTGCCTTGTCTTTACAAGCAGGATACACTTCGAGCAAACTATGGAGCAGTTTGTCAATTCCCGAATTTTACAAGTGCATGTTCTGACCTACGCACATGCACACTGAGCAAGATGTTATCAGCCTTCACTATTAAAGCTTCACTTCAACCAGCTGGACAAGCAAGAACATGGGCGACATGATACTCAGAATCACCATCTCAAGTGGCATAAACATCAAGGTCTCCACCTTTGGGATCAGATGACGCACCTAAGGAATGATCATGACAAGAAGTCCTATCTAGAAGACTTAAAAATTTGAACCCTTGCCGGGAGGTAACATTAGATTTGAAGAGTTGACAAGCAAGTGGATGTTCTACCCACTGTTGGAATACTGTCTCAACAGTCATCGACATCAATCAATGCTCTGACAGAGGAAATACGTATGCGCTGCCAGTCTAGCACTTCGCATGATCGAGCAACTATATTAATATCAAGCTTGGGGGAGAGGCACCCCCGCTTATCCAGCTAAGTATTTCTTTTCCCTTTAAGTTTTACTATTTGTAAGTTTGCTATATATTTGTTAAAGAAATAAAAAGATGCATAACAAACAAAACAAAATAAATTTTTTTACTAGTTATATACTATTAGTAAGGTGTGATCTTAAATAACAAAATAAAAGGGTGTGTCTACTTTGCTTGATTTTGTCTTTAAGAAGTTGCTAACAAAGAGGACTTAGACTAATCTCTTAAATGGAAATGATGAATAGTTGCTCTGTCGTAATTCCTTTCAAGTACCTAGTTTTTAGCCTCGAATTCTCCTGAGTTTTGGATAAGGTTGTTTTGATATAAGAATTTACTCTAAACTTGAAACTTGTGGGTAGCAAATGCTTGATCTAAGTCTAGGTAATTGACGGATATGATATGAGAAGGTCTGAGCTGCTATTTATCTTGTTCCAAGTGACACTAGAGTTATGGAGATTTACTCTTTAAAAACATAAAAATGCTACATGATGAGTTCCTTGCATGACAGAACTTGAATTCCTACCACAGCCATACATGCTAGATTAGGAAAACCACTTATATATTTACTGCTTGCTTTGCATTGAGTGTTGTCAAGCTTTTTTGACCCTTAGAGACTTGTCATGCTTTTAAAATCAAGATCATGTACACTCCACCTGAATATGCTGCTTCTATACTGGAAGTACGCAACAACATGACCTCCATTTAGATCCACCCAAAAATGTTCTACTCCTACACTAGGAGTGAACACCAAAAATATGCTTGATAGGTTTTCCATCTACCCAGTCACCCCAAATCCACCAAAAAATGCTCCAAGTTCTTTTGTTACTATCTCTCAAAGTTTTATTGCAAAAGAGGCATGGGGCTATGCAAAAATTATTTTAAAAAAGAGAGAGAAAGAAAGAGAAAAGTATAGAAAGAATGGACAAGTGTCCAAAAGAAAAATAGATGAATAAGATAGCCCCTGTTCTCTAGCAAGTGTTTCTAAATTTCAAAAGAGAGATATGCTTTCAAGGAGCAAAGTAGAATTATGTTTCCACCATGCTTTCACGCTTGCCACCATTTACACCATTCATAGCCACATCCACCACATACATCCGCTCCATATGTATTCCACACACATGCACATCTTGATTTGATTGTATGACTCGTTTCTCTGGATCCATTGTTTGACTTTATAATATATGCTTCGCAAGTATGTATGCACTGTCTCCCTACCTATGAGCTCCACATAAGCCTTAGTTGTAGGATGAGAGAGAAGGCATAACATCATCATTGCCTTGGTAAGGATCCACAAATACCATATATTGAGAGACTTGAGAGTGTCATACAATGGGATCTCTGAGTTTTATTTAAAAATGTACAAAAACTCCAGAATGATGGTTGAACTAAGAGCTTGAGACATAGTGCTTGACTTGACTGTTCTGTCTTTCAACTACTCAAGACCTAAGTGAAGGCTACAAGCCCCATGGTTGAAGGTAATATGGGTAAGTTTGAAATTTAGAATAGTCTATTCTAATCCGGAGGAGAATTTTTGTTTGAATGCATGTGTACTTTTGAGGCGTGAAAGCATTTGTAGCAACTCCTGATCCATGGCTGAGTTTCGCTTTGCTAAGGGACTAGCAAAGGTTAAGCTTAGGGGAGCTTGTTGACGGTCACTAACGTCAATTGTAAACCGTTAACCAAACATGAAAAGGATGAATATAATAAAATATCAACATAGAATAGGGGGTTATCTGACAGAATTCCACAGGTTTTGGTGAATCATTGTTTTCTAGGTATTAAACAGGAAAAGAGCAAAAGATATGGAGGATATCAGGCTAAAAAGCATATTCCACCGTGACACCAAGTTGAGAAGCATCTAGAAGATATGAGAAGGCATGCCACCAAGGATGGGCCCACCTAGCATAGTGCCAGGTTGGCCGACCTAGCCTCCAGGTTGATCGACCTGGGTCTGGCCCACTTGTTAGCCGACTTCGCATGATGATCTTCCACTCCCTCAAGGATTGCATCTCATCCGTTGTTTCAAGTCAGTTTGATCTAAGGGCTCATGTTCATCCCACCGGCCTATATAAGCAGGACCCTGCCCCTGGCTCAGATCATCCCAAAAAACCCTAATTCATATTCTCTGGTGAGGGTCAGCTGAGAGGGGTCCCATGAAAGGATCAACCTCTCAAGAGCAGCATTCAAGAGAAGATTAGTCCTCATTAGGATTAGTCTTTAGAAATAGAGAGGTAGATAGAGGGAAGAGTTTTGGAGGAGATGCCGGCCTATCGGTGCTCCCTCTACGGCTTGTACCTTGGTGAAGTTAACCTACGTCAGAGATTTCTCTGGTAATGAACTTCTTCTTTCTTTAAGCACGTTGTTTATATTGTTCTTCTGGTTCACAATTCTTGAGTGCTTTAATCTATAGGACCCTATGGGTTAAAGTAGTAATTCTAGGTGTAGGCATGGTGCTTAGGCCTAGGTTACTTGTGGATGCACCCTATATGCTGGGAAGTGTGGTAGATCGCGGGCGTGATAATTTTGTTGAGTCCTTTGTAGCCCACACCTCGTATATGGGCCTAGTAGGACCCAGTTGCTAAGTTAAAGCATCTTATATTGAGTCATTTGAGATCAAGTCATCCAGAGCCAGAAACCCTAATATCCTCAGAGCTCCTCTAGTTTCTAGGGCATAGCTAGTTAGGCTAGGTTTAGAGGGAGGCAAGCAGATCTTCGCTTGGATTCCCGACATCGTCTAGAGCTTGGTACGGTATAATTCTTGTACCCCCTCTCGTTGTATCTCTATTATTTTTATATGCTTTGGTACAATTATCAAGACAATATAGTATTCATCTTATTCATGTTCTTGGTTGCAATGTTCATTGTCAACTTTGATTATATGATTAGTATAGTTAGTCTATCATTGTGTTTATGCATAAGTTCATATAGCATTCACCCTAATAAGGTACCATGGGTGGGTGGTAGAGATCATGTAAGCGTGGTGCTTATATGTTATTTACCTATGAATACACTTTATATTCTGGGTCATGTGGTAGATCACGGATGTGGCACTCCCGTTGAGTCCCTTGTAGTCCACTCCCCGAGTGTAGGTTGATGAAGTAGGGCCCTGTTACGAAGGAAGGGAGAGGTTACTATACTCAAACTTCCCTAAGTAATGCCCCTTATGTGTGGATATAATGATGATCTTAGCTAGAATTACTAGGTGTAATTGCACTAATCATTGTATGCTTTGACTTGTAGTTAAGGATGACTTAGGAATTATTCCTCTAATAATCTAACTTGACTATGCTATCGCCATAGGTAGGAGTGCTCTGAGTGATTTACTTATTATAATGCTTGATCAATACTTATCAGATACATTTTATCTTGTGACTTACCCCTGTTATGAGTAGAGTGATTGGTTATGGTTTATTTCTCTAGCAATGTTATAAGTTATCAATAGATGTCCAAAGCTACACCTTCCCTGTGGTAAAATATAAATACGATACCTGATATACTCTCGGGTGAAGCGCTACAATGGTATAATTATCTGTCCGCTTGCAGAATCTTTTTTTATTCATATCTTTCTATTCTTTATAGTCACATAAAATGATAAACATCTATTTAGTATTATTCATGTAATAATGCTAGTTAGTACCAACAAACATTTCTGTCACCATCACTAGAGATGACCACCTAGTTTAGTAATGCTAGAGGTGTAGGTAATTAATAGGTGACTACTAAAACAAGTGAGGAGTTAATAAATACCAACAAGTATATCTGGCACTATTGCCAGAGAAGGTAGCTAGCATAGGAAGTATTGATAAACTTATATTAATTGATGTGATTGAAATAACCATTGACCTTTGCTCAAACAGGCTTACCCTTGTTTTATCTACTTGTGTATCTTATGTAGGGTAATGTATGATTGGTTTTAACCTACCGACAAAATTCATTGATGACCCAAAAGTGCTACTCAAGAGAACTGAGGCTAAACTTAAGAGAGTACCCACTTTAGAGTTGAAGGACAACCATATAAGGCAAAGCTTAACACCAGAATTTGAAGCTATGGCTAAAAAGAGTCTTTGTGAATTCTCTGCTCCAACTACAGCCAATATCCATACTGGACCTGAAGTCAATATTGGAGACAATGGATTCGAGCTTAACCCTACTCTCATCAACATGGTGCAAGCCAGCCAATTTTGTGGTAAGGCACATGAAGATGCAACTGCACATCTCCAAAACTTTGTGGAGATCTGTAGCACCTTCACTATCAAGGGAGTAACCAAGGATGTTATTCTACTCCGCCTTTTCCCATTTTCACTCTTGGGGAAGGCAAAATAGTGGTTCTATGCCAACAAAGAAAGAAATGCCATATGGGATAACTGCTCCACTGCCTTCCTAACAAAGTTCTTTCTCACAGGCAAAACTAATGCTTTGCGTGGGAGAATCTCAAGTTTTTAGCAACATCACAATGAATTTGTCCTTGAGCCATGGGAACACTTTTGAGACTATATAGCAGAATATCCTCATCATGGGATGGAGAATTGGCTACTCATGCAGACCTTTTACCATGGGCCAACCATTAGTACCAGTGAAACAATGAATGCTGCTGCCGGAGGTGCTTTTTTGTCACTTAACCTCAGAGATGCATGCAATAGCTCTTGTTGAGAAGATGACCTCCAATCAAAGCTAGAATGAAGAACGTACTTAGCCTCATAAGAGAGGAGGAGGAATGGATCAACTCAAGGAGATCGACATGTTGTCTGCTAAGATGGATCTGCTGATGAAGAAGCTTGAAGACTGAGTTAGTGAGAAGAAATAAGTCATGCACACTCATGATTCTCGCATGACTTGTGAAGTGTGTGGTGACACTGGGCATTTAGGGAGCAATTGTCCTTAAACTCAAAAGGATGTGAACTATATCAATAGCAACAACTATCGTCCTCAATAGAATCAAGGACAGAATCAGCAACAAAGGCCAGACTACCAAGGTAACTTTCAAGGTAATTATTATAATAATTTCAATCAGCCACCTTTGAGAGAATTAGTTGCGGGTCAATCTAGACTTATGGATCAGATGTCTAAGAAAATAGCTTCTAATGATAAAATCCTAGACAACATAAGTACTAGAATGGATACTTTTGCTTCTGCCATTAAGAATCACCACATTTTTAATAAAAATGATAGAATCACAAATAGCTTAGATGGCAGGTACTGTTCCTCCATTCGATAAAGGTAAGATGCTAGGGCAGTCGGAAGATTTAGAAACTGCAAATCTTATCGATATTCATAATGTAGTTTTCTACTACACTCAACCATCAGAAGAAAGGTGGATAGATTATTCACTCTCCGACAAGAAAGGTGATCCCGAGAGACCTGTCATTGCCATCTCCATTGGATCTCACATCTTTCAAGAAGTTGTCTGTGACTTCAGAGCAAGTGTCAACATCATGCCTAAGGTAATTTATGATAAGATTCTAGGAGATCCTTTGTTATATACAAATATGTGGTTGCAGCTTGCAGATCAGTCACTCTGCTACTCTAAAGGAATTCTAGAAGATGCCATCATTCGAGTGGGACAATCATATATTCCCATAGACTTTGTGGTTCTAGAAACTGGTGGAGATGAGAGGGCACCCATCATTTTGGGATGACCTTTCCTGAGCACCGTGAAGGCCGTCATCTATGCAGACACTGCCAAGATCTGTTTCACTATCAAGGATAAGAAGGAGAAGTTCTCGTTCAAGGACCATATACAACATTCTCCCGCTCATCCGCAGAAGGCATACCTGCCTGAAGAGACAACAGTAGTGACCAAGAAGAAGAAGAACAAAAGAAGGAGGATGAACAAGACCAGCCAGACACCTAAAGATACAATCAACATAATCAACACCATCCGATCGGAGTATGACAAACTCCTCGCTCCACCATTTCTTGCTAAGAAGGATGACCATGGCGTACTGATAATCAAATGTACTATTGGTAAGAAGATCTTCCACAATACTTTTTGCAACGTTGGATCGGATGTTAACATAATGTCAAAGGTAACATATTGTCACACCCGGTTTTCTAAAGAACAAAACCAGGCTAATCATATGTGTGCCCAGGAAGTCCACACATATGCCAGAATGAAAAAAATATCAGAAACAATGTTATTATATAACGCATACATAGCTATGTTAACACTTACATCAGAGTATCGCGGAACGGTGACTAAACTTCGGGCTCCATTCTTCTCAGGGACGGCTGACTGGGGGTAACATATGCCTAGCACTTCTACTAGTCTTCTGGAAACTCCACTACACCTTTGTCCTTTTTCCGAGTAGCATCTTACTACACACTGGAGTGTTGGGGAAATAGCAAGAGTGAGTCCATGTCGAACTCAACAAGTATAACACAGGGTTCATGAGGCTCAAAAAGGCTAGACACTGTTTAACTGCGTTTAGCTTTTAATCATCATATAATTAGCAATTAAGTAGCATCAAGGTAATCCAAATCCCATTAATGAATCAATGATCAATTGTAATAAGGATAATAAATAGCATTAACATGAGCATAATAATAATCAATAATAATTAAGCATGATATAACAATGGTGATCAACTATTCTGTAAGAATCCCCAAGGCCGCTCGTATCCGTGAGCACGGCTAGTATACTAGTTTTTAACTCTGCGCAGAGGTGTACACTTTCACTGTGAGTCATGATTTCCAAATGCATGGGTTTGCAAGGCCCAAAACATCAGAGACCATATAAAGCCATTCAAAAGTTCGTCTAACAAGTTAGGGCCATTAGATTCACTCGGCAGGCAGATGTAGAACCCCCCTCCCCTGTGGCACAACAACCGCAGCCTATACACACTAGGCCAGGGGCTCGCACTACACCCAACGTGGCAAGCCTTTCTTACGCCATTTAAGGTAACCTCTAACAAGCTAGAAAAGGTCTCTTGAACAACTAAAGCCAGAGCCATATAGCCCTCACAGCTGTACTGTATGTCCCGGTTATCACTTACAGGTAAGTCCTTACGGAGAGTAACCAGAGCAACAATATAACCCCTTGCTCCAGCCCCCTTTTCAACAGTAATAAAATCATCTTAATGGTTGGTTGCTTAATCCATCAGTCAAATTACAAGATCATTGTTCATAATTAAGCACTAGCAATAGCTACCCAAATGCATAACCCATAGGTGACAAGGAAACAAGATATCAATAGCTAAGTTATAATCTCTATGGTTGTCAAGGAAGACACATGCATATGTATGATAATTTCAGTGAATAGGACAACAAGGATGGTCTTGTGTTATACTTGCCTTAATCAAAGCTTTCCTGATGATACTGCTGGTCTGGCTCAAAATAATACTCTTGATCGTCCAGATACTGCTCACCGTCTATACTCGATCATCAATCAACAACACACATGCATCCAATCAAACATACACGAAGCAAACAAAGAGATACAATTAGAATAGTACACCAACAATAACAAAACATTAATAAAAGTTTATAAAACTCTTCTACACGTTTCTACGATCACACAGACGCAAAGATCACCAAATTCGGAGTTAAAACGTATAAGTTATGAATTTTCTAAGATTTCCTATAGATAAATAAATACTAAATTATAAACTCGAAAAATAAATTATCAAAACTGACTGTACAACTACACTAACATGTAGAGCTCGCAAATACGAACCTAACGCAACTTGAACGGGTCAAATCGGAGTTAAAACGAAGATTTTATGACCAAAACAATTCTAGTGGCAAAACTGAAATTTCCTGAAAACGTATTTTTGATTAAACCGGGAGAAAATACGTTTTCAAAACACGAAAACGGATTCAGGATATTGCGCTAAGGATCGCGGGTTGATTACTAAAAAGCTGAGGGTCTCTTTAACAAATTTACCCGCGAAGGGGTAAGTTCTAATCTGGGCCATTGATCTCGATTTGGACGGCTCGGGTTCATCAGCAACTCCACAGTGCTCACCCGGTCACCTCCCTCAAGTCCGGCCGGCGGCTTCCCCATGTCCGGCGGCCCCTCCATGGCCGGAGATGGTGAACCTCCCCACCGAGACCACCATTCGAGCCCGCGTTTGATCCAAACGGTAGAGAAGCTCCGTGCGAACTCAACTAAGCGGTAAATACTAGCTACGGTAGATTGAGCAAGGCACGCGACGAGAGGAGGGCGGCGGCGCCATTACCGACTCGTCGGTGATCTTCAAAAACTCGATTCGAAGCCTCTCCAACCAAAAGAAAAGCATGAAAAGGTAGAGGAGAAGAGTGCGGACTCACCAACGCGAAGAATTTGACCTCAAATCCACCCGAAGGCTCCCTAACCGATCTACCGCCGGCCTTCAACAACCTCAAGCCCTAAACCTCGATTTCTTATGGTGGAGTTCACGGTTTAGATGAAAAACGGATATAGGGAGGTCAAGGCGTCCTATTTATAGCTTCTATTGGCCGTGTTCGAGTAGGATTCTCCGGAAATCACAGGATCAACCGACGTCGTCCTCTTCCGTTCGGAGTCCGGCGTCTTCACGGAAGGTGGAAGACGACTGACCACCGGGCCCCAACGGTCAGCGGAACAAGGAGGGCGCGACTGCTGGCTCGGCTGCTCGGGCTGGCTCGGCTGCTCGTCTGCTGGGCCGGCCCACGCGGTCGCAGGCGCGGAGGAGGGAAGAAAGGCGGCAGCGGCCCACGCGGAGCGGCCCAGGCGCCAGCGCGGGAGAACAGGCCATCGGGCCAGGCGGTCGGCTGCCAGGTAAGAAGGTAAGTCATTTCTTTTTTTTTCTTTTCTTCTTTCTTTTCTTTATTTACTTGTTTTCATACTATTCCAAATAAAATTTTTCAAGCCAAATCAAAATAAAATAAACTAAAACCACTTCTCAAAATAAATAAATGCAACAGCATGAATGCAACACCAAAAATTCTTTTTAAAATTTTAATTCCCTTTCTCTAAATTATTTAAAATTTATTACTCCTAAAATTTGGGTGTTACAAATTCTACCCCCCTTAAAAGAATCTCGTCCTCGAGATTGGACTGCTTACTCAAACAACTGCGGATATGTTTTCCTCAATTCATCCTCTCTTTCCCAAGTTGCCTCTGCCTCTGAATATCGATTTCACTGTACTTTGCACATCTTAATAACCTGACTTCGAGTAACTCTCTCAGCAGTTTCTAAAATCTTGATCGGAAACTCTTCATATGTAAGATCCTCCTTAACAGTCAATTCTTATAAAGGTATCCGCTCCTCAGGCACACGCAAACACTTCTTAAGTTGTGAAACATGGAACACATCATGCACTCCAGATAAATTCTCAGGCAACTCTAATTGATAAGCAACTTCCCCACATCTAGTAATAACTTTAAATGGTCCAACATACCTTGGTGCTAGTTTACCTTTCATGTTAAACCTCCTCACACTTTTCATAGGTGACACCTTCAAATAGACATAATCACCTACCTCAAAAACTAGATCTCTTCTCCTATTATCAGCATAACTCTTCTGACGAGATTGTGCTACTCTCAAATTCTCACGAATCACTCGCACTTGATCTTCTGCGTTTCTAAGAACATCTGTACCAAACACTTGAGATTCACCTGTCTGATCCCAAAATAATGGAGTTCTACACTTACGTCCATACAAAGCTTCAAACGGTGTCATCTTAAGACTCTGTTGATAACTATTATTGTAAGAAAATTCTGCATAAGGCAAACTCTTATCCCAACTAGTTCCATATTGCAATGCACAAGCTCTCAACATATCCTCTAATACCTAGTTGGTCCTTTCAGTCTGCCCATCTGTCTGTGGATGATATGCCGTACTAAAATTCAATTTTGTTCCCAATGATTCATGTACAACTTTTCAAAAGTGTGACGTAAACTGCGATCCACGATCAGATACAATCTTCTTTGGAACTCCATGCAAACATACTATTCTTTCCATATACAACTCCGCTAATTTTGGTCCATGGTAAGTAGTCTTAACTGGTATAAAATGAGCAACTTTAGTTAACCGATCTACTATCACCCAAATAGAGTCAAATCCTCTCTGAGTACGTGGTAACCCTACTACAAAGTCCATACCAACTTCCTCCCACTTCCATTCAGGAATCTTCATTGGTTGCAACAATCCAGCAGGTCTCTGATGCTCTGCTTTCACCCTCTGACAAGTGTCACACAATGCCACATACTCAACCACATCTCGCTTAAATCCAACCCACCAATATTTCTGTTTCAGATCCAAATACATCTTAGTACTACCAAGATGAATAGAATAAGCTGACTCACGAGCTTCGCGAAGAATTGCCTATCTAACAGTTTGATCCTCAGGTACACACAGCCTCTTTCCAAACCACAAAATCCTATTATCATCCATTCAAAAACCCTGGTGACTTACCAATCACTATATCTTCTGCTATCTTCTTCAGTTTCTCATCCTTCAACTGGCCCTTGTAGATTTCTTACTCTAAAGTAAGCTCTATCACTAATTCCATTGTATTAGTAACAATTCCTAAATTCAAATATTCAAATTCAGCACATAACTCACTAGTCATAGACAACGACCGTATCTCATTGGCATAACTTTTCCTACTAAGACCATCAGCTACTATATTAGCCTTACCAGGATGATAGTGTATCTCAATATCATAATCCTTAATCAACTCTAACCATCTGCGTTGCCTCAAATTCAGATCTGACTGAGTGAAAATATACTTCAAACTCTTATGATCAGTGTATATATCACTCTTATGTCCAATCAAATAATGTCTCTAAATCTTTAAAGCATGAACCACAGCTGCTAACTCCAAATCATGTGTAGGATAATTTAACTCATGCTTTCTCAACTGCCTAGATGCATAAGCCACAACTCTGCCTTCTTGAATAAGAACACATCCCAAACCTTGACGAGAAGCATCACAATAAATAGAAAACTTCTTACTCAAATCTGGCAAAACCAAAACAAGCGCTATAGTCAACCTCTTCTTCAATTCCTCAAAACTAACTTGACATTTATCTGACCACACAAACTTGGCATTCTTCTCTAACAGAGATGTCATAGGTTTAGCAAGTTTAGAAAACCCTTCAATGAACCGTCTGTAATATCCAGCTAAACCCAAGAAACTGCGAATCTCGCTAGCATCATTAGGTGGTTTCCAATTCAATAGATAAGCAAAATCTGATTTTTCTGGGCAAATTCCAATTTCAGTAACTCAGTAAAACTGTCATATCTCGAGTTACAGACGTCCAATTCAGATGATCTTTACATGGTTGGAAAGCTTACAAAATTATCTACAACTTTTATTCACAACACTTTTTCTGAATCTGTCAAATAATTGGCCAAAAACTGAACTTAACCGAAACTGTTTCAGATTTCCAGACTGTGCAGTAACTCCAACTTGAAACAGGTATATCTCTTAGCTCTTAATAGATATTAAAGTGATTCTTGCGGGGTTGGAAAAATATAGAAGTCTAATTATTCCCAGTATAATTTCTTAAATTTCCCATTAACGGATTTTAAGTTATTCCTAAAACATCCCAGACTGATCCAAAAATCAGCAAAGGACAGAACTATGTTTACCTCATAACCAACTAATATATTTTGATCAAACTTAATTATTCTTAACCATGGAACTTGTAGGCCTGTCTACAAAGCTCCAGCACACATTACAAAGATCCAAATCACACATTATCACGTTAACAATCCATCAATCACATAATTGTTCACACCACAAACTGACTCTCAAAACAATCCAACTTAAAATTGACTCGCAACTACTATCGTTCTTATTACATAGGGATTTTTCCTATTTCCTAATTAAGCTTCTAATAAATCTTGGAACGACCTAACTCCGCCCTTAATTGGTCAATCTCCTTATAAACCTGCTCCTTAAGTTCCTTTTCCTTCAGCAACTCTTATGCAATGATGATGCCACAAGCTCATAACCAACTTCATAAATGTCTCCTTTAGACCCTTATGATTCTTATAAATGTTCTAACAGGTTACCAACCCCGAGAAAAGATACTTGCGCTCGATAGTGACTTTACAACCATGTAGCTAGTTGATGCTTCTAGGTGATGAGACAGAACCTATAAACCTTCATCTTGTATCGTCTTTTAGTTCGGCAAACCCCTTAAGAAGAGATCAATTGGAGAATACCAATGGATAGATTGAATTTGTTTCTGAGTGATAACTACCATCATGTCCTTCTATCATCTCAAAGAGACTCATGAGCATATCCAAGAACAAGTAACTTGTACTTCCTCACGAGCAGAAAAATGGCAGTGCAGAAATACAGTTATAATTCGAGTTCTATGAATCCAATGATGTCGTAGCTTATACCGTTGGAAAGATTATCAAATTTACTACAACTTTCTTATAGAACACTTCTCCAGATTCTGCAGTTAAGGTAGTCTAAAACTGTGCACAACAGAAACTATTCCAGATTGCTGACAGCACAGATGCGTCGCCTTGTGATTTTCATAAATCCCAAACCATAATAGATATCAGGGTGGTTCTTACGGTCAGAGAAAGATATTGAAGTCTACTATTGTCCAGAATTTATCCATGATTTTTGGGCATCCAAAAATATAGGTATAAACTAAGAAAGACAGACTGTTCTAAAAAAAACAGGATAAGGCAGAAACGAGTTTAAGAGAGACTAGAGAGATAGATAACACTAATCTTCAAGTCTTCATGCTTCTTTGATTTATGTTGATGAGATATAAGACATGAATCAAGGATAGCCAAAAGATGACAAGAAAGATAAGGTTTGATCTTGAGTTCTTTGTACCTCCTCATGCCTCGTCGCTTGAGATATTCAGGACTTACTGTTGTTGATAGCAGATGCTACCCCACTTAACAAAGATCTTGTTTCACCTGACGATGTCATTGAAGGCAACACTTTCTCTAAAGCTTGCTGCTAATGATAAGTCCTTCATGTGTTGATCATCCATTAAGATGAGATTAATAAGGTAGCATGACAACCAAGGATAGACAGGAACAGTGTAAGAGAAAATGGCATAAATTCGGATCGATTGAAAGATAAGTAAGATACAAGATATCACTACCCCACTTAACATAGATCGAGCTACTTCTCAAGACTTATACCTTCTGGGCCTACCTTTGAAACACGAGAACAAGAATAACACACAAGCAACACATCAAGCAAAACAAGCACACATCACATCATCGGTACTACACGTGCTTCTTCAATAATGGTGGTCATCCTAAGAAAAAATATGGATGATGAAAAGCCATCGAAACTTTGAACCAGGTAAGATCAGAAAACTTTTAGTAAAAATAACATAAAATAAAATCTAAGGGAGTAAGAAATAATAGCTCAAAGGAAGCTATCAAGGAAGGGATACAACAAGACAAGAAAGAGAAATTAGTCAAAATCAATGAGTCAAGGGATGGCAAAATAGTTTTATAGTAAAATAAGTTTTAGAATACGTCCAGTGCTACTTGGCATACGTCCTACAGTCAACACCGCTCTGATACCACTCTGTCACACCCGGTTTTCTAAAGAACAAAACCAGGCTAATCATATGTGTGCCCAGGAAGTCCACACATATGCCAGAATGAAAAAAAATATCAGAAACAATGTTATTATATAACGCATACATAGCTATGTTAACACTTACATCAGAGTATCGCGGAACGGTGACTAAACTTCGGGCTCCATTCTTCTCAGGGACGGCTGACTGGGGGTAACATATGCCTAGCACTTCTACTAGTCTTCTGGAAACTCCACTACACCTTTGTCCTTTTTCCGAGTAGCATCTTACTACACACTGGAGTGTTGGGGAAATAGCAAGAGTGAGTCCATGTCGAACTCAACAAGTATAACACAGGGTTCATGAGGCTCAAAAAGGCTAGACACTGTTTAACTGCGTTTAGCTTTTAATCATCATATAATTAGCAATTAAGTAGCATCAAGGTAATCCAAATCCCATTAATGAATCAATGATCAATTGTAATAAGGATAATAAATAGCATTAACATGAGCATAATAATAATCAACAATAATTAAGCATGATATAACAATGGTGATCAACTATTCTGTAAGAATCCCCAAGGCCGCTCGTATCCGTGAGCACGGCTAGTATACTAGTTTTTAACTCTGCGCAGAGGTGTACACTTTCACTGTGAGTCATGATTTCCAAATGCATGGGTTTGCAAGGCCCAAAACATCAGAGACCATATAAAGCCATTCAAAAGTTCGTCTAACAAGTTAGGGCCATTAGATTCACTCGGCAGGCAGATGTAGAACCCCCCTCCCCTGTGGCACAACAACCGCAGCCTATACACACTAGGCCAGGGGCTCGCACTACACCCAACGTGGCAAGCCTTTCTTACGCCATTTAAGGTAACCTCTAACAAGCTAGAAAAGGTCTCTTGAACAACTAAAACCAGAGCCATATAGCCCTCACAGCTGTACTGTATGTCCCGGTTATCACTTACAGGTAAGTCCTTACGGAGAGTAACCAGAGCAACAATATAACCCCTTGCTCCAGCCCCCTTTTCAACAGTAATAAAATCATCTTAATGGTTGGTTGCTTAATCCATCAGTCAAATTACAAGATCATTGTTCATAATTAAGCACTAGCAATAGCTACCCAAATGCATAACCCATAGGTGACAAGGAAACAAGATATCAATAGCTAAGTTATAATCTCTATGGTTGTCAAGGAAGACACATGCATATGTATGATAATTTCAGTGAATAGGACAACAAGGATGGTCCTGTGTTATACTTGCCTTAATCAAAGCTTTCCTGATGATACTGCTGGTCTGGCTCAAAATAATACTCTTGATCGTCCAGATACTGCTCACCGTCTATACTCGATCATCAATCAACAACACACATGCATCCAATCAAACATACACGAAGCAAACAAAGAGATACAATTAGAACAGTACACCAACAATAACAAAACATTAATAAAAGTTTATAAAACTCTTCTACACGTTTCTACGATCACACAGACGCAAAGATCACCAAATTCGGAGTTAAAACGTATAAGTTATGAATTTTCTAAGATTTGCTATAGATAAATAAATACTAAATTATAAACTCGAAAAATAAATTATCAAAACTGACTGTACAACTACACTAACATGTAGAGCTCGCAAATACGAACCTAACGCAACTTGAACGGGTCAAATCGGAGTTAAAACGAAGATTTTATGACCAAAACAATTCTAGTGGCAAAACTGAAATTTCCTGAAAACGTATTTTTGATTAAACCGGGAGAAAATACGTTTTCAAAACACGAAAACGGATTCAGGATATTGCGCTAAGGATCGCGGGTTGATTACTAAAAAGCTGAGGGTCTCTTTAACAAATTTACCCGCGAAGGGGTAAGTTCTAATCTGGGCCATTGATCTCGATTTGGACGGCTCGGGTTCATCAGCAACTCCACAGTGCTCACCCGGTCACCTCCCTCAAGTCCGGCCGGCGGCTTCCCCATGTCCGGCGGCCCCTCCATGGCCGGAGATGGTGAACCTCCCCACCGAGACCACCATTCGAGCCCGCGTTTGATCCAAACGGTAGAGAAGCTCCGTGCGAACTCAACTAAGCGGTAAATACTAGCTACGGTAGATTGAGCAAGGCACGCGACGAGAGGAGGGCGGCGGTGCCATTACCGACTCGTCGGTGATCTTCAAAAACTCGATTCGAAGCCTCTCCAACCAAAAGAAAAGCATGAAAAGGTAGAGGAGAAGAGTGCGGACTCACCAACGCGAAGAATTTGACCTCAAATCCACCCGAAGGCTCCCTAACCGATCTACCGCCGGCCTTCAACAACCTCAAGCCCTAAACCTCGATTTCTTATGGTGGAGTTCACGGTTTAGATGAAAAACGGATATAGGGAGGTCAAGGCGTCCTATTTATAGCTTCTATTGGCCGTGTTCGAGTAGGATTCTCCGGAAATCACAGGATCAACCGACGTCGTCCTCTTCCGTTCGGAGTCCGGCGTCTTCACGGAAGGTGGAAGACGACTGACCACCGGGCCCCAACGGTCAGCGGAACAAGGAGGGCGCGACTGCTGGCTCGGCTGCTCGGGCTGGCTCGGCTGCTCGTCTGCTGGGCCGGCACACGCGGTCGCAGGCGCGGAGGAGGGAAGAAAGGCGGCAGCGGCCCACGCGGAGCGGCCCAGGCGCCAGCGCGGGAGAACAGGCCATCGGGCCAGGCGGTCGGCTGCCAGGTAAGAAGGTAAGTCATTTCTTTTTTTTTCTTTTCTTCTTTCTTTTCTTTATTTACTTGTTTTCATACTATTCCAAATAAAATTTTTCAAGCCAAATCAAAATAAAATAAACTAAAACCACTTCTCAAAATAAATAAATGCAACAGCATGAATGCAACACCAAAAATTCTTTTTAAAATTTTAATTCCCTTTCTCTAAATTATTTAAAATTTATTACTCCTAAAATTTGGGTGTTACAAATTCTACTGGTAAGAAGATCTTCCACAATACTTTTTGCAACGTTGGATCGGATGTTAACATAATGTCAAAGGTAACATATGAATATTTATTTGGTAACGAACCTTTGTACCCGACATATATGCAGCTATAGATAGCGGATGAATCAATTCAATTCTCGGAGGGCATAGCAAAGGACATAATGGTCAAGATACAAGATCACTACGCTCCTGCCGACTTCATATTTTTAGACATGGAAGAAGAAGATGTTCACCTATCATTCTGGGAAGACCGTTCTCAACACTACCAATGTAGTCATCTACGTCGGATCTGGATAAATACACTTCCAGTTCATAGGAGAAAAGGTACGTTGTTATTTTAACAGTTATACTACTTATGAGCAGCTGAAGAAGGCCTGTTCCCGGAGGAGGAGACGTCGATCATCCCACTGACAAGAGGATCAACTCCCTAGGAATGGATAGGGGATTATGAAGGAGAAGTTGAGAAGGACATGTGCCAACCCCGATTGAACAAATGGGATGATGAAGAGCCTAAAGCACCCACCAAAGAAGAAGCCACTCCGCCAACATCAAGCTCACAGACTAAACAGGTATGGAAAGAAAATATAACATCATCACTATCACAAGATGTAACACCCTAAAATTTGCTTCTTTGGAAATAGAGTTTAGCAACATTGTTGTGTATACATGCTTTAATTATGTATTTTTGTGCTCATGAAAATATAAGAAAATAATATTTTTCATTAAATTAAAATCTATCAGAAGGTTTAGCAACATTGTTGTGTATACATGCTGATGCATTTGTGTTTTTGTATTGCTTGGTTTTGACCAAAGATCAAATTGAATTCAAGTTGTTCTTTCAAAATGCGTTTAGGTCGATTTTCCTTCTTCGATATACATATTTTATTTTTATTCAATCAAATTTCTTGTTTCTCATCTATCAATCAACCTCTACAAACTTCTCAAAAAATGTTCCGACTTATCTATAGCTTGTTTCTACTTATCTGTGAGCACAATCTAATTTTTAGATGCTCCAAAATATCTTTTCACGTGTTCCAAATACTTTATTTTGGTTCCTCATGTTCCATAATGTCTCTGAGAATTTTTTTCTGAATTTTTGGAGCTTTTGGAGTATTTTTCACGGCTTAAATAATAATTATGGACTTTTCTAGAATTATTTTATCCATGAAATTAATTAATTCTGAAAATAATAAATCTCTCATTTTACCCAAACGCTCAAAGCCCATGATCTCTAGGGCTAATGTATTTATTTACTAATGGGTCTTAATGTCTATTTAGGCCTATCAGTGGAGGTGGACGGTGCAATATCAGTTAGTACCATATTGCTGATTGATGTGAAGGTGGTGACTTTTCCTCCCTATAAGTATGTACCTACCCTATGGGCAAAGCACACCAAAACTACCGTAAGAGGAGCCCCTAGTTTGGGAAATCTCTCATGTAGTAAATTAAATATTTCTCCTCCTTCTCGTGTCGTCCCTAGGCCGAGGCCCTTGAGATGGATGGAGGTAGAAGATGAAGTATTTGCGATTCTGCCACTGGTTTGTAATATCTTTATCGTTTCTTCGTTTTAATTCCGTTTTGCTCCGTTTTAGTTGCGTTAGTTTCATATAGTTGCTCTCTATGCAGTAGTGTTAATGTTTTATTGTCAGATGTTTTTTTATATATAGCTAAATATTAGATTGATTAATATGCTTGTAATTAGATTAATGATTACGCAAACTGATTTCCAAATAAAAGCAATATAGGAGAATATGGATCTTTTTATAATTACTTGTCAACTTAAATATTTATTTATTTTTTATAAATTGTCTAGTTTAAACATGATTCAGATAAAGTCAATTTAGATGCAATTTCATTAATATTTATTCAATGCCTTTTTGAATTACAACTTAGGTTTATAATTTTGGTCTTACATAAATAAATGTTAACTTGATTAATATCAACCTGAATGCCTTTTGAATTATAAGATGATTAGTTCAACCTTGAAACATAAAGTAGTTCGATTAGTCTTCTCTGATGTTTTATGTTTTCTAAACTATAAATATTTAGATGACTTGAATACTATAAAATATATATAAATAAAATATGACCAGGGTTAAACCTAGCTTTGTAATTCAATTGATTAATCTAATTTTAGAATATTTCTTTAGAATGTTTATCACCTTATTTCAATAACTAATATGCATTAAGTTTATAGTCGGTCTTCTACGTTATGTTGTAATCGTCTCGATAGTCGCGTGTCCTCTTTAATGGTAGCTCCGTTATCCGTCGTTCTTGTGATTTCGTGACTATAGCAACGTACCGTGTCATTTAGTGTGCCCTCTTTCGAAGTGTCTCTATTGTTTGGTGTGTTGTTCTTAGTTGTCCCTATTTGTTTGCTTGTTTGTTTGTTTGTGTACTGGGTTGCTATGATCTACGAGTAGAAGAAAGACTATCTGTGAGCGCCGAAGATCCAAAGGTGAATTTTCGGAGCCTTCGGGGTATTTTTCGTGGCTTAAAATTCAATTCTGGACTTTTCTAGAATTATTTTATCCATGAAATTAATTAATTCCAAAAATAATAAAATATCTCAAATTTCCTCATGCCAAAGGCCCATGTCTTTATTTACTAATGTGCTTTAATAATTAATTAGGCCTATTAGTAAAGGTGGATGGTGCAACGTCAATTAGCACCATATCGCTAGTTGATATGGAGGTGGAGAGTTTTCCTCCCTATATATACGTACCTATCCCTTGGTTAAAAGCACACCAAAACTACCGTAGAGGAGCCCCTAGTTTGGGAAATCTCTCGTGTAGTAAATTATATTTTTTCTCTTCTTTCTCTCGCCGTCGCCGTCGCCGTCGCCGCCGCGCTGCCTAGCCCGGCCATACTCTCCTCGGCAACAAGTAAGTCCGCCGTCGTCCCTGTGTTCTTGGAAAATAAACCCGCAGTCCAAATATGTTTTTTGTTTTCTTCATTTGAAAGCGTATTTTGTTTCGGTTAAGAATAAATTACGTTTTCAGCTATTTACATAATTGCCACTGATTTTGTTTTAGCCATAACTTCTCCGTTTTAACTCTGATTTGACCCGTTCAAATTGTGTTAGGTTCGTATTTGCGAGCTCTACATGTTAGTACTACTGTTAAGTAGGTTTTCAACTTTTAAAATTCGTGATTAGATTTAATCCATTATTTTAATAGAGGAAATCTTGTTTATTTCATATCTTCTACGTTTCAACTCCGTTTTGAGCCAATCAAGTTGCGTTAGATTCGTAGCAACGAGATCTACGCATTTGTAACGATGTTTATCATGTCACTTGACTATGAATTTATTAATTTAAATAGTAATTAGATTAATATATTTATTTAATAGCTTTCCAATTAAAAGAAATCCCGGTTTAAATCCGTTCTGGTTGTTTTGCAATAGTCGATTGAAGTGATGTGCTAGCAACAATGTTTAACATGTCTTACATCTTTGAATTTTATGAGTTAGATATCAATTTGATTTATGCTTGTGTAATTGAGTTTCTAATTAAACGCAAAACGGGTTTGTACTTTAGTCTGTCTTAAATTAATGTTAATATAATTATTATTAAACTAAATGTCTTTTAATTATAAGATGCTTAGTTCAACCTTGAAACATAAGTGCTTTCGTTGAGTTGCCACATGTTTTCTATATATATAGTTCAATATTAAATTGATTAATATGATTAATGTACAGTATATCTCAAATTAAAATTTGCTTAGTCAAAGTATGTTGCATATATGATAGACTTGTGTAGATAATTTCATATTACAGTACGTATCTGCTCTTCATAGTTATGCGACTTTAATCCTCGAGCATTTATTCGTTTGAAATCTATTTTGCTCCAATTAAGTTGCGTTAGAGTCGCATCGATGTTCTCTGTGCAGTAGTACTAATGTTTTTCATGTCATATGCTTTTTCATATATATAGCTGAGTATTATATTAATTAATATGTTTGTTATTAGTTTGATAATTAAAAATAATATATAATCTTGTCACGTTAGTCCTTTGTAACTAAGCATGAACTTAGCTAATGGCAACTTAAAATATGTTTAAATTATAATTTACTTAGCCCAACCACATATCTCATATAATTGGAATAATTGTTCTCACATGTTCTTTTATCTCTGTAAAGTCGGTAATACTTATAAATAAAATATGACCAGGGTTAAACCTAGTTTTGTAATTCAATTGATTAATCTAATTTTAGAATATTTCTTTAGAATGTTTATCACCTTATTTCAATAACTAAAATGTATTAAGTTTATAGTCGGTCTTCTGAGTTATGTTGTAATCGTCTCGATAGTCGCGTGTTCTCTTTAATGGTAGCTCCGTTATCTATCGTTCCTGCGTTTTCGTGACTGTAGCAACGTACCGTGTCGTTTAGTGCGCTCTCTTTTAAAATGCTTCTTTTGTTGGATGCATGTTCTTAGATGTGTGTATTGTTTGTCTATTTGCGTTGCTTGGTTGCTACGAGTAGAGGAAGCGTGGTTCATCAGCGCTGAAGACTAGGAGCTGAGGACTGACAGTTGAAGCAAAAGTGGAGACTGAAAGATAGCAACTAGAGATTCTGAGCAGCTAACTTAGAGAAAAAGGCAAGTATAGCATGGGATTATCCTTGTTGTCCTATTCATATTAAGCAAATAATATCATTATGCATATGTTTCCTTGTTAAGGATGACTTAGTGTTGATCTTATTCCTTGATACCTATTATATTGCATGGATTAGTATTGCTAGTGCTTAATATGAACTATGATCATGTAATTTGACTAATGGAATATGCAATAAACAATAAAAGATGATTTTTATTACTGTTAAACGGTACTAGAGCATGGGGTTACTTTGGTGCTCTTGTTACTCTCTATAAGGACTTATCTGTAAGCGAAAATCCGGGATTTACAGTACAACTGTGAGGGCTAAAATGGCTCTGGCTTTAGCTCAGTATGAGGACCTTTTCTAGCTTGTTAGAGGTTACCCTTGTGGCGCAAATGGGGTAGAGCAGACTGTGGATCCCTGCGTGGTGAATCACACAGACTGACTTTGGAAACCTAGCGGCCCTAACTTGTTAGACGAACCTTTGAAAGGCTTCATAGTGTTTCCCTGCCTGCTCACCTTGGAAGTGTTTTGGGAGTCGCGATCCCGGGCATATGGGTAAACATGACTCACAGTAAAAGTGTACAACCTCTGCAGAGTGTAAAACTATTATAACAGCCGTGCTCACGGTCACGAGTGGCCTTGGACCCTTATGGAATAGTTGATCATTAATAATGAATATGTTTTTGCTATTCGTTAATCATTTCACATGGATCATATGTTTATTGTTACATTGAGACACTTTGATATTATTGATATACTGAAATAATGCTAATTAAAAGCTATATGCTGATAAACCTATGATATGCCTTTGAGCCTCATGAACCCTATGTTATATTTGTTAAGTTCGACATGGACTCACTCTTGCTATTTCCACCACACTACAGTGTGTAGTAAGGTGTTGCTCAGAAGAAGGATAAAGAGGTAGTGAAGTTTGCAGGAGTCTATAAGAAGTGTTTGGCATACGGAGCCCTCAGTCAGCCGTCCCTTTGATGTTGGAGCCTGAAGAAAATATTAGTGACCGTTCCGCGACACTCTGATAGTTGTAAGTGTTAATATAGTATGTTTCTCGCTTTATATAAACATTGTTTTGATATTTTTCATTCTGACATATGTGTGGACTTCCTGGGCACACATATGATTAGCCTGGTTTTGTTCATTAGAAAACCGAGTGTGACACTTGATTTGAGATGCTCTTAGAATCTTGCCCTACCACCATCTTGCGAAATCTCAAGACTAGGATGTGGACCCATGGTATAATGAGAACGATAGTACCGTAAATTTAGTCATTTGTTTGCTTTGTGCACTTTTGATGTCTTGTGAATTATTATTATGATTATGCATGATTTGGAGTTTTGTAATGATTGTAGTGAAGTTGTGTAGCCCACAATTTCATCTTTAGGTATGTCACACCCGGTTTTAAGGACGAAACCAGATATGCACTATATGTGAAACAAAGGAGTCAAATCTCACATATAGTCGCAGACAAGTGTAATACCAAGAGACAAATGCTTAATAAATAACATACTTAGTATATAAACATAACCTCAGAGTGCAAACAACGGAAAACAACTCCGATCTTCGGGTGTAGACTTTGCTCCACAGGAACAAACTGACTGGTTGATCACAAGTCTAAAACTCCAGAGACTATCCTGAGGTGTGAGAAATAGCAAGAGTGAGTCCATGTCGAACTCCGTAAGCATAGCAAGTATAGATCCCATAAACTCATGATCAATGTAACATAATCAATATAAAATATAATCGATAAGTAAATGAGCATCTTAACAAAACAAGAATCATCATCTTTAATGTAGATGTCTCCAAGGCCGCTCGTGTCCATGAGCACGGCTAGTATACCAGTTTATTAAACTCTGCGCAAAGGTGTACACTTTCACTGTGAGTCATGATTTACCATTTCGCCCGAGGTAGCTAACCTCTTGACCCACTTTCAAGGAAGGTCGGCAGGGTTCACTATGAAGCCTTTCAAAGGTTCGTCTAACAAGTTAGGGCCGCTAGGTTTCCAAAGTCAGTCTGTGTGATACAACCAGTCACAGGGATCCACAGTCTGCTTTTCCCCATTTGCGCCACAAGGGTAACCTCTAACAAGCTAGAAAAGGTCCTCATACCGAGCTAAAGCCAGAGCCATATAGCCCTCACAGTTGTACTGTAAATCCCGGAGGTTCAAGTACAGACAAGATCTTATGTTGCTAAAAAGTCATTTCTCAACCATCATAGCTCTTACATTAATTAAGTCACAAGATCAGGGTCACAGAAAGAATACCCAAACTATACTTGCCTTAGTTTGCACACTCCTGCTGGTCCTGCTGATCTTCGAAGTACTCCTGGCTCCCAACGTACTCCTCACCGTCTGACTCGACCAACACGGCAACATACACATTTCAGGAGCATTCATACATAGCAAACAACCTATAATTAGAACAGTACACCAGCAGTACAAAAACAAGATAAAAAGTTTATGAAAGTATTCTATGCCTTGCTACGGTCACGTCAACACGAAGATCACAAAAATCGGAGCTAAAACGCAAAAGTTACGCGCTAAACAAGGTTCCAAAACTAGCTATTAACTAGATTTATTTGAGAAATTCAAAAGCTCTTAACAGGTCTAACAGTAGCACTATTGCGTAGATTATGAAATTATGAAACTAACGCAAGTTGAACGGGTCAAATCGGAGCTAAAACGACGATTTTATAGACGTTTTACTACAATGGCAATTCTGTAATTAATCTGAAAGCGTATTTTTCATATATACCGAAGAAGACTACGCTTTCAAAATTAGAACGCGTAATTTGGGAATACGCCAAGGACGGCAGGTTCAAATAGATGAAAGTAGGGGGGGTCTCTTTAACAAAATGAACCCCGAAGGGGTATCGGCCAACCAGGGCCGTTGATCTTGAGATGCACGGTTAAGAAAGAAAAGGGGGGCGAAGAGAGAGGGCCGGCCGCCGGAGCTGAGGGAGAACGCGGCGGCGCCGCCATTGCCGCGGCGCGGAGCTCGCCGGCGTTGCTCGCCCGGGCGCTACAGGGCATCATTTTCAAAAGTAAAAGGTCCGGAGCGAAGAGGGGAGGATGGCGAACGCATCTCGGGGCCGAACGCGGCCACGGGGTCACCCGCGCGGCGTACCCGCCATAGCCAACGGTGGAGAGCTCATCGGAGCAGTGAGATTGGGCGCTACAGAGCCCCATTCTTCAAACAAAGTCCACAGGGAGAATGCGGAGGGGATAGGGATCCCGTTCATCACAAGTGCGGCCGGGGAAAAGCCTGAGGGGCGCCTGCCATGGACGGCGGCGAGAAGCTCGTCGGAGCTCGCGGACACGGCCCTAGAGACCACAAATCGTAGAATTGAAGGTGCAAGGAGAGGGAGGGAAGCACAGGGAGGCTCACCGAGCGAAAAATCGCAGACGGAGGAGGCTCGGGGCGAAGACCGGCGAGGTGGCCGTACGGTGCTTCGGTGGTGCGCCGCCGCGGGGCTTCGACTGCTCAGAAGAGAGGGACAGGAGCGGGAAACAGCAGGGGGAGGCGGTGAAGGGTTGCGGCTCCCTTTTGAAGGCCGGGCGCGAGGGAAGGAACGCTCCCACGTTCAGTGCTCGTGGGCGTGGGGGCGGGTCATGGCGGTTGCCTTGACCGAGAGAAGCGGGGCTGCGGCTGGAGGTAGAGAAAGGTGCCGACAGCTGGGCCCGGGCAGTCAGCGACCGCGGGAGAGGAGGTGGGGCGCGGCAACGGCCGCCGGCTGGGCTGGGCCGCGGTCCAAGAGAGAAGGCACGGGGAGAAAGTGATGGGCCGGCCGGGAAACAGGCAACAGGCCGAATCCGAGGAAAAAAAATGAAGGCGGGAAAGAATTTATTTTCCTTTTTCAAATTTAATTTTCAAATCACATTTCCAAATGATTTTCAAATCCTTTCAAAAATTTATCAAAACCACTCATCACAAAAATACTTGTGCAACAACATGCATGCATGAACATTTTCTAACCTTATGATTGATTTTAATTTCCCAAAAAATTATTATTCCCTAAATTTGAATGCACAACAAATTCATATTTAATTCAATTTATCTATTTTTAAATAATACAAAAATTTAGGGTGTCACAAGATAGTTTTAAGGCATAAGGATTAATGAAAAGATAGTTTGGGTGGTTTATCTTGTTTCTGCCTTTGCTGATTTCTGGAGCAGTCTGTAGTGTTTCTGTTATATCTCAAAATCTGTTAGTTCAAAGTTCATGAAATTTTACTGAAAAGAAATAGACTTCTGTATCTTTCCAACCCCACTAGAATCACCTTTTTATTTATTTTTAGCTAAGAGATATACCTGTTCTAAGTTGAGGTTACTGCACAGCCTGAATTCTGGAACAGTTTCTGTTGGGCACTGCTTTCGACCAAGTTAACTGCAGAATTAGGAAAAGTGTTCTATACAAAAGTTATGGAGAATTTTATAAGATTTCCAGCGGTATAATCTGCAACTCCATTGGATTAACGGAGCAAGAGTTATAGCTGTGTGTTACTGTACTGCTATTTTTCCACACGCGAGGAAATGCATGTTACTTGTTCTTACCTACGCACATGAGTCTTGCTGAGATATCAGATGGTCCTCATGAGAGTTATCTTGTTTAGGAGATTATAGAAGCTACCCTTTTGAGTGCCTCAGTTTCTCTTTTCTTAAGGGGGTAGCAAAGTTGTAGATGTTGAAAGATGAAGGTTTCGTATGTTCTAGTGCTTCACATGGAAATATAGATTAACCCTCTAGTTGAGAAGGAACTATGAAGGCTAGTACCATTCCTCCGGTTCAGAGACTTGTTGGATTATTACACCAAGCATGGCTAGAGAGTTTTGAGTGAAGGAAGTTCACTACTTGAATAGGGTATCTCTAATGGCGGAGTTAAGAAGAAGAGCTCCAGAAAGTAAATTATTTGGAATTCACCCAAAGAGTTAATTGTGGCATTTAAACATATTATAAGGGTAATGTCTATGTGGATCGTGAGAATCTAAAGGACATCTTCACTATGTTGGTTTTGAGAATGTGGTATCATCGTCGGTTTGATCCTGATCAAGGTTATGACCTGCAAAAGTGTTCTCACTTGGAGTCGTAAAAGTCGTTGTCGATGTTTTTAGTAATGGAGAGTTATGCGGAGAAGATTCAGACGACACCATGGACTAAGAGTTGTTCGGAGTAACCATCAATGTCTTGGAAATAGTTGAGCAAGCTACTCGGAGTAAGATGATCAAAGTATGTCAAAACATTAGAGTGAAATTGAGAGGATGAGGCTTCTTGAACCAAGCGAAGAACATCTATAGTCAGAGTTTTCATATCTCCTTGATCACCATCTTCTGAATCTCGGGATGAGATTCATCTTAAGGGGGGTAGAATTGTAACACCCTAAAATTTGCTTCTTTGAAAATAGAGTTAAAATGATTTAATTATGTATTTTTGTGCTCATGAAAACATAGAAAATTAATATTTTTCATTAAATTAAAATCTATCAGAAGGTTTAGCAACATTGTTGTGCATACATGCTGATGCATTTGTGTTTTTGTATTGCTTGGTTTTGACCAAAGATCAAAATGAATTCAAGTTATTCTTTCAAAATGCATTTAGGTCGATTTTCCTTCTCTGATATACATATATTATTTTTATTCAATTAAATTTCTTGTTTCTCATCTGTCAATCAACCTCTACAAACTTCTCAGGAATTTTTCTGACTTATCTATAGCTTGTTTCTACTTATCTGTGAGCATAATCTAATTTTTAGATGTCCCAAAATATCTTTTCACGTGTTCCAAATACTTTATCTGGGTTCCTCATGTTCCATAATGTCTCTGAGAATTTTTCCTGAATTTTCGGAGCTTTCGGAGTATTTTTCACGGCTTAAATAATAATTCTGGACTTTTCTAGAATTATTTTATCCATGAAATTAATTAATTCCGAAAATAATAAATCTCTCATTTTACCCCAACGCTCAAAGCCCATGATATCTAGGGCTAATGCATTTATTTACTAATGGGCCTTAATGTCTATTTAGGCCTATTAGTGAAGGTAGACGGTGCAATATCAATTAGTACCATATTGCTGGTTGATGTGAATGTGGAGAGTTTTCCTCCCTATAAGTATGTACCTACCCCATGGGCAAAGCACACCAAAACTACCGTAAGAGGAGCCCCTAGTTTGGAAAATCTCTCGTGTAGTAAATTAAATATTTCTCCTCCTTCTCGTGTCGTCCTTAGGCCAAGGCCCTTCATATGGATGGAGGTAGAAGATAAAATATTTACAGTTCTGCCACTGGTTCATAATATCTTTATCGTTTCTTCGTTTTAATTCCGTTTTGCTCCATTTTAGTTGCGTTAGTTTCGTATAGTTGCGCTCTATGCAGTGGTGTTAATGTTTTCTTGTCAGATGTTTTTTTTCATATATAGCTAAATATTAGATTGATTAATATGCTTGTAATTAGATTAATGATTACGCAAACGGGTTTCTAAATAAAAGCAATATAGGAGAATATGGATCTTTTTATAATTACTTGTCAACTTAAATATTTATTTATTTTTTATAAATTGTCTAGTTTAAACATGATTCGGATAAAAGTCAATTTAGATGCAATTTCATTAATATTTATTCAATGCCTTTTTGAATTACAACTTAGGTTTATAATTTTGGTCTTACATAAATAAATGTTAACTTGATTAATATCAACCTGAATGTCTTTTGAATTATAAGATGATTAGTTCAACCTTGAAACATAAAGTAGTTCGATTAGTCTTCTCTCATGTTTTATGTTTTATAAACTATAAATATTTAGATGACTTGAATACTATAAAATATATATAAATAAAATATGACTAGGGTTAAACCTAGCTTTGTAATTCAATTGATTAATCTAATTTTAGAATATTTCTTTAGAATGTTTATCACCTTATTTCAATAACTAATATGCATTAAGTTTATAGTCGGTCTTCTACGTTATGTTGTAATCGTCTCGATAGTCGCGTGTCCTCTTTAATGGTATCTCCGTTATCTGTCGTTCTTGTGTTTTCGTGACTGTAGCAACGTACCGTGTCGTTTAGTGCGCTCTCTTTCGAAGTGTCTCTCTTGTTTGGTGTGTTGTTCTTAGTTGTCCCTATTTGTTTGCTTGTATGTTTGTTAGTGTGCTGGGTTGCTATGATCTACGCGTAGAAGAAAGACTATCCGTGAGCGCTGAAGATCCAAAGGTGAAGACCAGAAGCTGAGTACCAGAAATTGCAAATGAAAGATTAAGTTGAGGCTTTTTAGAGCAAGTTGCTTTGGGCGTAAAGCAAGTAAAAGGCAACTATAGTTTGAGTATTCTTTTTCTGTGACCATGATTTTGTGACTTAATTAATGTAAGAGCTATGATGGTTGAGAAATGACTTTTTAGCAACATAAGATCTTGTCTGTACGTGAACCTCTGGGATTTACAGTACAACTGTGAGGGCTATATGGCTCTGGCTTTAGCTCAGTATGAGGATCTTTTCTAGCTTGTTAGAGGTTACCCTTATGGCACAAATGGGGAAAAGCAGACTGTGGATCCCTGAGACTGGTTGTATCACACAGACTGACTTCTGAAACCTGGCGGCCCTAACTTGTTAGACGAACCTTTGAAAGGCTTTATAGTGAACCCTGCTGACCTTCCTTGGAAGTGGGTCAAGAGATTAGCTACCTCGGGCCAAAGGGTAAATCACGACTCATAGTGAAAGTGTACACCTCTGTGCAGAGTTTAATAAACTGGTATACTAGTCGTGCTCACCAACACGAGCGGCCTTGGAGACATCTACATTAAAGATGATTATTCTTGTTTTGTTAAGATGCTCATTTACTTGTCGATTATGCTTTATATTGATTATGTTATATTGATAATGAGTTTATGGGATCTATACTACCTTGTTGCTATGCTTGTGGAGTTCAACATGGACTCACTCTTGTTATTCCCCACACTCTAGACTTTAGTAAAGTTGCCTCAAAGATCGATGGTGTTATGGTGGAGTTCCTAGAAGACTAATAGAAGTGCTAGGCATATGTTACCCCCAGTCAGCTGTCCCTGAGAAGAATGGAGTCTGAAGTTTAGTCACCGTTCCGCGATACTCTGATGTAAGTGTTTAATATAGCTATGTCTATGTTATATAATAACATTGTTTCTGATATTTTTTAATTCTGACATATGTGTGGACTTCCTAGGCACACATATGACAAGCCTGGTTTTGTTCTTTAGAAAACCGGGTGTGACACAAGAGGAGCAGTCATTTGAGTCTCCATCACCGAGACTAGATGATACACCTAAAAAGTAAGTACTCTCTCTGACCTAGTCCTGTCCGGAGGACTTTAAAAATTCGAACCCTTGCCGTAAGGTAATATCGGTAGTTATCCATATTTATTTTCTAGCATAGCATTAATTATTTTTCTTTTAGCATGTTTACTTTTCTACATTTGCATTGCATTAGAGAAAAGAGAAAAATAAAAAGATTACTTTATTGCATATCACCATTGTTGTAAAAAAAGAAGAGAGTTCCTGTACTACATCCCATCATTGCATCATTATAAAATCCTAAGCCCCATGTGAGTAGGTCTACGGTGTGTAAAAGTCTATAGGAATATTCAATGTGGTGGCATAAAAATAAAAATTATCATGCATACATATTTCCTTTCCGCATTATAAAAATAGAAAATTTAAAAATATTTCAAATAGACCTCCTGCTAAAATTTTGCTACTAGAAAATCTATCTAAATTCAAAACGAGAACCAATTCTCGTATGGCTGATCGCTAACTCTTATTCCTAATCCAAGCCTCGAGTTTTTGGTATTCTTATTGGAGTATTTTGCAGGATAGTACAAATGATCTAGAGTAAAGTCACTCGGCTGTAGACATCTTATTCTACTCATAGGTGAGAAGGACATCCGTTGACAAACCATGCTCTAAGAAAGGATCATTCAACATCCGACCGCGACAACATCTAGCTTGGGGACGAGCATCTCGCATATATCTAGGTAAGTATTTCTTCCTTTTTAGTTTTTTCGAGTTTGCTATATGTTTGCTAAAGAAATAAAAAGATGCATAACAAACCAAAACAAAAATAAAAATTTATCTTAGTAAGTTATATCAATATAGTAAGGTGTGATTTTTAAAAACTTTGAAAGCAAAATAAAAAGTGTATTTAGTTTTCTATTCTTTAGATCTAAATAAATAATAGAGTCTAGGATAATCTCTTGTAATGAAAATGATGAATAGTTGCTCTGTCGTAATTCCTTTTAAGTACCTAGTTTTCAGCCTTAATTCTCTCAAGTTTTGGATATGACTGATTTGATATAAGAATTTACTTTGAACTTGAAACTCATAGATAGCATATGCTTGATCTAAGTCTAGGTAATTGACGGATATGATATGAAAAAGTCGGGGCTGCTGTTTATCTTATTCCTAGCGATACTAAAGTTCTAGAGATTTAACTTTTGAAAAAATAAAATCTTTCATGATGAGCCCCTATATGACAAAGCTTGAATTCATACCAGAGCCAAATTCCTACCAGAGCCATATATGATATTTAGACTAGAAAAACTTTCACTCATCCATGCTGCTTGCTTTTATATTGAGTTTGGTCAAGCTTTGTTGATGCCTTATGAGAGGTTTGTCATGCTCTTAAAATCAAGATCACATACACACCATCTATATATGCACTACTCCTACATTGGGGGTAGGCGTAGAAACAAGCCATTCCATCAAAATCCATTGAAAATTATTTTACTCTTACACTAGGAGTAAACACAAAAAATATACCCTATAGGATATGCCCCAAATAAATGCTCCAATATTCTTGTTGTTATCTCTCAAAAGTTTTATTGCAGAGAAGAGGCATGTGGCTATACAAAAGTTATTCAAAAAAGGAAAAAGAATTGAAAAAATGGAAGAGAAAGGCATAACATCACTATTGCCTTAGTAAGGATCCACAAATACCACATATATTGAGAGACTTGAAAGTGTTATACAATAGAAGCTCTGAGTTTTATTTTGAAAACTTACAAAAACTCTAGAATAATGGTTGAGTAAAGAGCTTGAGACATAGTGCTTGACTTGATTGTTCTATTTTTCAGTTGCTCAAGACCCAAGTGAAGGCTAAGAAGCTCCATGGTTGAAGGTAATATGGGTAAGTTTGAAAGTCAGATCAGTTTATTCTAATCCAGAGGAGAATCTTTGTTTGAACGCGTGTGTACTTTTGAGACGTGAAAGCATAGAAGCAACTCCTAATCAAAATTTTTGCTGAGTCTAGCTTTGCAAAGGGACTAGCAAAGGTAAAGCATGGGGAGCTTGTTGACGGTAGTTATCTACCATATGAAACCATCAACATAACTTGAATAAATGCTTGAAATGGACCATCAATAAAAACTTAGGGGTTTAAACTAATAATTTTCATAAGTTTTGGTGAATCTATATTTTTTGTAGGGTATATTCAGAAAACCGAAAAGGAGGATAAAACGTCAAAAAGAACTTAACTGAACTGCGATGAAAACTATTCTAGAAGACTCCAGAGGACTCTAGGAGGCAACCCCCTGAGGCAGAGCACGAGAGGCTGCCAGGTAGGGCTGGCTGGCCCCACCTAGGTGCCGCCTGGTCCCTGGTAGTGGCCTCAGCCTGTCTGCTTCTAGAATGTTCCTCCACTGCCTCCCTAGACTGCATCAATGCCGTCCTTTAGGTCATTTTGATCTAAGGGCTCACGTTGGACCATCTAGGCTATATAAGAAGACCCCAGCCCCCCTAAGGCATTATGTCATTTGGGATCAAGTCATCCAGAGCCAGAAACCCTAATATCCTCAAAGCTCCTCTAGTTTCTAGGGTGTAGCTAGTTAAGCTAGGTTTAGAGGGAGAGAAGCAGATCTTCGCTTAGATTCCTGACATCATCTAGAGCTTGCTTCGGTATAATTCTTGTACCCCTCTCTCATTGTATCTCCATTATATTTATATGATTTGGTACAATTGTCAAGACAATATAGTATTCATCTAATTCATGTTCTTGGTTGCAATGTTCATTGTCTACTTTGATTATATGCTTAGTATAATTAGTCTATCATTGTGTTTGTGCATAAGTTCGTATAGCATTCACCCTAATAAGGTACCATGGGTGGGTGGTAGAGATCATGTAAGTGTGGTGCTTATATGTTATTTACCTACGAATATAGTCTATATTCTAGGTCATGTGGTAGATTGCGGATGTGACACTCCTGTTGAGTCCTTTGTAGTCCACTCCCTGAGTGTAAGTTGAGGAAGTAGCCTGAGGTTTCTGTACTCAAACTTCCCTAAGTAATGACCCTTATGTGTGGATATAATGATGATCTTATCCAGGATTACTATGTGTAATTGCACTAATCATCATATGCTTTGACTTGTAGTTAAGGATGACTTAGGAATTATTCCTCTAATAATCTAACTTGTCTATGCTATTGCAATAGGTAGGAGTGCCCCGAGTGATTTACTTATTATAATGTTTGATCAATACTTATCATATACATTTTATCTTGTGACTTACCCCTGTTATGAGTAGGGTGACTGGTTATAGTTTATTTCTCCATCAATGTTATATAAGTTATCAATACATGTCCAAAGCTACACCTTCCCTGTGGTAAAATATAAATACAATACCTAATATACTCTCGGGTAAAGCGCTACAATGGTATAATTATCTGTCCGCTTACAGAATCCTTTTCATTCATATCTTTCTATTCTTTCTAGTCACATAAAATAATAAACATCTATTTAGTATTATTCTTGTAATAATACTAGTTAGTACCAACAAACATTTCTGACACCATCACTAGGGATAACAACCTAGTTGAGTAATGCTAGAGGTGTAGGTAATTAATAGGTGACTACTAAAACAAGTGAGGAGTTAATAAATACCAACAAGCATTTCTAACACCGTTGCCAAGGAAGGTAGCTAGCATAGGAAGTATTGATAAACTTATATTAATTGTTGTGATTAAAATAACCATTGACCTCTGCTCAAACAGGCTTACCCTTGTTTTGTCTACTTGTGTATCTTATGCAGGGTAATGTATGATTGGTTTTAACCTACCGACAAACTTCATTGACGATCCAGAAGCGCTACTCAAGAGAATTAAGGCTAAACTTAAGAGAGTACCCGCTATAGAGTCGGAGGACAACCGTATAAGGCAAAGCTTGACATCAGAATTTGAAACTATGGCTAACAAGAGTCTTTGTGAATTCTCTGCTCTAACTACAGCCAATATCCGTACTGGACCTGAAGTCAATGTTAGAGACAATGGATTCGAGCTCGAGCCTGCTCTCATCAACATGGTGCAAGCCAGCCAGTTTTATGGAAATGCACATGAAGATGCAAGTGCACATCTCCATGTCACACCCATTTTTAAGGATAAAAATAGGATGCATAAAAGAATCATGTGCGCCCCAAGAAATAGTCGTACACATAAGTTGACAAATTACATAAGTATCATCACAGTGCTTATTACATAATGATTAAATATCATCACATAGTCTTACACAAAAAATGTAGCAACTAATAATAAATCTCTTGTGGAAGCTCCAAACACAGGGACGCGATTGACTGGTTGACACCAAGACTAGTACTCATTACGATAATCATCATCCCAATCTTCGTCTGTTGTGGTGGAAATAGCAAGGGTGAGCACATGTCGTACTCAACAAGTATAACATAGGATTCATGAGGCTCAAAAGGCTAGACACTGTTTTGACTGCATTTAGCTTTGATTCATCATTTAATTAGCAATTGAGTAGCATCAAGATGAACCAATTCCCATTAATGAACTAATGATCAATTGTAATAAGAATAATGAAATAGCAATTAACATAAACATAAAAGTAATAATAGAATTAAGCATGATATAACAATGGTGATCAACTTTCGGTAAATGTTCCAAGGCCGCCCGTATCTGTGGGCACGGCTAGTATACCAGTTTATTAAACTCTGCACAGAGGTGTACACTTTCACTGTGAGTCACGACTTCTAAATACATGGGTTTGCAAGGCCCAAAACATCGGAAACCATATGAAGTCATTCAAAAGTTCGTCTAACAAGTTAGGGCCATTAGATTTACTCGGCAGACAGATGTAGGAACCCCCTTTTCAAATGGCACAATTCCTTCTCGGCTATACTCATAGACTAGAGGCTATCCTACACCCAACGTGGCAAGCCATTCTTACACCATTTAAGGTAACCACTAACAAGCTAGAAAAGGTCTCTTGAACAACTAAAGCTAGAGCCATATAGCCCTCACAGCTGTACTGTATGTCCCGGATAAATCACATACATATATGTCCTTATGGAGAGAAACCAGAGCATCAAAATAACCTACATGCTCTAGCCCCTTTTAAACAGAAATAAAATCATCTTAATGGTTGGTCACATAATTCATTAGTCCAATTACAAGATAATCGTTCATAATTAAGCGCTAGCAATAGCTACCCAAATGCACAACCCATAGGTGACAAGGAAACAAGATATCAATAGCTAAGTTATAATCTCTACGGTTGTCTAGGAGGACACATGCATATGAATAAATAATTTTAGTGAATAGGACAACAAGGATGGTCCCATGATATACTTGCCTTGATCAAAGCTTTCCTATTGATAGTGTTGGTCTGGCTTAAAGTAATACTCCTGATCGTCAAGAAACTGCTCACCGTCTATACTCGATCACCACGCAGCAACACACATTCATCCGAGCAATCAAATACGAAGCAAACAAAGAGATATAATTAGAACAGTACACTAACAGTAGCAAAATAGTATTAAAAGTTTGTAAAACTCTTCTACACGTTACTACATCACACAGACATAAAGATTACGAAAAACGGAGTTAAAACGTGAAAGTTATGAATTTTCTAAGATTTCCTACAGATAATTAATTATTTTAATATAAGCTCAAAATTTAAATGCTACAAACCTACTATACAGTAGCACTAACATGTAGAGCTCGTGAATACGAACCTAACGCAACTTGAACGGGTCAAATCGGAGTTAAAATGAGCAAGATACAAATGTTCAAAGTTTTGAAACATCACTTTGAAACATATGAAACATATTTTCTTTTAAACTGGTGGAGATTACGTTTTCTAAAGAAGAAAGCATATTTTTAGATTACGCTTTAGGATGGCAGGTTTATTAAAGGAAAGCTCAGGGGCTCTTTAAGAATTTTACCCCGCGAAGGGGTATCTTCTAATCAGAGTCGTTGATCTAGATTTGGACGGCTGTGACGACTTCAAGAGGGAGCTTAGCGGCGCTACCACCAGAGAGGGCTAACTGCACGGCGACGCCATGGCCAGCGGCTGGCCGGAATAGTCAAACCAACGATTCTGGTCACCATAGGAGATGCGGCCAGCACCAATAGAACCAGGAACTCAAGGCGAGCTTACCTAGGGCTTCAAACCGAGCGAAAACAAGTCAGAGAAGGTGAGCAGCTTGACAAGGCAGACAGTGCTACCCTACGCGAGGTCAGTGACGATGAGCACCCTGCAAAAAGAAAGAAAAAGAGGATGGAGGGTTCTAGAAGATTTTGCTACCACTGAGGGAAGCACGGTGGCTTACTCAAGTTGACAAAAAAACTTCCAACAGCACGCGTCGTGATGACGACCGAGCAACGAGATCCAAACTTGGCGGAGACAGCGGCTAGGGCTACCATACGACGCATAAGCGGAAAAACCAAAGGCGATAGAGGCCCTGGATCTTTATAGGATGCCTAGGCGTGACCCTCACGCGAGAAATCCCGAAAAACGTGGGATCAGGCGACGGTGTTTCCCTCGGTCTTGAGTCTGTCTCGACTACGGGAGGAGGAAGACATGACTGACATGCAGGGCCGGGTTGACAGCGACAAGCGAATAGGTCCACGCAGAAGTGAAACAAAGAGGAAGGAGGTGGCTTGGTGTGGGCTTCTGCTTTTGGGCCGAAGCCGCTCTCCTGCGGAATGGCAGCTGGGCTGCGCTAGATGGCCGGCAAGCAGGCCAACAGGCCGATAGAGAGAAGATGGAAGTTATTTGTGTATATATATATATATATATATTCTGAATTCTATTTCCAAAACAGTTTTGATTCATCTTAAAATTTTGGATCAAACCTCTCATTGCAATAAATGAAATGCACCAGCATGTATGCAAAAAAAGTTGCTAAACCTTATGATAAATTTTAATTTAATAAAAATTATTTTCCTATGTTTTCATGAGCACAAAAATACCAAATTAAACCAATTTAGATCTATTTCCTAATAAACAAATTTTAGGGTGTTACACTCCAACACTTTGTGGAGATCTGTAGCACCTTTACTATCAAGGGAGTAACCAAGGATGCTATTCTACTTCGTTGTTTCCCGTTTTCACTCTTGGCGAAGGCAAAATAGTGGTTTATGCCAACAAGGAAAGAAACACTATATGGGATAACTGCTCCACTGCCTTTCTTGTAAAGTTCTTTCTCACAGGCAAAACCAATGCTTTGCGTGAGAGAATCTCAAGTTTTCAGCAACATCACGATGAATTTGTCTTTGAGGCATGGGAACGCTTTCGAGACTATATTACATAATATCCTCATCATGGGATGGAGAATTGGCTACTCATGCAGACCTTTTACCACGGGCCGACCACTAGTACCGGTGAAACAATGAATGCTACTACTGGAGGTGCTTTTCTCTCACTTAACATCAGAGATGCAATAGCTCTTGTTGAGAAGATGACCTCCAATCAAAGCTAGAATGAAGAACGTACTCAGCCTCATAAGAGAGGAGGAGGAATGCATCAACTCAAGGAGGTAGGCATGTTGTCTGCTAAGATGGACCTGCTGATGAAGAAGCTTGAAGACTGAGTTATTGAGAAGAAATAAGTCATGCACATTCATGATTCCCGCATGACTTATGAAGTGTGTGGTGACACTGGGCATTTAGGGAGCAATTGTCCTTAAACTCAAGAGGATGTGAACTACATCAATAAAACTAATTATTGTCCTTAACAGAATCAAGAATGGAATCAGCAACAGAAGCTAAACTACCAAGATAACTTTTAAGGTAATAATTATAATAATTTTAATCAACCTCCTTTGTTGGAATTAGTTGCTGGTCAATCTAGACTTATGGATCAGATGTCTAAAAAATAGTTTCCAATGATAAAATCCTAGAGAACATAAGCACTATAATGGATACTTTTGCTTCTACCATTAAGAATCAGCATACTTTTAATAAAATGATAGAATCACAAATAACATAGCTGGCAGCTGCTGTTCCTCCATCCGATAAAGGTAAGATGCCGGGTCAGGCAGAAGATTTAGAAACTGCAAATCTTATCAATATTCACAATGTAGTTTTATACTACACTCAACCATCAGAAGGAAGGTGGATAGATTATTCACTCTCTAACGAGAAAGGTGATCCAGGGAGACCTGTCATTCCCATCTTCATTGGATCTCATATCTTTTAAGAAGCTGTCTGTGACTTCGGAGCAAGTGTCAACATCATGCCTAAAGTAATTTATGATAAGATTCTGCGAGATCCTTTATTGTACACAAATATGCAGTAGCAGCTTACAGGTCAGTCACCCTGCTACCCCAAAGGAATTCTAAAAGATGCCATCTTTCAAGTGGGATAATTATATGTTCCTGTAGACTTTGTGGTTCTAGAAACAGGTGGATGTCGCACTCGGTTTTCTAAAGAATACCAAGCGCTAACTATATGTGTGACTAGGATGTCCACACGACACAAATAGCAACAAATTTATCAAGAACAATGCTTTATTATATATCGAAACATACATCAAGGCTTACATCTATTACAAAGCATAGCAAAAACTATTCTATATCTTCTCTTTGGGACTCCATACTCCACAGGGATGGTTGACTGGTGGAGCACTCACCGAGTACTCTTGGAATCCTGGATGACTCATCACTCGAATCCTCCATCTAGTACCCATCCAAGATTTTTGTTGATTGTAAAGCAAGTGTGAGCGCACCATACTTAACAAGTATAACATGAGGGGATGCAAGGCTCAAAAGCTTGACACAGTTGAACTGCGGTAAGAATTTTTAGTTGGTCATATTTTATTTATTAAACCTATGTTGCTAGGTTATGCTCAAGCTCTCAAGGTGAAAGTATAATTAACATCAAGATTAATTATCGCCCAAACCATCCATCAAACCATCTATCTTGAAAAGGATCCAGGCCGCTCGTGTCCGTGAGCATGGCTAATATATCAGTTTTAAAACACTCTGTAGAGCTTGTACACTTTCACCATAAGTCGTGTTACCCATATGCCCGAGATGATCAGCTCCTTGACTCACTACCAAGGCAAGTCGACAGGGTTCACTATGAAGCCTTTTGAAAGCCCCCTAAAAAGTTAGTAGCCGCTAGTTTTCAGTGGCAAGTGTGTATAGGTGTCCTCCTCCAAGAGGCACATGTGGTCACGGCACTGCACACACCAAGACAAGAAAGCAACTATACATCACAAGGCACCCCCTCTTGCGCCTTTTGGTAATCACTAACAAGCTAGAGAAATTTAGTTTACTGAGCTAAAGCCGGAGCTATGTAGCTCTCATGGTTGTATGGTAAATCCTATGTAGCCGCTTTAAGATTCAATCTTTACGGAGGACAGACTAGAGCACCCAAAAAGGCCCAATGCTCTAGCCCCCTAAAAAGCACCTTTTAACTAGAGCACCCATAAATCATTAGTCCAAATTAACATTATGATGTTGGTGATTGTAGGCTAAGCAAAACTACCCATATGCATAACCCAAAGGTAACAAGGAATACATGATAACAAAGGTTCTAGGTAAAATCCTTAGGGTTTCATCAAATTAGACACATGCACATGAAAAAGGTGATTAATTGGTTATTGGGTAACAAGGGAACTCATGTTACACTTGTCTTCCAAACACTTGCTAATGGTTCTACTTCTCAAAGATATGCTCCTCATGTAGCTCCACTTCTAACTCGGCAATCAATTGGTACAAGTCACAAGAGAACCTAAAAACAGTACACCAAGCATTATAAAAGCATACCGTAAAGGTAACTAACGTATACTACTTGTCGCTATGAACTCATGAGCGTAAGAACCAACTAAAACAGAGCTACAGTTAAAATGTTACGAGCTTTTGAAGTTTTATGGACTCAAATTAAAATTGACATTTGAAATAGGCTAAATATTTTGGAATAAATTTAAGTTACAAAGAAATGGATTTATGATCGGATATCAATGAGCTTGAAGGTGAATGGCACCGACATAGAAAGAATAAAAGAACCATTGGCTGGATTGCTAAAAGGGATTTTGTAGAAATATTAGAATTATATTTACGAAGGAAAAAGAATGTGTACATACGACATCAGATCTACTCTTATCAAAGCTGGTTAGTTTAGCCAGCTCTCAGGGTGTCCACGGTAGCAGAATTATTTTGACCTGTTTGATCGCAGCTTGAACGTCCAAATTCCATTTTACCTCCTGTAGTTACCTCCGTACACGCACCGCTAAAAATATCTACTGAGGCCGCCGTCTTCTCAACCCTTCCTCTCCCTCTCCCTCTCTCTCTATCTCATCCCCTCCCTCCCTTGTTCCAGATCTGGCAGCGCACTGGCCGCCCCAGCGCAGCGGCCGTCCTCTGGTGCACCGGCAAGGCCAGGCTTGGGCACTGGGCGCAGATGCTGGCCGGCCTCTGGTGCACCGGCAAGGCCAGGCTTGGGCACTGGGCGCAGATGCTGGCCGGCGGCCGCTGTCCTCTCCCCCGTGCCACGCGCAATCTCTCTCTCACCTTCGCTCCTGACGTGGAGGCGTGCCACCCGGCAGCGGGCGCCGGTGGATCCCCGCGCTGCGAGCGGGTGTGGACACTGTGCCCCCACCCCTGTGCGGCACAACGGCGCGAGCGCAGCCAGCGGACCTCGGCACAGCACGGCGCCGGCGGCGCAGCATGGCCGCCGACACGGGCCACGGCTCCTCCCTGCCCCCACCCCATGCGGGCTGGTGCAGGTGCCTAACACGGCTCCGCTATTCCTCGTGTCATCGGCTCGCCGGTTCGCTCCACCTACCCCTCTCTCTCTCTCCTTACCTCAGTGCGGTGATGTTGCTCCCTTGCATTATTTTTCACTGCATGTGACATTTGGAGGGGGATCTTGGTGAAAGGAGGCAAACGAACAAGGAAATGTCAGTTTCACCCTAGATCTATTGTTGTTCTCACCAAACGATATATGTTAATACAAATTGTTTTGTGTTTTGAAGGGAGCTGGCCTGTTCGGTTCGGCAAGTCTTGAGAGCAGGCAACTGTTGTGCCATGGATCTGAGCATGTGACCATGTCGATGCTATTTGTTTCAGGTCTCAGTGTATGATAAAAAAATGAGACTATCTACACTGCATTCCTGGTGATTTCTGGTTTACTCTTTTGCATTTTGGTCACTTGCAATGATGAACACACTTTTCTCTTTCTGTGACATTTTACTTTGAGGGAATGGGCTGCTGCTGTGATGATTACACCATAAATTATGTTCAATGTTTGATGCAATGATTGCTCTTCCTTCTTTTATACATGACGGATGAGGCAATGCTCATGAGCTATGATGATTCTTCCTTTGTTTTACATCTCTCTACTATGTCCATAACTGAGGCAATGATCATGAGCTACTAAATTCTATTTTTGTCATCTCTTTGTACCTGTTCCATGGTAGTTGAGGTGATGGTCAATTGGTTGTTCCTTTTTTTGGCGTCTTTTCTTATCTATTCTAAGTTTGGAGGTACCAGTGAGAGTGATGATTTCCTCCTTTCTGTGCTCTCATGATTTCCTTTTGTTTTCCACTCACACTTGCTTGTGATCATTGCCTATGATGTCAATTAACACATAATTGTGTTGTCTGAGCTTGTGTTTACTGCCTATCAAGTGATAGATATATTCTTGTTCATTCTGGCCTTGTGATAACTCCGCCTATGTTGACTGGAAGACTTTCTTAAGTCGTCTCAACATAGCCGGTCCCAAGCCCGGGTAAAGGAGGAGGGTGTGTTAAGGTCTGGCAAACCAACAGTAAAAAAACAGCCACTCTCATGGATTTGAAACCCACAAGAGATTCGTTGGGGCGTAACCCTCTTAGCGACGCGCTACATCGGAACCCGGGTGTGGTGTTAAATGGGCAAGGGCCGGGTCGTCATCCCCTTAGTGGCGCGTCGTATCGTGACCCGGGTACGATGAAAAATGAGCAAGGGTCGGGCCGTCGCAACCTTAGTGGCGCGCTACATCTACGCCCGGGTGTAGTGAAAAATGAGCAAGGGTCTTCGCACTTCCCTCGACGGGTGCGAAGGGTAAGGAAGCTAGCCGAGCCAACTAGGATTCGTCTAGGTAGCTGGAATGTAGGGTCCCTAACGGGTAAGCTAAGAGAGCTAGTCGATGCAGCAATTAGAAGGCGTGTAAATATTCTATGCGTTCAGGAGACTAAATGGAAGGGCCAGAAGGCGAAGGAGGTAGAGGATACTGGCTTCAAACTTTGGTACACGGGGACAACATCGGGTAGGAATGGTGTAGGCATCTTGATCGATAGGAGCCTTAAGGATGGAGTCGTTGATGTTAGGAGGCAAGGCGACCGGATTATCTTGGTCAAGCTGCTAGTTGGAGATTCGGCTCTGAATGTGATCAGTGCCTATGCCCCTCAGGTAGGTCTTAGCGAGGGCACCAAGAGGCAGTTTTGGGAAGATCTTGATAGCATGGTTAGTACCGTGCCTATCAGCGAGAAACTCTTTATAGGAGGAGACCTCAACGGCCATGTTGGTGCGACTAATGTAGGTTTCGAGCGGGTGCACGGGGGGTTCGGGTATGGTAGTAGGAATCAAGAGGGGGAGGATGTTTTGAACTTCGCGCTGGCCTATGACTTGTTGATAGCGAACACCCTCTTTAGGAAGAGGGAATCTCATCTAGTAACCTTTCGTAGTGGACAACACTCGAGCCAGATCGACTTTATCCTTGCAAGGAGGGAGGATAGACGTGCTTGCTTTGATTGTAAGGTGTTACCTGGGGAGTGTGTTGTCCCTCAACATAAGCTTGTGGTGGCGGACTTTCGCTTTTGGGTACGTGTCCACCGGGACAAACGGGCCAAGATTGCGAGAACGAAGTGGTGGAAGCTTAGAGGGAAAGCAGCGCAGACGTTTAAGGAGAGGATGCTAGACGAGGGACCTTGGGAAGAAGGAGAAGATGCCGACGACATGTGGCTAAAGATGGCAACATGTGTCCGGAAGGTGGCTTCGGAAGTGTTTGGCGTGAGTAGGGGAGGCAAACGGGAAGCGAAAGACACATGGTGGTGGAATGACGAGGTGCAAAGGGCTATTAGGGAGAAGAAGGAGTGTTTCAAGCGTCTCCACCATGACAAGAGTGTAGCCAACATCGAGGGCTATAAAATAGCGAAGAGGGTTGCAAAGCGAGCTGTGAGTGTAGCAAAAGATCAGGCGTATGATGGCCTTTATCAGCGGCTAGGCACGAAGGAAGGGGAGAAGGACATTTACAGGATGGCTAGAATCCGCGAGAGAAAGACAAGGGACATCAACCAAATAAAATGCATCAAGGATGGGACAGATCGACTTCTGGTGAAGGATGAGGAGATCAAGGACAGATGGAGAGAGTACTTCGACAAGCTGTTTAATGGGGAGAATGAGGGTCCTGCCCTTGAGTTGGACGACTCATTTGACGATACCAACAGACGCTTTGTGAGGAGAATTCAGGAGGCAGAGATCGGAGAGGCTTTGAAGAGGATGAAGGGAGGTAAAGCGATGGGCCCTGATGGTATCCCCATTGAGGTGTGGAGATACCTAGGCGCCAGAGCGATAGTATGGTTAACTAAGCTTTTTAACCTTATTTTTCGGTCAAACAAGATGCCTGAAGAATGGAGGAGAAGTATATTAGTACCTATCTTCAAGAACAAGGGAGATGTTCAAAGTTGTACTAACTACCGTGGGATTAAGTTGATGAGTCATACGATGAAGCTCTGGGAGAGGGTTATCGAGCATCGCCTAAGGAGAGTGACACATGTGACCCAAAATCAGTTTGGGTTCATGCCTGGTAGGTCGACCATGGAGGCGATTTTCTTATTACGACAATTGATGGAGAGATATAGGGAGCAGAAGAAGGACTTGCACATGGTCTTTATTGACCTCGAGAAGGCATATGACAAAGTACCGAGAAATGTCATGTGGTGGGCCTTGGAAAAGCACAAAGTCCCAACTAAGTACGTTACCCTCATCAAGGATATGTACAGGGATGTGGTGACGTTTGTCCGAACATGTGATGGCGACACCAGTGACTTTCCAATTAAAATAGGACTGCATCAGGGGTCAGCTTTGAGCCCTTATTTATTTGCTTTGGTGATGGATGAGGTCACAAGGGACATACAAGGTGATATCCCTTGGTGTATGCTCTTTGCTGATGATGTGGTGCTAGTTGACGACAGTAGGGCGGGAGTTAATAGGAAGTTAGAACTATGGAGGCACACGTTAGAGTCGAAAGGGTTCAGACTTAGTAGAACTAAGACCGAGTATATGAGGTGCGATTTCAGCGCGACTAGGCACGAGGAGGGAGACGTTAGCCTCGATGGGCAAGTGGTGGCCAAGAAGGATACTTTTCGGTATTTAGGGTCGATGCTACAAAAGGATGGAGACATTGATGAAGATGTTAGGCATAGAATTTCAGCCGGCTGGTTGAAATGGCGTCAAGCTTCTGGCGTTCTCTGTGACAAAAGGGTGCCTCAGAAGCTGAAAGGTAAGTTCTATAGGACGGCGATTCGTCCGGCGATGTTATATGGTGCTGAGTGTTGGCCTACAAAAAGGCGACATGTCCAGCAATTGAGTGTAGCGGAGATGCGTATGTTGCGTTGGTGTTGTGGGCACACAAGGAGGGATAGAGTACGGAACAACGATATTCGAGATAGGGTTGGAGTGGCACCAATTGAGGAGAAATTGATTCAACATCGGTTGAGATGGTTTGGACATGTCCAACGAAGGCCTCCTGAGGCGCCGGTGCGTAGTGGAGTTCTAAAGCGGGCCGATAATGTAAAGAGCGGTAGAGGTCAACCTAAATTAACTTGGGACGAGTCCGTTAAGAGAGATCTTAAGGAGTGGAATATCCCCAAGGATTTAGCTATGGACAGGAGCGCTTGGAGATTAGCAATCAACGTGCCTGAACCGTGACATCTTTTGTCTTGTGCCCTTTATGTCCCTTTATGTGTCTCCCTGTTTCTCGTCTCTTTTGGGTTTCATCTCTAGCCTACCCCAACTTGCTTGGGACAAAAGGCTATGTTGTTGTTGTTGTTGTTATTCTGGCCTTGTGATCATTGTCTATGATCGTTGGTTGTGACCACAGTTCTGAGCGCATGCCCTCCCAACGATTACGTTCTCAAGCTTTTGGCTCTCCTGTTTGTTTGAGTTTTTGGTTCAATTATGTGCACTAGTCCTCTTTCAACTTAGTTCATTGGAGTACCTGCAGCTACAAGCCTGAGGAAGAAATACAACAAAGGCCAGTGTTTTCTTGCTTTGGAAGTTTATCTAATCTTAGGTTTATTTCCAACTTGGTCTAATAAAGAGTGAACTGGAATGGTGTAGGCTTGCAGACTTCTTAACTCCTGCTTATGCTATCTACTCAGCTTGTTGTCTGTGTTCGTTCCTCATTTCAAATAGGAACAACCAGACTACTGCTCACGAGAGTCCGTTATTGCATATAGAGGTTAATGATGAAGCAAGTGATGTATCCAAATTCACTCAGTCGGTTAGCCCATCTTGAAGCTATTGGGACATGTTAAAGTCGATATGCTCAGATGGTCTCTCCATAATACAAACAGGTATTCAGTCAAATAAAGAAATATGCAACAAAATTCCTAAATTTACTTGATATTCTATAATACGTATATTGTTTATGCCATCTACTTCTATGCATGTAGTACTACCTGCTGTTATGGGTTATTCCTTTTGATGGCCATATCTATTGTTCCTGTCCTACGGCTATAGATACATATCCGTCTGCACATGTATGCCCATCTTCCTTCTGTTATTTAGTTACAGATTACATATTTGCTCATCCTCCAGAGCTCATTACTATTTCTTCTCTAATAAATTACACGGTGCTAACCTTACATGCTGCTCTAGCTCATTTGTTAGGATGCTAAACCATGCATGCTAGCTTCTAAACATGAACTTGAACCTGAATCTTAGTGTTAGTTTTTCCTTATATGTCAAGGGCCTCTTTTTACAATCTGTATTGGTTTCAAACATCAACGCTTCAGCCTAGGTTTTTTGGGCGTTTGAGAATGCCTTATGACCAGACTTTTGAATTATTAGTTGATACCTCTACCATTAATTTGGTGTATTGCTTCCAAAATATTCTATAGTTGCATTGAAAGACTTACGAGAGTATGTTAGTTTCCTTCAGAGTTTTGCATCTTGTCCTTATAGGCTGCTACAATTCAAATACTTTGTCTCTAATTGCCTTGGTGTGCTAGCTTTGTGTGGCTATTTACATTCATGGAGGTCTGTGTGTACGAGGTGCCGATGGTCACCTTTTGCTTGCTATCTTTAGGTATTGTGTGAACCAGTTGTGTCATGTAGACTAGCTAGATTGAATCCAGTAACTAATTGTTGTGCCTTCTTATTGTTGCCACACTGCATCTTGCTTGGACTGCTAAAGCATTGTCATTTTCATAGCTTAGTTGTCTCTTAGCTTTACTTATATTAGGTTGTCAGTCCTAGTGATGGTGCCAGAGATTCTTGTTGGTACTACCTAACATCACTACTAGAATGATACTAAGTAGTTCTATATCATTTTATGTGACTAGAAAGAATATATAATATGAATGAAAAGGAATCTGCAAGCGCAGAGATAATTATACCATTGTAGCACTTCACCCGAGAGTATTTTAGGTATCATTATTTATATTTTACCATAGGGAAGATGTAGCATGGACATGTATTGATAGCTTATAGTTTTGATGGCGAGATAAACCACAACTGATATTCTACTCATAACAGGGGTAAGTCATATGATAAGATATGTATATGATAAGTATTGATCAAGTATAATGATAAATCACTCAGAACACTCCTATCTGTGGCATTAGCATGGTCAGGTAGAATATTAGAGGAATAATTCCTAAGTCATTCTAAATTACAAGTCACAACATATATTGATTAGTGCAATTACACTTAGTAATCATTGCTAACCAGACCCTACTTCTATGGCCTATATTCAAGAAGTGGACTACAAAGTACTCAACGGGAGTGTCACATCCATGATCTACCACATGACATGGAATATAGAGTGTATTCATAGGCAAACAGTATATAAGCACCACGCTTATATAATGCCAACCACCCACCCATGGCACCTTAGGGCAAGCGCTATACGAACTTATGCATAAACATAATGATAATCCAACTATACTAAGTATATAACCAAAGTAGACGATGAACATTACAACTAGAACATGAATAAAATGAATACTGATATTGTCATAACAATTGTAGCAAGCATATAAAAATAATGGAGATACAACGAGAGAGGGGTATAAGAATTATACTAAACCTCCCTTTAGACCTAGCCTAACTAGCTATGCCCTAGAATATAGAGGAGATCTAAGGATGATTAGGGTTTTTGTCTTCTCAAATAACTTGATGCCTCAATGGGGCAGGGCCTGGTTATATAGCTCTGAGCTTGCAACGTAAGCCCTTGGATCAAACCAACTTAAGGAATGACGAAGATGCATCCTAGGAGGCGGTGAAAAACTAACATAGTAACGAGGGTCAGAGGTGGGACCCATAGGGACCGAGTGGCCAGCAGGCGGGTCTGGCCGGCCCCACATGTTAGTGGCTCACCTCCCGCTTTGGTGTGGAGTCCTCTCGAGTCTTCTGGAACCTTCCCACATTGGTTTCGTAGAAGAATTACATAATTAACTCTGACATGCAGGTCCCCCTTGATGGTTTTTTAGATAAACCTTGCAGAAATCATAGATTCACCAAAACTCATGGAATTCATTAGTTTAAACCCTAAATCTTCATTGGTGATCTCATTTGTGCCCTTATACATATTTTATTGATGGTTTATAATGGTTGTTAACTACCGTCAACAAACTCCCCCAAGCTTAACCTTTGCTAGTCCCTTAGCAAAGCTAAACTTAGCATAAATGGATTAGGAGTTTAAGGATTTTGAAAACATTGACGCAACTCCTCAAAAGTACACATACGTTCAAACAAGAATTTTCCTCCAGATTAGAATAAACTGATCTGACTTTCAAACCTACCCATATTACCGTCAACCATGGGCTTCTTATCGTTCTCTTGGGTCTCGAGCAATTGAAAGACAGAACAATTAAGTCAAGGACTATATCTCAAGTTCTTTGCTCAACCATTATTCCCGAGTTTTTGTAGGTTTTCAAAATAAAACTGAGAGCTTCTATTGTATGACACTCTCAAATCTCTCAATATATGTGGTTTTGTGGATCCTCACCAAGGCAATAGTGATGTTGTGCCTTTCTCTACCTACAACTAGGGCTTATGGTGGAGTTCATAGGTAGGAAGAAAACATGAAAGAGCATACCTGCAATACATATATTGTAAAGTCAAACCTCAGATCCAAAGAGAATTGAGTCACACAATCAAATCAAGATGTGCATGTGTGTGGATATATTTAGTGGCTAACCTAATTCTACTACGCTCTTTGAAAACATATCTCTCTTTTAAAACTTGGAAACATCTTATTCATCTCTCTTTTCTTTCTTTAGGCGGATTTCTAAGTACCCATTGTTTTGATAATTTGGACACTTGCCCATTTTTCAATACTTTTTCTCTTCTTCTTCCTTTTTTCAAGAATAACTTTTGCATAACCACATGCTTCTTTTCTGTAATAAAACTTTTGAGAGATAGCAACAAAAATTTGAAACATTTATTTAGAGGATATCCTGTTGGGAATATTTTTGGTGTTTACTCCCAGTGTAGGAGTAGAATATTTTTGGGTGGATCTAGATGGAATGACATGTTTTTGTGCCTACCCTAGTGTAAGAGTAGTGCATATTATAGGTGGTGTGTACGTGATCTCGATTTTAAGAGCATGATAAACCTCTCATAAGGCATCAATAAAGCTTGACTAAACTCAATGCAAAACAAGTAGCATATATGAGCAGAAGTTCTCCTAACCTAAATATCATTTATGGCTCTGGTAGGAATTTAAGCTTTGTCAAACAAGGAGCTCATCATAAAAGATTTTTATGTTTTTTGAAAGATAAATCTCCGAAACTCTAGTATAACTTGGAACAAGATAAACAGTAACTCACACCTTCTCATATCATATCTATCAATTATCTAGACTTAGATCAAGCATATGTAACCCACGAGTTTTAAGTTTAGAGTAAATTTTTATATCAAAATAGTCAGATCCAAAACTCGGGAGAATTCAAGGCTGAAAATTAGATACTGAAAGGAATTACAACAGAAGAACTATTGCATTGCAAGAGATTATCTTTGTGGGGGATAGACCCCTAGGTACCACAAGATGGTACATGGGCCGCACCATCCGAGGTGGCCCGGCCCATGAGATCAAGACAGGCACGGCGCTGCTTGGCGTGCACCGTAAGAGATTGTAATAGTACCAAATAGGATACTTTATTTGTAACCTTGTCCCTTCGGAGTATATAAGGAGGGGCAAGGGTCCCCTAGAGGACAGAGAGAGAGAGATCAAAAGAGGTTAATCTGTATACATCTCAATACAATACACCAAAGACACAGGACGTAGGGTGTTACATCGATCAGACGGCCCGAACCTGTCTAAATCGCTGTCTCTGCGCCTTGTGTCACCATCTGGTTCCTGATTACATGCACCGTCTATCGACAATCTACCACCACGGGCACCCCCCTCGGTGGACTGCCGACCATATTTCGTCGACAGTGGCGCGCCAGGTAGGGGTTGTGCGTGCTGATCTTCCGGCGAATCAGATGGCGATTTTTCTTCCATCAACGTCTGCGACTGCTTCCCCAAGCAGACATCCATCAACAATAATACCTATGACAACTACTCGGCTTCACGTGCTTGGTGATGGAATCAATCTATTATGGCAACATCCTTCGATGACCTGATGCTGAAACGCATCTCACGCAGCCCACCTGCATACGCTCGCCTCACACCAGAGCATCGCGACGTAGTCACAACGACCGCACCAAAGTTGCACAGCCACGTGACCACGGGAGAAAGAAGGAAAATATCTGATGGGATTTGCTGGCAACGGATCCAATCTGTTCACAAGCCAACAAGTCCTGTTGCTTCACGAGATGACAATGATCAATTACTAGTCCATGCAAGACATCTACAGCAACATGACATCTACAGCAACATGCGCGATTGATGGGCGACGAGGAAGCAGGTAAGGACTTGTACGTCTTCCAGGCATTCAAGCAAACAACGACGATGGATTTGCATGGAGAACCATGTATGCATCTACAAGCGTATACGCTGACCACATGAAAAAAGACCGGACTCGCCAAGCTGGACACGGCCGTCTGACCACGTCAAGCAACGTAGTAAGCCATCGCACCCACGTCGAGCCACGCTGAGCCATCAAGCAAGCCGCTTCGAGCCATGAACAAGTCGTCCAAGCTGCGTTCATCCATGGACCACGTCGACCATGTCCCGAGCAGCTCTGCTGAGCTCCAACCACGTCGACCACAGACCACGCGAACCACCTCCTGAGCGACTCCGCCGAGCTCCGACCACGTCCGTCCAAGCTCCGACCACGACCGTTCGAGCTGCCCAGACTATCGTCACAGGAAGCTCCTCGGCGTACTCGCTCCGACCACGTCGCAATAATGATCGCCGCAAAGAACGACGCTACGACAACCGCGACCACCGTCATGACGATAGGTACACTTCAAATATTTATATTTAATCACCGCCAACTGGATTTTTATCCAAAGAACGGCGCTACGACAACCGCTCGAGGACCGGACGACTTCATCACCGCCAACTGGATTTTTATCCAAAGATAAGTACACTTCAAATATTTATATTTAATATAATTTTCATTACGACGTTTCTCCACAACGTCCTCGTCATGATTATTCTTCAAATAACGTTTGTCCATGTATACAATCTTAAGTATAATATACAGCTATACTTAATGCAAATCCTCGACCAGTCATGTTGACGCTCGATGTTTCCAGAAAAGGCTCTGTCTCCGGCTCCTCCCTACACGTGCACGAGAGTCTACCCTCTGCGTTATGGGTGGTCGGTAGTGGCTCCTTAGCGACGCTTTGTTCTTCCTACACGTGCACGGGCTCCGCGTCCCGTGTTATGGTTAACAGGCTAGCTAGGGCTGGAGGCTCAGCTACATACTAACTGGTCGGACGATTTATATTAAGTATAAACACAAACTTCACATTAACACTGATGTTTACAAAGCACCAACTGCTTTATCACATCATGCTCATTTGCAAATGACTGCTGAGCGTCATATGTTATTTCTTCACCGCTGATTTTTTCTCCATAATTTATTATTTTATATATCATGTACTACCATTCTACATATTTATATTGCAGTAATTCCGAGCTATCTAGCAAGTCACGACGAGCCCCGTTGAGCCGTGTCGAGCCATTGAGCGAGCCGCGCCGAGCCACAAGCAAGCCACGTCAAGCCATCTCTCGAACATCGCAACACGCCGATTACTCCCACCGGTCGTCAATAAAGTTAAGTATTATTTTTAATTGAAAATTACTTCGATCATCGTACACCTCCGCCGACCACCCTAAGGGTGCGCTCCGCGTCGAATTTTCTCATACATACAATCCAAAACATGTATAAGTTTTTGCAACGGTTCGCCGATACATTTTCCTTCCTGCTTGAGAATCCCAGAGCCGGCACTGTCTCTGGCTCCACCCCACGCATGCATGAGAGTCCGCCCTCTGTGCTACGGGTAGTCGGCAGTCGCTCCCTGGTAACACTGGCACTCTACGCGCGGCAGCGTTTCGTACCTCGCGCTACAAGATGTTGGTTAGCCCAGGGCTGGCGCATTCTCCAGGACAGGTTAATACATCGCGCTACGTCGCTACATAACAAAAAGGGCTAAAAACAGCTAATGTTATTTTTCAAATATTACACCAAGTATAATTCATCGCCAACCGAACACCAAGTGTTTACTTCACCTCCTATAGAGAGGTCAATATATTTCGTACATCATCATGTACTACCGCTCTCCGTGTTTATTTTTTAGGAACACAGTTCGGTCAACGAGCTCATGCTTCAGGGTTTGCCAAGACCACTACGGTGCTCGAGGACTCTGGCCAGACCACGCTCGTGCTCGGGGACTCTGGCCAGACCACGCCCGTGCTCGGGGACTCGCCAGACCACTCCGTGCATGCGCGCATGCACGTATGCATCGTCTCCACGAGCATGCAAGGGTCAACTCCGCGCATACATGTACGCCAAACAAAGGAGGTTTCGGACTACATCTTGCCTCGAACATCGCCGTGTCAACCGCGACTGCCGACCATATTTCGTCGACAGTGGCGCGCCATAACGACAGATCGAAAAGCTCGAGGACCGGACGACTTCATCACCGCTGACCAGATTTCTATCAAAGATATTTATCTACAGGAATTTCGAGCTATGCTCAGGGACTTCGTCGCTCGCTCCTCAAGCCGTGCTCGGGGACTGCCTCGATCACTCTCCGACCACGACTCGGGGACTTTGTCGCTCGCTTCTCGACCTACGCTCGGGGACTGCCTCGATCACTCTCTGACCACGGCTCGGGGACTTCGTCGCTTGCGCCTCGACCAGTGCTTGGGGACTGCCTCGATCACTCTCCGACCACGACTCAGGGACTTCGTCGCTCGCTCCTCAACCACTCTCCGACCACGGCTTGGGGATTTCGTCGCTCGCTCCTCGACCTGTGCTTGGGGACTGCCTCAACCACTCTCCTACATGTGACTGGCAACTCGCATACAGTTGGGATATTTTTTCTCATTTGGACCTTGCTACAAGGCTCATACCTCGCCTTCCAGCAAGCTCGGGGACTACATCGGTACGATGCACCTGCCGGTGCATCTCGTATCGCCTGTACGACGATTGGATTCTCAACTTAACTGGGAATTCTTTTTAGACCCTGGCACCATGTGCCTACGTCACCTACTACCAGGCTCGGGGACTAAGTGGGCACACTTCACCTCACGGTGAATGTGCTTATTTTTCGACCACTATGCCTCTGATGATCAAAGATGCTACGCTTCAAGACGCACTTACATTTCTTTTTAGAAATACAAGTGGGCACACTTCCCGGGACGGAAATCTTTTTCTTTCTTCTTAAGAGCACCATACATTCTTTGGACAATCTACTTCTTCGGCGACAACGCTTGCAGCAACTGCTCGGATGCTGCTTTGACTGGTCGAAGACGTCAAGGACTCAAGCCTCACTGTTCGGAGAAGGTCAAGACGGCGTGTCGCATCAGAATATATGGCGCTCGGGGACTAGCTGTGGGGGATAGACCCCCAGGTACCACAAGATGGTACATGGGCCGCACCATCCGAGGTGGCCCGACCCATGAGATCAAGACGGGCACGGCGCTGCTTGGCGTGCACCGTAAGAGATTGTAATAGTACCAAATAGGATACTTTATTTGTAACCTTGTCCCTTCGAAGTATATAAGGAGGGGCAAGGGTCCCCTAGAGGACAGAGAGAGAGATCAAAAGAGGTTAATCTATATACATCTCAATACAATACACCAAAGACACAGGACGTAGGGTGTTACGTCGATCAGACGGCCCGAACCTGTCTAAATCGCTGTCTCTGCGCCTTGTGTCACCATCTGGTTCCTGATTACATGCACCGTCTACCGACAATCTACCACCACGGGCACCCCCCTCGGTGGACTGCCGACCATATTTCGTCGACAATCTTCAGAGTCCTTTTATTTATTTAGCTCTTAAAAATAGAAAACTAGACACAATTTTTATTTTGTTTTTAAGGTTTTAAGATCACACCTACTAATATATAATTAGCTAAAATAAATTTTTATTTTTGTTTTAAGTTTGTTATGCATTTTTTATTTCTTTAGCTAATATAAAGCAATAGTAGAACTGAAGGAAAAATACTTAGCTAGATACATGGGGATGCTTCTTCCCTAAGTTAGATGTTGTCGTGATTGAGTGTTCAATGTTGAGTGATCCTTCTCAGAGCGAGTTTGTCGGCGTATGTCCTTCTCATCCAAAGATGGAGTGAGATGAAGTCAGTGAACTTACTCTTGATCATTTGTATCATTATGCAAAATACTCCAACAAGAACACCAAAACTCGAGGCTCAGATTAGGATAAAGGGTTAGCGGTCAACCATCAGGAGATTAGTTGTTCTTTTGTGTTGAGATAGATTTTTAAATAGCAAGGTTTTCGCAGGATGTCTATCTAATGTTTTTGGATTTTTCTCATTTTTCATATGCAGAAGAGAAAATATGTATGCATGGTATTTTTATTTTTATGCCACCACAGTGAATATTCCCATGGATGCTTACACACCATAGATTTACTCACATGGGGCTTAGGATTTTTATAATACAATAAAATGCAGTAATCAAAACTTTTTATTTTCTTTTCTTATGCAATGATAATATGCAGTAATGAAACCTTTTATTATTATTTTTCTTTTATCAATGCAATGCTAATATAGGAAAGTAAATATGCTAAAATAGAAAATAATTCATGCAATGCTAGAAAGTAAATATGGATAACTACCGATGTTACCTCTTAGCAAGGGCTCGGATTTTTAAGTCCTCCGGATAGGACTTAGCTAGAGCTAGTCCTTCACTCTTTAGTTGCATCATCCGATCTCAGTGATGGAGGTCCAGATGACTATACTTCTTGTGATGGTGATGGTGTCACCTTTTCTTTCCATACCTGCTTGGTCCGTGGGCTTGACTTTGATAGAGTGGGTTCATCCTTCATAGGTTTTTCAGTCTCTTTACCTTCCCATTCATTCTATCGGGGTTGATTTTCTTGATGGTGAGATGATCGACGTCTCCTAGAGCGGTTCTTCTTCGGCTACTCATAAGTACTATAACTATTGAAATAACAACGTACCTTTTCTTTAGGAAATTAGAAGTGGATTTGTTCAGATCCGACGTAGATGATCACGTTAGTGGTGTTGATGAACGGTCTTCCAAGGATGATGGGTGTGTCGTCTTCTTCTTCTCCCATGTCCAGGACCATGAAATCAGCAGGGGCATTATGATCTTGTATCTTTACCATGACGTCTCTTGCGATGCCTTCTGGGAATCGGATTGACTGGTCCACCATCTATAACTGCATATATGTAGGGTACAAAGGTTTGTTACCAAATAAATATTCATATATTACCTTGGACATTCTGTTAATGCCCGATTCAATGTTGTAGAAGGTCTTGTGAAAAATTCTTTGCTTGATAGTACACTCGATCGTCGGTACGCCAGGATCATCCTTCTTAGCAAGGAATGGTGAGCGAGGAGATGGTCATACTTAGATCGGAGTGTGTTGATCATATTAACTGTCTCCTCTAGTAACTAGCTGGCTTTGTTCTTCCTTCTTCTCTAGTTGTTCTTCTTCTTGGTCACTATTGTCTCTTCGGGTAGGTATGCCTTTTGTGGATGTGCAGGAGATTGCAGAATGTGGTTCTTGAAACATAACTTCTCCTTTTTATCCTTGATTGTAAAATAGATCTTGGCACTGTCCGCATAGATGATGGCTTTTGCGGTGCTCAGGAAAGGTCGACCCAAAATGATGGGTGCCTTTCCATCTCCACCTGTGTCCAAAACCACAAAGTATATGAGAACATATGATTGTCTCACTCGAATGATAGCATCTTCATGAACTCCCTTGGGGTAGCAGAGTGATTGATCTACAAGCTGCAAACATATATTTGTGTACAACAAGGGATCTCCTAAAATCTTTTCATAGATTACCTTAGGCATGATATTGACACTTGCTCCGTAGTCACAGACAGCTTTCTGAAAAATGTGAGGTCCAATGGCAATAGGGATGACAGGTCTCCTAGAATCGCTCTTCTTTTCTGGCAAGGTATAATCTATCCACCTTCTAGTCGATGGCTCCATGTAGTAGTAAGCTATATAATGAATATCGACAATATTTATAGTTTTTAAATCTTCCGGCTGCCCTGGAATCTTACCTTTGTTGGACGGAGGAACAACAGCTGCCAACTGAGCTATTTCTGCTTCTATCATTTTATTAAAGCTATGTTGGATCTTAATGGCAGAAGCAAAGCTATCCATTCTATTATTTATATTTTCTAGAATCTTATCATTGGTAGCTACCTTTCTATATAATTGATCCATAAGTTTGGATTGGCTAGAAATTAATTCTCTCAAGGGTGGTTGATTGAATTTATAATTATTACCTTGAGGGTTACCTTGATAGTTACCTTGCTAGTTCGGCCTCTGTTGCTGGTTCCATCCTTGATTCTATTGAGGACGATAGTAGTTGTTGTTGTTGACAAAGTTCATATCCTCACAAATTTCAGGGCAGTTGTTCCCTGAGTGCCTAGTGTCTCTACACTCCTCACATGTCATGCGGGAATCATGAGTGTACATGACTTTTCTTCTCATTAGCTCAATCTTTGAGGTTCTTCATCAATAGATCCATCTTGGCAGACAACATGTCTACCTCCTTGAGTTGATGCATACCTCCTCTTCTCTTATGAGGTTGAACACGTTCTTCATTCCAACCTTAGTTGGAAGCCATCTTCTCTACGAGAGTGGTTGCAGCTGGAAGTGTAAGTGACAAGAATGCACCTCCAGCAGCATCATCCATAGTCTCATGGGTACTAGTGGTCGACCCATGGTAGAACGTCATCTGCATGAGTAGCCAATTCTCTATCCCGTGATGAGGGCATTCTGCCATGTAGTCTTGAAAGCATTCATATACCTCAGGGACAGATTCATCATGTTGTTGCTGAAAACTTGAGATTTTCCCACGCAGAGCATTGGTCTTGCCTATGGGAAATAACTTTGCTAGGAAGACAGTGAAGCAGTTATTTCTTGTAGTATTTCTATCTTTGTTGGCGTAGAACCACTGCTTTGCCTTCCCCAAGAGTGAGAATGGGAAGAGGCAAAGTAGAATGGTGTCTTGGGTCACTCCTTTGATGGTTAAAGTGCTATAGATCTCTAGGAAGTGTTGGAGATGTGCACTCGCATATTCATGTGCCTTTCCACAAACTTGGCTAGCTTGCACCATGTTGATAAGAGCTGGCTTGAGCTCAAATCTATTGTCTCCTATATTGGTTTCTGGTCTAGTATGGATGTTGGTGGTGGTTGGAGCAGAGAATTTGTGAAGAGTCGTGTCAGCCATGGCTTCAAATTCTGGTGTTAAGCTTCGCCTTATATGGTTGTCTTCCAAACTTGAGGATGAATAATGCTTCTGGATCTTTAATGTAGTTTGTTAGAAGGTTAAAACTGATCATACATTACCCTGCTCAAGATACATAAGTAGACAAAACAAGGGTAAGCCTGTTTGAACAAAGGTTAATGGTTATTTCAATCACATCAAATAACATAAGTTTATCAATACTTCCTTTACTAGCTACCTTCCCTAGCAACGGCGCCAGAAATGCTTGTTGGTATTTATTAACTTGTCACTTATTTTATGTAGCCACTTATTAATTACCTACATCTCTTAGCTTTACATGTACTAGGTTGTCATCCCTAGTGATGGTGCCAGAGATTCTTGTTGGTACTACCTAGCATCACTACTAGAATGATACTAAGTAGTTCTCTATCATTTTATGTGACTAGAAAGAATATATAATATGAATGAAAAGGAATCTGCAAGCGCACAAATAATTACACCATTAATTGTAGCACTTCACCCCAGAGTATTTCAAGTATCGTTATTTATATTTTACCATAGGGAAGGTGTAGCATGGACACGTATTGATAACTTATAGTATTAATAGAGAAATAAACCACAACCAATATTCTACTCATGACAGGGGTAAGTCATAGGATAAGATATGTATATGATAAGTATTGATCAAGTATAATGATAAATCACTCAGAGCACTCCTATCTATGGCATTAGCATGGTCAGGTAAAATATTAGACGAATAATTCCTAAGTCATTCTAAATTACAAGTCAAAGCATACATTGATTAGTGTAATTACACTTAGTAATCATTGCTAAGATCATCTTTATATCTACACATAAAGGGTATTACATAGGGAAGATTAAGAACAGAGCTCGCTCTTCCTTCATAACCGGACCCTACTTCTATAGCCTATATTCGGGGAGTGGACTACAAAGGACTCAACAGGAGTGTCACATCCGCGATCTACCACATGACCTGGAATATAGAGTGTATTCATAGACAAACAATACATAAGCACCATGCTTACATAATGCCAACCACCCACCCATGGCACCTTAGGGCAAGCGCTATATGAACTTATGCATAAACATAATGATAATGCAACTATACTAAGTATATTATCAAAGTAGATGATGAACATTACAACTAAGAACTTGAATAAGATGAATACTGATATTGTCATAACAATTGTAGCAAGCATATAAAAATAATGGAGATATAACGAGAGAGGGGTACAAGAATTATACCAAACCACGCTCTTGACAATATCAGGAATCCAAGCGAAGCCTGCTTGCCTCCCTCTAGACCTAGCCTAACTAGTTATGCCCTATAATATAGAGGAGCTCTAAGGATGATTAGGGTTTCTATCTTCTTAAATGACTTGATGCCTGAAGGGGGCAAGGCTTGGTTATATAGCCCTGAGCTTGAAAAATGAGCCCTTGGATCAAACTGACTTAAGGAATGGCAGAGATGCATCATAGGAGGTGGTGGGAAACTAACATAGCAACAAGGATGATAGGTGGGACCCATAGGGGCCAAGCGGCCTATAGGTGAGGTCAGCCAGCCCCACATGTCAGTGGCTCACCTCCCGATTCAGTGTGGAGTCCTCTCGAGTCTTCTAGAACCTTCCCAGATTGGTTTCATGGCAGAATTACATAATTAACTCTGACATGTATGTCCTCCTTGATGGTTTTCTGGATAAACCCTGCAAAAATCATAGATTCACCAAAACTCGTGGAATTCATTAGTTTAAACCCTAAATCTTCATTGGTGATCTCATTTGTGTGCTTATACATATTTTATTAACGGTTTATAATGGTTGTTAACTATCATCAATAGAGACTTAGGTCCCTCATCGGGATGGGCTGTTACGACGATGGCCTCGGTGGCCAAGATTGCCGTGCGCGTGCTACTAGAGGGTAAGTCTGTGAGAACCTCGGGTTTATGGTCGTTCTATGCCCGAGTCATGTCCCCTAGAGGGAAGATCCTCGGCTTCCCGGCCGAGCCACTCGTATAGTTCCCAAGCCTGTCTATCGGTGCTCGGGGGTAAACTACCTCCCTTAGTGGGTCACCACGAGTGGCTCTAGGTCGGTAGTCAGACATTGCGCGATGGTCAGTCGGCTTTGCTTCTGGGTGTCCGGCTAAGGCCTCTAGTACCCGACCATCGATGTCCCTCACACTTTAGATGCCTCGAGCAGCCATGAAGCCCTTTGGGCTGGCCTTAGAACCCTTAGTGATGCCCCTTCTAAGGGGTCTCGTGCTGGCATGCATCTGGGAGGCATGATCCAATGAAGGATTGAGAGACAGAGATAGCTGCAAATGAACCAAATATATGCAAGAGAAGGGAAAGGGTACATAGCTGGTAACGCAACAACTGGGGTCGTTCTATTAGCGCCTTACCGACCCTTTGCCTATCTCTCCTGCTCCACTTGTTCTGTCCTCGCTCGCTCGAGGGCCTTTCGGTGTAGTTCTCCTTCATAGAGGGCAATAGGTGATTAGTTCGGTCAACCCTTGAGTGCAGCCGAGCATCCACTGGATGTATTCTAGGAGGGTCTCATTAGCCCTCTGCCTACAGTTGTGGAGGTCCCATGAGTTCCTGGGCCAAGTGTATGTACCCTAAAAATGCCCGACAAATACGGTGCGAAGGTTACCCCAGCAGCGAAAGCTGCCGGGCTCAAGCTACTCGATCCATGCTGTGGTCGAGCTTGACAAAAGCAGAGGGAGGTATTGGATGGTGAAGTCATCATCTGACCTCCTGTCCCTCATGGCGAGGCAATAGTCCTCAAGCCAATGGTCTTGGTTGGTCTCACCGTCATACTTGGAGATGTGCGTTGGAGGCCAGAATCACCTGGGGTAGGGCCGCTCGGATCGCTGCCCCGAATGCCTAGGGGCTGAAGTGATCTGCGGCGGTGCCCCTGTCCCTCTGCTCGGGAGTGCGGGACTATGCCTGAGTGTGGCGCCTGGCCTCGATGGTGTCATGGACGTCGTGGTTGCTGCCGACCTAGTGGTGCGCGGGAGGACACCGTGGGTATGGCTCATGCCTTCTCTCTTGCTAGGGCTTGGCACCCCTAGTTCATGGATGGCTAGAGCTGCTGCCAGAGGTGTCACCCCCACTTCCACCCATCGGTAGGGCATGCGCATCAGAGTAGTCCCTATTGATGGTGGTCGTTGGCTAGGATGACCTGGAGAGCGCAATGCGACGCCGAGAGGCAAAACTCTTGGCCTACTACTTGAGGATGACATAGAGAAGTCGCTTCGCCTCACGCAGTCGCTCATTGGTCTTTGGGTCTGGTGTGTTGGAGATGTCCTCTAGCTGGTAGGTGGTGGCTGCCATGTTGTAGGCCACTCAGGGAAGCATAGGGTGCTAGGAACCTTCGCGCGGACGTCATCATCGTTGCCGGGGGGGCTGCACAGCCTGTTGCCATGCAAAGTCCTACCTTTGGCACTCAAGCTCTGCCTCGGCAGACTCTAGGTCCACCTGCTGAGCCCGCAAGCGATCCACCTTCTCTTAAAGGTAGATCACATGGCTACGGGGACTCTGGTCCAGTGGCGTGAGCTTGGGTGCTTCCTCAGGAGGAACCTCGCCATCGATGTGGTAGCACATGCATGTCAGGGCATAGTAGTCGATGTCATCAGAGTTGTACTCCGAGCCATTCCCTGAGAGGACCTCGAGGAAGCTATGCAGTGAGGGGATGTCCGCCCCCGCGGTGCTAGAGAGGATGGTGTTTCTTAGCACATCATGGCTGATGAGGTGCTCCAGCTCCTACTGGAAAGGTGCCACCGTATTCTGGATCCCGAGAGGTAGGTCCGAGAGGTAGTACTAGAAGCGGTCAGGTGGTGGGAGCACCTCATCGATGGTGATATGGTGGTGGATATTGGCTAGCATGTAGAACATCTAGCACCGGTCTGATACGGTGGGGCTCGGGCCCAGACCATGCTGGATCTGTCACATTAGGACCACAAGATATGCTCCCAGAAATCCTGGCAGAGGAGGCGATGCTAGGAGCTCGCCACTCACCGACGCGGCCCCATCGAGCGAACGAAGCTCGCTGTAGCAGTTGGCGATGTAGACCAAGCTCTATTGGCGGTCCTTAACTCATATTTTCACCTACCAACTTTATAGAAAAATCTATACAAACAAACACCAAAACTTAGTAAATAGGGTTTATACTAATGAATTCCATGAGTTTTGGTGTTTGTCCATTTATAGGAGGGCATTTGTGGAAATGCATATAAAAGACAAAGAATGCACAATGGAACAAAGCGTAAAAGACGAGAAGGCCCACTACTATGCAAAACCAGGAGCCCAAAAGATGAGGAGAACAAGCCCATAACCGAAGCAAATCACCTCAACTTCGTGGAAAACTACCATGGGACAAGTCACAAGGCTCACAAGAGGCGACCCACCAAAGATGGGTGTCTTGTCACACCCATTTTTAAGGACAAAAATAGGATGCATAAAAGACTCATGTGCGCCCCAGGAAACAGTCGCACACATAAGTTGACAAATTATAAAGTATCATCACAGTGCTTATTACATAACGAATAAATATTTAAGACATAGTCTTGAACGATAGGTAGTAATAACTAATAGTAATTCTTCAGCGGAAACTCCACACAGGGACACGGTTGACTGGTTGACACCAAGACTAGTACTCATTCCGATAATCTTCCTCTATATCTTCATCTGTTATGGTGGAAATAGCAAGGGTGAGTCCATGTCGAACTCAACAAATATAACATAGGGTTCATGAGGCTCAAAAAGGCTAGACATTGTTTAACTGCGTTTAGCTTTTTATCATATATTAGCAATTGAGTAGCATCAAGATAAACCGCTTCCCATTAAAGAACCAATGATCAATTGTAATAAGGATAATGAATAGCATTAACATGAGCAAATAATAATCAACAATAATTGAGCATGATATAACAGTTATGATCAACTATTCCATAAGAATCCCCAAGGCCGCTCGTATCCGTGAGCACGGCTAGTATACCAGTTTTTAACTCTGCGCAGAGGTGTACACTTTCACTGTGAGTCATGATTTCCAAATGAGTGGGGAGATCAAGCCCAAACACCCGAGAACCATATAAAGCCACTCAAAAGTTCGTCTAACAAGTTAGGGCCATTAGATTCACTCGGCAGGCAGATATAGAACCCCCCTTCCCTGTGGCACAACAACCGCAGCCTATACACACTAGGCCAGGGGCTCGCACTACACCCAACGTGGCAAGCCATTCTTACGCCATTTAAGGTAACCTCTAACAAGCTAGAAAAGGTCTTTTAAACAACTAAAGCCAGAGCCATATAGCCCTCACAGCTGTACTGTATATCCCGGTTATCACTTACAGATAAGTCCTTAAGGAGAGAAACCAGAGCATCAAAATAATACACATGCTCTAGCCCCCTTTTAACAGTAATAAAATCATCTTAATAGTTGATTGCTTAATCCATTAATCAAATTACAAGATCATTGTTCTTAGTTTAAGCACTAGCAGTAGCTACCCATATGCATTCCCAAGGTTGACAAGGAATCAAGATAACAATCACTAAGTTATAATCTCTAAGGTTGTCAAGGTAAGCACATGCATATGTATGACAATTCAATGTATAGGTAACAAGGATAGTCCTGTGTTATACTTGCCTTGATCAAAATTCTCCAAGTGATACTGCTGACTTGGCTCAAAGTAATACTCCGAATCGTCTAGATACTGCTCACCTTCTATACTCGATCATCAATCAACAACACACATGCATCCAATCAAACAAACACGAAGCAAACAAAGAGATACAATTAGAACAGTACACCAACAGTAGCAAAACAGTAATAAAAGTTTATAAAACTCTTCTACACGTTTCTACGATCACACAGACGCAAAGATCACCAAATTCGGAGTTAAAACGTGAAAGTTATGAATTTTCTAAGATTTCCTATAGATAAATAAATACTTAATTATAAACTCGAAAAATAAATTATCAAAAGTAACTGTACAACTACACTAACATGTAGAGCTCGCAAATACGAACCTAACGCAACTTGAACGGATCAAATCGGAGTTAAAACGAAGATTTGATGACCAAAACAGTTCTAGTGGCAAAACTATAAATACCTGAAAACATATTTTTGAATAATCCGGGAGAGAATACGCTTTCAAAACGCAAAAACGTACTTTCAGTTTTACGCTATGGATGGCGGGTTAAATTCTGAAAAACTAAGGGGCTCTTTAAGAATTTTGCCACGCGAAGAGGTAAGTTCTAATCTTGGCCGCTTATCCAAGATCGGACGGCCCACGTTTCTTCCAGAGGAGACCGGCGGCGCTTCCGCCGCCTCGCCCCAACCCCACGGCGGCGCCATGGCCGGTGGCTCGCCGGACATGCCAAACCCGCCCTAGACTTCACCAAAAGATGCGCGGTTGCTACCAATCGAACGGGAAGCTCAATGCGATCTCACCTAGGGCTCCAAGACGGTCAATCACGGCACGGGAACGACGGGCGGCTCCAAAAGGTGGGCGGCTTATCTCCTTCACACGGTAAGAACACAACACGACCTTAACTTCAAAATTGATAGCACAAATTGAGTCACAACAACAAAGTAAAGCTAATAGAGCAACTTACAGCGACTAGAACGCGAAGTAACCGACGAATTCGCCCCCCATCGCGGCTTCTAGGGTTCAAAGGCGCGGCTAGGGAAACTACAACCCAAAATCCAAATAAAAAGGGTAAGGAAGGTGCAGTTCTAGCTTATATAGGATAGTGACGTGATCAATTTGGAAAGGGACCCCCTTGATTCACGGATTCGGTTGCGGTTCGAAGATGGAACTCGTGACCGGCTTGGTTACATGAGATGGGAGAAGCATCTGACAGCCGGGACCCACCTGTCAGCGGAAGAAAGGAGGGAGGGGCGTGACTGCTGGCTCGGCTGAACTGGGCTGCTCGTCAGCTGGCTCTCGCGGTCGCTGGCGCGGAGGAGGGAAGGCAGCGGCCCACCATGCGGCCCAGGCGGGAAGGAATGCAGGCCGACCCGAGCGGGCCTTCGGGCCGCCAGGTGAGAAGGTAAGTCATTTCTTTTTTTTTCTTTTCTTCTTTCTTTCCTTTATTTACTTGTTTTCAAACTATTCCAAATAAAATTCTTCAAACCAATTCAAAATAAAATAAATCCACTACACAAAAGAAAATAAATGCAACAGCATGAATGCAACACCAAATAGTTTTCAAAATTTTAATTCCCTTTCTCTAAATTATTTAAAATTTATTACTCCTAAAATTTGGGTGTTACAAATTCTACCCCCCTTAAAAGAATCTCGTCCTCGAGATTGAACTGCTTACTCAAACAACTGCGGATATGATTTCCTCAATTCATCCTCTCTTTCCCAAGTCGCCTCTGCCTCTGAATATCGATTCCACTGAACCTTGCACATCTTAATAATCCGACTTCGAGTAACTCTCTCAGCAGTTTCTAAAATCTTGATCAGAAACTCTTCATATGTAAGATCCTCCTTAACAGTCAATTCTTCTAAAGGTATCTGCTCCTCAGGCACCCGTAAACACTTCTTAAGTTGTGAAACATGAAACACATCATGCACTCCAGATAAATTTTCAGGCAACTCTAATTGATAAGCAACTTCCCCACGTCTAGTAATAACTTTAAATGGTCCAACATACCTTGGTGCTAGTTTACCTTTCATGTTAAACCTCTTCACACTTTTCATTGGTGACACCTTCAAATAGACATAATCACCTACCTCAAAAACTAAATCTCTTCTTCTATTGTCAGCATAACTCTTCTGACGAGACTGTGCTACTCTCAAATTCTCACGAATCACTCGCACTTGATCTTCTGCGTTTCTAAGAACATCTGTACCAAACACTTGAGATTCACCTGTCTGATCCCAAAACAATGGAGTTCTACACTTACGTCCATACAAAGCTTCAAACGGTGCCATCTTAAGACTCTGTTGATAACTGTTATTGTAAGAGAATTCTGCATAAGGCAAACTCTTATCCCAACTAGTTCCATATTTCAATGCACAAGCTCTCAACATATCCTCTAATACCTGGTTGGTCCTTTCAGTCTGTCCATCTGTCTGTGGATGATATGTTGTACTAAAATTCAATTTTTTTTCCCAATGATTCATGCACAGCTTTCCAAAAATGCGACGTAAACTGCGATCCTCGATCAGATACAATCTTCTTTGGTACTCCATGCAAACAGACTATTCTCTCCATATACAACTCTGCCAATTTTGGTCCATGGTAAGTAGTCTTAACTGGTATAAAATGAGCAACTTTGGTTAACCGATCTACTATCACCCAAATAGAGTCATAACCTTTCTGAGTACGCGGTAACCCTACTATAAAATCCATACCAACTTCCTCTCACTTCCATTCAGGAATCTTCATTGGTTGCAACAATCCAGCAGGTCTCTGATGCTCTGCTTTCACCCTCTGACAAGTGTCACACAATGCCACATACTCAGCCACATCTCGCTTTAATCCAACCCACCAATATTTCTGTTTAAGATCCAAATACATCTTAGTACTACCAGGATGAATAGAATAAGCTGACTCATGAGCTTCGCGAAGAATTGCCTGTCTAACAGTTTGATCCTCAGGTACACACAGCCTCTTTCCAAACCACAAAATTCCATTATCATCCATTCGAAAGCCTGGTGACTTACCAATCACTATATCTTCCGCTATCTTCTTTAGTTTCTCATCCTTCAACTGACCCTTGTAGATTTCTTGCTCTAAGGTAGGCTCTATCACTAATTCCATTGTATTAGTAACAATGCCCAAATTCAAATATTCAAATTCAGCACATAATTCACTAGTCATAGACAACGTCCGTATCTCATTGGCATAACTTTTCCTACTAAGAGCATCAGCTACTACATTAGCCTTACCAGGATGATAGTGTATCTCAATATCATAATCCTTAATCAATTCTAACCATCTGCGTTGCCTCAAATTCAGATCTGACTGAGTGAAAATATACTTCAAACTCTTATGATCAGTGTATATATCACTCTTATGTCCAATCAAATAATGTCTCCAAATCTTTAAAGCATGAACTACAGCTGCTAACTCCAAATCATGTGTAGGATAATTCAACTCATGCTTTCTCAACTGCCTAGATGCATAAGCCACAACTCTGCCTTCTTGCATAAGAACACATCCCAAACCTTGACGAGAAGCATCACAATAAATAGAAAACTTCTTACTCAAATCTGGCAAAACCAAAACAGGCGCTGTAGTCAACCTCTTCTTCAATTCCTCAAAACTAGCTTGACATTTATCTGACCACACAAACTTGGCATTCTTCTCTAACAGAGATGTCATAGGTTTAGCAAGTTTAGAAAACCCTTCAATGAACCGTCTGTAATATCCAGCTAATCCCAAGAAACTACGAATCTCGCTAACATCAATAGGTGGTTTCCAATTTAATACATCCTTTACTTTACCTGGATCCACTGATATCCCTCCATTAGAAACAATATGACCAAGGAAAGAAACTTCCTTCAACCAAAACTCACATTTACTACGCTTCGCATACAGTTTATGTTCTCTAAGTTTCTGCAATACCAACCTCAAATGTTCAGCATGCTCTTCCTCCGTCTTGGAAAATACCAGTATATTATCAATAAATACCACCACAAACTTATCCAAATATTCCATAAACACCTTATTCATCATGTACATAAAGTATGCAGGTGCATTGGTCAATCCAAATGACATAACAATATACTCATACAATCCATACCTTGTAGTAAAAGCTGTCTTTGGAATATCAGAAACACGAATCTTCAACTGATGATAACCAGAACGTAAATCAATCTTAGAGAACACACAAGCACCTCTCAACTGATCAAACAAGTCATCAATCCTGGGCAAAGGGTACTTATTCTTGATAGTTACCTCATTTAGTGACCGGTAATCAACATACATCCTCTGACCGCCATCTTTCTTGTCAACAAAAATAACTGGTGCTCCCCAAGGTGATGAACTAGGTCTAATAAAACCTTTATCTTGTAATTCTTTAATTTGTTTCTTAAGTTCTTCTAATTCATCTACTCCCATCCTATATGGTCGTTTGGCTATAGGTGCAGTTCCAGGAAGTAATTCAATAAGAAATTCAATGTCTCGGTCAGGTGGCATACCTGGCAATTCATCAGGGAAGACATCCGGAAATTCCTCAATCACTGAATTCTCCTTAATAGTATCTTCAAGCTGATTCACCACAGCGGTTGGTTGCTTCTGCACTACTACATCCACATTGATTTTATCTCCATTAGGTGCAGTCACAACTACCACTTTCTGCTGACACTGAATCTCTGCCTGATTTTGCTTCATCCAGTCCATACCCAATATCACATCAATACCAGATGTCCTCAACACTATAGGAGTTATCTTAAACTCTACCCCCCTTAATACCATACTAATTGGAAGACAACGATTACTGGTTTGCATGGTACCTCCAGGTGAATTTACTAAGAGAGGTTCTTTCATAGCTAGCATGGGTATACTATGCATTTTAACAAAAATGTTGGATATGAATGTATGAGATGCTCCAGAGTCAAAAAGAACAGTTGCGGGAGTAGAATGTACATTGAACGTACCAATCATAACTTCCGGTGCATCATGAGCTGTATCAGAAGACACATGATTCACCCTTCCAGTACCAGATTGCCTCTGGTTGCTCTTCTGGCTCTGAGGAGTCTGCTGGTTCTGCTTCTCAGGACAATGGTAAGACATATGCCCCTCTTTACCACAGACAAAGCATCTAGTAGGCGTGCTGGGAGCACTATTTTTCATGGGGGTAACATTGGAATTTCCAGTACGAGGAGTCTGTTGCCCAGTCTGCTGATACTATTGACGCTGTGGATATGATGAACGCTGTTGTGACTGATTACTTTGCCAATTCTGGGACCACCTCTGATTCGGATTACGATTCCACTGGCTAACCGGTCCCTGAAACTTCTAATGGAAACCATGCTGAGAATTAGTGCGCTGACGGTTGTTGCTTTCTGAGCTTTGTACCTTCATCTTCCTCTTCCTGTCCATCTCTCTGCGCTCATTATCAAGCACAATAGCTTTATTTACCAGCTCTTGAAAACTAGCATAGTTGTTCCCCTTCAACTGCAAGCGAAGATCATAATAAATTCCCTTCAAGAAAAGACGCTGCCTGTCTGCATCTTCCCTCACTTCATTAGGAGCATAGCGAGCCAACTGGGTGAACCTGTCATGATATTCACTAACGCTCATCTGTCCCATCCTAAGGTTTCTGAATTCTTCCTGCTTCAGCTCAATTATACCTTCAGGAATATGACGAGCTCGAAAATCTCTAACAAACTCATTCTAAGTGATAGGAGGAGCATTGTCAGGGCGTGCAGCTTGATACGACTCCCACCAAGTCTGAGCTGTCCCCTATAACTGACCAGATGCATATAACACCTTCTCCATATCATTGCATTGGGCTATATTCAGCTGTTTCTCCACTGCCCTCACCCAATCATCTGCCTCTAAAGGATCAACAGTATGAGAAAACACTGGAGGGCGTCCCTTCAAAAATTCCCCACGCTTATCCCTCACTTGCACAGGCGGTGGTCCTCCTGCAGGGGGATTGTTCTGCATGTGCTGCATAAACATCTGCATCATCTGGTTCTGAGTTTGCATGAGTTTCTCCATAGTAATGGGTAGGTTAGCACCTCCACGACCTCTGCCACGTCCTCTGCCTAACATCTGTTTCCAAAAACACAGAAGATGAAATTCAGTACGATCCGAGATGACGTATTCAATAGATAAGCAAAATCTGATTTTTCTGGGCGAACTCCAATTTCAGCAACTCAGTAAAACTGTCATATGTCGAGCTACAGACGTCCAATTCAAATGATCTTTACATGGTTGGAAAGCTTACAAAATTATCTACAACTTTTATTCACAACACGTTTTCTGATTCTGTCAATAAATTGGCCAAAAACTGAACTTAACCGAAACTATTTCAGAATTCCAGACTGTGCAGTAACTCCAACTTGGAACAGGTATATCTCTTAGCTCTTAATAGATATTAAAATAATTCTTGCGGGATTGGAAAGATATAGAAGTCTGATTATTCCTAGTAAAATTTCTTAAATTTCTCATGAACGGATTTTAAGTTATTTCTAAAACATCCCAGACTGATCCAAAAATCAGCAAAGGACAGAACTAAGTTAACCTCATATTCAACTAATATATTTTGATCAAACTTAATATTCTTAACCATGGAACTTGTAGGCATGTCTACAAAACTCCAGCATACATTACAAAGATCCAAATCACACATTATCATAATAACAATCCATCAATCACACAATTGTTCACACCACAAACTGACTCTTAAAACAAACCAAACTTAAAATTAACTCACAACTACTATCGTTCCTATTACATAGGGATTTTTCCTATTTCCTAATTAAGCTTCTCATAAATCTTGGGATGACCTAACTCCGCCCTTAATTGGTCAATCTCCTTATAAGCTTGCTCCTTAAGTTCTTTTTTCTTCAGCAACTCATCCTTCAAATCCACCTCATGGAGAGCCAATTCACGAGCTAATCCCACCGTAGCTTGTAAAGTCAAGAAGGAATCATCTGCAAGCGGCACGGTCCAAATACCCTTGTCATGTAAGAAACAAGGAAAATGCCGGAGTGCACCCTTTAACGTCTTGTCCGAGCGTAGACCATGGTAGTAAACAAATGCATTGAAAGCGACATCCTCCATGCTTATCTCCATGGTTGCCCGGCTCACTCTAGTAATGAACTTTGACTCCACCTTAGACTCCTTAGTGGTAGGATCCCTTTTCTTAACCCATAACTCCGTTTCCCAATAGGAATCCATCCATGGATGACTATACTCTGCACTGCGATACTCCAACGTAGCTTCCCAGTCGTAGTAGTAGTTGTCCAAGGTTCTTATCAACATGTCATGGAAGAAAGCATCAGCTTTAGGAACCATGATATGAAGCTTCGTAGTCCACCCCATAACTACATTCTCCATTGGTGTATCACCAACTCTTGATTCAGCATCAGATAGCTCTTGATCACCATCTTCATACGGCTCCTGAGGTTTGAAACGGGCAACGTACTGTGCAGCTGACAGACGGGGATAAGAAGGCATCTATAAGATTTAGACATAGATTAGATAGAATCAATGTATTTTCGCAATAGAATAAAGTAGAGGAAGCATAAAACTTTAGTAATTAACAAGGTTAAAAGAGGAAGCATGAATTAAGTGAAGTATGGATGCTATTAACGACCATTCTAACTAGGCTCGCGTCCTACAGTCAACCTGGCTCCGATACCAATCTGTCACACCCATTTTTAAGGACAAAAATAGGATGCATAAAAGACTCATGTGCGCCCTAGGAAACAGTCGCACACATAAGTTGACAAATTATAAAGTATCATCATAGTGCTTATTACATAACGAATAAATATTTAAGACATAGTCTTGAACGATAGGTAGTAATAACTAATAGTAATTCTTCAGCGGAAACTCCACACAGGGACACGGTTGACTGGTTGACACCAAGACTAGTACTCATTCCGATAATCTTCCTCTATATCTTCATCTGTTATGGTGGAAATAGCAAGGGTGAGTCCATGTCGAACTCAATAAATATAACACAGGGTTCATGAGGCTCAAAAAGGCTAGACATTGTTTAACTGCGTTTAGCTTTTTATCATATATTAGCAATTGAGTAGCATCAAGATAAACCGCTTCCCATTAAAGAACCAATGATCAATTGTAATAAGGATAATGAATAGCATTAACATGAGCAAATAATAATCAACAATAATTGAGCATGATATAACAGTTATGATCAACTATTCCATAAGAATCCCCAAGGCCGCTCGTATCCGTGAGCACGGCTAGTATACCAGTTTTTAACTCTGCGCAGAGGTGTACACTTTCACTGTGAGTCATGATTTCCAAATGAGTGGGGAGATCAAGCCCAAACACCCGAGAACCATATAAAGCCACTCAAAAGTTCGTCTAACAAGTTAGGGCCATTAGATTCACTCGGCAGGCAGATGTAGAACCCCCCTTCCCTGTGGCACAACAACCGCAGCCTATATACACTAGGCCAGGGGCTCGCACTACACCCAACGTGGCAAGCCATTCTTACGCCATTTAAGGTAACCTCTAACAAGCTAGAAAAGGTCTTTTAAACAACTAAAGCCAGAGCCATATAGCCCTCACAGCTGTACTGTATATCCCGGTTATCACTTACAGATAAGTCCTTAAGGAGAGAAACCAGAGCATCAAAATAATACACATGCTCTAGCCCCCTTTTAACAGTAATAAAATCATCTTAATAGTTGATTGCTTAATCCATTAATCAAATTACAAGATCATTGTTCTTAGTTTAAGCACTAGCAGTAGCTACCCATATGCATTCCCAAGGTTGACAAGGAATCAAGATAACAATCACTAAGTTATAATCTCTAAGGTTGTCAAGGTAAGCACATGCATATGTATGACAATTCAATGTATAGGTAACAAGGATAGTCCTGTGTTATACTTGCCTTGATCAAAATTCTCCAAGTGATACTGCTAACTTGGCTCAAAGTAATACTCCGAATCGTCCAGATACTGCTCACCTTCTATACTCGATCATCAATCAACAACACACATGCATCCAATCAAACAAACACGAAGCAAACAAAGAGATACAATTAGAACAGTACACCAACAGTAGCAAAACAGTAATAAAAGTTTATAAAACTCTTCTACACGTTTCTACGATCACACAGACGCAAAGATCACCAAATTCGGAGTTAAAACGTGAAAGTTATGAATTTTCTATGATTTCCTATAGATAAATAAATACTTAATTATAAACTCGAAAAATAAATTATCAAAACTAACTGTACAACTACACTAACATGTAGAGCTCACAAATACGAACCTAACGCAACTTGAACGGATCAAATCGGAGTTAAAACGAAGATTTTATGACCAAAACAATTCTAGTGGCAAAACTGTAAATACCTGAAAACGTATTTTTGAATAAACCGGGAGAGAATACGCTTTCAAAACGCAAAAACGTACTTTCAGTTTTACGCTATGGACGGCGGGTTAAATTCTGAAAAACTAAGGGGCTCTTTAAGAATTTTGCCACACGAAGAGGTAAGTTCTAATCTTGGCCGCTTATCCAAGATCGGACGGCCCACGTTTCTTCCAGAGGAGACCGGCGGCGCTTCCGCCGCCCCGCCCCAACCCCACGGCGGCGACATGGCCGGCGGCTCGCCGGACATGCCAAACCCGCCCTAGACTTCACCAAAAGATGCGCGGTTGCTGCCAATCGAACGGGAAGCTCAATGCGATCTCACCTAGGGCTCCAAGACGGTCAATCACGGCACGGGAACGACGGGCGGCTCCAAAAGGTGGGCGGCTTATCTCCTTCACACGGTAAGAACACAACACGACCTTAACTTCAAAATTGATAGCACAAATTGAGTCACAACAACGAAGTAAAGCTAATAGAGCAACTTACAGCGACTAGAACGCGAAGTAACCGATGAATTCACCCCCCACCGCGGCTTCTAGGGTTCAAAGGCGCGGCTAGGGAAACTACAACCCAAAATCCAAATAAAAAGGGTAAGGAAGGTGCGGTTCTAGCTTATATAGGATAGTGACGTGATCAATTTGGAAAGGGACCCCCTTGATTCATGGATTCGGTTGCGGTTCGAAGATGGAACTCGTGACCGGCTTGGTTACGTGAGATGGGAGAAGCATCTGACAGCCGGGACCCACCTGTCAGCGGAAGAAAGGAGGGAGGGGCGTGACTGCTGGCTCGGCTGAACTGGGCTGCTCGTCAGCTGGCTCTCGCGGTCGCTGGCGTGGAGGAGGGAAGGCAGCGGCCCACCGTGCGGCCCAGTCGGGAAGGAATGCAGGCCGACCCGAGCGGGCCTTCGGGCCGCCAGGTGAGAAGGTAAGTCATTTCTTTTTTTTTCTTTTCTTCTTTCTTTCCTTTATTTACTTGTTTTCAAACTATTCCAAATAAAATTCTTCAAACCAATTCAAAATAAAATAAATCCACTACACAAAAAAAATAAATGCAACAGCATGAATGCAACACCAAATAGTTTTCAAAATTTTAATTCCCTTTCTCTAAATTATTTAAAATTTATTACTCCTAAAATTTGGGTGTTACATGTCTTCAGGCCTAGCTAGGGTGCAGCTATAATTGGGTGCGACGATACCCCTACCTGGCCCATTTGGCCCCAACTTCGGTCGCTTGACACTTACCGCCATGACCAACGTCAGTGCTGAGGTGAGGTCCAAGTTCAACGTACATGGAGGTTGGTTTGATGCTTTCAATGTGGGGATCAAGCATATTCCATGAACATTCCTGTCACACCCGGTTTTAAGGACAAAACCAGACATACACTATATGTGAAATAAAGAAGACAAATCTCACATATAGCCACAGATAAGTGTAATATCAAAAGACAAATGCTTAATATACATAACACAATAGTATAAAATATACCTTAAAGAGCAACACAGCGGAAAGACAACTCCGAACACCGGGTGCAACCTTCACTCTAGGATCAAACTAACTGGTTGATCACAAGCCTAACAATTCCAAAATCTAACAGTCTGGTACCCTTCCTGAGATGTGGGGAGATAGCAAGAGTGAGTCCATGTCGAACTCAACAAATATAACATGGGGTTCATGAGGCTCAAAAGGTTTGACACTGGTTTACTGCAATAGCTTTTAGTGAGTCATCTTTTAGCAATTGAGTAGCAACAAGTTTAACATAAGCCCAAATAACCTCATGATCATGTAAACGAGAATAATGTATAGCAAGAAACAATAATCATTAGTGAGCATCAATATCATCAGTGTTCATCATTTATTCTGTAAGGGTCCAAGGCCACTCGTGACCATGAGCACGGCTGTTATAACAGTTTTACACTCTGCAGAGGTTGTACACTTTCACTGTGAGTCGTGATTACCCATATGCCCGAGGCGGCCAATCCCCAAAATACTCCCAAGGTGAGCAGGCAGGGTTCACTATGAAGCCTTTCAAAGGTTCGTCTAACAAGTTAGGGCCGCTAGGTTTCCGAAGTCAGTCCGTGTGATACACCACGCAGGGATCCACAGTCTGCTTTACCCCATTTGCGCCACAAGGGTAACCTCTAACAAGCTAGAAAAGGTCCTCATACTGAGCTAAAGCCAGAGCCATATAGCCCTCACAGTTGTACTGTAAGTCCCGGATGTTCGCTTACAGATAAGTCCTTAAGGAGAGAAACTAGAGCACCATAAAAACAACCAAATATGCTCTAGCCCTCTTGAGCCATGTTGCTATAAAGCATCTTTTAAACGTTTATTGCATATACCATTAGTCAAGTTACAGATCATAGTTATTTATCTTGAGCACTAGCATAAATACTACCCAATGCAATGTCCCATGGGTGTCAAGGTACAAGATACAAAAGCTAGGATATCCTTAATGGTAACAAGGTAGACACATGCATATGAATTAAGTATATTAAAGGTGAATAGGAAACAAGGATAATCCCATGCTATACTTGCCTTAAACACCGATCCTTCGGTAAGCTTTAATCTTCAACGTTCTTCTTCTTCTTCTTGATAACCACGTATATCTCACCGACTGGACGAAATCATAAATCACCACACAAGCATCCATACAATCATACACGAAGCAAACAATAGATCTAAATTAGAACAGTACACCAAACATATGAAACAATATGTGAAAAGGTTTTAAAGATGTTCTACGCATTGCTACGAACACACAGACGCGAAAAGCATACTAATCAGAGCTACGGTTGAAAAGATACATCTACCTAAAGATTTGCTCATAGAAGAAAATATAAAACTATTAGTTTCATGTGTTTTATATATAAGATATTTTATAAATACTATATATTGAATTAAGTCAAATTTAGATTCAAATTATAAAACTAAAGTAAAACAATTCATATTTTATTTACAAAACCCAGTGGCATAATTATTAATCAAGATATGATTTAAACAATAAAATTTCAGAATTAATAATATGGTAAATACTGTCACTAACGCGTAGATCTCGTTGCTATGAATCTAACGCAACTTGAATGAGCTAAAACGGATCTAAAACGTAGAAGATATGATTTAAACAAGATCTACTTTATTAAAGTAATAGATTAAATCTCACATCGGAACTTACAAATAGAAAACCTAACCAACAGTAACACTAACAGTATAACAAGTTTGTAAAACTCTTCTACACGTTACTACGATCACATAGACATAAAGATCACGAAATTTGGATTTAAAACGTAAAAATTATGAATTTTCTAAGATTTCCTATAGATAAATAATTACTTTAATATAAACTCGAAAATAAATTATCTCAAACCTACTGTACAGTTTTATCATCATGTAGAGCTCGCATATACGAATCTAACGCAATTTGAACGGGTCAAATCGGAGTTAAAACGGATAATTTATGACTAAAACAAACTCAGTGGCAAAACTGTAAATATCAGAAAGCGTATTTTTCTTTTTCCGAAACGAATTACGTTTTCAATTTAATCAAAACGTATTTTCCGGTTTACGCTTTGGACCGCGGGTTAATCAATTGAAAAACACAGGGTCTCTTTAGCAAAAACGCCGGCCGAACCGGTAACTTCTAATCCTGGCCGTTGGATCTGATTTGGGCGGTTCGGATTGGATCGAAGAGGGAGCCGGCGGCGCTCCGGCCGGAACAGGGCCGCGACAGCAGTCTCCGCGGCGGCGCCATGGCCGGAGATGGCTTGCTCGCGCTATAGAGCACGAGCTTACGAACGGAAAACACAGGGAGAGAGAGAATGACATGGCGAGCTCACCTAGGGCAGAATCGTGGCCGGGGATGAAGCAAGGAGAGCATGCGGCTCGGAGAGGCGGACGGTAGAGGCGGAGCTTCGGGCGTAGCCACCACAGGGTATTGGGGCTGCGATTTGTGGGCGAATGTGGAGCGGGGAGAAGCGGGGGTTCCGTTTTTATAGCCCGGGGGCACGCGGAAGCAAGGAAAGGGAAGGATTCGAAGATGGATTCGATCTCCGTATCCGGTAGAGAGAGGAAGGCGGCGGTGTTCGTTTTTGGAAAGCGCCGGAGGAAGAAGAAGGAAAGGGAGATGTGTCGCTGACCGGTGGGACCGACTTGTCAGCGGCTCAGATGCGGAGGAAGGCCGCGCGCGATGACGGGCCGGCTGGCCGCGGCTGGGCTCGGCCCAAGCGGGAAGCGAAGCGGGGCGGAGAGGAAAAGGGAGATGGGCCATGCGTGGGAGGCAGGCCGAGGCAGTGCTGGCGGGCTGAGCTGGGCCAAACTGAAAGAATTCCTTTTCTTTTATTTCAAAACATTTTCAATTGATTTTGAAACCTAATTTGAATTTAAATCAAACCACTCATCACAAAAATTTAAATGCAACAGCATGAGTGCACAAACATGTTTCTACTCTTATATTTGATTTTAAGTTAATAAAAATTATTATTACTCTAAATTTGCATGCTCACAAATATATACATAAAAATCATATTTTCCTATTTTTCTTCTTTTCAAATTTTTAGGGTGTTACAATTCCCTCCTCCCCACCTATAAAAGGAGGCTCCCTCTCCTCATATCATTAGTCAACACTTGGAAAAATACAATACAAAGGAGACACAATGTAGCAAGAAGAGAGAAGAGCTCTATTCATATCTTAGCTTTCTAGCTAGTCTAGTTTAGGGAGTGAGTGAGGATGAGAAAGAGATGGAGAAGTACTAGAATTGTCGGCTACCTCCATTTGTAGCGGAAGGAATGCTAGGAATGTCAGCTCCCTCTTCACTTGTACCTCGATGGACCTAGTACTACTTGGAGTGCAAAGGTTCATGTTTATCTTCAGTGGTGAGTTCTACTTTAAGTTAGTCTTGTTTACTATTTACTTGTGGGTTCGTCATCCGTCCCCATGGCAGATACTCCAGTAGAGGGCTCTCGATAAAGGCAGATCACCCTATACAACCCTAGAGTAGTAGTCGATAGCGTAGACATGCTGTCTAGACTAGAGGCTACCTTCGTTTGCCTTGTTCCCTACGGTTGAGGGGTAGGCAGCAAGTCGTGACAGCCCTGTCTATCCCTTGTAATCCCCCACATTCAGGTTCAGCGTAGAGCTGTAGGCCGGGATCGCCTGGCAGACCAGGTGTGCTCCGGTGCCCAAAGTAAGTATATAGTGGTAAAGCTATCTTAACTTAGGATCTCTATCCCTAGAAAACCTCGCTACCCGAGCTATCTTTCTTCTTGTTACCTTAGATGAGATAGCTAAGAGTCTTTTACACATCCGTTCCTTGTGGAAATATGATACCCTGAATAATTTCGGGTAAAATGCTACAACAGTAATTCCGTGCGCTTGTGAATTATTTCTGTTTGCGTTAAGAAATACCAACAAGCATTTCTAGCGCCGTTGCCGGGGAACGTTGTCGTAATTATCTCTGAACCTAGTTCACCCGTGTATCCTTGTGTTTTATCTTTCTTTTCAAAAAAAATGTTACTCCATTTATTCTTGCATAAAACCCTTGAAATCTCAAAAACCTTTTTACTCCTTAGGATGAGTTCTTAGAGTCACCACCATCGAAGCCAATCACAGCTTTTGGCTATGAACTCCATCCTGGCTTTGGCGATCAAGCTTATGACCATAAACTAAGCACTTCTGGGAGATACCTCATATTATCATAAAAACACAACTTTTCTTATCAACAAAAGCAAGAACATATTTTTAAGTTAGTATGGACCTTTGGGTATTCTTGTCGCTAACCATTTCAGGTTGAGACTAAGAAGAACAAGGGACATATGATACTAGAGAATATGAGAGCTACATCAACTAAAAAACCTTAATGCCTTCGGTGAGGGAACGCACTCAAACAGGAGTTTCTTACCTTACACACTTGACTTTTACACAATAGTCCAAGTGTGGGGGAGGTTGGTGAGAGCCTCACTACAAGTTCCATCCATATCAAAGGCCATCCAAAAAAATGATGATGATAGCTCTTCCTTGCTATATAAAAAACAAAAAAATAGAAAAAAGAGAGCTATAAAAATGTGGGGCTAAAAAAAGAGAAAAATATGATATATAAAAGAAGAAGAGAGAGAGAAGGAGTAGGCTAGCCCCACATGGCTACCACAAAACACCAAAGTGCCACCTAACTCCATCAAGAATTCTCCTCTTCTATACCTTTGTTGTTTACTAGCAAGGCCCATTGTCCATACACACTCGTTGTGCGTGTGGCCTAGCCTTGGTGCTAACCTGAGATGGACCTTCTACAATCAAGTCGCCGCTGCAGCAGCTCCAAAGCTTCCATCCACGAATGCGGCTAGTAATAATACTCAGGTATGCAAAGGTAAATAAAAGTTCATCAACTCCTTCACTCATTTTTATTTCCACAAGAATACATCTTAATCATTCAATTCACGCTTCCTTATTTATGATATATGCTCTAGTTTGAGTGTAGTCACACAGGCCTATGTGGCACATTCATAGGCTTTCTAAATTAAGCATGGTGCTTAGGTTAAAATAGCCTTCTTTAATCAAAATTTGACATGGTGTTGAATTTTGATTAATGAACTTGGAGTATTATTTCCATAAACAATAGAAGTAATCTACGATGGAGATAAAACAAGGCTAGGAATACTTTACATTTTTCACCTCAGCCTTGTATGAGTTTTTCTAAAAAATAATATAATAATAAAAAGTTGGTGAACAAATAAAAATATATATAATAATAATGATAAATATAATAATAAAATAAAATTTAGGCTTCCTGGTATTTGAACTAGTAGAGCCCTCGTTGGATTTTGTTTTGCTATTCAATAAAGTAGGTACAAGAATATGTGTGGGGGAGATATCTCAAGTAGAACAACCACACATTCGAGATCTCCCCCCACATGTTGCACAACATCAAGCAATCATCATGCAGAAGGACAAGATAAATAGCTTTAGAAAGGATTGGCTGAACCTCTAGTTTAGTCAGACCACATCTGAATCCCTTAAACTCCTTCCTCTACAACGATGGTTTGTGCAACACTACCCTCAATCCCTACATTAAGAAAGTTTAAAATTAAACAAATTTAAAATATAAAACAAATGATGATCCATCTCCATGGTAATTGATGAGAAGTTTGCATACTCTTTATTCCTCGCCAATATTCCTAAACTTATGAACAGCTTATCATAGGGAACCTATTTTATCTAGGTAATTGGAATATGAGATATAGTAGGATGGAAATGAAACTTCCTTTTGACCTACCTAAAACTCCACAAAAGCCTTTAGAGGTAGGATGAAAAGAAGGCAAATATCAAAAGCCTTTGGTGAGGACTATACACTTTGATTGATCAAGTGATTCATTTTGAGTGCTGAGCAGGAGCGAGTCGATGAGGAATGGAATGATCTGTTTCCCCTTCTCTCCTTCTCCTCCTAGGTCCGACCTTAGCCCTTATACAACAAGATAGGTCAGGTACATAGTGGTTTAGGGAGATGAGTCTACGGTCTTACATGCGCCAGAGTCTAGGAGGGTCTTGTAGCGGCCCTCTATGGACTGTGGCGGTGTCGTGGAGCTAAAGAAGCCTTGGGCGTCGTCCAACTGCTCTATTCTCACACCCTGCATGTTAGGCTAGGTCGACTTGGACTAGCCTCCCCTAGGTGGACCTTCTAGAGTTTTTTTGGTGGTGAAGGAGGTCAGCTCTAGGGACTGTTGCGTGGGCCTGGGAGCTGCCCAGCCCCTAGAAGCCAAGGGAAGCTTGTCTTCTTGTGTCACGCCCCGTGTGTGACCTTGTTGTGGAAGTGGCCGGCAAGTCCACCCCGAAGCGCAGTGTCTGGGAGCCCCCCAAGCCTTGATGGCTTAGGGCTTGTCTTCTTGTGCCCGAGCCTTGGCTAGCGTCGCAAGCCGGGCAAGAGCCAAGTCCCGAGCTCGAGCGTGTCATTGATCGGGAGCCAAAGGCCCGGCGAGCCCCCAAGCCCCGCGCCGTGCCCAGGTTCGGTCAGGTTTCTTCGTCGGAGGGTGCGCGTGAGCGTACCCGATGGGTATTGCCCATGGGTGATCCTGCAGGGGTTGGTTAGGGGTCTCTTCGATCGAGAACCATTGATCCCGAGGCTTGATATACCCATAAGATAGGATCTCGGCAACTCCCTTAGGAAGAAGGATGATTTTTTTGTCACAATTTAACCACAGGGGCCGCGTTCACAAAAGAGTCAATGCCTTCCACGAACGGGGCAGCAAGTACATCCATCCACATGATCCATCTGTGATTAACGCAATGCAACTTTAGTGATCGACATAGATGAACTGACTAATGTGTCATTCAATTTAATACAATCAAAACTTTAGGATACATACTAACTATAGGGTAATTTGGTGCGTGCGCAACAATCAAGACTCAGAGAGGCCGCCTCCGAAATCAAGAAGCACTCTAAAATGAAGAAGGATGATTTTCGGTCACAATTTAACCACATGATCGAACTAAGGTAGCTACATGAAAAGGGTGGTTAATTACATGCCACCCAATATAGAACATCCTTCGAAAATCAACAGCCTTCACTAGCGTGGCGGTTGCCAAAAATGGTGGGGGGAGCCACGGCTGAAGAAAAGTTAACCGAGTCAAGAAGAAGAGGAGGGAAATGGGGTTTTCATTGCTCTTGCAGTTGTTTATCACCACCGGGTTAACTAGACATCTGGTGGTGATTCTATGTTTTTCCGCCGGATCGTAGACTATGGTATTTAGTGTCCGAACAAAACGGTGGTAAATCTTTCTTATCACTTCCGGCATAAAAGGGTGGGAAGACGTCTTCAATTATTGCGATTTCCACCGCTGGACCATACGATCAACCGACGATGCTACATAAGGGTCACCACCAGATCTTAAGTTGTAGGGCCCATCAGTCTTGCCACTGGTGGTCAAAACTTGCTATCTTTGACGCCTTCTTTGCACTTCACACATAGGATCAACGGCCGTCGGTGATAAGCATTGCACAGCCGGTTTGTCATATGATACGGTGGCGAAGCCTGGCATTTTGTTCACTGCCGGATCATACACCGAGCCGGTGGTGACAACGTTCATCATCGCCGTTATTCGCCTAGGAGAGGGCCCCACATGCCATAAGCCGGCGGTGATACTTACCACCTTCGGTTGTCTCAATACCGTTCGTCAAAGCCGCGGCGGTGATTAAACATTCTGTAGTAGTGTCTCCTATCCAAGCACAACCAACACGTATGACAACACTAAGGAAACAAAGAAAATTAAACATAAATGCTTCGATCATATGTATTTTATTTATGGGAAGAACACATATGTTATATTTGATTTATGGAATATATTATAATACATTATATACATTATATTATAACAATATATGATTTACATTGATGGATTTGTTTTATACTCAATGGTATATAATTTTTATGGAATATATTATATTACATTATATACATTATATTATAATAATATATGATTTACATTGATGGATTTGTTTTATACTCAATGGTATACAATTTGTATATATATTATTATACTAATTGAGTATCAATTAGCAACACAATGGTATATAGGAATGATATTCATGATTGATTGTGGTTCCATGCAAGCATTAAACAACTTGTAGACAGCAAAATAAACAACAGTTGTCTGTGGGTTGTATGAGTTGTCTGTCTGTGTTAAAAATTCCAAGACTGTCTATAGGTTGTAAATGCCCTTATTTTGTTTTTGTAATCTTGCCAATCCCATGTTCGTCCTGATCCTGATGTTTCTATTTCAGGTTTAATTCTCAACTAAAAAAGGTGAAATTCAAAATGGAAGAGGGTTTTATCGTGACCAACCTATTCGTTTTTACCCCAGTAGGGACAGCACATTGTAAATTTACTGTTTTCAGAGGTGGAAAATGAGTGTTGATTATGTCAACATTCGAAGTTGTTTGAAAATTTTAAATTGCAAAGTCTAAGAACTTCAAACGAATTTTTAGGACTCTAAACAATTCCAAAATAAAAAATTTATCAACTGCAAATTTGTAGATCATATTGAGCTCTACAACTTTGGTACCAAGCTTCTCTTCATCTAAGTTCATATGAAAAAAATTATGCATTTTTACACAACTATTTTTAGGAGGCAAACCCTTAGAATGACCTCTTGTAATCGATCAACAGAGGCGGACATCCTAGGATGCACACCTCTATTATTAGTCCATTAACAAAGAAGATTACCTTAGAATCTCCATCTCTGAAAATGGTTAATATAATATAGGCAGGCGTTTGCCTCAAGGATACGTAACCATTTAGATGTGGCACTACAAAAATGCCCGCCTATATGTTAATTAGGGATCTGTCTCCTAGTAGTGAATCTTGTGTTCGTTTTCTATCCACGAGGATTGAGAGATCTATTTGGTCATTTTGGACGCTGACAGTTGTTGAAGGTTCTCCATATTAGGCACATCAAAGTATAAGCACAAATGTTCAGACTAAGAACACTATTTATTTTCATGGCATTTACTTGATACCACCGAAGTTACATTTTACAGATCCTACACTAGTGGTTTAGCCCCTTTTTCCTTGCAGCAGCACTCGTCCTTGTCCCTATTTTTTTGGTTTATGCAGTAGGAACCTACTCCGGAGTACCCCCATTCTCGACAAAGAAGCCAACACCTATGTGGAGTGCAAAATGGGCACTGCCTGCACGTGATCCCTGCTGGTGGCGGCCGCGGTGACTTTTTCTGGCAGTACTTGCATCCTACATATCCATAACATAGATTAAACCAGAGAGTATGAAACTTCTGCCTGCAGCACTACAGGCCTACATATCAAACATGCCATTACATGACTTTTACTCGGATATTAATTAATGTAAATATATGAGAAAGAATGAAGTATAAGTAAAAGTAGGTTGTACCCAGTAAGCCAGCAGCTCGGGAGGAGGGGAAGGTAGCAGACATGATCCCAAGAACCAAGAACAATGAAGCTAGTAGGTACACAATCCTTGTCGTAGAGATCTTGAGTAGTGCCATGAAGAAGAGAATCTTGCTACTCTCCTCTTTCTGTGACAAGGAGAAGATTTCTTATGTTTGTATTATGTATCTACTGTATTGGTATTTATAGGGAAGCACAACCATCCTCATTTAAAAATGTAGCATAATAAGATTTATGTGATCTACTAGATATCTTGCACTAGTGTTCTGATATCATAAACTATCTTATTCTACTACAATAAATACTTGAGTATCCAAACTAATCCCATACAAAAATGTGTTGCTTTGCATTTATGGTAGCTACTATATTACACAAGCGCTCGAATAGCCTATTAGACGCTATAAAATACATGTATCTGGAGCAGTCCCCCATCCACTGTCGATTGAGCAGTCAATATACAAGTAAAAAATGTCAGGCTAGGCCCACTTTTTGTCATAAAACATATATGGAGACCAAAAATAGTGACATACATGTCAATATGTCATCACATATAAACATCACCATATGTACCTTGTGAAGTTTTCCCACAAAGTCATCAAAAAATGTGTGCACATTCTAAACAACTTATATTGAAAATTTTCTGACCCTTTTATAACACCAAATGTATGTCATAAAATAATTAGTCAACTTGTGAAAATACCATACTTCACAAATACCAAAGGCAGACTATGGTTAGGGTGGGTTTTTGTGATGAAATACTATGATAGAACAAGCAATCACTGTCAGAGCATCATTTCCAGTCTGTGCTGGAGCCGGCGGTGATTGCTTATCACCGGTGGTTCATAAGCCTAGGATCCCGAAAATTTATGGGAAGCAGTATTCGCCCGGCCGTGAAGTCACCTATCACTGCTAGCTCAAACTACCACCTAGAGGTGAAATATCACTGCCGGGTCATGCCGCAAACATGTAGTGATAGGTGTCATATCACTGTCGGCTAAGGCTATGAATAGGATCATGCCCGTGCGCTGCAACGGGAACAAAACAAAAAATAATGCCATAACGATTTTAAGTTTATACTTTTGTATTACTGCGATTGTTGCACTTCAACAGGTTACATTGGTGAGAGGGTTCCTGGCACTTAGGAAACATTTGCAATTCCAAACCCGTGCGGCAGTTCACCAGATACAAAAATGAAGAACATGATGAACAATAAAAAGTACTCCAAAGGTCATCGACGGTCATCAATGAAAAAAAATATTGCTCCAAAACTTTTCTAAGTGCAAGTATTTGATTGAGAAATATGGGAACTGAACATAAATTCCGGTGGACACACTTTGAGGAAAAAGAAAAGGCAAAGATGATGGAAATAAGAGGTGATACTCGCATATTTTGTAAGGTCCATGTACAACATGTTTTACTTTCAATTTTAAATCTTGAAAAAACAAATCTTACTGGTTACAATAATGCAAGAGATGAAGCAAAAATGAGCAGCTTGTTCAGAACCCCTTCCAGGTAAGATTGCACCCAAAACGAATATTAGAAAATCTGAAGTGACTTCATGATAAACGAATAATAATCCCCATACTTTTTTGCCGTGCATATTAATGAAAACTTTTGCCAGGCATCAGGGTCTTGCACGTTTTCTCTCGTGATGCTTGATGCATTACTGCTTCCCTCACTACTGGAAACCAAAATTTCCCTGTCGGTTACAAAATACCGACAGCAAAATACGAAACCCAATTTTTCTATCGGGTTGCCAGATTATGGCATATTACTGACCTGTAAGCGCAAGACCATATCAGATTATGGCATGATAGACCGACTTTAGAGTATTTCTTGTTTCAAAGAAAACATTAGTATGTGCATGTAAGCTGCAAGAGTCCAATGTAAGAAATTGAACTCTCAGAGGCAGGGATTGAACTGCTAAACTATATAGACTTTAATCAAATACTAGAAATCCAATGGACAAAAAGGTTAACCAAATTTGCTATCATTAAATGGTCAGTGTTACATTGAATTGAGGAAGTTTAACTTACAAATTATCAAAAAAGTAAGCATCAAAAAAAGCTTTCCATGGCAACAGCCAACATGTTAAAATTTCAAAGAAAAAAACTTTCAATGACAACAGCCAACATGTTAAGTAATACATACAATCCATGTGATACGACTCTTCATTTTTTGAAGTCTTTGCATATACAAGAAAATGAGGATGGATGTAATTTCTTAAAGAAACATATTCTAATCAATGCATTGGAATGTGAACACTGAAGTACACTTTTTTTCCCGATCACATCTGTTGACGTGTTTTTCATTAAGAGCAAATAGAGGCCGAAAAAACGGCATACACGACGCAGCTACAGGCGAACCCTTAGTGCAAAAACAGAACCACAAAGGTAGTGGTTCGGAATCAAAAGTTACAACGGAAAAGAAAAGAAAGGCGGCGGTAGGGAGAACCCTCCATCACAAACCTAACCAAATTGGCTTTGCAAGAAAGAATATAACCACACAAAGGGTGCCAACAAAGGAGGTGAAGTTGTGGTGGCAAAGCATCCACCAAGTAGAATCGAGATAACGATGGCAAAGTATCTGCCCGAGTAAGAGCAACCAACAGTATAGTGACAAAGCATCCGCCAAAGGCCAGCGGCAAAGCATCCACAACAAGGGGGCCATCACACACTTAGTAGCAAAGCATCTGCCTAAGTGGGGAGGCTGAAGCAAAGCAAGGGGGCCATCACGCACTTAGTAGCAAAGCATTTGCCTAAGTGGGGAGGCTGAAGCAACATCGGTGGCAAAGTATCCGCCATAGGAGCAGTGACGGCAAAGCATCCGTCAGAGAGTGCAAGCGGCCAAGCATCAGCTGCGAAGAACCAGATGACTGCAGCAACACCAGGGTTGGACACACCAATGCGGAGAGTAAGTTGAAGCACAAGCATGCACAGCAAAGGAAGGAGGCACTTCAGCGAGAGGAGTAGGACAGAGGCATACATGCTTCAACAAAGCCTTCAAGAAGGGAACGACGTCCGCAAACGCCATCAATGTTGGGAGAAGTGCAAGAGGACTTTCGTCCTAAGACCTGCCCCCATCGACTTCCACGATGAATAGAATTTTCGATGACGCCTCCAACAAGGTAAATGACACAAACATCGCCACCGCCACTAGCCCTCAGTAGGAAGCTGGGCCAGGGTTTCACCCAGTAACTAATCCGCCGCGGACAGAAAGGGGAGGCACCAACCGCACGGCCCCGGCCACAGGCGCGGTGGCAGGGACACCGGGAGCATGATGTCTCATGCAAGGAGCTGCAGCCACACCAGGAGCCGCCATGGCCACGCAGCACCCCGGTGCCCTTGCACAGAAAGCTTCAGAGGCTCCCTCTGCTCCACACGGGTAGACACGGCGCTGGCCCCCCGCTGGGCCCAGAATAGCTCCACGCATTGGCGGACGTCCCAGGAGAAGAGCAAGGCGCCTAACGCGACCTCCAAGGACCCGCCCATGAGCCCTGCCACCGCAGTTGTGAACCAGCCCTGCCGGCCAGCCATCCACCGCCGCCATTTGCAAGTCCGGGTGGATCCGCCACGACACCCACCAGATCCAGAGCAGGGGTGCGAGATCCGGCCATGGAGGGCCTGGATCCACCCTGCCGGCCAATTGTCAAGCCGCTGCCGGCCAACAGCAAGGCCGCCCAGAACCACCATGGCACCCACCAGATCCGTTGCAAGCGCGCGAGATCTGGCCATGGCTGGCCCAGATCCGTCCCGCCAGCCATGCCAGCCACCGGCAGTTAGGAGGATAGGAGGGGTGACGAGGGGAGGAGGGAGGAGGGCAGCAAAGCTGCGGTTGGAGGCTCGGTTTTTAGCACGGCCGCGGGCCGCCAGAAAGCGGCGGCGACGGCAGCCAAAGGAGGGAAGGGAGGTGGGGGGTCTGGCGGCGCCGGCGGGTCTGCCCCCCCCCCCCCCCCCCCCCCCCCCCCCCGAGTCGCCCGTTGGGGTGCTCGGGGGCATTCTTTTCCTTTCCTGTGTACCTAGGATCGAAGTCATAGTAGTAATAATGCGTGTTCACACTGAAGTACACTTGATCTTATGGCCCATGTGTGCTCTATCATGTCACTCAGATTGTGCAGTTAGGTTCCGCCAGTTCATTCCTGGAAAGCTCAGTCAGTTGTGGAGTCCAGTTCAAATAAGAAAAGGACAATGACAGTAGATCAAAATAGCCTATCCCGAGAATGAAGTGGCATATCTAGAGGTCATTGACTGCATTTCTCAGTCTGTTCGACATGCAGAATGGCTAACATTTCTTATATGTCATAAGGAGAAAGATTTAGCTGTACAGTCACAATGCAACTTGACCAGAAATAGATTATAAGAACTAAATAAAATATCTCATTTATCTTTATCATTTACCACGTGTATGAAGGCATGCTAGATCAATATGAAGAGGACCGGTCTGGTAAAATAGAAATAGATGCACATGAAATCCTCACCAGTGACGCATTTCGTCAAACACCCACGAGTACACGACTACACCAGGCGCAAAGTGACAAAGGGGCATCCTCCACGAACGGCTTGCCTGCTGTTTGGTTCCTGCGGCCAGGCTCGGCTGCCAGCCGCCGGCTGTGTGCTGCGGCCTGCAGGGCGGTGACGCCTCCCTGGTGCCCACCTGCCCTCCCGACGACCAGAGCTCGGATGCGGGATCTGGCTTGTGTGCTGCCTGCGTCGCTGCCCTGCTCGGCGGCCTCCGCAGACAAGGAATAGAGGGAGCCGGGGACAGCTGCCAGGTGGTGCGGCGCCGTGGTGCAGGGGGCGATCAGGTGAGACGGCGAGGAGAGGTGGCCATGCAGCATGGCGTCCAGGTGGTGCGGCGGCATGAGGACCAAGCGCGAGAACAACGGATGGGGATTGGGGGGGGGGAGGGCGAGGCAGGCGGCGTGCTCCTAAACGCCTAGCCCACATGTCGGCGCAAATAGGAGTTACTGAGGTGCGTTGGTGCTGCAGCTTCACAAGGTGCGGTAGATGGGTCCTCTTTTTTTACTGTAGAGATTGACAGGTCAAGCCACGAGCTGGAAGTGACATTTTCATATCACTATCGGGTTTTATGATTACCCGACAATGTTCTTTGACAGCTAGATTCACCTGACCTTCATAATTACTGATTCACCATTGTTGGATCCTACTATCACCATTGCTTCTGGTTAAAAAACAATTGTCCGAATGCCCCCACAGATGGAGGCTAGGTTGCCTGCATGTGACGCCCTCTTGTAGTCCAACAAGTTATTAGTTCACCATTTGTATATCTATGTCCAATACTAAAGAGCCAAAATTTCTGCCACTAATTTTTTTGCCCAACCTAATCACCGATTCCGTCTCAGCCACCTGCTCGTGAAGTCCCACGTCTGTTTTTTTTTTCCATGGAGACGTACCCATCTGTGTCCTTTGTCTCGCAAAGTCCCCACATCCATTTTTTTCTTCCGTGAAAACGTTCCCTAGCCATGTGCATTGTCGAGTTCCTTTTTTCTTTTTTTCCGCTTCCGCTTTCTGGGGTTTAGTTGTGACTTTTTTGTTTCTTCTTTTTTTGTCTCCTGTTTTTTCTTATATATATAGAAAATAGAAAATAATAAATATAGTATTCTGAGTCTCCTGTTTTTGTCTCCTGTTTGGAACGCAGGATTTTTTTTTCCTGTTCCTGAACTAATTCCTGTGAAACTTCTGCATAATTCCTGTGAAATTCATGCATTCCAAATTGGCCCTGATTTGTTGATGGAATTTTAATTATATTAGGAATAAAACTTAGTAATATTAGGATCTGAACTAGGCGATGCTCTAATCAATATGTGGACTGAAATCCTAAGTAGTTTGTCATCTAATCTAATTTATATCTATGTACCTATCTATATTCGTATCTGTATCTATATCTATATAATCACAATAAATGTATCTCCAAGCTATCCACATATATCAATACAAACTTCCAAGTTGTTTGCATATACCCGTGCAATTCTCAACGAGGACAGATATGTCAAAATCGAGAGAGGTCTTAGTCATACTCATCAACGAACAGACACGACAACAACTAACCCCTTAGTGACTTAAGATATTAGAATTACATATTTGATATTATTTCTATGGATCCACAAAAGAAGTCGTTAAACTTGATATCTTGCTCTACAAAACACATAGATAGTGTGAAACTAAAGTTATGATATATTTATGTGTAAATATTGTTGTTCCCTAATGACGCAAGAAAAAAACCTATCATGGTTGTTTTTTATTTTGATATAAAATTAATAAAGAACAATGTCACATTATTGCCAATAATAACTTATATTAGGGATGTCACAGTTATCATAAGATAAAGTATAGCTTTTAAATGTTATAGAAAAGATAAAAAATAAACCGATATGTAAAATCATCATTCTTGTCCCATTAATGTGCCCATTCATTTGTGATTGCCGCGGAAATCATAACAACAATTGACAACAGCAAAACTAGAACCTACACAAATTAACGGGTGTAAGTGAGCTGTTCAGCAAGCTCAAGCAACACATGTCAAGAATTTGATAACATTTTTCTCCCGGGCATGTTTGCTAGTAGTGTCAATATGTGTTTTCTGTGGGAGAAAGCTCCACATACACCTTGCATTTTGTACTCAAGATGATGCACCGAGGTACTAGAAGAATGTTTGTGAAGATGGAGGCACACCGAAGCCGAGGAATGTTGGTAGCAATATAAAGCTTTAACCTGGTGCTCTGGTTGGTTGTCGGTTTGTGTTGAGCCAACATCATTGGCTCATCACTACATCCTCGTTGTTGCAAGGGCTGCCTAGTTTGTTGTTGGGCAGTTCGTTAGAAGTTGGTGTGGTCATCAGACTATATCCTTTGTCGTTAATTGGTCACTATGTGATCAATCTGAGCATCAACTTGTCGGTAAAGTTACAGTTAAATCAACTTCATAGTAGTAATTTTTTTTAATAATGTCGTTCCTCGTATATAGAAGTGTGCGAATGCAGGGATAAATGCGCAATTACATGAAAGACTTGGCTCCAAAGGCAAGTGGGGGCGAGTTCTCTTTAAAATATGTTCTTCGGTATTTTCAAAGCTTCAGTCATCTAAAAACAAAGACTAATCGGTTAGTTTTAGAACTCAGGATCGAGCAAGTTCAGTCTTAGTTAGTTCGGTTCGATCTCGGTCATGACCGAACTAACCGGACTAAACAAAGCAACTACTAAATAGCATAATTTGTAGCAAAAATTAGCAATATTTTTCTATTTCAAGGAAAAAATAACAATATAACATATAAATTAAACAAAGTGATAAGATCGATGGTTGATATAAACCCACTAGAACAAATATTATATCACTAATAATAGTCTAAAATACACATTATGTCAGCAAAATGTAAAATTTTGGTTGGTTCGGTTACCCGAGGTATATAACCGAACTAGTGACCAAAAACTTCGGTCTTGGTCACTTCAGTCTCGGTAAGTTCGGTTCGGTCTTCGGTTAATTATGCCTAGGGCTATCCCCCAAACTTGTTGTTGAAGATGCCGGGTCCCAACAGTGTACTCTCACTTAGAGGAGACCTGAAGCGTTCCTATGATTGCGACATCGAGGGTGTTCAGCTTGCGGCTAATGAAGAGCTCGGGGGCTCCATGGACCAAGATCCTAAGAGTTCCCCATAGGGCCAACTACCTGGCAAGGAGATGGACCAGCCCACGAACTGCCAGGAAGGCGCAGAACAAGGTGGTGAGGCTTCCAAGGCAAGAAAATCGACCTGGTCGGTTTTAGGACTAGAACTCTTCTATTGTAACCGACTTGGACTAGCACCGTGCACCATCATTTGGAGTATATAAAGAGGTAGGGGGCTCCCCTTGTAACAACCATACAACACAATCCAACGTTTCCCACAACTTTATGAAATTAGTGAGGACCAGGAATGTTCTGTTGAGGCTCTGAAACGAAGATATTGGAGATTGAAATTTAGAAGATGGTTGTATGAAGATTTACAAAATCAACTCAGACGCTTATACGATATGGTTCATCGTTTCAATATTAACGGTGAAAAAGACAAAGCTAAGTGAGACTGGGAGAAATCTGGGACCTTTTCTGTTCGATCAGTTTACAAACATTTATGTAAAGATGAATATGGCATAAGTTTCAAGAGAATGTGGAAGGCAAAAGTACCGTTGAAAATCAAAATTTTCATGTGGTTGGTTTCACAGGAAGCCATTCTGACAAAGGATAACCTATGTAAATGTAAATGGAAAGGAAACACGACTTGTGCTTTTTGCACAGAACAGGAGTCCGTTCAACATATTTTCTTTGAGTGCCTAACAGCTAAGTACATCTGGAGCTTGTTAGCATACTCCTTAGGAGCTGAATGCAGACCGGGTAACATGAGTCAATACTGGATCTGGATAAATAATATACTCCCCCAGTGCCCGTAGATGCAGCCAGTTGGGCTGGCTGCAGTATGCTGGGCGGTGTGGAAAACTCGTAATGCTGTTTGCTTCGATGATCGAAGGGTGAAATCTCCTACTGAGATTATTTGTATGATTTGTTCTTTTCTCACATACTGGGCAGGCCTGTTGAATGAAGACTTGAAGCGGCAGGTAATCCAAGGGGTGGAGGCGCTGAAGACGACGGCGCTCATCTTCCACAAGCAGGATACTCAGAGGCAGATTCAAGATGAACGTCAACTGATCCAATTTGTCGGATGACCAAGAGACCTGAGGAAAGCTCGGTGATGGAAGTTTGATGACTAAGTTCTGGAGTTTGGTGTTCAATGTTATGTGGTGTCTGAAGTAGTTTCTTTTTTAGCTTAATATCTGATGGCTGTCGGTTACGATGTTTTTGGTGGAAACCCCTGTTGAGGTGTGGGGTCATTTTGGGCTGGCGCTTCTTAGCCACTTTTGGGAGTTTGTGGTAGTTGGGTCTGGGCAGCTGTTCCCTTCGTGATCATTTGCCTGGATCAGTTTATATTCTGATGATCGTCTTTTCTTTTTGCATACGAAACTGTGAACTCGATGTAATTTCGTTGCTTTGGTAATGAAATTCGGTCTTACCGTTGTGGAGAAAAACACAATCCAACGCAAGGCAAACCACCACACAGGACGTATGGTGTTACGCTATTTAGTTGCCTAAACTATCTAAATTGTTCTCACATTAACCATCGAGCTTTAGTTTACGCCGAGCCCACCAATCCTCACTCCGAGTAACCCTATATGCAAAGTTACCGGTGATCAAACAGCGACGACAAGTTGAGGACCTATGGTCTTTTGGATTCAATCTCTCTCTTCTTTGTTTTTGATTCTGTTTTGGTGATTTTGTTAGTCATCTTGTGATTTTATTGATATGAGCTTATGTGTTTAGTGATGATCTGAACGTGCCAAGTTTGGGCAGATTCCTCAAGAGCACAACGAATTCAGATTTTGAGTAAAATGGAGGAAACCCCAAGTTTGCAGAGGGGATTTTAGATCTTTGATTATGAATGTTTTCATACTTGGGATTTTGTAGATAGTTTCACATCACCTCAACAAAGCTCTATGAAAAATTGGTTTATGGCTGGATATTAGGTTTGTAATATGTGGAGAGTAGGTTGGGGTTGTGGGGCTAGTAGGTGGGGGTGGTGTATGGCTGGATATTAGGTTTGTAATATGCAAAGAGCAGGTTTTGGTGGCTCAAAGATTGGTGGTCGGGATATGGTTGGTGGGAACCATCGAGCTTTTACGAGGGTATGCCGTATTTGATTGGGTAGTACAGCAGGATGTTTGTTGTACAAGTAGCTTGGGGTTGGTTGCTTCTTCTTGTGTTGTTCACTGACTTGTCAGCCACGGAGGTTTTTTGCTACTGTTTGTACTCTTTCCCTTTCTAGAAATGTATGCATTGCTTTGTTGTGTGATTAGATCCTTCGCCGCACTAGTGGTGGTATGGAGGTTTTGTTTCTCGTGATTTACACTATACCACAGCCCAAGCTTGCGTCCAACCAAGGGTCGGTAAAAATATCGATATGGCGTTGGACGGTCGGTCGGTATAACTTAGTGGCTTATGGTCGGACGCTATATCTTGTTTTGTCGTCCGACGGTTGGCCGCTATTTCTATTTAAGTTTACTGTTGGACAGTCGGTCGCAGAATATTAACTTTTAGGTCCGTCAGTCCGTCGGTATATTGAATTGGGCCCGCTTGTCATACCAGCCTGCGTATGTGTGTTTGGATTTGGAAAAACCCTACCCGCTTCTCTTTCTTTCCTCCCCCGCCGCCGCACTCCCATCCCATACGTCCGCACACAATGCGCCATGCCGCGCTGTTCGGCTCTCCAGCGCGCCCCCTCCACTTCCCCCGCCGTCCCCGGCGGCTTCGCCCACGGCTCCTGCCAGCCGGCTGCCTGGCGCCCACTCGGCACCCCCTGCCAGTCCCCGCGCCGGACGCCCCCGGTGGTTCCCGTTGCCGCCGGCCCTCTTCCCCTCACCCAGCGCCCCCGCACGGCCCCCCGACGCCTCCAACACCCACGAAGACCTTGGTGGCAAGCCAAGGGAATGCCGCCACCTACGTCAAGGAAAAGCAGGCGCCGGTGCTTGAACGCCGGCCCTCCATAGATGTGGCCCGCACTGCCTTGGAGGTGTCGGACCCGGCCACAACACCGGTGGATCTAGCTGCAGACGCAGTAAAAACGTAGAATACATCCAGGTCAGTTCTTGTGCGAAGATCCCCATCCCCTCTTCTAGATCTGTGTCGTGTGGTGGCCTGGTGGGCAGCTGCTTCATTGATCTGTGTCGTGCTGGAGCAGCTCTAGGAACAGCAGCGTGATGGGGGAAGTGGAGGGGTGGCTGCTGTTGGCTTCAGCATGGTGGCATAGCAAGCGGATTCCATATGGAGTTGAGAAGATTCCTGATTTTTTCCATGTAGCATTTGATTGATGCATTGATTTTATCTTCCATAGTTTCTGTTTCTGTTCGAGAAGTGGAAATTACTCCTTGCAGGGTTGGTGTTTCAGGTGAGCTTCCCGATATATCTCGGTTGATTGTGTCTCCTGTGTTAGTTAGCGCTATGAGATGAGCTATGAGATGTTAGTTAGCGCTTATGTTAAACTTGCAGATGGCTCAGACCCCTGTTATTTTTATGAATTTTTCAGTTGGTTCTGTTAAACTTAGTGCTCAGTTTGGGGGCTGTCATCAATCGTATGATGATTATTACTCTCCAGGGTGTTGTCAATTGAAATGATACCTCTTCAGTTTATGCTAAGCCAGTGTATGCTAGGTGCTTCTTAATTTGTAGGAATGTTGGTTTGTTGTTGATAAGGATGAGGGTATACATCCTATGAAATCGGTTCCGTGATGTTCCTTCTGTATATGCATTAAGCTACTGATATATGTTGCATGATGTGCACGATAGTTGAGAATTTACATAGGTGGTAGAAGTTTGGGACCAGCTCTATACAAACCTTTATTTAGGTCAAAAGCAATTTATCCTGATACGTTTTATCTTGCGGATTGTTACCTTTGCCTTCTCCCATAGTTCAATGCATGGATATGTTATTGACCCCTGGAATACGTTGTAAATTGCCCTTTATATTTCTCTAGGTTTTTTTTACTCTTCATTTGTGCTTTCGAAATACATGTCAAGTAATGTAATGCACCAAACTACCTAGCACAGGAATCATCTGATGACGGATGAGTTGACTATCGGCTCCAACAACGGAGACTAGGTGTGTTCCTTCGCTGTTCCCCCCTTACTCCCTCCAATTGCCTTCTGATATTTCTTCTTTTTTTTTGCCATGGATGTGGGCGTCGGTATGCAGAAGAAGGACGAGGATAAACACACACGAGAAGGAGCTCATGATTTGTTCAAGGTCGTCATCAGCAACGTAAGCTCCTGTGGAAATTCTTTTTCAAAATCGTAGTCCCGTGGAAATTCAGAAACCTGGAAATTCACTTATTGGCAGTAGATTTTTAACTTTAACTAATTGTTGTACATGTGGAGTGTGATGATAATAGATATGTGTACCGAGGTCACCCATCAAAAACAACATTTTACATCAAGCGTCAGATTCACACATGTACAGTCATATATTCTTTTTTCTTTCTAACTGAAATTAAACCCAACTTTTTTTGATGGGCATATGAGAAGAGACAACAAACTTACTGCAGTGTATGTGGACATCTCAAGGTTTGGTAATTTATTTTTGCAAGTGATATATTAATTTATTTGGCTTCTGAATTTTAGCTTCAAGAAAGCAAAAATTAACCACATTAAAAAAGAGGCTAGAATTGGAGTAGAAGCCTGACAATATCATCAAGCATGAGACGGTCACACAGGATTGAATTGGCCAACTAGTATATATAGATTGGTTAGGTGAATCATATTTCTAGATCACACCGTAGCGTTAGCACGGGCAATATACTAGTGGCTTTAGTAGCTGCATGAGTTTGACCATGCAGTATGTCATTTCACTTGAATAATAACATAACCAATTTGATGAGAGAATATATGGGGCTCATTAGCTTTTAAGTTTAATTCACCAGCTTGTAGAGTTGGGTTACATATATAAATAGCTGCTGTAATAGCTGATTTGCTTTTAAGTTTGTACTATCATTATGTCAATTTACTGCTGCAACCTTGTATCACAATGAATGAGATATTTATGTTTGGTCTCATCAACTATGCAACTTATTATTTCAGTTCCCCGATGAACGCACGAGGTAGCAAAAATGAGATGCAAAGGAGTTGGTAAGCACGAGAGACAACCCTATAAACTTTCATTAGAATTTGATGACTTAGGACTGGTTGTGTGCTACTACTGCAAGAAAATAAGGATGGTCTTTTGTACAGTTTGCCATTGTAAGTAAGCTTTCAAATGTTTGCCACAACCCTGTACACATCTATGAATGTTTGTTGATGTCAGGATCAGAGGGCAAAGGCAGGGCAGTCAAGATTTGTATTTTCTTTTATTGCGGCTACAGTTCTTAGTTTTAGTTCTTTCTTGCATGTACGTCTGTCCAGCACCTAATTATGTAGCCTTCTTTGGATTGGCAATCCATAAATAAAAATGGCAACAAGTCAATAGCAGTCCTTTATGTCAACTTTTTAATGTCGTGATCCTTATGTATCCAAACTACATAGTACTTCTAGTCTAATGAGTGAAGTCAAAGATGAGAAACATCATCTTGCAGATATTTTGTACCAAGTAAACAGACAAAAAAATTGATAAGACAATCTTTCTAAATCATATTGTGCTTTACAGGCGGCCTGGATGCAGATATAATTAAGTGGCTTATTATGTTAATCACACCTCAACTTTAGGGTTAGTGACATTGTGTGAGACTGAATGTTGCTAGCAGTTTGGATCCTAGATTCAACTCTACATCATTTAAGCTATTTTCACCGATATCAAGTTTCATGTTGTATTCATGATGGATGTAAACTTTTTTTTTCAGGTGAGAGGTAATAGATAGAGGTAGCCTGATGCATGCAGCAAGTGGTTGGACTGAAGTGCTCATGGTGACTGCATTGATTAGCTAGAGATAAAAACTCTTGTAAGGACTTTCTAGTGATGAATAATTTGTAGAGAGTACCAGCAAACCATTGAGATGTAAGACAAATGCTTATGGATATAATATAATTGTGAGCTATGATGAGCTTCTTTGTCATGATTGTGTATTGTCTAAAATAGAATTGTTAATTGTATGGTTCATTGATTGTATGATTAGTACTCATCTTGAGGTTAATGAATAATTATGTTGTTATTATTTTGTTGTATGGATAGCGTCTGATGGTTGGACGCTATATAATATATAGCGTCAAACTATTGGTCGCTATAAGTTTGTAACTGGCGTTGAATGGTCGGTCGCTATATCTTTAACGTACTGCCGAACGGTCGGACGCTATAAGTAAGGTCGGACTCTAAAACTTATAGCGACGCCACTTATAGCAACCGTCCAAGTCGGACGCTATATATTTATAGCGACCTACCGTAGGTCGCTATATCGACTTATAGCGACCCACCGTAGGACATTGTAGATAGGCTATGGTATAGTGTTAGTTCTACCTGCGTGGTTTGTCTTGTTGTTGCCTCAACGTCTCCTGCGCCTCTTGCCACCGATGGACTAGATTCTTGGTTGTTTTGCCAAATGCCTTGCTCTATGTTGTTTACATTGTACTTCTTTCCCTTTTTTCTTTCCAGTTCTTTTACCGATGGACTCGAAAATTTGTTTCCACTCCGCAAAAAATTTCCATTGTTTCATATAGCTCCATGATTGTTCTCGCTGTCTTTCGAGCAAACTTTGGTGAATAAAGTCCATTTACTAATGCTAGTATCACTAACTCATCAGATACATTGGGTCTCTTGGACCTAAGCAGTACGAACCTTCTCTAGTATTCACACCGTCTTTCTTTCTCATGTTGTTTGTAGTTGACCAGGTCTATGGGACTCTACGAGGGTACAAAAACTCCTTTGAAATAGGCGTTGAGCTTGTCTCGAAGGCAGGACCAAGAATAGACGGAACTGGACTGAAGGCTGCATACAAGCTTTATGCTGCATCTCTTGTCATGATCACGAAGGATTTTGCGAGGGTACTTTCATTTCCTCCACCACTACCATGACTGCTTCATAGCTCATGATGAACTACCTAGGATCGGAGGTGCCATCATACTTTGGGAGGTTCTGAGAGCTGTACCCCTCCAACACCATTGCCTCCAAATATCTTAGTTTAGGGGAGACTTTGGATCGATTAGGAAGTATGATCGTGGATGTTGTACCCGTAGAGGCAGGTATGGCTGTGGTGGTCGCTGTGGGAGGTGTTGCCCTTCCTGGTGGTTTGGTCATTGGGGGTCTCAGTGTTAAAGGTCTTCTTGTGGTCAGGGGCGAAGCTACATGGACGCGTCGGGGTCGGCTGACACCGACGACTTTGTCGTATCCTCTTGTAGCCACTTGTGGTTGTTCTTCTGTAAGGGCTTCATTGTTTTGTATGTACTCCTCCAATCTTTCGATCCCTGTGAAGCTCTTCACGCTGTGTGTTCAATGCCTCGACACTTGCTCTTTTTCGGATTTCAATGACCTTCCTTCTGTTGTCCTTGACCTCAGCTTGTAATGCTTCTACCTCAGTTGGGGTTGCCTTTCTCTTGGTCTGCCGCTCTGTCTGCTTTGATGGTTGTGGGCCTGTTGGTTGGGACCTTGATACGGCCTGAAACTTGGCGAAGCTGATTTCCTCTGTTTTGGGCTACGAGGCTTGTCCCTTCCTCTAGTATGACTGGCTGTTGAGAGTGGAAGTATGATGTTTTGGTTAGTAGGCCCTAGAGCGAGTGTTCTTTGGGTCTTTCTAGGTGGAAGGTTTTATGTGGGTAGAAGTTGGTCTCAGAGATCTTCATGGTTGTTGCTTCTGGTGCTAGACATACTAGAGGCTGCTTTTTGTTTGCCACACCTAACCATTTGGGCCGGGTGTACTTCCCGAATTCGGTCGGCCGAATCGGGGAACACTGTAGCAGCTTTTGTTTTTTAGTGCAAAAAATTATCCAAAAATTGATTGATTAGACTAAAAATGTTTGTCTCGCAAAGTACAACAAAACTGTGCAATTAGTTTTTGATTTCATCTACATTTAGTACTCCATGCATTTGCCGGTATTTTGATGTGATGGGGAATCTTCTTTTTGCATAGTGGAATTTGGGGAGAGAATTTGGGATCTAAACAAGACCTTGGTTTCTTGATGGACGGGCATTGAAGACACCAAACTATTGGTGGTACTCAGAGGTCGATCTTACTCTCGAGCAGAGCTTCCGGTAAGACCCTCTGCTGATCAACGGCCTCAGAACACAAGCGATACAGTGCTCAAGTATCACTTCTTATCGTCTGTACAGTGCCCCCTGTGGGGTTATACTTATAGCACGGGCAGGACAGTACAACAACCCGCTATTACAAGAACACCCCTGACGGTGCCCTCTGCCGGAAGGCACCGACAGTGGGGGCGATTATGTATATTTTGTTAGAATATGCTCATTCCCGCGGAACATGCTTATAGATTGTCAACAGCTCGACCCCATCACCTTTGGCAGTGTAGCCAGGATGAAGCTTCGTACGAGGACCTTCGCCCTCCGAGGAGTGTTCCCCTAGCCAAGCCAAAACCTGTACTGCCTTCTCGCTGGTGTTCCCTACACAGGGAGCTGAACACAAAGGTCTCATGGTACGGGCCGGTTTAGTTGCAAAAATTTTTGCAAAACGACACTATAGAATGTTTCGTTGTTATTTGGTAATTAGTGTCCAATCGTCTCGTCCATTTCGTCTAAACTGTGTAATTAGTTTTATTTTTTAACTATATTTAATGCTTCATGCATGTGTTCAAAGATTCGATGTAACGGAGAATCTGAAAAATTTTGCAAAATTTTCTAGGAACTAAATAGGACCTAAAAACAAGGAGGTGGAGGCAGGGGCAAAGGGTGATCCTTGAACAACGCAGTGGATAGACAGCCCTAGCCCATGATGCTGGTGGGCACAGCGAGGCATGGAGGCCCTAGCTTGGCAGGTAAGGCGGCCCTAGTCCCTAGCACAGGAGGGCATGACAGGTCCCAACGCGGGCGGGGATGACGTGGTGGTTCTTCAATGCGTGTCGCCCATAGCAACCTAGGCTCGTTCGGTTTGGATGTTAAAGTTTAACAAACACTGTAGCACTTTCGTCTTATTTGATAAAAAAAGTTTCTAATCTTAGACTAATTAGGCTTAATAGATTCGTCTCGTAAATTACTCCTAATATGTACCGACATGCATGCAATTAGTTTATATTTAGTACTCCATGCATTTGAGGGAAGATTGATGTGATGAGAGTTAAACTTTAACTCCTTCGAACCAAATGGGGCCCTAGCTAGCCTAGAGAGGCATGACTGCAAACACTGGTGTGTGTGGGGCCTCTTTTTTATTTAATAACTTCCAAGAGGCCAGTGAATTTCTGAACGCTGCTAGATATCTATTTATAGAGGTGGGTGGATGCCTGCCTCTTGAGATGTTAATTTTCAGAGATAGGTAGATAGAGACAGTTACTATAGCCATCTCTACATTTCTAATATTCTATTTGTATGCTAGTGGAATAGTGTTTCCGATTCCTGGCCATTTTCAACATGTTTCTGATCATATTAGTTCATTTTTGCAATGCCTCTAATCCTGTGTTCATTTCCAATCCCATTCATTTTCACCCTAATAGCAACAGCAGAACAACATAGTAAATTTACGATCTGCCTCTCGGGTGTCCTCCTTCCCCCACCTATAAAAGGAGAAGCTAGGGTAGGCGGATGATTAATGTTTCTAGCTATAACATATACAAAGAAAGATATAGGGTTGTTACCCTCACTGGTGGCTGGAACCTGGAAAATCATGTGTTCGTTTTCCATCTGTGAGGATTGAGAGATATTCTATCGTTTTGGACGCTGACAGTTGTCGAAGGTGCATGGTGCGTACATGCTCCTTGTCGGGTACATGAAAGTGTCAACACAAATGTTCAGGTTAAGAGCACCTTTTATTTTTCTGGCATGTTCTTCGTGCCACAAAAGTCACATTTTACAGAGCCTACACTAGTGGTGTAGCCCCATGTTTCGGAACTTTGTCGCAGCAGCATTCATCCTTGTACGGATCTTTCTTGTTTATGCAGTGGGCACCAACACCAGTGTAGCCCCGTCATGTACAAGCAAGCCAGCACCCGTAAGGTTTGCAATTTATGTACCGCTGGCAGTCAATCTCCGGCGGTTTATTTTCCTGGCAGCAATTGAAGCCTACATATCCAACATAACAGACATCAAACCAGAGAGTATCAGAGACTGCAGCACTAGAAGCCTACATATCTAACACGTTAATTGCATGAAATTTACTGGGACACTAATTAATGTTTAGATATCATAAAAAATGAAGTATACGTAAAAGTATGTTTTACCTGAAAGGCTAGCAGCTCGGCAGGAGGGGAACGTAGCAAACATGATCCCAATAACCAAGAACAATGCCGCCCACAGGTACACAATCCTTATCGTAGAGATCTTGAGTAGTTCCATGAAGAAGAAAATCTTGCTACTCTCCTCTTTCAGTGACAAGGAGAAGATTTCTTATGTTTGGATTATGTATCTACTGTATTGGTATTTATAGGGAAGCACAACCCATCCTCATTTAACATATGTGTCTTAATAAGATTTATGTGATCGACTAGATACCTTGCACTAGTGTTTTGATATCTTAAACTATCTTATTATACTACAATAAATACTTGAGTATCCAATCTAATCCCTTACAAAAATGTTATGCCTTACATTTATGGTAGCTACTATATTAATTACACGAGCGCTCAAATATCTTCTTAGACACTATTAAATACATGTATCTGGAGCAGTCCCCCATCCACTGCCGATTGAGCAGTCAATACACAAAAGAAAATGTCAGGCTGGGCCCACTTTTTGTCATAAAGTATATATTTAGACCAAAAAATAGTGTCACGGATGTCAATGTGTCATCACATATAAACCATCACCACATGTACCTTGTGAAGTTTCCCATTAAGTCATTTAAAAATGTGTGGACATTCTACACAACTTATATTGAAAACTTTCTGACCCTTTTATGAAACCAAATGTATGTCACAAAATAATTATTCAACATGTGAAAATACCTTCACAAATACCAAAGGCGAACTATGGTTAGGGTGGGTTTTTATGATGAAACACTATGCTAGAACAAGTAATCACTGCCAGAGCATTATTGCCAGTCATACTGGAGCAAGCAGTGATTGCTTTATCACAAATTTGTGGGAAGCTCTATTCTCTTGGTAGTGAAGTCACCTATCAATGCCGGCACAAACCACCACCCAGCAGTGAAATATGACTGCCGGGTCATGCCACAAACATGTAGCGACAGGTGTCATATATCACTGTCGGCTAAGGCTATGACCCAACATTGATATATCATCAATAGGTCAAGCCACGAGCTAGAAGTGATATTTTCATATCACTGTCGGGTTTTATGATGACCTGACAATGTTCTTTGACCGCTAGATCCACCTAACCTTCATAATTATTGACTCACCATTGTTGGATCCTACTATCACCACTGCTTCTGATTATAAATCAATTGTCCGGATGCCCCCCGGATGGAGGCTAGGTTGGCCGCGTGTGACGGCCTCTTGTAGTCCAACAAGTTAGTAGTTCACCATTTGTGTTTCTATGTCTAATACTAAAGAGCCAAAATTTCTGCCACTAATTTTTCGTCTAGCCTAATCATCGATTCCGTCTCAGCCAACCGCTCGTGAAGTCCCACGTTTGGTTTTTTTCCCTAGAGACGTTCTCGTCTGCGTCCTTTGTCTCGCAAAGTCCCCACATCCGTTTTTTCTTCCATGAAAACGTTTCCTTCTGTGTGCATTGTCGAGTTCCTTTTTCTTTTTTTTCCACTTCCGCTTTCCCATGTTTAGTTGTGACTTTTTTGTTTCTTCTTTTTGTCTCCTGTTTTTAGTATATATACAGAAAATAGAAAATAATAAATATACTATTCTGAGTCTTTGAACTTCTAATCCTTTCCTAATAAATAAATATTTCCATCACCGGCCTTGTTTGGAATGCGGGAATTTTTCCCTGTTCCTGAACTGATTCCCGTGAAATTTCTGCATAATTCTAGTGAAATTCATGCCATCCAAATTGGCCCCAAGTTGTTGATGGTATTTTAAACATATTAGGAATAAAGCTTAGTACTATTAGAGATCTGGACTAGGCGATGGTCTAATCAATCTGTGGACTGAACTCTTAAGTAGTTTGTCATCCAATCTAATCTATATCTACGTACCTATCTGTATTCGTATCTATATCTATATAATCACAATAAACGTATCGCAAGCTATCCACATATATCAGTACAGACTTCCAAGCTGTCTGCATATACTAGTGCAATTTTCAACGAGGACAGACATGTCAAAATCGAGAGAGGTCTTAGTCATACTCATCAATGAACAGACCAATTTTTGACACGACAACATCTAACCCCTTACTGACGATACTAGAATTACATATTTGATATTATTTTTTTGGATCCACAAAAGAAGTCGTTAAACTTGACATCTAGCTCTATCAACACATAGATAGAGTGAAACTAAAGTTTTGATGTATTTACGTGTAAATATTGTTGTGCCCTATTGACGCAAGAAAAAACCTATCATGGTTGTTATCTAATTCGATATATAATTAATATAGAACAATGTTGCCAATAATAACTTTATATTAGGGATGTCACAGTTATCATAAGATAAAGTATATCTTTTAAATGTTCTAGAAAAGATAAAAAATAAATAGATATGTAAAATCATCGTTCTTGTTTCCCATTAATGTGCCCGCTCATTTGTGATTGCTGCGGAAATCATAACAACAATTCACAACAACAAAACTAGAACCATATATAAATTAACAGGTGTAAGTGAGCTGTTCAGCAAGCTCAAGCAACACATGTCAAGCATTTGATAACATTTTTCTCCCGTTACAACACATGGGCATGTTGCTAGTAGTCTCAATATGTGTTTTATATGGGAGAAAGCTCCATGTACACCTTGCATTTTGTACTCAAGATGATGCACTGAGGTAGTAGAAGAATGTTTGTGAAGATGGAGCCACGCCGAAGCCAGGGCATGTTGGTAGCAATATAACGCTTTAACCTGGCGCTCTGGTTGGTTGTTTGTTTGCATTGAGCCAACGTCATCGGCTCATCACTACATCCATGTTGTTGCATGGGCTTCCTAGTTTGTTGTTGGGCAGTTTGTTAGAAGTTGGTGTGGTCATGAGACTATATCCTTTGTCAATGGTCACTAAGTGATTAGTCTGAGCATCAACATGTCGGTAAAGTTACAGTTAGATCAACTTGATAGTAGTAATTTATTTTTCAATAATATGGTTCCTCATATATGGAATTGTGCGAATGCAGGGATAAATGTGCAATTAAAAAGAAAGACTTGGCTCCAAAGGCAAGTGGGGCCAAGTTCTCTTTAAAATATGTTCTTCGGTCTTTTCAAAACTCTAGTCATCTAAGTTTTAGAACACAGGACCGAGCAAGTTCTGTCTTGGTTAGTTCGGTTCGGTCTCGGTCATGACTGAACTAACCGGACTAGACAAAGCAACTACTAAATAGCACAACTTGTAGCAAATTTTAGCAATATTTTTTTTCTATTTCAAGGCAAAAATAACAATATAACATATAAATTAAACAAAGCAATAAGGTTGATATAAACCCACTAGAACAAATATTATATCACTAATAATAGTCTAAAATACACATTATATCCACAAAATGCAAAATTTTGGTTAGCTCTGTTACCCGAGGTATATAACCGAACTAGTATAGACTCGGGATCAATCTAGTGACCAAAAACTTCGGTCTTGGTCACTTCGGTCTTGGTTAGTTCGGTTCAGTCTTTGGTTAAACTTCATCTAAGTTTGCATGTCTCCACCTATTACCGAGTTTGCACTAGATATTTTCGTAACCTTTTCAACATGAAAAAATGGAATATTCTCTCTTTAACACCCTCACACATGGGGGCTGTGTTTATGGACCTATCTATTTGGAACTCGAGTGATATGTCCTCTGTGATCACTCAAGCAATTTGAGGGAACAAATCACACACAAATGTAACGAAAATGAAAATTTGAGTGATGGAGGGCCTATGGTCATACGAGTAATCCTAAAGGCCAAATCACCTGAAAATCATATCAAAACAATCTAATTTCGTGTGAAACAAGCATGAGTATCACTCAAATTATGCAACACCTACATCCAGCTTGAATTGGGACAATGAAAAACAAGAACAAATAAACATAATACAAAGAAATTATTACAAATACAAAGAAATTAAAAAATAATCAAAGTACAAAGAAAAGAAAATTCTATGGATTGAAAAAACAAAAAATAATCTAAGGACATTGCATGAGCCAAACAAATCAAAGAAAATAAACAAAGTACAAAGAACAAAGAATTTCTATGGAACACAAAAACCCAAAAAATTTCTATGAATTGCAAATTCAAATAAATTCTGAGAGCACTGCTCATGCAAACAAATAAAAAAAGTACATTCAAACTAAATAGGTTCTGAGGACATTGCCTCAATCAAATAGACCAAAGCAAACATAGTCCATTAAAAATATAAGCCAAACATGTGCCTAATAAACTTCTGTCACTTAGTACTAGTTACATCAATAATACCTATACCTAATCAACCACTGTAAGTGTAGTTCAACTCTAGTGTAAGTACAAAATTAATCCATAGTAACATGATATAGTAAATTGATTAAATGTATTTATCAGGTGAGGCCGTTCTTTCTTACTATATACAGATTTTTCTACTAAATAAAATCCAGCTGACATGTGGGATAATGACGCATTTCACAAAATCCAGCTAATATGGGGGACCCACGAGTTAGCTATGAAAAGCAGCGCAAATGACGCGAAGAGGGAGCACGAGACGGATGCCGTAGATCGAATAAAGATAAAATCTGGCGGCCAAAAAAACCGTGTGATGCAGCCAAATGTTTCACTCGGGTAAAGTTTGGATACTCAAGTATTTATTGTAGTGTAATAAGATAGTTTAAGATATCAGGACACCAGTGCAACATATCTAGTAAAGCACATAAATCTGATTAAGATACTTATTTTAAATGAGGATTGTTGTGCTTCCCTATAAACACGTATACCGTAGATACATAATACAAACATTAGAAATCTTCTCCTTGTCACAGAAAGAGGAGAGTAGCAAGATTCTCTTCATGGCACTACTCAAGATCTCTACAACAAGGATAGTGTACCTGTGGGCACTATGCAGCACGGCAGCTTAGCCGTGCCGTGCCTGTTAGTGCCGCCGTGCTAAGGTTGTGGCCCAGGCACGGCACTATAGGAGGTTAGCCATGCCGTGCCGCGCTCCTAGGCATGGCAGCCCGCTTATTCCCATGCCAGCCCGCAGCCGTGCCTCGCACTCGCCGTCGCGCTGCCACCGTGTCTTGCACTCGTGGCCGCCACGCCGCCACCGCAGCAGCTGCATCTTGCGCGAGGCCGTTGCAACGCTGCAGTAGTGCATCAGCCGAACACAGCCGCGCTGCCGCAGCGCCTTGCCATGCCGTTGCGCCTTCGTCGTAGCCACGTCTGGAGGGGAGAAGACGTAGGGAGCAGGGGAGGGAGTGGCCTGGGACCTGCGGCCACTGGCCTAGCAACCGAGAGGCGGAGGAGTTCAGTCATCTGGGAGTCGGAGACGGAGCGAGCAAGAGAGAAAGTGCGGTGGGCGGGAGGAAAATGAGAGAGAATCAGAGAGATGGCAGCTTTTATACCTAGGTTTTCTATCAAGAGCTACATCCAACAGTCAGGAATCTATACTAGAATGGACCAATCAAAACTATACTAGGTCCACCCAAACAAACATCCCCCGCTAAGAGCTCCAACCAATGTACACCCATAGAAATGCACACAGGAAATCGTCTCTGTTAAAATCAATGGCTACAAAACCACCCACACCAAATCCAATGGCTCGCAATGAAAGTTTGATGGCAGGCTTCTCACCCCACGCCCTCAGGCTTCAAACGCACCCCCACCCCCACACGCGCTCTGCCCCCACGCTCCTCCCGCAGCGAGAGATCGAATCCCCAACCCACCTTCTCCGTCTCTTTTTCTAGGAAAAAGAAAATAAACGCAAAAACCTTGCAGCCCGGAAGTTGAAAACGCAAGGTCGAGACAGCGGCGGCGGTTCCACTCCATGCGTAGGAGCGCCTGCGCCTAGGATTTGGTGAAGGGCATGGCGGCTGCTTACACCACCTGGGCCTGCAGGCCGCTCGAGGTGCGGTGGCTGGGCGACCCCACACTACCCTAACCGGCAACGAAGCCTCCCCATGGCTACGCCCCCTCCCCCCATGGCGTGCGGTGGCGATGGTGGAGCCTCCCCATGGCCGCAAGGTCGCACAGGCGGGCGCGGAGGCGATAGGGTCACGGCGGCCGGCCGACGGCTCGCAAGGACGTGGAGGTGCACGGGGCCAGGACCGTGGGGCTGCGGCGGCGCACAAGGACGTGCGGAGACGCGGAGGCGCAAGGACGCAGAGCACGCGGTGGTGCGATTGACGCGGTGGGATGGACTCGTCATCACGGTTAGGGTTTCATGACTGCCACCCCGCCGGTTTCCCCACGCCGCCAGGCCACCAGTTTCCCCACGCTGCCAGACCGCCAGGCCGCCAAGTTACACCTATTTTAAGTAAGGGTTCAGAAGTTGTTAATTTTCTGAAATTCTGGACCAGATCTGAGAAATCTGTTTGGTTGCCCTACTTAAGCTAAGATTCATGTTTTGACATCTGAAAATGAAATGTAGGCAATTTAATAAACTTTCCAAAATGTCCTCATGCATTTCCATTGGAGTTATAGAACTCCAGTTATGAACTTTATAAGTTGCTGCGGTCAACATGTCAATGCGCTAAATTTCTGGAACTTGTTATATGTGTGCTAAGTATGAACTTTGTGGTACTTAGTGGTTATTTATGGATGTGTAAACATGTTAATACCTGAGAGAAGTGTTGCACCAAAGCTTTAAGTGATTTGAATAGAGCACCACATGACTTGGTCTTTTATTGCTTATGATGTTGCAATGTCATCACATTCATTTTCGCATCATCGTCACATGCTCATATGAATCATCATGTTCCCCTTGGTGCATACATGAAATTCATTTGGTGCATATACATGCAATAGGTGTGCCGAGAATCGTAGTATGAGCGAAGCTCCGCAAGGCATGAACCCTGAAGTTGGAGTCTGTTCGAGAACCAGAGGTCCAATCCGAAGAAACCGTAGGAAACGCGGGAGCCGTTCGTGAAGGCGAACCTGAAGCCATCCTCGTTTGTTTAAGGCAAGCCCCGGAGCATTATAAGACTCCCTATGTGTTATATGTATTGTTGCATTATGTATAGGAGTTGGGTGAAAACCTTGCTGCATCAATATCACTTCTTGTCCAGATATATGAATCCTTGAATCCTACATATACCAGGATCAAGTAGATGCTTAGCCCTACTTTAAGCGGTAGAAATCAGGTGATTTCCTATCACCTACGAGATATAGGGATATTCATATATGGCACGGCTGGCTATAATGCTATTGTGGAAAAGAACCATGTGCTAATAATATGAAAGAAGACCGGGCGGGATGACGATAGTGAAGCAACAAGGCATGGAGGTCTTGGGTGTGGATCTATCCCCGTCTGAGTCATTTAAGGACCGATTCACTATACGTCTTTAAGTCATGTTGAACGCAGTCTAACACTTAGCTAGCCGGATAAGCCGTTCCGACCGCGAAGCAGAGTAATACAGTTCAGGCCAGGAATCGAGGGGTCAAGTGCGCATTCTGAAGGAAGTAAGGATGTGCTTGGGACATTGGCGTAAGACCAAGCGGGGTTAAAGTCCCTATCATCCTGGCAGAGTGTTGCCCTTGGAGATGCGGCATCAGTTGAACCCGCGCTTTCCTGAACTTTACCAAAGGTGACTTGTGCGACCCTGGCACAGGCCTGCGCGGTTTGTGTTAGAAATACTCCTCCAGCTGGATAGAAACTCGATTCGAATCGCCGTCGCTCCCGGTTACTGAGCACTTGACTCGAGCAGCGGCAACGTAGATTCAATTAAATTGAACGGATGGTTAATTGGATGACGATGTAAATGTTGCCTCAATTTATACCTGCTATGGTTAATAGTGTTTGCTCCTAATCAAGTGAGTGCTCTAGTACAGGTTCTAATATAGATGACAGGTTAATGATAATTAATTGGATGCTTAAGTATTAATGCTTACTTATCTATATTAAGCTTTTATGCAAAATATTGTCAAGCCAGCCCACTTTATATCAGCCTTGCATACTCCTTGGTGTCACTTTATTTCTGGTTTTTGACGGGTAAGTCTAGCTGAGTACATTCTCGTACTCAGGGTTTATTCCCACTTGTTGTAGGTTGTGATGTATCATGGTGACTGCAAGAGTTGGTTGGCTCCTGCCATAGAGGCGGAGTATGATCATGGGCATGATCCTTCTGAGTTATCTTTTCTCTAATGCTTTTGTAGAAGTTGACCTTGGTACTAGCATGTATTTGAAAAAAGGGTGATATTAGTTTCAAACTAATTTGCTTCCGCTACTTTTGAACTTAAATTGTAATAACTATGTTGAACTCCGATGTATATTGAACTACTTGTGAAATGGATGTAACATGTGACTTGTTAGGTTGAATCACTACGATCTTGGCTTGTATGTTGGTTGGTTTGAAATCCCTTGTGATTTCATTGTTCTACCGAAGTTATATGGGCTCAAGTGTGAGAATTTGATCACTTCGGTGATTGTTTTTATACTTGTGCTCTTATAATTTGGACGATTCTGTGACACTATGGGCTAACATGGCGGCCTAGGCATGGCACTATGACTAGGCCGTGCTAGGCACGCGCACGATCTGAACCGGGCCGTGCCATGCCTAGGCTGTGCCAGTGCCGGCCCATTGTGCCCGGCCCAGCTGGCCATATATAGTGGGCCACATTGTTCTTGGTTCCTGTGATCATGTCTGCTACCTTCCCGTCCTCCCGAGCTGCTGGCTTATTGGGTACAACCTACTCTTACTTATACTTCATTTTTCTCATATATTTACATGAATTAGTATCCCTGTAAAAGTCATGTAGTGGCATGTTTGATACGTAGGCCTGTAGTGCTGCAGGCAGAAGTCTCATACTCTCTAGTTTAATCTATGTTATGGATACATGTAGGCTGCAAGTACTGCAGAAAAAGTCACCGCCGCCGCCGCCAGTGAGGATCACGTGCAGGTAGTGCCCATTTTGCACTCCTCATAGGTGTTGGCTTCTTTGTCGAGAATGGAGGTACTCCGGAGTAGGTTCTTACTGCGTGAACCAGAAAACTAGGGACAAGGACAAATGTTGCAAGAGGAAAAAAAAAAAGGGGCTACATCCCTAGTGTAGGATCCGTAAAATGTAACTTTGGTGGTATCAAGTAAATGCCATGAAAATAAATAGTGTTCTTCGTCTGAACATGGCAGAATAGTCATTCTGGTCCCTCAAATATTACTCGTGGCTCAATTTTATCCATAAACTTTCAAAATGGACGTTTAGGTCCCCAAACTTTAATTTTAGGCACAATTTCATCCTACAAAAGATGATCGTCTCAGTCCTCAAACTTGCAATTTGGGCTCAATTTCATCCATAAACTGTCAAAGTGCATTTAACCTTTTAATTTCAACTCAATTTTGTCTATTCAAACATAAAACTTTATATTTTAGGCACAATTTCATCCATGAATTATCAAAATTATAGATCTGCTATTGTTTCAATATATCTATGTATTCTTAAAGAATAAATAGTGTTCGATGCAAATGTAATTGCTCCTACAAATATCATTTAGCTAGATATATATAAATGGTACAATTATAAGGTAACATTAAAAATATGAGCTTGGAATTATTAATGGCCACAAAAGAGTCTTTGGACGAATGTTATTTTCCTATCTCCAATCGCTAGTGGTGTTGGAGCTAACCAGGGGCTCCAATGCAGCGTTCCACGTAGATCGTAGACAAAGTTGAGTTGAAAATAAAAGTTTAAAGAACAAAATACACATTGATAGATTATAAATGAAATTGAGCCTAAAATGCAAAGTTTGAGGACTAAAACAATCATCTTCATAGTTCTAGGATGAAAATTGAGCCTAAAAGTAGAGTTTGAGGACTAAAACGTTCAATTTGAAAGTTCAGGGATGAAACTGAGCTTCGAGTAATAGTTGAGGGACTAAAATGGCTATTATGCCTCTGAACATTTGTGCTTATACTTTGATGTGCCTAATATGGAGAACCTTCAACAACTGTCAGCGTCCAAAATGACCAAATAGATCTATATGGAGTAGTGTGGAACATTTCCAAGAAAGTTTGGAGACTCCGGGCATGCATGATTGTGTTGGTCGCACCACCGGTAGATCAACAACTCCTGGACTGATTGAAATAAAATCCACATGGCGCCACAACAATGATGGAGCTGTTGATTGGCTAGCTAGCTAGCTATAGGTATGAATAATTGCGATGCAGCTGAAATAAGAAATGACAACCACACTACCCATGCGTGGGTCGCATGCAAGGCCATGGCCCCATGCAGTCACAGCTAGTAGTGGCATACGCGTCGCGCTCGTACACGCATGGCATGGCGACGATCGAGGTGGATGGAGGGGAGGCGGAATGATGACTTTCTTCTCGATCCTACGTGTCCTAGCTCGCTTTTCCTGTTGCATTCGCATTCTGTAATCTTGTCAATTATGTATCTAGCATGTAGATGCTTTAGTTGGTAGTTTGTTTGTTACAAACTTGTTTCAGTTTCGCGTAGAATCACGGGCACCTCGGAGACTGCACGTTGGTGCAACGTGACCACGTCTAGGGCTATCTCTCCGCAATGTCATGTATGTCGTGCATGTCGCACGAGCGACCGCAAAAAGATGGCTCATCGTATAGCTGCTCGGCGTGGCAGGGATGTCAGATCAAGCCTATGTAAAGACTAGAACAATGCATCAGTAAAGGCTGCGACAACCGCAGTTGAAAACTTCTCTCGCTCTCTCTTCTGTTCGTCGTGCTCTCGCCATTCTGTTCGTGGTGACCGTGCTCCGGGCAACGCGGGACGCTGGTGAATAGCTTCGACGATCCGCTGGTCCTAATAGTTGGTATCAGAGATGATTGATGTTCTATGGTGGGTCCGTTAGCCCACCGCGAGAACCCCCAAGGAAGAAGTTCGTGATCCCACGAAGGAAGGCGGCGGAGAAGGAGATGGGCGACGACGCATCAGCGAGCTCCACCATGCCAGGCGTTTAGAAGAGCTTGTTGGTGTGGCCATTGCTAGATCGGTCAAACTACCTCGAGTGGGCAATGTTGATGCAGTGCAACCTAAAGGCATTGGAGATCTAGCATGTGATCGATCCAGGCACCAACGTCAAGAGATCACAAGATCGCCAAGCCATGAGCGCGCTCCTGCGTTTAGTGCCAAAGGAGATGTGGCAATCACTCGGTGGCCAAAAGACGGTGATGGAGGCATGGGAGGTGGTGCAGGTGATGTGGTTGGGCGCCGATCAGGTGAAGGAGGTGAACACCTAGAGGCTGCTCAAAGAATTCGAGAACATCATGTTCAAGGAGGGTGAGTCGATAGAGGAGTTCAGCATGCGGATCACCAACCTCATCGCAATCTCAGGATGATGGGTGAGACGGTGGAGGATTCCCGCATTGTCAAGAAGTTCTTGTGCATGGTGCCTTCCTATTTCAATCCATTGGTCATCTCCATCGAGATGTTTTGTGACATGAAGAAGATGATGGTGGACAAGTTGGTGGGGCATTTGCGTGCGGCGGAGGACCGGCTCAATGACAAGGTCGAGCATATCATCGACAAGACGGGGTGCCTCTTGCTTGCTGAGGAGGAGTGGCTAGAGAAACACAAACATCGATTCCACTCCGATCCAAAGGAAGGCGGTGGCGGTGGATCCAGCGGCGGCCACTCAAAGGGCAAGGAGGTGGCGTGCTCAGATGGCGGCGGCTCGGCAGTGGTCAAACTGACCTCTGAGGGCATGCCAAGGGGGAAGGGGCACTGTCGCAACTGTGGCATCTATGGCCACAGGTGCCACAAAACCGTCCAAATTATAAGAGCACAAGTACAAAAACAATCACCAGAGTGATCAAATTCTCACACTTGAGCCCATTTAACTCCGGTAGTCCAATGAAATCACGAGGGATTTCAAACCAACCAATATACAAGCTAAGATTATAGTGATTGAACATAAGAAGTCACATGTTACATCAATTTCACAAGTAATTCAATATACATCAGAGTTCAATATAGTTATTACAACTTAAGTTGAAAAGTAGCGAAAGCAAAGTAATTTCAAACTAACATTACTCTTATTTCAAATACATGCTAGTACCAAGGTCAACTTCCAACAACAGCAGTAGAGACAAGATAACTCAGAAGGATCGTGCCCATGATCACACTCTGCCACTACGGCAGGAGCCAACTAATTCTTGCAATAGCCATGATACATCACAACTTGAAACAAGTGGAAAATAAAACCTTGAGTATGAGAATGTACTCAGCTAGACTTATTCATCAAAAACTAGAAATAAAGTGACACCAAGGAGTATGCAAGGCTGATGTAAAGTGGGGCTAGCTTGACAACATTTAATGCTTAAGCATCAAGTTAATCATCATGAACCTGTCATCTAGATTAGCACCTATACTATAGCAATCACTTTATTAGGAGCAAACAATATTAACCATAACAGGTACAAAATTGAGGGAACATTTAAATCATTATCCAATTAACCATCCGTTCAATTAATTGAATCTACGTTGTCACTCCTCAAGTCAAGTGCTCACTAACTAAGAGCGACGACGATTCAAATCGAATTCCTATCTGGCTAGAGGGGTATTTCTAACACAAACCGTGCAGACCCCGCGCCAGGGTCGCACAAGTCACCTTTGGAACAATTCTGGAATCATGGGTTCGACCGATGCCGCATCCCCAAGGGCAACACTTTGCTAGGTGATAGGGACTCTAACCCCCTTGGTCTTACACCAATGTCCCCAAGCACATCCTTACTTCCTCCAGATTGCACACTTGACCCCTCGATTCCTAGCCAGAACTGTATTACTCGGCTTCACGGTTGGAATGACTTATCTGGCCAGCTAAGTGTTAGACTGCGTTCAATAAGACTCAAGGCCAGACAACGAATCGGTCCTTAAACGACTTAGACGGGGATAGATCCACACCTAAGACCTCCATATCTTGTTGCTTCACTATCGTCATCCCGCCCGGTCTTATTTCATTTTATTAACACATGGTTCTTTTCCATGATAGCAAATATAGCCAACCGTGCCATATATAAGTATTTCTAAAGCTCGCAGGTGACAGGAAATCACCCGACTTCTACCACTTAAAGCAGGTCTAAGCAATTATTCGAACCTAAAAATAAATAGGATTCATGGTATATACTTTCTGGACAAGGATAGGATATATATGCAGCAAGTGTTTTCATCCAACACCAAACACTTAATGCAAAAATACATATAACATATATACTCAATTGCATTTTCAGAAATTAGGAGGCTTATAATGCTATAGGGCTTGCCTAGGATCCAACACTAAGTCAATGTTTGTTAGACACTACTCACTGAGTACTTCCATCTGCGGGAGAGTTCCACCAAACACTGTCTTCGAGTTTGGCTCCAACACCACATCCTTCATGCATTTCAGCTAGCATACCTAAATGAGGTGCAACAATACATATGTTTGAATACATAGAAATACCACAAGAAACTACTTATGCAAGCACACCAAGTTCAATATAAGCACCAAGAGCTATGTACCTTAATCATCACTAAAGTACAACATAGGAGATAATAAGGACATCAGTCATGACCAAGTCACACAAGATCTCAGGTGTATCAACTCAGTTTCAACAAAACTATGAGTCACACTTAGCACCACACAAACATGGCAAAGTGAATCAAAGCACTAGAACTATAATCTGCCACTTTCTGGACATCAAAATAGAAGCTGAGTAATTTAATCATAACTGGAGATCTACAACTACAAATGATGTGCAACAAGACATTCTAGAAAGCTTATGAAATTCTCTACATTTCATTTATAATCATCACAGCATAATTCCAAAGTTTAACATGTCAAATTTACACAAACATAGAAACTGGTCTAACAAGACAGAGAGCAAGCAATTCTGTAACCTAATTTTAAACAGCTATAACTCCTAAACGACGATATTCGGGATAGGGTTAGAGTGGCACCAATTGAGGAGAAGTTGATTCAACATCGGTTGAGATAGTTTGGACATGTCCAACGGAGGCCTCCTAAGGTGTCGATGCGTAGTGGGGTTCTAAAGCGGGCCGATAATGTAAAGAGCGGTAGAGGTCGACCTAAACTAACTTGGGACGAGTCTGTTAAGAGAGATCTTAAGGAGTGGAATATCTCTAAGGATTTAGCTATGGACAAGAGCGCTTGGAGACTGACAATCAACGTGCATGAACCGTGAACTTGCTTAGGACAAAAGGCTATGTTGTTGTTATTATTGTTGTTGTATAACTCCTAAACTACTGGGCCAAATGCCACCAAAAATTAACACAAGTTAGATTAATGAGTTATCTACAATTTTGTCATAGACAAGATACTCAAAAAAACATCATTAACATGGGGTAATTTACAATGCCCCCAGAACTGTCCAAAAACAAATAATTGCAAGAAATAATTATTAACATATGTTGCAAACATATAATTGGACAAAACAAACTTTACCAACATATCACACATAACTAATGAACACCAGAAAACATAGTGTCACCATCTAAATAAATTCTTTAGAGGCATTTCTTAATTTATTTAGATGCCTAGATGATTTAATGAACATATACCAAAATTGCACCATAAATTCTACCAAAATTATAGTGGCCTACATATGCTACCAATAGTTTACTATACAAATTGCAAGCCATTTGGACATATATATAAACCTCTATGAAAAACACAAATTGTTATTGCAAGAAATCATGTGAGAGTAAGATACACTAATAACTCACTCATACAACAACCAAAATTCATGAATTTTTTACCACACATAAAACAACACATGAGTAGCGTGCCATAAAATTTTCACTTCATTTGGAGCCCTACCGTTGTAGTTATGAAAATGACAAATACAACTAGCATTGAAAACCTAGATGCAGAGATCTATTTTTAGAACTAAAACTCTAAACAAAAACATACCGTATTATAGATCCACTGCATAGACAATTTCATAAGGATTCCAAAAAGCCCTCATTTGCTATTTGACGAATATTCTACGATTTACTATGCATTTTCAAAGATCAGCAAAAACTACCACGAATGGGTCCTTTTGGTACTATTCAACTGAGTCGACGAGTGAGCAGAAAGGTCCCTGTCTTTTGTCGAATTGCTGCCCGAGGTCCTTGACGGGATTTGTACAGGGAAGCTCGTCGGGAGCTCGTTGCTCCTACCGGAGGAGGCCACACCGACGGCCATGGAGTGCGATGGTCCATCCCCATCCCAAGGTGCACGTAACGGTGCCCTTGGCTTGGCCCGAGGCGGCTCGAGGAGACACGACCACGTGCGCCGACAGCCGGGCTCATAGCACCTCCGGCAGTGGGGCGCTCCGGCGACCTCGATGGCCACCAAAGGGGCGCAAGAGGGTCGGTGCGAGGAGAGGAAGATGGTGGAGCTATCAACTAGGGTAGAGGAGACTCGGAGACAAGGGGCAACGACGGCACGAGCTTGGCCATGGCGGCCATGGTCGTGCGCGTCTGCGGCTGTGAGAACGAGCGCGAAGTGAGCGAGGGAAAGGTAGAGGGCAAGCTCGGGAGACTCTCCAGTCGACGCAGGGGCACGGACACGCGGAGGAGCATGTGGCAAGAGGAGGAGACGTGAGTTAGGCATGGCTGCCACGCACTCGAACATGTGTCGCCCTTAGCGACATTTCACCGAACACCTGGCGAGTGGCGGTGTGGGTGAAGTGGAGCACCTATTTGGGCCATCTACAGGCTGAATTTGGAGATAGGCCAAAAACAAAGTTTTCTCTACTCTCAATGCTCTACAATTTTGATTAATGCTCGGCCATTAGGGCTATGGATTAGTGGATAATTAGTATGAAACTTGATAGTGTCAGTGATTTGATAGCGACAAGCAAACATCCAAAATTGATGGTCGAAATGAAATGCAACGGGTGCCATCTTCTCGTATGTTCTTCCCCATCATGTAAGATCCAACTTTTACATTTGGATCAACTTGAGTTGCTTAGTAAAATTTAGAGAACGCAGAATGCCAACATCAAGGTCATTTAAGCGACAAAGTATAATCTTGCTATTTTAGCAACTAATTTTGGAGATCCAAATATACTCCAAATGTGATGACACTTGATTCATTATTTCCATCATGAATGGTACTTCAACTCATATTAAGGAATCTAATTGAGTTACTATGTGAATTTGGATGATAAAATGTTGCAAACTTGTCAACTCACAGCTGCCAAATAGGGACTTAGAATATTTTCTGCTTCTTCAAAAACAACAGTTGCATTGAACCTTGGGAGCTCGATTTGACTAGGTTAGAAGCCAAACTAGCTCTTAACCATTAAACAAAGTTTGTTCTACACAAGATGAGCTACAACTTTTGTTTAAGGTCAAACCTCATAACTAGTACAGAAGTCAAACTTTCACTTTGGTCAATGCAACAACTTAATAAAGCCTAAACTAGGGTTTTAGGCCAATTGGGGCATTTTCTTGGTATTTGCTCAACATGAACCCTTCATGACTTTTGTTGTAGAGTTAATCTAGAGTCATTTGGGAAAAGTTGCAAGGTTTGGTTGATGATCTATAATTCCATTCACTTAATGGTGCAATTCCAACATTTAGTAAAGTCATTGAAACAAAGACATGACTTATCATTTCATGTGACTTTTTGATTCTAAACTTCATGAAACTTTTCCAGGGGTCACTATAGATAGAGAGTGATGTGAGACACATGAAAGAAGTGACATCAACACTCACTTGCATTACCAAGCATGAGCATCTAACATACACACATTGAAACACAAATAACGAAGGTATGTTGCATATGTTTCAAGGAGATGTTGCAAGCACATTCCATATATACATGTTTCACATGTTGCACTAGTATGTTCCATATGTTTCACTAGTGCATCACATATGTTCCGTGCTCATATATGAACAAATGATGCTTAGGCTCATGCAATGCAAGTGCCAAAATGCAAGCCTAGCACTTGGGGTGTTACAGCCCTCCCCCCTTAAAAGAATCTCGTCCCAAGATTCAGGGCAAAAGACTTTCAAAGGCAGAGAAACATGTTATCCAGTTTTCAACATTTGCGATAGCATTAGGCTACTAAGCTTCAAGCATCAAAGAGGCTAATTTGGTCAAGACACTTTCTGATACTTGTTCTTCATGGTAAACTTTGTCTGAAGAATTTCCTTCATTGGCTTTCATGAAGCATTGTTACTTTAGGTGGAATCCGAGACAACACCACACTTCATTCTCCCTATAGGGAGATCATTTGGTCCATGAGCTATCCATGCACAAGTATCTCTTCCTAGAGTGATTATAACATGGGCCATATGAACTTTAGACTAGATAAAAAATCTTTAGAAGTATACTCATTGATACAACTCTATGTTCCCAAAGTTTGAAAAGCAGTCCTCTACCAAAGTGGCTTGAGTGCAACCTTCCAAAAGGGGTGAGATCATAGACGACAAACACCCTCAGAGGCTATAGGATACTGACTAACCAATAGACAAGGTTTATGCTGGTCGTAAATATTCAATCATTCAGATATGAACTAATGGAAAACTACTTACTATTCCATGTGTGCAGTTCTCTTTCTTTGATGACAACACTATATTATCTAAGTCTGTTGACGGATCAGTAAATGTGATAGTTGACTTTGTCGGCTCCGTATTTCTGCTAAATGTTACCTAAGAAGATTCTCTTATCCAAAGGTAACAATTATCTGGGTTGAATCATATCCAACCCCTTGGGTAAAAATACTTATAAGTACCAAGATCAGTGAGTATTAGCAATTATTGCTAAAGAAGGATATAGTCAGGTCTGGCAGACATCAAAAGTTGCAAGTATTTACCAACTTTGGTAAATAGTTCACTACCAAGCAAGTTGAGTACAATCCTCTTCGTGATGCAGTTGCACAGTAAGTTGAGTTGACTTGCAGCATAGCAAAACTAGCTTTGTCAGGCTAACTTTTCACCTTGAGACTTCCTCTTTAGGATCAAACAAAAGCTTTCTCTCTGTGGATGCAGGCTAAGGCTTACCTCATATGCTTCTTAGGAATAACCTCAACTATTACTTTACATATCAATCCGATGATGCACATGCTTTGAACTTGCGGCTGCTTTAGCAAGGCAAAACACATACTCCACCTAGAGGACCTTCCTACAAGGATAAGGAACCGCTTTCGAATATTCCTCAACACTTCGTCCAATAAGGTTATGAACAAACCGTTTGTGGCACCTAAGGGCACAAGGATGCTGATCAAAACTAGGGCATGCTTTCTCTAATTCTTCACTTTAGTTGATAGAACACCTTGCACTATCTGTGTGATTGTCCAAGATAGACTTGACTTGATCACAATGGCTCTGGAAGATAGAGTATCACTCAAGTTGTAGCTAGTTGATTAACTTCTTGTTGGTTATTGCTCTGTAAGACATAGCCTTCATAGCTACCAAGGAGTCATTACCTAGCTGGAGATTAACCTTCCTATTGATAACTAATCAGTTGCCATCGAAGTTAGTAGATAAGGAGTCACACCAGAGATGATTGATTTCAATTGTATGGTCATTATGCATACAAAGGTTAAGATTTGCATAATGTGACGATCGATTCTTATCCAACGGATGACTAGTCCAACATTACGTGTTGTGTGTCCCTTTTGATCCAACGGGAATGACATACGTGGCTCATTAGATGATGCTCATCAATACTAGGACAGCTAAGTAGAGTCACTTGTCTATCGCCTCTTGCAGTCTGTTAATGTTTATGTTGATGACTATTCTTCAAAGGTTGTCCTTTATGTATCTTCAGATGGAAGCTCTACTACTTTTGGTCTGAGATATGGATCTTACGATACGATATGGAGAGATAACCAAGAAAAAGGGACATGAGAAAATAATACATCGACCATCATTTCATAATGGATCATGACTAGAAACCATGATACCAGCGCGTGTTAGGCAGCCAGCCATGTGTCTGCAGCCACAAGAGGCCCTTGGTTTTGTCATGGCACCATCAGTTGCTATTCATAACACCATTACTAAACACACAACGAAAGTGAAATTTCAAGTGGCACCAATTAGGTTGTAAGAACAAGCGCCATACAAGGAGAGATAGCAAGCAAAGGTAGTCATAAGGTTTAGCATCAACAAGGAAGTGATCCGAAGATCAAAACATAGCACAAGAGAACATAGCTCAATTGCCGAAGGCGACTGAGCATGAGATTTTTGCTTAATTCCCCGCACACCTTGCGTTCACCAAGGAAACTACCAGACAATTAATTAACATAAGACTTGACCATGTTGGGCAAGATCAAGGGATCAAGGCTGATAAATATCCCGAGACATGGGAAGAAGTTGGAGATGAAGTAGACTCCAAGGACAAAATCGATGTACCAATCGAAGATTGAGTTGATAAGGTAGTACACGATTTGCAAGCACAAGATTCTAAGATCCAGCAGCGATATATAGCGTTGTACCAAAACGTCCATAGGAGAGGTAGCTAGGAGATCCAACATAGAATTGGTTATGGGCCTTACAACTTGGCAGCGAACAAGTATGGCCAAAAGGAGGCGTTTGTGAGAATCTATCTTGGTTGGTAGATCAAACAAAGGTATTCACGTGCGGGTGCAGGACAGCCATGGTATATGCGAATATTTAAAGGTCTAGGCTCGGGCTTACATATCAAGCAAAGGCATGGTGCACAAACATTCAAAGCAAGCAACCACGTCTACAAGCTCAGGCTCCTAAGGGAAAGAACCTAATTGGAGATGACTATTATGTGATTATGTAACTTGAGCGTTGTTCTAGGGTAAAGCTATTTGACACTTGTATGCTCACTGAGGACAAACGAGGTGACAACTATGGCACTAATTGGATAACAAGCATACATACAACATCACAGTCAAGCATTTGAGAGATTCCATCAAATTAACTTAAGCAACCATTACTAAGCACCAGGCTCACCCATAACAAGCATTTATCTAAAGCAAGAATTAACTACAAGTTTAGCCCAAAACAAACGCTAGCTAAGCTAGCCAACATAGCATGTGCACAGAATCTGGACAGCAGCACAGTAGTTACTTGTTTCAACCATAACTGAGGTTGTAGACATCCCACAAAGGTGATCCTAGACTTTCTAGAAAGCTTAGAAAGTTTTCCACACTTATGTTATTCATACCAAAAGCTAATTCGCAGATTAACTTGACTAAACATGTTAATGTTTTAGATCTGTACAAACATGGACAGAAAACTGATATGAACTTCATAATTACTTAACTGGAGTTCTAGGAACCCAACAAAAATGATCCTTGACTTTGTGTAAAGCTTATTAAGTTATCTATAGCTTTCTTATTATCCTATTAAAATGATTCTACAGCTAACAAGGACAAACGTAACAAAGAAGACATCTCTGCTAGACTTGGACAGATTCTGTTATTCCATTTTGCAAGCTCATAACTGGAGGTTTAGACCACCAAAATTAGTGCTATAGGATATTTTGGAAAGCTTAAAAAATTACTACACTTCTTCTATTATCTCCAAGACATGATTTCATATGCACACAAGTCAAACAAACCAAACATACAAATCTATGCAGAGCATAAGCAAAACCTGACTGCAAATTTCTAAAAGTCATAACTCTCAAACCATAAGGTCTAGTGTCATAAAATTTTAGGACAAGCTAGATAAGTAAGTTATCTACAACTTTGGTATCTCCATAACTATAGAAAACACCATTATGACCATGAAAGCATCACTACAATAGAAACCATTCTAGTAGCCAACGTTCAACAAGTAAAACAAAGCTTGCTTTTGTTCTACTTAACAAGAGAGCACTCAAATAAGTTATTCTAGTAGCTCTAAACATTGTTCCTTAGACCAACACCAATTTAATTCATTCATGAGAATTCACAATAACTTAAGTGAGGTCTAAAGCATTTGCAAACGCTTGTATGAACAACATATCCACCACTTGGCTAAACTAGAGGACACCTATAAGTTCAAACATGTAACCTCAGTTATTTCTAACAAGGCTAAGCACACACTTTTCTCAAGCACTTCCTATTCAAGCAACATGGAACAAGGCATTCTTGTTTTACTCCACACAAGGAAGATAGTGTACCACATCAATTACAAGTTACTTACTATAGAACAAGGGTGAGAGGAGCATAGCTATGCATAAAGCAACAATTAGGATGGTGCATGCTTCGTCCTATTCGTCCTCACAAGATTGCCAACCTAAGGTGGTGATCATGTTCTATGTCGGTGGCATAACACGCACTCTCTCGATATATAGCTAGTCGGCAGGTACATTCAACTTACGCATTCGTGGTTAGCGTACCTGTAGAAAATTTTCATTGTAGCCCAACAATTCCCCAAATATAGCACACAATAAAAGCAGGAAAGTAAAATTCTAAGTACTCCCATATACATATACCCCTGTATATATACATGTAGCACTAAAACTACCCGAATCATCAATCACCCACAATTAAGTATCTTCATATATATATGTGTGTAACATGTAAATAATCGAGTAACCAAAACTAAATCTCCCCTAGACCGATGGTTGGACGGTCATGCCCACCCAACTCACACTTACCTGGGCATAGGTGTGATGTTGCATAAAAGTAAACTAGCTACATATATGGCTATTTCATATATGAAGGCTACCTCCAGTCCAACCCATAGGGTAGCATCGTGCGAAAGAGTCATCACACATACATACCTTGGTCTGGGCGTAGATGCATAAATGAAAAACCCCTAAGTTAGTACTTATATAAGCCACCTAATAATCCTTATATGGGCATAAGGAAATTGACCACTGGCATACTTAGGTTAAAAATTCAGATTTCAACACCTATATATAATCTATAAGTTATCAAATTGACTTTTGCTAACAAAAACCATTGTTGTAAATACACATATGACATGCTTAATGCTGAATCTTGCTCCGATGCCAGTTGTCACGGAACCGTCCAAATTATAAGAGCACAAGTACAAAAGCAATCACCAGAGTGATCAAATTCTCACACTTGAGCCCATATAACTCCGGTAGTCCAATGAAATCATGAGGAATTTCAAACCAACCAATATACAAGCCAAGATCATAGTGATTCAACATAAGAAGTCACATGTTACATCCATTTCACAAGTAATTCAATATACATCGGAGTTCAATATAGTTATTACAACTTAAGTTAAAAAGTAGCGAAAGCAAAGTAATTTCAATCTAACATTACTCTTATTTCAAATACATGCTAGTACCAAGGTCAACTTTCAATAAAAGCAGTAGAGACAAGATAACTCAGAAGGATCATGCCCATGATCACACTTCGCCACTACAGCAGGAGCCAACCAATTCTTGCAATAGCCATGATACATCATAACTTGCAACAAGTGGAAAATAAAACCTTGAGTACGAGAATGTATTCAGCTAGACTTACTCATCAAAAACTAGAAATAAAGTGACACCAAGGAGTATGCAAGGTTGATGTAAAGTGGGGCTAGCTTGACAACATTTTGCATAAAAGCTTAGTACAGATAAGTAATCATTTAATGCTTAAGCATCAAGTTAATCATCATGAACCTGTCATCTAGATTAGCACCTATACTATAGCAATCACTTTATTAGGAGCAAACAATATTAACCATAGCAGGTACAAATTGAGGCAACATTTAAATCATTATCCAATTAACCATCTATTCAATTAATTGAATCTACGTTGCCGCTCCTCAAGTCAAGTGCTCACTAACTGAGAGCGACGACGATTCAAATCGAATTCCTATCTAGCTAGAGGGGTATTTCTAACATAAATAGCGCAAACCCTATGCTAGGGTCGCGCAAGTCACCTTTGGTACAATTCAGGAATCATGGGTTCGACTGATGCCGCATCCCCAAGGGCAACACTTTGCCAGGTGATAGGGACTCTAACCCCCTTGGTCTTATGCTAATGTCCCCAAGCACATCCTTACTTCCTCCAGAATGCGCACTTGAACCCTCGATTCCCGGCCTAAACTGTATTACTCGGCTTCACGGTCGAAACAACTTATCCGGCCAGCTAAGTGTTAGACTACGTTCAACATTACTCAAGGACGTACAGCGAATCGGTCCTCAAACGACTCAGACGGGGATAGATCCACGCCCAAGACCTCCATGCCTTGTTGCTTCACTATCGTCATCCCGCCCGGTCTTATTTCATTTTATTAACACATGGTTCTTTTCCATGATAGCAAATATAGCTAACCGTGTCATATATAAGTATCCCTAAAGCTCGCAAGTGACAGGAAATCACCCGACTTCTACCGCTTAAAGCAGGGCTAAGCAATTACTCGAACCTGAACCTAAATAGGATTCAAGGTATACTTTCTGGACAAGGATATGATATATTCAGCAAGTCTTTTCATCCAACACCTTTCACTTTATAAAACAATACATATAACATATATACTCAATTGCATTTTCAGAAATTAGGAGGCTTATGATGCTCTGAGGCTTGCCTAGGATCCAACACTAAGTCAGTGTTTGTCAGACACCACTCGCCGAGTACTTCCATCTTCAGGACAGTTCCACCAAACACCGTCTTCGAGTTTAGCTCCAACACCATATCCTTAATGCGTTTTAGCTAGCGTACCTAAATAAGGTGCAACAATGCATATGTATGAATACATAGAAATACCACAAGCAACCACTTATGCAAGCATACCAAGTTCAGTATAGGCACCTAGAGCTATGTACCTTAATCATCACTAACGTACAACATAGGAGATAATAAGGAAATCAATCATGACCAAGTCACACAAGATCTTAGGTGTATAAACTTAGTTTCATCAAAGCTGAGTGACGCTTAGCACCACATAAACATGGCAAAGTGAATCAAAGCACTAAAACTAGAATCTGCCACTTTCTGGACATCAAAACAGCAGCTGAGTAATTTAATCATAACTAGAGATCTACAACTCTAAATGACGTGCAACAAGACATTCTGGAAAGCTTATGAAATTCTCTACATTTCATTTATAATCATCATAGCATAATTCCAAAGTTTAACATGTTGAATTTACACAGACATAGAAACTGGTCTAACAAGACAGAGAGCAAGCAATTCTGTAACCCAACTTTAAACAGCTATAACTCCTAAACTACTTGGCCAAATGCCACCAAAATTTAAAACAAGTTAGATTAATGAGTTATATACAACTTTGTCATAGACAAGATACTCAGAAAACATAATTAACATGGGGTAATTTATAATGCCCCCCAGAACTGTCCAGAAGCTAATAATTGCAAGAAATAATTATTTACATATATTGTAAACATATCATTGGACAAAAACAACTTTACCAACATGTCACACATGACTAATGAACACCAAAAAACATAGTGTCACCATCTAAATAAATTCTTTAGAGGTATTTCTTAATTTATTTAGATGCCTAGGTGATTTAATGAACATATACAAAATTGCACCATACATTCTACAAAAATTACAGTGGCCTACATATGCTCCCAATAGTCTACTGTACAAATTTCAGACCATTTGGACATATATATCAACCTCTATGAAAAAGACAAATTGCTATTGCTAGAAATCATGTGAGAGCAAGATACACTAATAACTCACTCATACAGCAACCTAAATTCATGAAATTTTTACCACATATCAAACATCACATGAGTTGCATGCTACGAAAAATTCACTTCATTTGGAGCCTTACATTTGCAATTATGAAAATGACAAATACAACTAGCATTGAAAACCTAGATCCAAAGATCTATTTTTAGAACTAAAACTTTGAACTAAAACATACCATATTATAGATCCACTGCATAGAAAATTTCACAAGGATTCCAAAAAGTGCTCATTTGCAATTTTACGAATTTTCTACGATTTATTATGCATTTTCAAAGATCAGCAAAAACTACCATAAATAGGTCATTTTGGTACTATTCAACTGAGTCTACGAGTGAGCAAAAAGGTCCCTGTCTTTTGTTGAATTGCTGCCCGAGGTCCTTGATGGGATTTGTACTGGGAAGCTCGTCGAGAGCTCGCTGCTCCGGCCGGAGGAGGCCACACTAGCGGTCGTGGAGTGGCGGCGGAGCATTCCCATCCTAAGGCGCACCTAACGGTGCCCTCGGCTTGGCCCGTGGCAGCTCGAGGAGACCCAACCACGTGCCCCGACGGCCATGCTCACAGCACCTCCGACGGTGGGGCGCTTCGGCAACCTCAATGCCCACCAAAGGGGCGTAAGAGGGTCAGTGCGAGGAGAGGAAGATGGTGGAGCTATCAGCTAGGGCAGATGAGACTCGGAGACAATGGGCAGCGGCGGTGCGAGCTTGGCCATGGCGGCCATGGCCGTGCGCATCCCCGGAAGCGAGAACGAGCGTGGAGTGAGTGAGGGACAGGCAGAGGGCGAGCTTGGGAGACTCTCCAGTCAATGCAGGGGCACGGACACGCGGAGGAGCACATGGCAAGAGGAGGAGACGCGAGTTAGGCATGGCTGCCACGCACTCGGACATGCGTCGCCCTTAGCGGCATTTCATCGAACACCTGGCAAGTGGAGGTGTGGGTGAAGTTGAGCACCGATTTGAGCCATCTACAGGCCGAATTTGGAGATAGGCCAAAAATGAAGTTTTCTCTGCTCCTAATGCTCTACAATTTTGATTAATGCTCAGCCATTAGGGCTATGTATTAGTGGATAATTAGTACCAAACTTGATAGTGTCAATGATTTGATAGCGACAAGCAAACATCCTAAATTGATGGTCGAAATAAAATGCAACTGGTGCCATCTTCTCATATGTTCTTCCCCATCATGTAATATCCAACTTTTACATTTGGATCAACTTGAGTTTCTTTGTAAAATTTAGAGAACGTGGAATGCCAACGTCAAGGTCATTTAAGCGACAAAGTATAATCTTGGTGTTTTAGCAACTAATTTTGGAGATCCAAATATACTCCAAATGTGATGACACTTGATTCATTATTTCCATCATGAATGGTACTTCAATTCATATTAAGGAATCTAGTTGAGTTACTATGTGAATTTAGACGATAAAATGTTGCAAACCTGTCAACTCACAGCTGCCAAATAGGGACTTAGAATATTTTCCACTTCTTCAAAAACAACAGCTGCATTGAACCTTGGGAGCTCTATTTATCTAGGTTAGGGGCCAAACTAGCTCTTGACCATTAAACAAACTTTGTTCTACACAAGATTAACTACAACTTTTGTTTAAGGTCAAACCTCAGAACTAGTATAGAAGTTAAACTTTCACTTTGGTCAATGCAGCAACTTAATAAAGCCTAAACTAGGGTTTTAGGCCAATTGGGGCATTTTCTTGGCATTTACTCAACATGAACCCTTCATGACTTTTATTTTAGAGTTCATCTAGAGTCATTTGGGCAAAGTTGCAAGGTTTGGTTGATGATCTATAATTCCATTCACTTAATGGTGCAATTCCAACATTTAGTAAAGTCATTGAAACAAAGACATGACTTATCATTTCATGTGACTTTTTTTATTCCGAACTTCATTAAACTTTTTCAGGGGTTATAGATAGAGAGTGATGTGAGACACATGAAATAAGTGACATCAACACTCACTTGCATTACCAAGCATGAGCATCTAACATACACACATTAAAACACAAATAACAAAGGTATGTTGCATATGTTTCAAGGATATGTTACAAGCACATTCCATATATCCATGTTTCACATGTTGCACTAGTATGTTCCATATGTTTCACTAATGCATCACATATGTTCCATGCTCATATATGAACAAATGATGCTTAGGCTCATGCAATGCAAGTGTAAAAATGCAAGCCTAACACCTGGGGTGTTACAACTGGGCGCAGGATTGCAAGCGCCCAAAGAAGGAGAAAAAGGAAGCTAAGCAACCGGAGGTGAATGTGGCCATGGGGGGGGCGAGGGGCAAACGGTGCGGTGCGGTTGATGGCGGCGGTGGCCGGCATCGAGCAGGCACCAACTCAGGTCGTCCACCTCGCGTAGAAGAACGTGGTGCCGATTGAGTGCCCTGAGTGTGTGTGGGTGCTAGACACTAGAGCCAGCAACCACTTGATGGGGACACGATTGGCTCTGACCCACCTTGACAACAGCGTACGAGGAACAGTGCGCTTCAGTGATGGCTCCTTCTCGAGATCCACAGCCTTGGTTCCATGGTGATGCAAGGCCGACACCAACAACACAAGGTACTCACTGATGTGTATTACATACCTAAGCTCAAAAGCAATATCATCGGTTTGGGTCAGTTGGAAGAAAAGGGGTGTGAAGTTTCTATGAAAAATGGAAAAAATGAATGTGCATGATCCTGAAGGCACATTGCTGTTTTCAACTCCTAGAGCTAGCAACAGGTTGTATACAATTAAGTTGGGCTAGTTGATTTTGTGTGTTTTCTAATGAATCACAATGATAAAGCATGGCTATGGCATGGTGGATATGGAGCCCACATAGATCTGGGCAAGAAAGAGATGGTGTTAGGAATGCCTGTGGTAGATCATGTAGAACAGGTTTGTGATGGCTGCACATTGGGAAAGCAGCATTGATCTCCTTTTCCACAAGTCTCAAATTTCAGAGCTGATAGAGGATTAGAGTTGGTGCATGCTGATTTGTGTGGACAGATAAGCCCTAAAACACCAGGTGTTGCCCCTGCTTCCTATTGGTAGTAGATGATTTTAGCAGGTACATGTGGGTTGAGTTCCTCAAGACAAAAGATCAAGCTTTGAGTTTTTTTCAAGAAAATCAAGCTAAGAGCATAAACTGATCATGGAGGAAAGTTGAAATCTTTGAGAACAGATAGGCAGGAGAGTTTGATTCCAATCTGTTCTATGTATTCTAATTTAGTCTGGCATCAAACATTATACCACTACAACCTATTCTCCCCAGTAGAATGGAGTAGTGGAAAGAAGAAATCAAACTGTTGTTGAGATGGTAAGATGCATGATGAAAAGTATGCAGGTTCCTTCAAGATTTTGGGCTGAGGCTACTTCTGCAGCTATTTATGTCTTGAGCAAATCACCCACTAAGAGTCTGCAGAACAAGACTCCTTTTGAGGCATGGCATGGTATGAAGCCAAATGTGAGTCATCTCAAAGTGTTTGGATGTATAGCACGTGTGAAATTAGTTGGTCCAGGTCTAACCAAACTTGTTGATAGATCAAAGAAGATGGTTTTCTTGGGTTATGAATCAAGAACAAAAGGTTATAGATTGCTTGATCTAGAAACTAACAAGATGGTTGTCAGTAGGGATGTAATCTTTGAAGAATATCTTCCCTGGGAGTGGAACAAAGTCACAAATGTTAGCCAAAGTGTCTCAGACACCTTCATTGTCTAGTATCAGGACACTGTCCAAAATCCGATAATAGCACAGAACTCAGTAGGGACAGGTTCAGGTTCAGACAGTGTAGGTCCATCAGGGGGAAGTGACAGTGTGGCTCATGGTGGTGGTGCTTAATCACACTCACCCTTGGTAGGGTCACCATACAATAACTCTCTAGGGGCTACACCCTCATATCATGGTAGTGTCGTTACACCATCAACTGGTGCCTCTAAAGGAGCACATGGAACACCACTAAGATTTAGAACCCTGTCAGATCTCTTTGACACAACTGATGAGGTTCAGGATTTTGAGTATAGTGGCATTTGTAAGCTGGCTACAGATGAGCTAGTAAGTGTTGAGCAGGCCCTAGAAGAAGATTACTGGAGAAGGGCCATGCAAGAAGAAATGGATTCAATCCACCAAAACAAGACTTGGAAGATTTCTGACCTGCCAACTGATCACAAAGCCATTGGCTTGAAGTGGGTTTTCAAAGTGAAAAGAGACCCAACAGGAAATATTGTGAAACACAAAACCAGGCTTGTAGCTAAAGGTTATGCTCAAATCCAAGGGATAGACTATGATGAGGTTTTTGTTCCTGTGGCTAGGCTAGAAACTGTTAGGCTATTGCTTGCTCTAGCAGCTCATGGGGAGTGGGAGGTGCATCATATGGATGTGAAGTCATCCTTCCTAAATGGAGATCTCTTGGAGGAGGTATATGTACATCAACCCCCTGCTTTCACTCATTCTAGCTCTGCTAGAAAGGTGTTGAAATTAAAAAAAGGCCTTGTATGGCCTGAAGTAGGCACCCAGGGCCTAGAAAGCTAGGCTTGATCAAGAGTTGATGAAGTTGCGATTTAGCAGAAGTGAGGAAGAGCATGCTATATACAGAAAGGGTATAGGTGCTTCACTGCTGCTAGTTGGGGTTTATGTCAATGATCTCATTATCTATGGGCCAGACAGCAAGATCATAATTGATTTTAAGCAACAGATGATGCAAAGCTTCAAGATGAGTGATATGGGTTTGCTAAGCTACTATCTTGGTATGGAGGTGAAACAAAGACCAAGTGAAATCACCATTTGCCAGAGTGCTTATGCAGAGAAAATTGTTGAGAATTGTTGTATGAAGGGGTGCAATCCTATGGATACACCAATGGAGCAGCATATCAAGCTGCTGCCAAGCAAGCCTGAGTTGGTGATGAATGCAACAAAGTATAGAAGTGTGGTGGGCAGCTTGAGGTACTTGGTTAATTCTAGGCCTGATATTGCTTTTTCTATGGGAATGGTGAGCTGGTTCATGGAAATACCAAATGCAGAACACTGGAGTGCCATCAAAAGAATCATCAGGTACATTGCAGGAACAACTCAGCATGGCTGCAAGTATACCAAAGGGGAACATTTGGAGTTGCTCGACTACTCTGATAGTGACCATGGAGGAGATCTAGAGAAGAGGGAAAGCACTAGTGGTGTTGTCTTCTTTCTAGGTGGGAACATTGTCACTTGGACGTCACAGAAACAAAGGGTGGTCTCACTATCATCCTGTGAGTCTGAGTACATTGTTGTTGCAATAGGAGCATGTCAGGGAGTTTGGTTGAGCAGGCTGTTGGCTGATCTGACCTATACCGATATGAAAAGTTCAGGCTTCTCATTGACAGTCGATCTGCTCAAGAGCTGAGTAAGAACCCAGTGTACCACGAAAGAAGCAAGCATATAGACACTTGCTATCACTACATCAGAGAGTGTGTCAGCAATGGTGTGGTGGAAGTTGAACATGTGAGCACCGATGAGTTGCTGGTCGACATTCTGACGAAGCCGCTCGGTAGAGTCAGATTTGCAGAGATGAAGAGGCAGCTGGGCGTCATCAAGATCTAACAAGATTAAGGGGGTGAAATATTGCATCGCATTATGTAATCTTATCAATTATGTATCCAGCATGTAGATGCATTAGTTGGTAGTTTGTTTGTTACAAGCATGTTTCAGTTTCACATAGAATTGCGGGCACCATAGAGACTGCACGTTGATGCATCGTGGCCACATCCAGGGCTATCTCTCTACCATGTCGTGTATGCCGTGCATGTCGCACGGGCGATCGCAAAAAGACGGCGCATCATGCAACTGCTCGGCGGGACGGGGATGTCATATCAAGCCTATGTAAAGACCAGAACAATGCATCAGTAAAGGCTACGACAACTGTAGTTGAAAACTTCTCTCGCTCTCTCTTGTGTTCGTCATGCTCTCACCATTCTGTTCGTGGTGACCGCGCTCCGGGCAACGCCGAATGCCGCTGAATAGCTTCGGCGATCCGCTGGTCCTAACATTTCCCCCATCTCGCTCCATCCTCCTCTTCCAAGCTCCTCCACGACCCGGGAGTTATTCCTCCATGGCTCTGTCGACCTCGTTTGCTAGCGATAAAGATGAGATGACATGTATGACGGTATGAGAAACACATATTTTCAAAGGAATTGAATAGTTCTTTCCAAATTAAATAAGGTGTGGCGATACGCCATTGTCCACCAAACCACCACGACATTATTTTCATGTGACGCTGCTTCTATATCATACTCCCTCCATCCCAAAAAGTGTAACGTTTTAATTTTCAGACATCATGTTTGATCATTTGTCTTATTCAAAAATTTTGTGTAAATTATATTATAAATTATTATTAAAAGATCTCTAATGATAAAATAAGTCATAACAAAATATTGATGAAGAAGTAAACCATAACCAATATTCTACTCATAACAGAGGTAAGTCAAGAGGTAAATGTATATAAATGGTAAGTTATAACTAATCATTCATCACTCAGAGTACTCCTTTCTATGGCATTAGGATGGCTAAATAGAATATTAGAGAAATAATTCCTAAATTATTCTTAATTACAAGTCAAAGCATACTATAATTAGTGCAATTACACCTAGTAATCATTGCTAAGATCATCTTCATATCTACACATAAGGGATATTACTAAGGAAGATTAAGAACAGAACTTGTCTTCCTTCGTAACTGGATCCTGTGCAAACCTATATTCAGGGAGTGGACTATAAAGGACTCAACGGGAGTGTCACATCCACAATCTACCACATAATACACAATGTTGACCACTCACCATAAAGTGAGCGATATACAAACTTATGTATGAACATGATGATAATCCAACTATACTAAGCATATAATCAAAGTAGACGATGAACATTATAACTAGGAAGATGAACGATATGAATAATAATATCCTGACAATTATAGCAAACATATAAAAGTAATGAGAGATACAAAAGAGAGGGGGTACAAAGATTATACCAAACCTACCTAGCTCTTGACACGATCGAGAATCCAAGCAAAGCCTGCTTACCTCTCTCTAGACCTAGCCTACCTAGCTATGCCTTATAATATGATGGAGCTCTGAGGATGATTAGGTTTCTGTCTTCTCAAGTGACTTATTGCCTCCGGGGGGTGGCAGGGCCTGGTTTATATAAGACAGAGCATCAATCCTGAGCCCTCAGATCAAACCAACTTGAAAGAACGGCATAGATGCAACCTAGGAGGCGGAGGAGAACCAACATTAGAAGCGAAGGCCAACTGGTGGGGACAGGAGGCCGGTGGCTTGCAGGTGGGGCCGGCCAGCCCCACCGGCCACCCCTCGTAGTCTGCCTTGGCACCTCGTAGTCTGCCTCGGCGCGGTGTCCTCTCGTGTCTTCTAGAGTCTTCTTGTGTTCGTTTCGTTATGGATAAGCACAATTAATTCTGACATCTAGGTCCACCTTGATGGTTTTCTGGTTAAACCCTGCAGAAATCTCAAATTCACCAAAACTTGTGGAATTTGTTAGTTTAAACCCCTAAACCTTTTTTGTGATCATGTTTATGCCCTTATTCATGTTTTATTGACGGTTTATAATGGTTGTTAACTACCATCAACACTGGGGCAAGAAAACAGGCCTAGCCAGTTTCCCAAACCGGTAGAGCCAGTTCATCAAAACTAGTCACTACAACTCCAAACTCAGCTAAGCCAGTTCCCCAGGGCAGCACAAGAAAACAAGCAAGGTCGATTTTGCTATTACTAGGTACTGCTCCACTGTGAAATCTACTTTCTTATGTTCTTTCTACCACAATTGCTTCTACACTATTCTTTGACTATCTCTAAGTGTTTGTAGATTCATCTAGTCACCTATTGCCACACTTCTAGCCCGTCAACAGCTTGACCCCCATCACCTTCGGCAATGTAGCCAGCATGAAGGAGTGTTCCCCTGGCTCGATGAGACCCCTGTATTGCCTCCTCGCTGGTGCTACCCTACAAAAGCACCTGAAAACAAAGGTGTCAGGGTGAAAACAAGGATGTGGAGGCAGGGGCCAAAGGTCGATCCCCCAATAGCGCAACAGATAGACAGCCCCAGCCCCTGATGCAGGTGGGCACAGTGAGGCACGGAGGTCATAGCGTAGCCCCTAGCACACGAGGGTATGATAGGTCCCAATGCGGGCGGGGATGACGTGGTGGTTCTTCGATGCCTATCGCCCTTGTGGTGGCTCAATGGCATAGCAACCTAGCTAGCCTAGAGATGGGCTTGGTGCAAAAAGTGGTGTGTGTGGGGGGGGGGACTTTTTGTTTAATAACTTTTAGAGGCCGGTAAATTTCTGAATGATGCTAGAAATTTATTTATAGAGATGGGTGGATACCTGCCTCTAGAGATGTTAATTTTGAGAAACAGGTGGATAGAGACAATTGCTATAGCAACTTCTACACTGCTAGTATTCTATTTGTATGCTAGTGGAATAGTGTTCCTATTTTATGTTCCTGATTCCTAACCATTTTCAACATGTTTCTCATCGTATTAGTTCATTTCCGCAATGCCTCTAATCCTGTGTTCATTCCCAATCCCATTCATTTTCACCCTAATAGCAACAGCAGAACAACATAGTAAATTTACCATATGACTCTCGGGTGTCCTCCTTCCTTCCTCCAAGTATAAAAGGAGAAGCTAGGGTCTAGAGTAGGTGGATGATTGGAGTTTCTAGTTGTACTATATGCAAAGAAAGATGGAGGGTTGTTACCCTCACTAGCGGCTGCAACCTAAAAAATCTTGTGTTCATTTTCAATCTGTGAGGATTGAGAGATCTATTCGGTCGTTTTGGACGCTGACAGTAGTTGAAGGTGCATGGTGGGTACATGCTCCTTGTTGGGCACATCAAAGTGTCAACACAAATGTTCAGGCAAAGAACACCTTTTATTTTGCTGGCATGTTCTTGGTACCACAAAAGCACATTTCACAGAGCCTACACTAGTGGTGTAGCCCCATGTTTCGGATCTTTGTTGCAGCAGCATTCGTCCTTGTAAGCATCTGGCTTGTTTATGCAGTGGTAGCCAACACCAGTGTAGCCCCGTCGTGTACAAGCAAGCCAGCACCCATAAGGTTTGCAATTTATGTACCGCTGGCAGTCAATCTCCGGCGGTTTATTTTCCTGGCAGCAATTGAAGCCTACATATCCAACATAGCAGACGTCAAACCAGAGAGTATCATAGACTTCCTCCAGCAGCACTAGAAGCCTACATATCTAACACGTTAATTGCATGAAATTTACTGGGACACTAATTAATGTTTAGATATCATAAAAAATGAAGTATACGTAAAAGTATGTTTTACCTGAAAGGCAAGCAGCTCGGCAGGAGGGGAATGTAGCAAACATGATCCCAAGAACCAAGAACAATGCAGCCCACAGGTACACGATCCTTGTCTTAGAGATCTTGAATAGTGCCATGAAGAAGAGAATCTTGCTACTCTCCTCTTTCTGTGACAAGGAGAAGATTTCTTATGTTTGTATTATGTATCTACTGTACTGGTATTTATATGGAAGCACAACCATCCTCATTTAAGAATATGTATCTTAATCAGATTTATGTGATCTACTAGATATCTTGCACTAGTGTTCTGATATCTTAAACTATCTTATTACACTACAATAAATACTTGAGTATCCATACTAATCCCATACAAAAATGTGTTGCCTTACATTTATTTTAGCTACTATATTACACGAGCGCTCGAATATCTTCTTAGACGCTATTAAATACAAGTATCTGGAGCAGCCCCCCATCCACGCTGTCGATTGAGCAGTCACTATACGAGAAAAATGAATGTCAGCGGCCCACTTTTTGTCATAAAGTATGTATTGAGACCAAAAAATAGTGTCATGGATGTAAATATGTCGTCACATATAAACCATCACCACATGTACCTTGTGAAGTTTTCCCATAAAGTCATAAAAAATGTGTGGATATTCTACAAACTTATGTTGAAAATTTTCAGACCCTTTTATGACACCAAATGTATGTCACAAAATCATTAGTCAACATGTGAAAATACCGTTCTTCACAAGGTTTTTGTGATGAAATACTATGCTAGAACAAGCCATCACTGTCAGAGCGTCATTTCCAGTCGTGCTGAAGCCGACGGTGATTGCTTATTACTAGTGGTTCATAAGCCTAGGATCCAGAAAATTTATGGGAAGCAGTATTCGCCCGTCCGTGAAGTCACCTATCACTGCTAGCTCAAACCACCACCCAGAGGTGAAATATCACTGCCGGGTCATGCCACAAACATGTAGTGACAGGTGTCATATCACTGTCGACTAAGGCTATGAACCAGCATTGATATATCATTAGGATCTTGCCTGCGTGCTGCAACGGGAACAAAACAAAAAAATAATGTCATAACGATTTTAAGTTTATACTTTTGTATTACTGCAATTGCTGCACTTCAACAGGTTACATTGGTGAGAGGGTTCCTGGCACTTAGGAAACATTTGCAATTCCAGACCCGTGCAGCAGTTCACCAAATACAAAAATAAAAAACATGATGAAGAATAAAAAGTATTCCAAAGATCATCGATGGTCATCAATGAAAAAAATATTGCTCCAAAACTTTGCTAAGTGCAAGGATTTGATTGAGAAATATGGGAACTGAACATAAATTTCGGTGGATACACTTTGAGGAAAAAGAAAAGGCAAAGATGATTCAAATAAGAGGTATCGCATAGTTTGTAAGGTCCATGTACAACATGTTTTACTTTCAATTTTAAATCTTGAAAAAACAAATCTTACTGGGTACAATGATGCAAGAGATGAAGTCAAAATGAGCAGCTTGTTCAGAACCCCTTCCAGGTAAGACTGCACCCAAAACGAATATTAGAAAATCTAAAGTGACTTCATGATAAACGAATAATAATCCACATACTTTTTTGTCATGCATATTAATGAAAACTGTTACCAGGCATAAGGGTCGTGCACGTTTTCTCTCATGATGCTTGATGCATTACTGCTTCCCTCACTACTGGAAACCAAAATTTCCCTGTCGGTTACAAAATACCGACAGCAAAATACGAAACCCAATTTTTCTATCGGGTTGCCAGCAGGAAAACACCGACAAAACTAAAGCGACAGTAAAATAACAAAATTCTCTCGGTTTTCCAATTTCTCTGTCGGTGGACCATTTTTTTGTCGGTATGGCGTCGACAGGAAAATTCTCAGGCGTCGACAGGAAAATTCGTGGCCGCCAGGTCTGAAATTCTATCCCTGTCATAAGTAACCGACAGGAAAATTGGTAGCTACCTTCAGATAAAAAAAATACCAGTTCTATGGTTCCAGCGGACAAAAATAAAAAATCTTAAAACAATTTCAAATCTATTATGGATAATTTATATAGCAGCAAAATTCACATTATTACATAGAGCACACATATACACAGGGCACACATTGCTAGCTTCAAATGACATCACAAGTACAAAATAATGGATCCATGTTGATAAATTATTACGCTCAGAAATGGCATCAACACTTAGAAATATCATATACAAATTGGCACAAGCCATCAACAGTTGTATGTCATGAATTGTACACCAAAAATTATCCATCATCCACTACCCATCTTTGAAGAATTGCATCAGCACGTTTCATCCTCATCTAACAAAACCTGAAATGGAGCATTGTACTGTTAGAATCTTATTCAAGTTTTTAAGGACAGAAGGACAGAGCATAGGACATCAGACATGGCTATTATGAGCAATGAAAAAAGTCGTAACATGCCAGCACCTCAAGCAAATTGCCTAACAAGTTCATTCAGTAGAATGTCTAATCAAACAAAGAATGTCTGATCTAATAAGCATTTTGTGCTTCCTCTTATACCTACAGATGTTCTAAGCTACCAGCGGCAGTAGCACGTAGCAAGAAGCGGACTAGTCAGTGACATCGTTTCAATTAACTAGATAGATCAGTTCGGCAAATATAGATCAAATGACTAAACTCATGTGTGCTACTTTCTCTCTAGTCTTATATAATTCAGAAGACAACCATCTCACTTGCTATTTGCTCATCTCAAGTAGCAAAATATGCTATAAGCATTTTTTAGCTCTCTTATACCTACAGATCTTATAAGCTATATGCAGTAGTAGCACATAGCAACAAGCAGACTAGTCAGTGACAAAAGCAACTAGATAGATCAGTTAACTAGATAGACAAAGCAACCAGCAGTAGTGTCCCAATGATCACTATTAATTAATATCGTGCAAACAAATGGCAGACAGCCAGAACCACTGCAGATTGAAATACAGGAAATCAGTGTGATGAATACATGACCTCTATTGCTTGATCAGATGAATCAGGAGTCATAACTCACAAAACCAAGGCCTCTAGAATTTCCAGTTTCAGGATCTCGCATTTGACAAAAGAAAAAGATCAATAAATTACTGCAGGTGACAACTATGCTTCATCAGAAAATAGTACACTGCATACAGATGAGGTGTTACTCCTAAAACCATCAGTTTTATAATAATACATGACATCTTACAAGGCTGCCTAATTATATGAGTTTATCTTTGGGACATACACACATGTAGTTGTGCCCAGAACACCCAAAAAGATCTATGAGCAATATCAAACAGGATAATTGTTACCATGAGTTTAGCGCATCTAATCAAAGCCAAATCCCTGGATCTGCTCGTCATCCCCCTTCTCCAAAGGGAGCCATCTTGAAGTCCCAGGTGCCAAATCATCCCTAGATCTGCACCTCCACTTCTCCACTGGATCTGCACCATGGAGATCGAAATCAAAGCAAAATCCACTAGATTTGCAGCATGCATATCGAAATCAAAGCCAAACCGATGGATTAAGGAGGGAGGGAAACCTATTCATGGGGCCGCAGCTTCAGAGCAGGATGCGCAGCAGCCAGGGGACCAGGGGCCGTGCCGTCGCCCAGGGTGCAAGCTGCCGCATGGGGTGGTGCGTGCCGCCGCCTCGGGGCCGTGCTGCCACCCGGGCTGTGTGTCGTCGCCTAGGATTAAAAAAAATTCGCATTTTTTTGGTCCGGATTCGTGAATTTCTGGAAAATGACAGCCGCCCCTACAAATAGTCAGCCACCTCTACAAATCCTTTATTTGAAGAGACAGTGTGGTAGGGGCAGTTGGCAAAACCGCCCCTACAAATGCTCTGGAGCTGCCCCTAAAAATCGTTTCTGCGGTAGTGCTTTCCGGCTGACGGAGCACCCCGACCCCAACGCTCACGGTTACTATCTTCTTCTTCTATGTACATTATAATCCTCTAAAAAACTGAGAGTTGTAGCAATTATTTTGTGGTCTATAATTAAACTGAGAGTTGTAGGTGTTATGTTGTGGCATTATTTTCCTTATATAATTAAATCGAGCTCACTAATAGTAGTTCATATGACCGTATGACTGTATTTTTTTTTCAGGGCATCTTTCTACTATAAAAAAATCGAGGCTCAATAGAAGGGGTGTGAGGATACTACTATCAATTCCCACAACACAACTTGTTTAAAGCGCTCCTCCTACTCAACATGACGAGACGGATCTATGCATATCTACGATCTGTATTCAATATTCTATTCTGCTCATGGAATCAAAGTAAACAACAGGATAGAATATTGTTGGTCTTGAAAGACTACTCTGAACAATAGTATGGATTTGTTTATACATGAAATTTATTTTTATGCTATACTAATAAATTAATAAGTACATTGGGATCTCCTCCACCTGCACTACAGACCTACAGTGATCTATCAGCCTAGCTGGGTCGCACAAGTAACAGTTGGATTCAATATTTGCAAGACATGTGCATGGTTTTTTTTCACTATGCCAAAACAACACAAAGGAGACACCTTGGTTAGTGACCCAAAACTAAAACGTGTCACTGATACGAGATCAGTGACGCAGCTAAACACAACGTGTCACTGAGTAGGAGTTGCCGACTGCCACTAAAGGAATACCCGTCACTAATAATGAGTTAGACGAGTCACTGATAAGAAGGGTCTTAGCAGTAACGCGTTTCGACGAAGCGCGTCGCTAGCAGAAGAGTGCGGACCCAAAAAAATTATGGAATCCGATGAAACCAGACAAGTCAGGTCCGCACCCACCTAAGCCCATCGTCACTTCTCCCCCACCCTCGGTGACCCTCTCTCTCTCCTCTCCCCAGTCCATCCCCTCTCCCTGACACAGAGGGGCGGCGAATCCATGTCGGCGTCGGCCGGATCTCCAGCCCTTCCACTCCCTCCGCCGCCGTCGCCACCTCTCCTCTTCCTCCTCCTCCTCCTCCGCCACTCCGCGTCCCCCTCCCCCCAACCACGACGGCCAGATCTAGCGAGGAGGCAGGCCAGCTGGAGAAAAAGGTCATGCACTTCAACTTCATCCTCGCTCGCTGCAGCCCCGGCGAGCGCGGCGCACGGGCCAGCCCCGACGCCCTCCGCTTCTCCATGCCTCTTTCCCTCGCGCCCTCCCTCTCCCCCCGGCGCGGCGCGCCAACGTGCGCAGCCGGACCCTGGCTGCCAGCGCCAGCCCTACCACGCCCGAGGCCGGTCGCGTCTGCCTATGCAGCTGGAACCCCACGCTTCTCCGGATCTGGTGCCTCCGCCGTTGGACCCGTCCATCCCCTCAACGGATCCGTCCCTGCGGCTTCCCTTCCTTCCTCTTCGCTGTGACATGCGCGATGGAGGCGTTCCATGCCTGCAGAGCAGCGGCCTCTGCGTTCGGCACCATCAAACACAGGTACAGGTATGCTCTCCTACTGCCCTCTCTTTAATGCTGCATATAGTACTTCAAATGCAAATCATACTATTGTCCTTCCTCCACTGCCAATCACATTTTTTAATTTCAATAGATTGGTGTGATTGGTACCTCCTATCCAGAGGAGTTTGACCATGGCATCTGCGTGCTTATGATTTGTTTCACAGAATATGTCTATCGTAGATGTTCTGTCGTCTGTTAGTTTCCTTTCGTCTACATTTGTTCATGTAGTGCACATAATAGGTTGCCCTTGCTTTGTCAAAACAGCCTGATGTTGCTTCATCACTTAATTTATTTTGCTCTTCTCCTTATCACCTAATATATGTGCGTATCCCCTCCTTCATATCTTATTCTTTGATTATTTTCCTCATCAGGAACTCAACAACTGTAGTTCCTATTTTTGCACATTTCCACATAGGACTGCCAGATACCATTTTCTTTCCATTAGATTACAGCACCGATATTAAAAAAAAGAGTACTTTTGCTATTTTCCGCTATGCTGCAGGTCAAGGAGGCCAGCAAAATATGTTGACACAATGAACTAATGAAGGTCCAGTGAAATTAAATCAGTCAGGTAAGTATCACTATGCTCTGGATTATATGTAGTGGTTTCAAAGAATTCGCACTTACGATGGTTCTTTCAGTGCACTTTCACTGTAAAGCCATACCAAATAGTTGAAACGATATACTAAACAGGTTTGTCGGCTGTTGTCAACAGGGAACCTGCCCATCAGTCACAGATTTCAGGTTTGCTAAATAAATCAATGCTATTTTGCACTGCTAATTAATACCACCACATACACTGCTCATTTTGACGCAGCCCCTTAGCAGATACCTTCAAAAGTGTGTTAGTTCATTCTCCACAAATTCACGTTCCTGAAATTAGTTTCCCAATGTCAGTAGCTCAGATAGATTCTACATTCTTTGTCTCCAAGAATGATACCAGCTAACAAGATTCTTCTATCGTTTCACTCTGATATAAAAGAGCTATTTGTTTTCCAGTGCATACTTCATGCTTCTTGAGATTAATATGTCATCAACGTTGGTATGTTTCGCAGTGAATTAAGCCTACCACTTGAGATCGCCTACCAGACCTTTTTGCAGTTTGGGACTGCTTCATTGGTAACTCAGCTTCAACTACCTGATCATATTTTTCTTTCATATATCTTTCCTCATATTGACAATTACTTTTTCTAAGTGAATTTGCTTCCCTTCCGTTTTTTCAGTCACCTTTGCAGCCTCTTCCTGCTTGGGGATCATTTTCCTATTAAGGTATTTGCTTTGTAGACTTAATCTTCCTGCTCCCAATTCCTAAGGTTCATTTCTCTGTTCCCAGTTCCCAAATGTTTGCACGTTCAAAATTGGGAATGTGTTTTATTTGAGCAAGCTGACATGAACTGGAATACCAGATAAAAGGCAACTGTAATATTAAAGATAGAAGGCCACCAACTAACACAAACAGTACTGCATAAATAAATATAAATAACACATATAGATATAGTTGGCATCATATTTCTAAGAACTATCTACAACGCATCAGGTTCTACTAATTACAGAATAATGAATATACCAGGGCAGCTGTTTGTGGAACTGAGTATGTAGCAGGGAAAGCACACGTAGCTGTACCACAGTATATTGCGTAAAGGCTGAATTGTTTCAGCTTCATATGTATGCCTGTCCAATGATGAGTTCAGCACTTTCAGCAGCAATCTAGACCTTCTAATTAGCAGCTGTTAATAGAGAAGAGGAAGAACAAGAGGTCACAGTAGTTGATCTGAGTTGAGCAGGATATTAGCACAATGATATTAGGTTCTGGTTGCCATACCTTCAAATTCTAGCTGTAGCAACCAAAATTCCCTAGTACAACAGTGTCCACTATTTTCATTAATTACAGAAATTTCTTTATCACTGTTGTAGTAACCAAAATTCCCTACAGATGCTTCCGGGTAGTTTATGGCTGCTGTTATCTCTTTCTATTGGTAATATATCTTTCTCTAAATGGTCTATATGCTTCTACAGATTGAAACAATGTCTTGATTCTTAGCAATAATTTGGATTTTTTGTCCATTGCAACTCATTGTATGTAAATTGCATTCTTAGGTATATTGGAGAGGAGACGAGCAGACACTCAACTCAGGTGAACACACTCTGTAATTGTGCTGATAGCTTCTCTGTATTGCATACAAGTGTTATATATTTAGTAAAATCTACAACTGGATGTCACTGCTTTCATGTAGTGATATATATAACAACCCCAACTGGATAGAGTACTTTTATGTATTACTACTCTGATCGGTTGGCTCTGGAGCTACATGAAACAAAACAATCCTTGAAAATATCAATGTCAGTTTGATGAGATGCAAGGACCCAGCCAAGTCTTGCGGATCCCTGGACATAGTATTGATTTAACAGTTTTTTCCTTCATTTTATTTCTCTGAAACAGATGTGTTAGGCCTAGCTCACTGCTAAAGGTAATCATTAGTATGGAAATTTCTGCTCTTTGTATGTGTGGTAGATAACTATGACATTGAAGTCAATAAACTCTGCAACTTAAATGGCCAACTGTAAATGTAAATTGGAAGACACCAACTTTATCCCGGTTAACTGTTCTGCTAGTTGACATCGTGCTTGTTCTGCTAGTTAACTGTCGTTTTGTGAACCTTTTTTATATATTAGATCCAACACCAAATTTCTATTTCAGCTTTATAAAATTGTGATAATATTAGTTACCTAGTTCCAACATCTAATGCTTGTCTGAAACACTAGTGACAGTTGCCTGAAACAGTTTCCTCAGTGTTTGATTAGATATATGAACTTATTAGCTGTAACCTTTGTTTCTCTAATATTTAAATTGTAGCTTGCTGGTTCTTGCTCTTTGTTATCATCCATGCATAGTGGAAATAGAGGAAACCAAATCATTGTCAGGTGAATATCTTCATCATTCTATATTCCTCCAAAACCAAAGCTGTGTCAATAGAATTATATGGAATTATTAAACGGATAGCAAGTTGGCAAATATTTCCTATTTTGATTTCCTATTGTAATTTCTTGTTCAATATTTTGGACCTAAGCAGTATCCATTCTGGAGCTTTTGCTCAAGTCCTGAAGACAGAAAATGCATTGAAAATTTTCTGATGACTACATGTTCTATATTTTACAGGCAGGTTTGGAATGTCGCACCAGCAGGATCTGGCTCAAGTTAGAGCCCAAGAAAGCCTGATGACAACCTGCACTAGTTATAAGTTACTCTATTTGGCTGTCATTAGTTTTGCAGCACATGTATGTTCTGATATACTCTTCTCATAAATGTTACAAATGGCTACACTGTATGTGCTGTTTCTTTTCACTGAAAAGTATCTAATTACATGCCTAACAGAGATTCTGCTTATGTTACAGGTTAGCCTACAGCCTTCAACATGCAGATTGTGCTGGAGTTGTGTTCTATTCTGTCACCTGTGCATTAGTGGCCCAACAATCTACTAATGGTAAGCCTATAGCCACTGTAGAGTTAAAAACTGTGTGAATCTGGCTAGTTCAGTGATCTAAATTTGTTCGATAATGTTGTCTATGCAGTATGTAGACCAAAGAGTAAGGGGACTCCTACTACTAGTGACTGGTGAGTTTCTGATATGCCTTGTCATGCCCTGCAAATTTTACAAAATTCATGTCCTGCAAGGAAGACTAGGCTTAGGATTGCTCTCCAGTTTCTAATTAATCTGTTGTTATGCTATCAAGTGAACCTGGTAATAGTCGTGATGATTCAGATACATAAGTACACCTATATTATTTGTAGGCTACAAAGGCACTTTGACACTTACAATTGCATTTAAAATGTAATTGAATTTTTATTCAAGTTAAATCTCATGTGTGATCTCTGATGCATTAGTTAACTATATATAAGTACTTTTGTAAGTATGCTCTATAAGAGAATGCGTACAGCCAAAGCTAGTAATAAAAAAATGTTGTATACTTTGATCTTTGTAAGAGGAAGGTGGAATTATCGCTTTTAAACTGCACATGCTGTTAAAAAATCATGATGATTAACTGTCTCACATTTTCAGTTATTTTGCTTTCCAGATCTCATTTCTACATTGTTTCTCTGGTTGGCACCTTAGGTGCCTGATATTATTAATAGCTAAAAGTTTGTCTGAAATTATGTGCCTGCAGAACAAGTACTTTTGCTGTCTCCAGCTGCATAGAAAGAACAATGAAAGATTCACAAAAACATATCAGGAAGGCACTGTGCTGCGATTATCCAAGTATTATGTTCCAATTAAAGTGGCATCAATAAGGTGAATGCCTCTCTATAATGTGCATCAAGAAAAACCATAGAGTTAGTTCATGTACTAATAGAAATTTTCTAGGCCACTGCTCATGTATTGTTAGAGATCTAGGTTGTAGCAACTTGGGCAGATAAATGACTTGACTTGATTGCTGAAATGGATGAAACATGTGTAACCTGTGACATATTTGTAGCCAAAGAGCTGTAAAGAATGGGTACAACAGCAGCTATAGGAGTGTGGTGCAGTCGAGACAATTTTTTTTATTTTCGTGGAAAGTCATTAGTGACGCGTCTTGGCTAGATGAGTCACTGATGAGATGTACACCAGTGACGCGTGTTGATTGGGCACGTCACTGGCGAAGGCTATTAGTGACGCGTCTGGACTGGGCATGTCACTGGTGAAGATCATTAGTGACGCGTCTCGACTGGGCACGTCACTGGTGAAGGTCATTAGTGACGTGTCTTAACTGGGCACGTCACTGGCGAAGGTCATTAGTGGCGCATGTTTACGCGTCACTGGTATGTTCACATCAGAGACGCAACAAAAGTGACGTGTGTTTTTTGCGTCACTAATGATTGTCTAGACGCGTCACTAATGTGCTTATCTGGCATAGTGTTTTTTTTTATAGAAAGACATGTGCATGTTATATATATGGTGGCTAGCCAACCAAACCCAAAATGATTTGTCAGAGCAAAGCCAAATCTTATCTAGCTAGAGCGCTAGGCGCAGATACAGCTAGTAGTGATGTTTGTTCGCTTCCCCGTGCAATTATTTGTATGTGGCGTACAGTACTTGCTTCAAACAAAAATACTGTATATAACACTTCAAAATTAATGTGTGCAGTTGAGTGGAACCTGTGTAGTTTTGTGATATATTTTCTAAATTGATTATCATATCTTAGTGTAGTTTTTTTTTGCAAATTAAATGTGTAGTTTTACAGTACTATGTACCACTTCCAATTTGTACTTTCATAACTTAACTTGTTAGGTCCATAGTGTTTTTTCTTAATTTTAACATGTACCTTTTAGTTTTGCCAAATTTACTCATCTTCATATATATAAATATGTTGGTACATAATTCACCCACCGCCTCATTTATCAACAGAATCATTGTTAGTTTACCAATTGAAGTGCTCACCATTACATAGCCCTTTCCTCTTTGATCTTCCAACAAATATTATTTAACACAAGAGGTGACTAGGTGAGTCCATATATCAAGTCTTAAAGGTTCATAATAGCAGACAGAATAATGTCATTATTAGGACCAATATAAACAGCAATGATGTGCAGGGAATCCATAAACTCATTAAGAATAAACAATATTGGCAGACAATTTTACCTTTTTTCCACACCAAAAGTAGGCCAACCAAATCTCCACACACACCATTACATTAGATAATCCATGTTGGAGTAATCGAACTTAACTAGCCAGTTAAAAAATTATATCTTTCTGTAGTGACAAGATCTCATTGGAACAAGTTTTCTGCTGCCTCAAATATATTGAATTGGAAATCCCACCACCAAGTCTGAAATGCCTACTTTTTAAGATACACAATTACTTAATACCAGGGATGAAAACGGTACGGATATTTTCCGACCGTATTCGAGACCGAATCCGTTTAGAGGGGTTTTAATCCGTCCGTATCCGAGTCCGAATATTTAACATCCGATACCGTATCCGTATCCGAATATTTAAATCACGTATTTATGATGTCGATATCCAATCGTATCCTATCCGGCATTTTTTATACTATCCGTATTCGAATCCGAACATGAATATGAAAACAAATACGATATCAGTGATATCCGTCCGTATCCGATCCGTTTTCATCCCTACTTAATACTAACCATAATAACGCATCATTTGATTTGACCTGAAAACTCCCAAGGAATAACGCGCGGTCCACAATTTATTACTAGGCGATGCATAATCTGTTTCTAACTCGAGGGGAAGAGAAAAGAATATAGATCTGTCTTTGACAAATGACAATCATTATATATAGTAGGGAATCAGTTGCTTCGTGCACGAACCAGCAAAGGCTTTGTTTATTATACGAAATTTCCTAACACCCACTGCACCCGCTGTCATCATCGCTGTCGTATACATACATACATATGGACCTGAACGAACGTTATTGGAAATACACTTCATCAGGTATCATATCAACCAAATTGACCTATATATGCGCGCGTGTGCATGTGCAGCATTTGCACCTGCACAAAGTGCCAAACAAATTGTCTTATTCTGCAAGGTTGGATTAGTTGTGCTGGCTATCTTCGATGGAGTGACGACGCACTATATGAAAAAATATGGAGTAGTGGAGTGCGAAATGACAATGCATGCGTATCAACAAACACCTTGGAAGGTGACCTGGCGTGACCCTGCAGCTTGCTCGAGATATAGTTTATTGGGCAGCTTGCTGCTTTCTCTTTCGGATTAAGCAGATGGAGACCGCGCGCGCATCACTCATGTGGATTGAATAATTGAAAAGGCAGCAATGCAATATACCGGTGGTGGAGCTTGCTTTTGAATCTGTTGCCTAGCTTAACTAATGGACGTTTTAGAACGATATTTGGAAGTATTAGCTAGCTAGTACTCTATATGTATTAGAAAATGATGAAATGCGTATGATGATGAGACGAGACGCCACCACCACTATAAATGTCTAGAGTTTGGAGAAAACGGACGGGGTGAGAGCGAGGAGGCATGTTGGCACTAGTACTCCCTTTGAGTTACGCCACGGCACATGCATGTGGAAGGTGTGGTGAAAACACAAACATAGCAATCGTCAACTTGTGGTGTGGATCGATCGCTACTCGTTAGCTAGCTGCCTACCAGCACACACGAAGTACGTACACGAAGCTTTGTTGCGTAGTGATCGAAAGCGACGCTTGGTAAAAGGTGCCGTGGCAAGAAACAAAAAAAATAACACAAACGCTTGTCGTTGTCGGGAGTCAGTAGCTACGATGCTACGATGGATGTAACGGTTAATTGGAGCCACCCCCGGCCCTCCAGTTTTATATCTTCAAAAAAAAAAGATGTTATTGAGACCGGCCTAACTAATAACCCGATTTAACTGAAACCTGCAATCGATCAACACGGAGTACGTACTGTCGAACAATTCAAAGAAACTTGGGAGTCTCCGGGCGTGCATGATTGTGTCGCTTGCACCGGCGCCAGATCTGGACCGATTGAAATAAAATCCACATGGCGCCACAACAACGATGCAGTCATTGATTGACTATCTAGCTCCTCCTAGCCAGCCAAGTGCGAATAATTGCTGATTAAAAAAATTGCGATGCAGCTGCAATCAGAAACGACAGGCACTGTCTGTGCGTGGGTCGCATGCATGGCCGTGGCCGTATATTAGAGACGACGATCGAGGTGGGATGGAGGCGGGAAGGGGGATGATGACTTTCTTCTCGATCCTGCATTCCTCCGCGTCATATAGCTCACTTTTCCTCATCTCCTCAGCTCACTTTTCCTCATCTCCTCCACTTCCAAGCTAGCTCTTCCCTGATCCGGGAGTTATTGATATTGTTTTCTCCGTTGACCACGTTTGCTTGCGATAAATATGACATATGTGCCTTCTGTTAAGAGGTGAGTATGTATGAGAAACACACATTTTGAACGGAATGGAATAGGTTCTTTTTTGGAATTGCTAGCTAACAACCGCATGTTTTCCTGCCCGGCAACAACCGCTTTTGTGGCCGTGCGATCGTGCACGCTAGCGGCTGGGATCGACAGCGCGGCAGCACGCGTGGTCCTATCCCATCTTCGCGGTTTCATCGCAGGCGCCGCGAGCGCGGGCCGCCGCCGGCCTCCTCGCCGCGCCCCGCCTCTCTCCTCCCTTTGCTGCTCTTCTATGTCGTGTCGGGGTCACAGACGGATACCCGGGCGTCGGGCCCAGCTTGAAAACTTGGCCACCGGGCTGTCGAGCGCGGATGGATAAATTTTGTAATTTTTTCTGAAATTTGTGAAAAATTTTACATATATTTCTCTGATATCTGGAATCCATAGAAGAAATTTATAATTTTTTTTGAAAAATTTTGCATATATCTGTGTTATCCCTAGATTTGTAACGCCCCAGAGTCCAAACGGCTCAGATCCACTCTGCACGCTAAATGAACCACACATCCCACCATCCCACTTACGCTTTCGTCCTCGCTTTACATAAAAAGATTAACCCGGGGATTGTGAGATGGACTCTAGAAGCCTTATATGTTGGTCTATCCCACTCTAAACAATCAAGGTGAGACTAAACTCTCCACAATATCTCATAACATTCACATGGGCCACTATGGACCAAATTCCAAATTAGGTCGGGTGTGACATACACCCCCCTCAAAGAACCCGACGTCCTCGTTGGGCCCAACATACCCACAATCAGACAAATGATAACCAGGAACGTTCCCTCTTAGCACACGCGACCGTGCGCCCAGTGCCGGCACATGTACCATGCCATACACTCCGCAGAGCCTACACGCGCAATGAACCCCATGTCCAGCCCCTGGCCCGCACGCGCCCGTGGCTGCGAAGGTCAGCTCTGATACCATTTGTAACGCCCCGAAGTCCAAACGGCTCAAATACACTCTGCACATTGAATGAACCACACCTCCCACCATCCCACTTACGCTTTTGTCCTCACTTCGCGTAAAAGGATTAACCCGGAGATGGTGAGATGAACTCTAGAAGCCTTATATATTGGTCTATCCCACTCTAAACAACCAAGGTTCGGCCTTATATATCAGCCTTATATATTGGTCTATCTCACTCTAAACAACCAACACTTGTATGGACTCTAGAAGCCTTATATGTTGGCCTTATACACATTACATTTATAATAATATACAAGTAATCAAGTGTTCGGCCGCCGGTTAATGAGTTACACAAATGTTTGCCCGCCACTTAAAGCTCATACAAGTGTTCGTTCTTGTTTGGACTCTTCAAATTCAACCTAGGGTTGGGGTGGAACTCGCCGTCTTCCGGGATGACATGATCGTTGATAAAACCTGCGATCGTCTCCTGGATTGCGACGAGTATTGTGTGTTTGAACACTTGTTCTTTCAATTCTCACTCCTTCCATTTGCATTAATTAAAGGAAAAGATATTAATATACATAAGATTTATTTAGTTTCAACAAATAAATAAGATATGAATTTACTATATACACATGTTACTTACTTTTATCATCTCTTTAGCAGGTGTAAATTTACTACACCGCATGTACTCGTAAACGTAGTATCCACATAAATTGGTTCCGTACGGTTGTCTGGACACCCACTTATGTAGAATAGGAGGGAGGAGTGACACTTTCAGATCCGTACGATATCTTTGTTGTAGCCAAGCCCAAACCCTGCCCAATAAGTCGGTCGTTAATTAGGTATAACATAGTAAATTAAAGGAGCAACCAACGATAATTAACGAATGATAGAACTTACCTCTGGATCATGTCTATCATGTCTTGGTACATTGCGAGCTTTTTCTCATTGAGTCCCACACATTTATAGTTTGTTCCTTGATCTTAATCTCAATAAGTATCTAGTGATCCCTGCATTTGTTTATAGAGTCAACTTATATATATATATATATATATATATATATATATATATATATATATATATATATATATATATATATATATATATATATAACCGGGCTGTCAGAAAACTTATGAATAATTTGGCAGCAGAAAACTTGGCCACCGGGCTGTCGAGCGCGGATGGGTAAATTTTGTAATTTTTTCTGAAATTTATGAATAATTTGACATATATTTCTCTGATATCTGGAATCTATAGAAGAAATTTGTTTTTTTTTGAAAAAATTTGCATATATATGTTATCCCTAAATTACATCACTCTGTCCAAGAAATTATACTAAAAAAATCATTGTAAATATAGTAATAAGATGATATAAATATAGCTATAAGACAGTATAAGTGCATGTAAAAAATCTGATTGTTTGGAAGGGGCTAAAACAAACAGTTATTGGCTAGATAGATTCTATTTTAAAAAAATTAAGGTGTGGCAATATGCGCCAATGCCCACCAAACCACCAGAAGCATTTCCATGTGACGCTGCTGCTATGATAATACTCCTCCTATCATGAGACTTAGGGGCTGTTTGGTTCCCGGCCTCAGTCAGCCACGTCACAGTATGGCGTCAGTGATGTCGCCACGGCCGAGGCGACGAGAAAGCTCGCCACACCCGCCGCAACTCACCACACTCGCCACCAGCTAAAGGACAAATGAACAGAAGCAAAATGACAGGCAAATAAATGTGGCAGCCAAACTTTACTGGACAACCAAACACTAGCCGGACAGGTGTGGCTGCCTCACTTTACTCATGGCGAGTTACGGTGGCAACCAAACAGCCCCTTAGACTATCCGCACTCATAGACCTCTATATTTATCCTCTAAAAGAAATATTTCATCCTAGTCATCACAAAATATACAGTTTTCCCGCATCCATACATCCTCTATATCCTCCTTTATCCACTGTGGGCCCATTTATTACTTTATCTAAATATATCCATGTGACATCTTGTTTTGAAGTATTTATTGAAACAAATTTAATGGTGCAATCGGAATTTAATTTAGTTTTTTTGTTTGTGAGTTATAATATCTTTTTTATCTATTAGTTAAAATAGTAACCGCAGTGGGGCCCGCGCATGTGGTCTCTCCCTTCTATCTCCTCACGCGGTCACGGCAGAGCAGCAGCAGTGGAGGCGCGCATGCAGCAGCAGCACAGCATAGCGGATGGACGCTACTACGGTGAAAATAGCGGATACTGAGCGGTAGCGGACCCTTTTAGCGTTCCCACTGCAGCTGTTTCATCCTCTATCTCCTCCTCCAGTACGCATTTAGCGTGCCCACTGCGATCGGTCTTAGGGCGGACAGGCATGGTACATGTACCAAACATAGTTCCTGAGCCTGGCTAACAGGCCGTTTTAGCTTATGGGAGCCTGGCTAGAAGACAAGTTTAGCCAACCAAACATATCTGACTTAGTCCTGTGAAGCCTGGCTAGAGTATAGGTGCGGCAACCAAACAGCCCATAGTCCCGGCGCCAGCGGGCATCAACTGAAAGTCGTGGCACAGTACATCAAGATTGTGATGTGCATACTCCTGAATGGGTCGGAAAAGGCAGGCAGGCTGATCCATCGGTTTGACTGACGGAGGCTGCACGTAGGACGCAGCGGGCCATGACGCATCATCATTCCTGCGCACGGCAGAAATATATAGACAGATCCAGGAAAGAGACACCTGTGGCTGGTGGTCACGCACAGGAACGATTGGTAGCGAACGTGACTTTCTCGATGGACGGCCATCTGCTAGGTAGGGCAGATTGTCAGCTTATGGTTCGGTTGGATTCACACGCTTGACGACGCGCCTCATGCACGCACGCAGACGCAGCAGATGATGCCATCATCTCAACTGTTTCGTCGGCCTCGAAATGTCAAAAGGAGGATGGAGGAAAGAAAGCTGGCAATCAAATACTCCCTCCATCTCCTAAAAAAATGCAATCCAGGAGTTCAAAAATTTTCTCCCAAAAAAAGCTAAAATAGCCTACAAACCTACTATGACAGGCCTAGGGTGGAGGGTCCGTACCAACAGCAGCAACCTGCCGCCGGTTCACGCACGAGATAGCTCATCATATAATAAATAAAAAAAGAAAAAAATCATCCCAAGACGCTTCACTCTCCTCCACTCGTTTCGGCAGGAGACCACCAGCACCAGCCGCATGCCCATCCACCTAGCCCTACACGTGTACTAGTACTGTTTGCAACTGATGCTGCTATATTTTGTTTGCTTGTAATGATTATAAACATGACAAATCAGATCATAAGGGGATTTTGGTAATTTTCACATTACATTGGTATGCATGCTTGGTCCTCCAATTGCATTTTTTCACGAGACGAAGGGAGTAATTAAAAGCTGGGGCATGGTGGCCATATATAAAACGAATGAAGACCGAGAGCGACAGGGCTTGATATGAACTAGAACAGTCCAAGGGCGTGTTTAGTTGGGAGGTGAAAAGTTTTTAGATATCACATCAGATGTTTTATGGGATGTTAGATGGGGTTTCCGGATACTAATTAAAAAACTAATTACATAACTCACCTGAAAACTGCGAGACGAATTTATTAAGCGTAATTAAGCCATCATTAGTACATGTGTGTTACTGTAGCACTTAAGACTAATCATGGACTAATTAGGCTTAAAATATTTGTCTCGTGGTTTTCAACCAAACTGTGCAATTAGTTTTTTTCGTCTACATTTAGTACTGCATGCGTGTGTCCAAATATTCGATGTGATGGGGTGAAAAAATTTTAGGCTTAAAAGATTGTTGAGGTCCACTGTTGTCATTCCGTACTGATGGTCCACTGTTACTCCACCTCCGGTCACCTTCACCCACTGGCACCGATATAAAGGGACCTTAAAATAAGATCTATAGTCTAATTCTCATATCTCCTCTATGCGGCCATAATATATTTCTTTATTCCCATTTGGGTCTATGGCATCTCTGCGGACACCGCTGTTTTTATTGGTACTCCTTTCATCTTGGGCTATCGTATAATATGTATTGCCATTTATCTCGTACCTATTGAATATTAGGATATGCCAAGATGGTTCCCTAGACAACAAGTATAGTTGGTCATCCAGACTCTCATCACCCTGACATCGTTTTCGCAACCAATCGCCGAAAGATTCCATGTGCCGACGTGTAATCCAAGCTTTAGTCCTCCCTGGGAATTTGAATCGTACAATGTCCTTGTGTACCTCGTTATTCAGATCCACCAAGGAGGAGTTTTGCGGAATTTACGAAAATAATCGTCCTTGCCAATATATGCTTTCTTTTCTAGTGTTCCCTTTTCACTTAGTCTCCCCTCATGTCATGATTCAGGAACACCAATCGGGTCGAGGTCAAGAATAAAATCAACGCAGAACTCAATGACCTCCTCTGTTCTGTAGCCCTTGGCGATGCTTCCTTCTGACCGAGCACGGTTGTGAACATATTTCTTTGGGACTCTCATGAACCTCTCAAAGGGGAACATGTTATGTAGGAACACAGAACCGAGAATACTAATCTCTTTGATCAAGTGAATTAGGAGGTGCGTCATAATTTTAAAGAAAGATGGTGGGAACACCAACTCAAAGTTGACATGACATTGGACCATATCATTCTGTAGCTTTGCTAGATGCGCTGGATTGATCGCCTTCTAAGAAATTATGTTGACGAATGCACATAATTTCACGATGGTTAATCGTACATTTGGAGGTACAATCCCTCTCAATGCAACCAGAAGCAATTGTGTCATAAACATGTGGCAGTCATGTGACTTTAAGTTTAGGAATTTCTTCTGCCATATTTATTATCCCCTTTACATTCAAGGAGAAGCCAGATGGGACCTTGATGTTGTTTAGGCATTCAAACATGCTTTTCTTCTCTTCTTTGCTAAGAGTGTAGTCGGCAGGACTTAAGTACTGGTCTTCATTATCTACCTTCTCTGGATGCAGGTTCTCTCGTTCTTTCATACACTACAGGTCTTATCTTGCTTCCATTGTGTCCTTAGACTTCCCATACACACCCATGAAACCTAGCAGGTTCACACAAAGATTCTTCGTCAGGTGCATCATGTCGATCGCGCTGCAAACCTCTAGGACTGGCCAGTAGGGTAGCTCCCAAAATATAGACTTCTTCTTCCACATGGGTGCATGTCCATTAGCATCATTCAGAACAGGTTGGCTGCCAGGTCCCTTCCTAAAGACTACTTATACATCCTTTACCATATTGAATACATCCTCACCACTACGGTTGTCAGGTTTGGTGCTCTACCTTACCTTTAAAATGCTTATCTCTCTTTCTTAGGGCGTGATTCAATGGAAGAAATTGACGATGGCCCATGTACATGACCTTTTGACATTTTTAAAAAAATATACCTTCCATGTCATGAAAACAGTGCGTGCATGTATTATATCCCTTGTTTGACTGTCCTGAAAGATTACTAAGAGCAAGCCGATCATTGATTGTTACGAACAACAATGCTCGCAGGTCAAAGTGTTCATGTTTGTACTCATCCCATACACGTACACCTGTGCTGCTCCACAAAAGTAGAAGTTCCTCAACTAATGGCCTCAAGTATACATCAATGTCGTTTCCAAGTTGCTTCGGGCCTTGGATGAGCATTGACATCATAATGAACTTTCGCTTCATGCACATCCATGGAGGAAGGTTTTAGATACATAGGTAATAGGCCAAGTGCAATGACTGCTGCTCTGCTTCCCGAAAGGATTCATGCCATCTGTACTTAAAGCAAACCTTAAGTTTCTTGCGTCATCTGCAGACTTCAAGAATTCTGTGTCAATTGCTCTCCACTGGGACCCATCAGCGGGGTGTCTCAACATATCGTCTACCTTACGGTCTTCTTTGTGCCATCGCAACAACTTTTGTATGCTCTTTGTTTCTAAACAAACATTTCAAGTGTGGTACTATAGGAGCATACCACATCACCTTGGCAGGGAATCTCTTCCTAGGATGTTCATCGTCACCCTCAACATCACCAAGGTCATCTCGCCTGATCGTATACCGCGATGCATAGCATACCAGGCATGCATCCAAATTCTCGTACTCCTTGCCGCGATAGAGGATGCAGTCATTAGGACATGCATGTATCTTCTAGATTTCTAATCCTAGAGGGCAGACGACCTGTTTTGCTGCGTATGTAGTGGTGGGCAATTTGTTTCCCTTCGAAAGCATCTTCTTTGCGATAGTTAGTAACTCCCCAAATCCCTTGTCAGATACACCATTCTTTGTCTTCCATTGCAGCAATTCTAGTGTGGCACCCAACTTTCTTTTGCCCCACTTTGGCAGTCAGGTATAGCAATTTCTTGTGATCCTATAGCATGCGCTCGAACTTCATCTTCTCCTTACCACTTTCGCATTCTCTCTGTGCATCACGGATGGCCTAAAAGCTCTTCTTTGGTTTTGGTGAATTGATAAAATCCTAGGTGCTAGCCATGTGCTCTAAGAGATCATGAGATGGTTAAGCACCAATCCAAGTGGTGGAGCATTTGAAGTCCAAAGGTGGTAGTGTTGGACATGTGATGATGATCAAGCTCTTCATTTGGAAAAGAAGAAAGAGAAAAATAAAATGCTCAAGGCAAAGGTGAAATCTTGTAGGAGGTTTTTGTTTGGTGATCGAGACACTTAGCGAGTGTTGAAAGCATCTAGGCCCCGGTGTTGGTTTCGGCAATTAATAACAACACATAATTACCATGACTAACGTGTGTTTTGCAGAAATGTTGGTAAGTTAGGTCATGGAGATGATAACTGCTTTGGGCAATATGGTATTCATGTCCCTTGATGGAAATCGTTTCGGTTTTCAAAGGATCAACGATAAGATTAAGGACAGTTAGTTTCGGATGTCAAGGTGTTGAGATACATCTGGAATAGTCATTAGGATCTTTGTTTCTTCCTTTGACCGTACTATGAAGAGGGGCATGAGCGAGTAGCTTGACCTAGGTGAGTCTTGTGTTTAGGTGTGGTGCACACTTGTCAAACTTAGCACTAGGTAGCTCGAGAAAAGCTCAGAGTTCAGTTAGAAGCAACTTGGTTCAAGTTGCATCGCGTTTAGAAGACGTTTGAGCCGTTTACCTATGACCGGATGCGGTCCTGGTCATGACCGGACGCGTCCGGTCAGTACTAAATCTTCACTGCGTTTTTCAGCTGACTGACCAGACGCGGTCCTTGAGAGGACCGGATGCGGTGGTCAGGCTGACACGTGTTCCAGAGGGTAAACAGCAAGATCGGATGCGACTGTGAAAATGACCGGCGCGTCCGGTCATGTTCCAGTAAGGTCCCGTGGTGACGTGACGCGTCCGGTCATCTATGATCGGACGCGGTCATGTGTCTGGTCATGTTCCAGTAAGGTCCTGTGGTGACCTGACGTGTCTGGTCACCTATGATCGGACGCGGTGATGCGTCAGGTCAGTTTTCTAGAGAGCTCTTGCGTGATCGGACATGTCCGATCATCCTTGATCGGCGCGTCCGGTCATCTCAGACCGGCGCGTCCGGTCATCACAGATCGGCGCGTCCAGTCACTCAGCACAGGTTTCCGTTATTCGACTGTTACACCTGACCGGCGCGTCCGGTCATATCGACAGGTGCATCCGGTCAGTGCGCGTCTGGCTGTTTCGAAAGGTAACGGTTGGATTTGTTTGAGGGGTCTATAAATACACCCCCTCCACCTCTTTTAGAGGTCTCTTGCTCATTTGTTTAGCTGAGAAACATCTTTGAAGTGCAAGGGAGTGCAAGAGCCCTAGTGAGGATAGTGATTTGCGAATCAAAGTTTGAGAATCCTCTCTAGTAACAAGAGTCAAGCAAGTGTGTATCCATCTTCTCATTAGGCTTGTTGTGGTCAAGTGAGAGTTCTAGCTTGTTACTCTTGGTGATCTCTATCACCTAGACGGTTCGGTGGTGATTGGGAGTTTGGTGATCATCTGACGAGATTGTGGGTGACCCAACTCAAGTTGTGAGCAGTTTTGGGTGATTCACCGCGACGGAGTGTCGAAGAATCAACCCGTAGAGAGCACTTGATCCTTGAGCGGATCAAGGGGGAGCTACACCCTTGCGCGGGTGCTCCAACGAGGACTAGTGGGGAGTGGCAACTCTCCGATACCTCGGCAAAACATCGCCGTGTTCCTATCCCCTACTTTCAAGCATTTACTTTCTTGTATTACTTTCATTGCTTGTTTACTTTCCTAGAATTGCCTTGCTAGACTAGGATTAGAACTTAGGGTGCAAAACTTTTATCGGTAGAATCACAAGGAACACAAGTAGGCACTAGGGGTGAAGTTTGGCTTGTAGGATTTAATTCTTGCAATTAATTTTTAGAAAAGCCCAATTCACCCCCCCTCTTGGGCATCTTGATCCTTTCAATTGGTATCGGAGCCTTGTTGCTCTTAATTTAGGCTTTACCGCCTAGAGCAAGATGTCTAATGGGGAAGGACCACCTCCCACTTTTGAGGGAGACAATTTTCCATATTGGAAAATTCGTATGGAGACGTACCTCGAAGCCATAGATGTTGGGTGCCTTAGAGCCGCAACCGAAGGGCTTCCTCCCATAAGGGATCCCGCTAACCCAAGTGGTGACGAGGAGAAATGCGACCGGTGGAATGCAAAAGCAAAAAATGCAATCTACCGGGCACTAGGCAAAGATATTTTCAATCGTGTGCGAAATGCCAAAAACGCTCACGAATTGTGGGAAAATCTTTGTGCTCTCCATGAGGGAACTAAGAGTGAGCGTGAGGAACGCTATCATATTGCTTTAAAGAAAATCAATTCTTTTAAGATGCTTCCTAAAGAAAGTCCTAACGACATGTACACTCGTTTGAATGTTCTTGTAGAAGATTTAAATGCTCTTGGACTCACTAAAATGAGTCAATCGGATGTTGTAAGGAGGATCTTAAGTGTTCTTCCCGTTGAGAAGTATGGACACATTGTCACCGTACTTCACCAAAGTGATCTCTCCACCGCAACACCAACTCAAGTATTGGGGAAGATCAACGCACATGAGATGTACATGCACATCACTCCGGAAGAGGGCTCATCATCTTCTAAGAAGAAAGACTTGGCCTTCAAAGCTAGTCATGAAAAGAAAAAGAAGAAGGCCCAAGCCATGATTGTGCAAGAAAGCTCTAGTGAAAGTGACATTGATGATGAATCACTTGCACTCATGGTAAGGAAGACGACCAAGATGCTAAAGAAGCTCAACAAGAGTGGCATCAAGTTCGATGGCAAGAAGAAGAAATTCTTCACAAGTAGCAAAAGGAAGCCAATCTCTAAAATGGATTGCTTCAATTGTGGAGAACTTGGCCATCTAGCTCATCAATGCCCAAAGCCTCCAAAAGACAAGTACAAGAACAAGTACAAGGGCAAGAAAGATGATTCAAGTGATGAAGAAGATGACAAAAGAAAGAACAAGCCATACAAGAAGAAAGATGGCAAGAAAAGAGAATTCTACAAGAAGAAGAAGGGAGGCAAGGCCTATATTGTTGGTGATTGGCTCACCGACATTGAATCATCATGTGAGTCCTCCGGCGAAGAAAGTGACAATGACAAAGAAAAGATCGCCGCACTTGTGATTGGGCCATCATCATCTTCACCGACATCTTCATCATCACCTTCACCGTCATCTTCACCATCATCTTCTACTACTCATCTATGCCTTATGGCAAAGGGTGATCGAAAGGTACAAAATAGTGATAGTGATGATGATGATAGTGATAGTGATGATGAATATGATGCTCCCTCTTATGATGAACTAGTAAAATTGTTAAATAAATATTCTAAAATCATAAGGAGAACTAGAAATGAAAATGATGAGCTTCAACATGAAAATGAATTACTCTCATCTAAGCTTGAAAGTGCACATAATACTAGGGATGAGCTCATAGATCAAAATGAAACTATGTCTTCTTCTCTCAAAGAGCTTAAAACTTCTAACAAGGAGCTTAGATATAAACATGATAAAATTGAGAAGAAGCATGGTGAACTCATCACTAGACTAAACTTGCTAAAAGAAGAGTACACCACCTTGAAAATTAATTATGATACTCTTATTGTTGCTAATGAGCTTGCTCTTGAGACACATGATGCTACTAACCAAATTGTGAAGATTGATATAGCTACATCATGTGATGACTTGATTGTTGAGAACTTTGAGCAAGGCTCTAGCGGCAAAGGCAAGAGTGTGGTTGAGGCCAATGACTATGATGAGTATGTCAAGCTCAAGAGTGAAAATGAGATGTTTAAAGTTGAGAACAAGAAGTTGATGGCTCTTGAGAAGCAAGCTTCAAATGAGTCACTCATTGAAAAAAATAAGAAGCTCAAGCAAGAGAAAGAGCATCTGAAGACCGGTCTAAGCAAGTTCACAAGAGGCCAACACTTGCAAAGTGAGCTACTCATGAACACCGTCATGAAGTTGGATAGGAGTGGCATTGGCTATTTGGCAAATCAAGAAAAAAGGTAAAGGCCAAACAACAACAAAGCAAGACAAAGCCTAAGCCAAAGAGATGTGTTGAGTGTGGACAAGAAGGCCATTTTGCTCATGAGTGCAAAACTCCACCACCACAACCCTTGCCCAAGCATGCTAGACCCTTTGCTTTCAATGCTCACTACATGCTTAGAAAGGACTCTAGTGGAAAGATGAAAGTCATGTTCTTGGGTCCTCCTAACAAGAATAGGCCAAAGAAAATTTGGGTTGCCAAGTCACTAGTTGAAAAAGTTAAGGGTTCCTCTCAAGTTTGGGTCCCTAAACAAAAGGCTTGATCTCTTGTGCGTAGGTGAACTACAAGACCGGTGGATCTCATTAGGTGATTGATAGTGGTTGCACACAACATATGACCGGTGATCCTCGTATGTTCACCTCACTTGAAGAGGATGGGGTATGCCAAGACAAGATCACATTTGGGGATAATTCAAAGAGCAAAGTCAAGGGTATAGGCAAGGTTGCAATATCAAATGATCATTCTCTCTCAAATGTGCTCTATGTTGCTTCATTGAGTTTCAACCTATTATCCGTTGGGCAACTTTGTGATCTTGGCTACCAATGCTTATTTGGTCCAAATGAAGTGGTTGTTATCAAGATAGATGACAAGCAAGTGATTTTCAAGGGCTTTAGATACAACAATCTTTATCTTGTTGACTTCACCTCCGAAGATGCAAACTTGATGACATGTTTGTTCACCAAGACCACACTTGGATGGCTTTGGCATAGGAGGCTTGCTCATGTTAGAATGAACACTCTCAACAAGCTATTGAGGAAAGAATTAGTGAGAGGTTTAAAGGATGTAAAATTTGAAAAGGACAAACCTTGTAGTGCATGTCAAGCCGACAAACAAGTTGCAAACACTCATCCAACCAAAGCCTACATGTCAACATCAAGAGTACTAGAACTTCTACACATGGATTTGTTTGGTCCTACAACTTACAAGAGTTTGGGTGGAAATCTTTATTGTCTTGTGATTGTGGATGACTTCTCAAGATACACATGGACCTTCTTCCTTCATGACAAATCCAAAGTGGCAAGTTGCTTCAAGAAGTTTGCAAAGAGAGCTCAAAATGAATTTGAAGTCAAGATAAAGAAGATTAGAAGTGACAATGGAAAAGAGTTTGACAACACCAACATTAAAGCCTATTGTGATGAAATTGGAATCAAGCATGAAGTGTCATCAACCTACACTCCTCAACAAAATGGTGTAGTTGAGAGAAAGAACCGGACCTTGATCACTCTTGCAAGAAACAATGCTAGATGAGTACAACACACCGAAGAAATTGAGGGCCGAGGCAATCAACACCGCATGCTATGCTTCAAATCGCCTCTTCCTATAAAAGTTCCTTTGTAAGACCCCTTATGAGTTGCTAAATGGGAAGAAGCTGGACGTCTCATTCTTCCGGGTGTTTGGTTGCAAATGCTACATCTACAAGAAGCGTCAACACCTAGGGAAATTCCAAAGATGTTGTGATATTAGTTTTCTTGTTGGCTACTCATCAAAGTCCAAAGCATATAGAGTATTTAACCATGCCACCGGTTTGGTTGAAGAAACATATGATGTGAAATTTGATGAATCTAACGGCTTCCAAGGAGCAATTGAGAATTATGATGATGTAGGTGATGAACCAGTGAGGGAGGCCATGAAGAACATGTCAGTGGGTGACATCAAACCTAAAGATGATGAAGACGATGTACAAATTATCAATCCACCATCTTCATCATATGTGCCTCAAAATGATCACAAAAATGAGAGAGTTGAAAATAAAGACACCCATGTCTCTCATCATCAAGCCAAGGCACAAGCACAAGATGTTAATGCTCCTCATCCCACTCCTCAAATGGTTGATCGAAGAAACTCACCCCTACTTCAAGCACATCCACAAGATCTCATCATAGGGAGTCCTACAAAGGGTGTAATGACTCGATCTCAAAAATTTAATTCTTTTGTTGAACATCACTCTTTTGTCTCTTGTCTTGAACCTAAGAATGTAGAAGAAGCTCTTCAAGATCTAGATTGGGTGAATGCCATGCATGAAGAATTGAACAACTTCGCCCGCAATCAAGTATGGACACTTAAAGAGCATCCAAAAGGTAGAAGAGTCATTAGAACCAAGTGGGTGTTCCGCAACAAGCAAGATGATCAAGGGGTAGTGGTAAGAAACAAGGCAAGACTAGTAGCAAAAGGGTTCTCTCAAGTTGAAGGTCTTGATTTTGGAGAGACTTTTGCACCCGTTGCAAGACTTGAAGCCATCCGTATCCTTCTTGCATATGCATCACATCATGATATGAAACTATATCAAATGGATGTGAAAAGTGCATTCTTAAATGGCTTCATAAATGAACTAGTCTATGTTGAACAACCTCCCGGGTTTGAAGACCCTAGATATCCCAATCATGTTTATAGGTTGTCCAAGGCGCTATATGGGCTCAAGCAAGCCCCTAGAGCGTGGTATGAGCGCCTCCGAGACTTCCTCATAGAGAAGGGCTTCACTATTGGGAAGGTTGACACCACACTATTCACCAAGAAATTCAAAGAAGAGATCTTCATTTGTCAAGTGTATGTTGATGATATCATCTTCGGGTCAACAAATGAAGACTACTACAAAGAATTTGGTGAATTGATGTCAAAAGAGTTCGAGATGTCAATGATTGGTGAGCTAACATTCTTCCTTGGGTTTCAAGTCAAGCAAATGAGAGAAGGGATCTTTATCTCTAAAGAAAAGTATACCAAGGATCTTCTCAAAAGATTCAAGATGGAAGAATGCAAGCCAATCAAGACCCCAATGCCAACTAATGGACACCTCGACCTAGATGAGGGAGGTAAACCAATCGATCAAACTCTTTACCGTTCAATGATTGGTAGCTTGTTATACCTTACCGCATCTAGGCCCGACATCATGTTTAGTGTGTGCATGTGTGCCCGCTTTCAAGCGTGCCCTAAAGAACCTCACCTAAGTGCCGAAAAAAGAATCCTAAGATATCTTAAGTATACTCCAAGCATCGGACTATGGTACCCCAAAGGAGCTAGATTCCAACTAGTTGGCTACTCCGATTCGGATTATGCCGGTTGCAAAATTGATAGAAAATGCACATCCAGAGGATGCCATTTGCCTAGGAGATCCTTAGTATCATGGTCATCTAAAAAGCAAAATAGTGTGGCTTTGTCCACCGCCGAGGCGGAATACATTGCCGCGGGGGCTTGTTGTGCACAAATCTTATACATGAAATAAACCCTCCTAGACTATGGAGTTGTTCTTGAAAAGGTGCCGCTTTTGTGTGACAATGAGAGTGCGGTTAAAATTACTAATAATCTGGTACAACACTCTCGCACCAAGCACATTGATATCCACCACCACTTTCTAAGAGATCACGTTGCTAAAAATGACATATCACTAGAAGGTGTAAGAAGTGAAAATCAATTAGCGGATATCTTCACTAAACCTTTAGATGAAGCTACCTTTTGTAGGTTGAGAAGTGAACTCAATGTGCTTGACTATAGTAACTTTAAAAAATGAGCTTGTGTTGTCCTTTGTGTTGCATTGTATTATATGTCATGTTTAATTACCCGCAATGCATCTAGGGCTTGGCTAACACGGTTACGATAACCCTCCTTTGGAGGAGTGAAAAAGTCTAACCGTGGATCAAACTTGACAAGCAACCTAGCTTTTCTTACTTGTTTTGCATTGCATATGCATGTTTGTTGCTTTGTCGTTTCTTTTCGGTTAAGCTTTGAGCAACCTTTGTGTTCGTCCATGGATAGAGAGAGCATTTTGACGCTCCCAAGGGTTCAAATACTCTATTGCATGGCCATACGTTGCTCCTCGAGTGTTTGTTGCCTATTTTCCTAAAAATAATATTAGCCTAAGGCAAACTATTTTGAGAAACTTGAGGGTTTGAGTGAGGTCACACATATCATGTTCCAATTGGTGTTTATTTGTGTCTCTTTGAATTGGAACTTGATTGGGAGAAGTCGCGTCGAAGTTCAGAATGAAGAAGGGCGAAAATCAGTGACCGAACGCTAGACCGGACGCTGCACCGGACGCAGTGATGCTTCACCACCGCGTCCAGTCCCGGCGACCACCAGCGCGTCCGGTCATCCTGAAGACCATATCCTGATCTAGTGACCGGACGCTGCACCGGACGCGCCCCTGTTGACCACCGCGTCCGGTCATCCGTCTCAGTTTTCCAGGCAAATCAAAACCGGACGCTGTCAGCGTCCGATCGTGGATAATCAGACGCGTCCGGTCATTCCAGGAGCTTACTGGAATGTGACTGGACGCGGCCTCTCCGCGTCCGGTCATATCGACCACCGCGTTCGGTCATCGCGTGACGAGCGGATCTAATCCTTCATATAACCTTTCGCGTTCTTCTTTTCTTCCTCATCCGCGCCATACACCTCACGTTTCACCGCCTCCTTGCCCTAGCTCGCCGGAAGTTCGTCGTAGCCGCTCGCCAGAAACCTCCACCGTGCCTGCGCCACCGCCCGACCCTGCAGCCGCGCATCTGCCGCGCCCGCGCCGTCGCCTCTCCCACGCCAGAGCAGCCGCCATCTGCCGCGCCGCCACCTCCACCGCGCTGCCGTCGCCGTGAGCTGCTGCCGCCGTTCAGTCACGCCCTCCTCCACCTGCACGACCTCCGGCCAGCCCCTGCCCTCGCGACCATCCTCGGTTTTTGGCCACCGTGCGTCGCCCTAACCCTAGGGTTCGCGCTGCGGCGTCTCCTTCGTTCGTCGTCGAAAAGTACTTCGCGTGACGTCTTCGCTCCAAGGTTGTTTCGCATCCTTGATCTTCATGTTAGGGTTTGCCGAAATTTCATTATCATTTATCCTAATCGTCTTCTATTTCAGCAAATCAGCTCTCGTCCGGTGCTTCGGGAAATCTCGCGACCTAGGTCATCTCATCTCATCACCAATTTCTAGTCGATCCGAGGTATTCATCGCGTTTCGTTTCACATCTTATCTTATATGCTTGCTATCTCTAGGGTTCCGTACCTTTTAGATCATATATATTGCTTATAGTAGATCCATCTATTCCGTCTTTTTCAGCGAGTTTGTCGATGTGTCGGGGTGACTACTGTTCAGCTGTTGAATCCGAGGCCAAGCCTGCAGATACGGATTGAGGCCAAGCCTCTCGAGTGTCAGTACATCATCTTTCAGAGGTTTTCCGACAGTGTGACAGCATGGTTCGTTACAAGAATGCTGGTGGTGCTCCTAGTGACGGGGACAACAGTCCTCCTCGTATGTCTGAGGTTGCGCGTGGAAAGCGCATCAAGATTATGGCCAGAAAGAAGAAGAAGACTCTTACTGATGCAGAGATAGCTCAGGCAGTGGCAGATGCAGCTGATGCAGCTAAGAGAGGTGGCAGGAGCAGTGGTATACGCATTGGCGACAGTCGTTTTCATCTTGAAGGACGACAGCTTGGTACTGAGACTACTGAGACCACTAAGGGCACAGAAGTGCCAATGGATGCAGATACTATGTCAGTTGATCCACCTGCAGAGGCTCTAGAGAGGATAGAGGAGCAGTCAGCTCAGACTCCATCATGTCGCCGCTCCACACGCCCATGGGCTCAGGTGACTCCCAGGCCAGAGGGCCAGCGTCGTGGAGGACGTCCACCTCCCAGAGTTAGAGGTTCACCCCTAGTCGAGCACTTTGACTTGAGAGGTGCTACTGCACGTCAGGTGCAAAGTTTGAGATTTGTTGAGGTCAGCCGGTGGTTCCCACCTCAGAGGGACTCCAGAGCTTCAGAAGGTTTTTATACTCCTCTATAGGAGGATTTTTACAGAGCTCTTGTTGACAGTGGCATTGCTTTTTGACCACAGAGGGTCTGTCGCATTGAGTCACTTGTTGAGGTAGTGGGTGAGCAGCTTCGTCCGCACCTGTCCTATCTACCAGGCTTGTCAGATTTTTTTGGATGGACGGGTGCATACTGCGGCACTTGGGTTAGGGAGTTCTATGCTTCATTATGGATTGATCCAGCCCATGAGTTCATACACTTTGCATTCAGAGGCCGCGACCGCAGACTGTATAGCATAAGAGTGCGGGAGATTCTTAGACTCCCAGCTTCAGACATGAAGATTCACCAGCTCTGTTTCGGTCAGACAGCTCCACCTAGACGCCCTCATGGCGGTACTGTGCCACCTACAGATCTGATCTGACCCTGCTTCCGTGAGCCTTTTGGCGAAGGGTCTCGTCGCACACCTGCCAGTTTGACACCGCTTGCCCGAGTCCTGGATGCTATTGTCAGGCGTACTCTTCTTCCCAGGCTTGGTTACAGAGAGGGATTGACCAGGATGCAGCTATGGGTAGTTCACCACCTTCTCTCACAGACACCTTTTGACATTTGGGATCTTATGGTCAGTGAGATGGAGGACACCCTGGCAGAAGGCTTTAAGGGACACCGTCAGCTGCCCTATGCTCATTGGATTTGCTTCATCATCAGATCTGCACTTGAACTGCCTTTAGATATTAGTGCTGAGATAACTGAAACTACTATTATTTTTCCTGAGTATGATATTCGTCAGTTATGGGCTTTAGTTATGAGAGAGTAGGTCCCTGTGCCAGGACAGAGAGAGACCTGAGGTGCCTGAGACAGCGGCTGAGCAGGATGCGACCGTACAGGGTCTTGCTGAGGCAGAACTTGCAGATCTAGATGCTCAGCCCGCTGATATAGCTGAGGATGAGGCTTTCGACAGCACTGACGAGGATTATCAGCCCATCCCCAAGTATCGATCTCCTCGGCCTCACGACCATGAGGCCGGTGGCTCTGGTTCAGCCTCCCGCTCAGACCCAGCCATGGTGGCTATTCTTGAGAGGCTGACCCAGGCACAGGAGCGACAGGAGCTTCAGCTGCAGAGACAGGCTCAGGATACAGCTGCTGCGTTTGCACAGATACAGGCTCGACAGGACGAGTTCCAGAGACAGCAGCTTGAGATACAGCGCCAACAAGTCGAGATGCAGTGTCAGCAGTATGAGATGCAGCGACAGAGTGCAGCTAGCCAGCAGCAGTACTTGGATCTCCTATGTCACCTAGTCACAGTTGGGGTTCCTCCACCTGCATCTATCCTGACTTCAGCTTTATCTTTCAGTGGACCTTCAAGTCAGGATCAGCCGAGCTTTCAGTACACCTCTCCACAGCTGCAGGTTCCTCAGTCGTTCTAGTCCTCGAGCTACACGCCCATTCAGATGGGGTTTACTCCTTCAGACCAGCCTCGCCCTCACATGTTGACCGGCACACCTTTCATTGATCTGAGTGCCACATATAGCGAGTTGACTGGTCAGCCGACGCCCTCGTACACCACATTTGCTACTTCATCAGGGGTGTCAGCTTCAGAGGCAGCTTTTCTTCTAGTGACAGAGACAGGTACTACAGAGACAGTTCCTTCGTCCGTTGCCTCGACATATCCCCTAGCTTTTGGCTCTCTTCAGGCTCAGGTCACAGAGATGCTCCACTTGTTGCTACTTCGGCAGCACCTGTTCCTGTTGATCAGACCCAGACCGCTTCACAGCCGCGTGCTTCTTCAGAGGGTCAGCCAGATAGCTCCGAGTCTAAGGGAGACACTTCTCAGTTTGTGATTACTACGCGCTCATCGGCACCCGACTTGACTCCGTCTATTCCCCCGTCAGATCCTTAAATTAGTTTTTGGCGGTTGATGCCAAAGGGGGAGAGAGAGAGTAGATTCAGGGGGAGAGTTTTTGTTAGAGGGCTTTTCATTCTTTTCTTGTGTGCTACACTCATGCATCATGTTTACTTTACAGTAATTGCATTCGTGTGACATGTGGTCTTATGAGATACCTTGAGTCTCTTTGGTTTATCTAATCACAGTTTTAAATCATGTCACTTGTTTGTTTATAGCTCATAAGGTTGTGCTTCCGTGCCTTACTCCGATTTCATATGAGCTATGTTTTATGTGTACTAACCAATGTTTTAAATAGCGGGCTAAGGTGTTTAGCGGTATATCTCTAAAACAGCTAATAGCGGAGCTATATCGGGCTATAACGGGATATAGCGGCTAAATTGTACATGAACACAAATAGCGGCACCCTGCCTCAAAAGGCTATAGCGGGCTATAGCGGCAGCTATAGCGGGAGATTTAAAACTATGGTACTAACTCTTCATGTTTTATCTTATAAGTACACTCAGTTGGCTTGGAACACATAAGCATTGACTAACCCCTTGTGCTTACAGCTTTATGCTTATGTGAACCAAGCATGATCGAAAACCTCAACTCATATCTTCTGAATCTAAGTGTTGTCATCAATCACCAAAAAGAGGGAGATTGAAAGCATCTAGGCCCCGGTGTTGGTTTCGGCAATTAATGACAACACATAATTACCATGACTAACGTGTGTTTTGCAGAAACGTTGGTAAGTTAGGTCATGGAGATGATAACTGCTTTGGGCAATATGGTATTCATGTCCCTTGATGGAAATCGTTTCAGTTTTCAAAGGATCAACGATAAGATTAAGGACGGTTAGTTCTGGATGTCAAGGTGTTGAGATACATCTGGAATAGTCGTTAGAATCTTTGTTTCTTCTTTTGACCGTACTATGAAGAGGGGCATGAGCGAGTAGCTTGACCTAGGTGAGTCTTGTGTTTAGGTGTGGTGCACACTTATCAAACTTAGCACTAGGTAGCTCGAGAAAAGCTCAGAGTTCAGTTAGAAGCAACTTGGTTCAAGTTGCATCGCGTTTAGAAGACGTTTGAGCCATTTACCTATGACCGGACACGGTCCTGGTCATGACCGGACGCGTCCGGTTAGTACTAAATCTTCACTGTGTTTTTTAGCTAACTGACTGGACGCGGTCCTTGAGAGGACCGGACGCGGTGGTCAGGCTGACACGTGTTCCAGAGGGTAAACAGCAAGATCGGATGCGACTGTGAAAATGATCGGCGCGTCCGGTCATGTTCCAGTAAGGTCTCGTGGTGACCTGATGCGTCCGGTCATCTATGATCGGACGCGGTCATGCGTCCGGTCATGTTCCAGTAAGGTCCCGTGGTGACCTGACGCGTCCGGTCGCCTATGATCGGACGCGGTGATGCGTCAGGTCAGTTTTCCAGAGAGCTCTTGCGTGATCGGACGCGTCCGATCATCCTTGATCGGTGCATCCGGTCATCTCAGACCGACGCGTCTGCTCATCACAGATCGGCGCGTCCGGTCACTCAGCATAGGTTTCCGTTATTCGACCGTTACACCTGACCGGCGCGTCCGGTCATATCGACAGGTGCGTCCGGTCAGTGCGCGTCTGGCTGTTTCGAAAGGTAACGGTTGGATTTGTTTGAGGGGTCTATAAATACATCCCCTCCACCTCTTTTAGAGGTCTCTTGCTCATTTGTTTAGCTGAGAAATATCTTTGAAGTGCAAGGGAGTGCAAGAGCCCTAGTGAGGATAGTGATTTGCGAATCAAAGTTTGAGAATCCTCTCTAGTGACAAGAGTCAAGCAAGTGTGCATCTATCTTCTCATTAGGCTTGTTGTGGTCAAGTGAGAGTTCTAGCTTGTTACTCTTGGTGATCACCATCACCTAGACGGTTCGGTGGTGATTGGGAGTTTGGTGATCATCTGACGAGATTGTGGGTGACCCAACTCAAGTTGTGAGCGGTTTTGGGTGATTCGCCGCGACGGTGTGTCGAAGAATCAACCCGTAGAGAGCACTTGATCCTTGCGCGGATCAAGGGGGAGCTACACCCTTACGCAGGTGCTCCAACGAGGACTAGTGGGGAGTGGCGACTCTTCGATATCTCGGCAAAACATCGCCGTGTTCCTATCCCCTACTTTCAAGCATTTACTTTCTTGTATTACTTTCATTGCTTGTTTACTTTCCTAGAATTGCCTTGCTAGACTAGGATTGGAACTTAGGGTGTAAAACTTTTATCGGTAGAATCACAAGGAACACAAGTAGGCACTAGGGGTGAAGTTTGGCTTGTAGGATTTAATTCTTGCAATTAATTTTTAGAAAATCCCAATTCACCCCCCCTCTTGGGCATCTTGATCCTTTCAAGTGTGATTACATTTAGGATTGATAGTCATACTATTAAGAGGGGTGAAACTCATATCGAAATGCGGTTATCAAAGTGCCACTAGATGCGTTAACTCATTGCATATACATTTAGGATCTAGTGGAGTGCTAACACCCTTAAAAATATTTGTGAAAATATGCTAACACACGTGCACAAGGTGATACACTTGGTGGTTGGCACATTTGAGCAAGGGTGAAGAAGTTGGTGAAGTAAAGGAGGTGGTTGTCACTGTGTAACAGTGATCGGACATAGGATCCGAAGGGACCTATGCGTCCGGTCATGTTTTCCAGAGATCGGACTCAGGGTGGCAAGGATGATCGGACGCTGCCTGAACACTGTTTAGCGTCCGGTCCTGCTGATGTGGCAGCGTGCAGCGAGGAGGAGGAGCGGACGCAATGACGCGTCAGGTCACCGTTTTGCTGCTCGGGGAGCTCTTTGTAACCGACCTAACACCGGGGTTCAATGGGGAGCTATGCGTTCGGTCGTTGGGAGAAGCAGTGAGGGCGCGTGTGAGCAGACATAGCACCGGCGCGTCTGGTCTTCGGGATCGCACGTCCGGTCCCTACTTAACGCTTGGAGAAGGGCCGACAACCGTTGGGATCGCATGGCTGAGGTCAAACGAGGAGGACATGTGGTCGCATCGCAGCGACCGGACGCTGGCTAGGCTGTGTCCGGTCATTCGGACCTGCGTGTCCGGTCACGTCGTGGAAGCTGACAGCACAGTGCCAACGGCTCTATTTCAAGGGGACACCTATAAAATGTGTTTGGCCGGCTCAACCTCTCACTCTTGGCTATTTGCATTGACATAGCAATCTTGTGAGCTTAGCCAAAGTCCTCACACTCATCTTCATCATTGATTCATTATCTTTGTGAGATTGGGACAATATCTAAGTGCATTGCTTGTGTTTGCATCTAGAGGCACTTGATAATCGTGTTTCGCTGCGGGATTCGCTTGTTACTCTTGGTGGTTGCCGCCACCTAGACGGCTTGAGGCATTGAGCATCGTCGACCGGAAGTTGGTGGTTGTCTTCGGCTCCGATCGTGGTGATTGTGAGGGGTTCTAGGTCTTTCCCCGGCGGAGAGCCAAAAAGTACTCTATTGGATTGCTCGTGGCTTATGTGATCCTTATCTTGTGTTGGTTATGGTGCACCCTATTGAGGGTTTAGCGTGCGATGCCAATTAGCATGTAAACCTCTAAATGAGTGAATCGTCACAGCAAGAACTAGTTTCCGGTAAACGAGGGAACCGCGGTAAAAAAATCCATTCTCATCTTGACCTCCGAGTGCGTACGCCACTCGCTCGTGCTGCTGTTTGGTGCTGGTGCTGCGGGTGTGTGTGATGAGGCCGTGTGAACGCGTGAACCTGCAGTACTAACAACTAGTTTGATTTGAATAAGCTGGGATTAGTTAATGACGACGATGATACTTTGGCAGCGGAGCAGCCTAAACAAATGGGAGTCTCGAGATCCGGCGATCTCCACCGGCGTCCCTTTCCGGACTCTGCCGTCTCTCTGCGTGCGCAATGTGCGGACGAAAAGCTGTCGCTGGCCCACCGCGCCGGTGGCCCGGCTCGTTCGTCCCCATTTGACCACCTGTGCGTCCGAGCCTTATCCAGGTCGCCGGGCAGCTGAGACCTGCTTTTGTTTCGTCATCCACTTCAGTGTCGCCGAACGGCCGCGCATATGTCACCACGCTTTGTTTATGCATACCTTACGTTCCGCTCTCTTGACGAAAGAACGACGACGATCCATCCCCTCCGGACCGGGCCGTGTTTTTCTATAGATTTTAAATTTTTATAATGTAAAGGCGATCTTGACGAGGAGGCCAGATAATCGATGGTTTAGGTCAGGAGGTGTTCGGTGGGGGAGTTATAGTTTAACGAACAATGTAACACTTTCGTCTTATTTGACAAAAAGTTTCCAATCTTGGACTAATTAGGCTTAATAGATTCGTCTCGTAAATTACTCCTAATCTATGCCGACATACATGCAATTAGTATATATTTAATACTTCATGTATTTGAGAAAACATTAATGTAATGGGAGTTAAATTTTATCATACTCAAACCAAACGGGGCATTAGAGGAGCCAGCCACGCGAGGGGGCCCATGCCGCGAGCTGCAAACAGCCAACAGTTCAGTTCAGTCCAGTCCACCAGCGGCGGGGGGTCCGGCATGGCATGCCATGGCATATGCGGCGGCCGGCGCTAGTCGCCACCCGGACGCCCCACGTCGGAGCGGTGGGTGGTGGCGCGGTCGTGGCCACGTGGGAACTGATCCAACTGCATCATCCGTACAGATTTGCTACGGTCATTTGTTTTTGCTTCTTCTGTTGGGGTGGCAGCTTCCCTTTGCACCCAAACCTGGTATGTGCGTATTCAAAGATAGTGGCTTCCTGTGGTTGTTTCTTTCTTTTGGCTCTGTCACTACCAGAAACAGTATATGTGCCGAGTGTCATATACTTTGCCGAGTGCCAAATATCAGGCACTCGGCAAAGAGGCCCTTTGCCGAGCGCCGCTCTCGGCAAAGTAAGACACTCAGCAAATATCGATTTGCCGAGTGCCTGAGTGTCAGAATCTTGGCACTCGGCAAAGAATTTTAATTTTTTTCCTTTTTTTATCTTTTTTTGCAGCCCTACTCCAGTATTAGGAGCTAGATTTTAAATTTTGGTACATTTTTTATGTTTTTTTGCTGCATTTAGTTAATTTGTATCATTTACTTGAATTAAAAGCAAATTTGAACTGCAGGTGCATGGAATACTGGAATTTAGCCATTCAAAAAATGATATTCATGCTTTTGAGTGTATTATGAGGCGCTATCTAGGAACGCACCCGAAATTTCGAACATCGTGTTCACGAAACATGGACACCGACTTGCGGGCGATTTGTTTTTAAATTCTATTAAATACAAACGAAGTCCAAAAATCACAAAAATTGCCAAGATGTCATGATATCGCATGTGGAGGCTATGATAAAAAATTAAGAATGTTCCGAGAAAGTTGTGACGTACGTTGCTTAAAACTCAGACATCTCCACATGTGTTATCACAATATCACATGTGGTTTGTCTGGGTTCGCCCACGAGCACACACTAGGTTCGCCCATTCCTTTTCTATGAAATTCGTGCAGTGCGTGAAATAGTCGGTAGTAATTGTTGTTGTATTTGTTGTTGTTGTTTGTGGTTTTCGGACATCGAGCCGTTGTATGTGGATATCAGCCATCGAGCCGTTGTATGTGGATGTCGGCCATCGAGCTATCATATGTGAATGTCGGCCATCGTGCCGTTGTTTTTTGCAGGTATTCAAAACCTCCCCGTGCAGGGGAGGTTCTGCCGAAATTTTTAATTGACAGTATTATTTTTCTTTCTTTTTTTTGCAGAGAAGAGCCTGTTGAAGCGGAGCCGGAGTACGCCGATCGTCTTCCTCGGTGTTGCGGGTCTGCCTGCACCACGTAGCCTCGCCACTGCACCGACTCGCCATGGCTCCGCTATCATGACTCCACTGGCACCCTAGGTATAACCCCTTTCCTTATCATAGTCGTAGCTCGCGTAACTCGGTTAGGCGTCTCCCGTTCGAAAGAGATACAGTTATTGGTATACAGATCTTTGCATATCTATGACCGTATCTATTTCTGATTGTCCACGTATTTTGGATAGCCCGCGGATGCGTAGATGAGTTAGTTTCCTTGGTCTGCTCCGATTCAAGATAGGGTTTTGGCATCATCTCCCTGTTGTTCTCCGGATACACACTCTCCCTGCTAGGAAGTATATCGAGAGAACAGCGGGGAGGTGCTGCCAAAATTATGTCTCCGATAGGAGTAGAGCATGGAAACTAACCTCATCTACGCATCCGCGGGTGGGATTAGGACCTATCCTCACCTATTAGATAGTACGAACGACATGTAGCTGCAATTGATGGTTACTTTGCTCGCTGGTATATATGTTAGAGGATGGATGATCATGAGTGGATGTACATGGGCCACTCAAGTTAGAGTGATTTCACCACTGAATGGATGATGAAGACCAATGATTTCTTGGAACTAGCATTTGGTGAGTCTGCTAAAGGAGCATTTCTAGTTTTGTGTCCCTGCAAGAGATGTGCAAATAGAAAAAGGAAAAACAAGATGGATATGGGTAAACATCTTTTGAAGAATGGATTTACGCCGGACTATACTCGGTGGGTCCACCATGGTGAAAATTAAAGTAGAAACTAATATTTTTTTTCTTAATCAATTATACAGGAACTAGACCGTTGTGTCGGGTGGAGGTATCGCACGCCATGTCAATGGCATCCTGGGTCTTTTGTGCAGGACCCACTTTCCTGGCCTAGTTGACTACGCCGGGAAGAGGGAGCCAGCCTACACCTTTGACCACTACGCCAACGCCCCCGACGCGGAGGCTGAGAAGAAGATGGTGCGGGTGAAGCGAGACTTTTGGGTAAGTCTTCATCGCACCACATTGCTTAATACATCACATCACATTCATTAGACTTTTCTTGAAATAATGAATGGATACATCATGCCTATATGCAGCTTTATTACAGATGCAAGGAGGGATTTGAGGCTAGGGCGGAGGCGGTGCTTACCAAAGCCTGCAAAAAGCTCGTCGTGGACATCCTTATGAGGCGCGCATCCAGGCTGTCGTCACTTACCAAAGGTTGATCCTTGGAGAGGATGTTAAAAAGCCACAAGCAAGAAGCATGACGCTGACCCGGGACCAGTACATACAGGTAGATAAAGAACATTAATATTGATTCCTTTTGACATTAAGTACTCTTAATTTGTTAATCTTATATGTCAAATACTTGATGACGTGTAGATGTGTCAATGGTGGTGCGCTGCGTATCCCGAGTACTGGAAAATGATAGTGGACAGGTGGTGCGGCCCCGAGTGGACCAAAGCGCACAACGCTGCCCGGGACCGGCGATTGCTGATGCCAGGTGTACCGCACCATCAAGGCAGCCACAACCTCACCGCATACAGACAAGCATGGGTACTCGAATTCATTTCTCTATTCTAACGCTCAATTTTGCCTAATTTCTAATCATCTTGCTGTCTTTCTCGTAGTCAGCGTCACATGCGGGCCAGGAGTGCACCACGTTCATGGCATGTGCTATGGCCCACAAGGGCAAGGCGATGTCTGACGTCTTCTTCAACCCAGAGGACCCGTCCAAGGCGTACAGCAACCCGTCCGTCTACACCCGCATCAATGAGTACACATCGGCGGCAAGGTCTCTCCATGGAGACGACTATGACCCGAGCTCCCAGGACTTTGATCTAGAGGTCGTCATGAGGATTGGAGGAGGCAAGAAGCATGGGCGGTACTATCTTGGTGACGGCATCATCGACGCTACCTCTACTCTCTCCCTCTCCCAAATCCGAGCACGGAGCATGGACGCAAGCATTCCCATACGCCCACGGCCAGAGACTTCACAGCAGCGGATTCTATCACTCCAGGTGATTCCTGTTTTATTCGTCATACATTGATATTTACATATCTTAGCTTTGCATTGTTTAAACATTGTGGTGAAATATTGCAGACCCAGATCGAGTAATTGGAGGCCCTGCGGGAGGCCAATCGCCAGAGGATGAAGGCTATGGAGGCCCAGCGCATTGCGATGGAGCAGAGGCAGCAGCAGCAGATGGTGGAGGTTCTCCAATACATGCAAGCTCTTGGGCAAAAGACGGGTGTAGCTCCGCCAGCTTTGCTATTCGTTACACCGCCACCTCCACCTTTAGGGCACACTACTCCTATAAGTATGAATATGATTGTTTAAGTTTATATGTTCATGCTTAGGGTCAAGCCATAACACTACTTGTAGCCTAGTGGATTATTGTCTGACACATGCAATGTCTTCTCCTTTGTGCAGCCTCAATCGGCGGGTTCGAATAATCCACCTCTCAGGCCCACGAATGATCCAATTCATGGTACACCACAGTCTCAGTGGGGAGCTTGGGGATCTGGGTAGTTGTCTTTCTATTTGTTGTTCACTTGGTGATAGACTTGTGATACACTAGTGTTAGTTATTTGGACTTGTGATAAACTTGTGTTAGCTATTTGGATTTATGATGCACTTATGTTATATGTGTTGTGATGCATCTGGTCTATATGAGATATTTATGATGTATGTGAGATATATGTGATGAATTTAATATATATGTGAAATATTATTTTTGTCGCAATGGAATGTAAAAATTTTACAAAATAGGGCGGTTATGGTCACTTTGCCGAGTGTAACACTCGGTAAAGGAAGCCTTTGCCGAGTGCTATCACAAAAACACTCGGCAAAGCTGGGAAAAGCAAGCCAATTTTGGCAAATTTCCCAGCTTTGCCGAGTGTCAGGGAGGAAGGCACTCGGCAAAGAATTTTTTAAAAAAATATCTTTGCCGAGTGCCGGACGCACAAAAAAAATTCTTTGCCGAGTGCCACATAGATGGGGCACTCGGCAAATAATTTTCAAAAAAAAAATCCTTTGCCGAGTGCCACGCAGAGGGCACTCGACAAAGAATTTTTAAAAAAAAATGTCTTTGCCGAGTGCCACTTAGAGGGCACTCGGCAAAGAATTTTCAAAAAAAAATTTCTTTGCCGAGTGGCAAGAAGAGGGGCACTCGGCAAAAGAATTTTCAAAAAAAAATTATTTGCCGAGTGCCAAAAAAATTCTTTGCCGAGTGCCCAGCGGTGGGGTACTCGGCAAAGTACCCGTTAACGTTATTTGCCCCGTCACGGCAACTTTTCTTTGCCGAGTACTGTCGTGGCACTCGGCAAAGCCTTTACCGAGTGCTCGACAAAAAACACTCGGCAAAGAGGTCTTTGCCGACGAATTTTTTGCCGTGTACTCTTTGCCGAGTGCGGCACTCGGCAAAGCCATTGCCGAGTGTCCTTGACACTCGGCAAAGCGCCTGATTCCCGTAGTGTGTCTACCAAAAATCGGGATATTAATTAACCTCATCCTGATTTTACACATTATTCAAAAAAATTATAATAAAAATGCGAGTAATATTAATGGATTTAGTGAGCTTAGAAAGCCTCTTAAAAAAGTTGTCCCCTATCTAATAGTCTACTTTATAAAACCTATATATGCTCAATTACCCAACTTTTAAAAACTCTTAAGCTACTTCTCCCCAACTATCTTGATTTTTGAAAATTTAGGTGGATGAAATGGAGCCTAAAGGCACTGCAAGATTTAGGCATTTTTACACCCACCCATTGTACATATAAAAAAATACAGCAAGATTCGCTTCAAATATACTCTAATGTAACGTAGCAATACAGTACATCCGGTATATAATGTAACGTGGCCCAGATCCTATGGCCCATGTGGCCCAAGCAACTCATACAGATTACGCGTACTAGCAACGCGGGTTCCGTCTCACCCGCTCACATTCTTCCCTGGGAGTTACTGACACCAGTTAGACTCGGGTACACTGCAAGTCTACCGATCGTCAATCGTCGATCGTGGGCGGGGCGGGGCGGAGCGCATGCATGCACGGTAACGGATGGTGCACGCCACGACGCCAAGAGCAACAAGCGCCACATTCGCTTGCTAAAAAGGCATGGCTGATAGTATTGTTCACTAACTTGTTGTGAGAGAAAAATATTATTTGTTGGCTAAAAAAGTAGAGCTTAAATAGTGACAAAGTTATGTGATGTCCGGGCATACGACGGATCGTCGTGTGGTCGCTGGCTGTGGCTTGTGCAGGTGCGTGCTGCCTTGCCCAGTTCCCTGCAGCTCTTACCTTGTTTAGATATCTAAATTCATTTTCAAATTTCATTATGTAAAAAGGAGATTTCTCATCACATCAAAATATCGGCAAATGCATGGAGTACTAAATATAGATGAAATCATAAACTAATTGCACATTTTTATTGTACTTTGCGAGACGAACATTTTAAGTCTAATTAATCAATTTTTAGACAATTTTTTGCACTAAAAAACAAAAGTTGCTAAGTGCCTGAATCGGGGCACTGATTCCGACATCTAAACAAGGCCTCTGCTCTGCTCTAGGTCCGACCAGGAGCACCTCGCGTCCTCGCGCTCATGTGTTTGGTGCGCTTGACTAGTCACTACAGCAGAGAAGGACATCATTGGCGGTTCAAACCCCCCTTCACTGACGAATTTTGAACCGCCTGTCGGTACCAACAGTACGGGGTACCCACAGCTATCGCCAAAGCGCTGACATAACCGAAACCACAATGAAAAGATAGCCCGCTCGACGGGGCGCCTCGACCGCGCCCCGGCTCCGACTCGTACGAGGCCCGCTCGACGGGGTGCCTCGACCGCGCCCCGGCTCCGACTCGTACGAGGCCCGCTCGACGGGGCGCCTCGACCGCGTCCCGGCTCCGACTCGTACGAGGCCTGCTCGACGGGGCGCCTCGACCGCACCCCGGCTCCAACTCGTACGAGGCCCGCTCGACGGGGCGCCTCGACCGCGCTCCGGCTCCGACTCGTACGAGGCCCGCTCGACGGGGCGCCTCGACCGCGCCCCGGCTCCTCGACACCCTTTCTTTACCTACCCGGGACAAAAGCCATAGCATTCAATGCGGTTACCTACTACCACCGACCGGCATGGCTACGGCATGGGTCAACGCGGGAACAATACCCACGTCAAGTCTCACTGTTTTACCGCCCATCCCGTGATGGGAGGTGAAAGCCGTCACTGTATCCACCCTACCGCGCACTATTCACCATCAATCACCCTCGAGGGAGGATAAGACAAGGTCCGTCCCCCGCGATACCAGGGATTCGGCCTTATCCATCCGACCTCGACCCGGCCTCGACCCGGCCCCAACGCTCGACTTAGCTCGAAGGACGGTATGGCATGGCGCTCTGGGTCATTTCACCCTCTTGTCCCGTACCACGTCAGGGTACCCAGGGATGGCCGGCCATCCCGAAGCCACGTCGCTACAGTCAACTCAACAGGAATCGACGAAACATCGCCTCAAGGCCCCCCTCGACTTGGCCACCCCTCGCCCTATAAAAGGACAGGCCAGGGCGATGAATAGAGGGGCGAAGCATCACGGGAGGACGAAACAACCAACCACCCGACCGAACAACGAAAAGCAAGAGATCAACATCTCAAGCAACCACCTTTCTCCTTTTTCTCTTTGAGACTTGGGCTCGACACCCTCTCTCGCCTGCTTGTAACCCCTACACGAGCACCTCGGTGCAAGGAAATACAAACCTCTCTTCCCCGCTGGACGTAGGCCTTCTTTTGCCCGAACCAGGATAAACCCCCGTGTGTTCTCCTTGCATCACCATCTAGGAAAGAGTCACATAGCATTTACTCGTTGGTTTAGGACCCCCTTGGTCCGAACACCGACAGTTGGCGCGCCAGGTAGGGGAGCGCTGCGTGCAAACCTCGCTTTGTCGCCGTTCTTCCTGGATGGCTAACCCCGAACGCCCGATCCCGTTGGGTACGGTGATCTGGTTTGGGAGTTTGGAGTTCATGTCGCTCGGCTCTGGCTACGACATGGTCCTACTTCCACCCAGGCACCCAACCGACGAGGATTACGAGCTCTCCCAGCCCGGGGGAGCAGTCAACCGGCACCGTCGCTCCAGGCGGGCGTGGGCCGCCCGGCGACGGCGAGCCCGGTACAACCACCGTCTCCACCTGGCGGAGGGCGATGGGATCCCCCGGTCCGGCACCCCCCAGACAGGCGCCAGCCTAGATCTCCTTTTGGAAGATTTGGGAAGGACGAGCCTGGCTGAGGGTGGCGTGCCGATGAAGAATCCCGCCGCTCCCCCGTCCAGTGAGACACCACTGTCCGTAGCATCTATCTCGCCACGGGCAGTGACCTCCCCATCACCATTCCCGTTTGGACTAGACTCGGTCGCCCGGGTGTATGCATCCTCCGTGAGCACTCGCATGAGCGCTTATGAGGAACTCCCCGGACACCATCTACGCTCCACTCTGGACCTCGTTGCGTCCACGCCGGCTTCTGATTATCAGGACTCTACGGAGACACCGGAAACAGAACCTCGTGTGACTGCTTCCCCACGTCACCACCTCGGTGATGGTTGGCAATGGCCACACATTCCCCCGTCATATTACTACTTTGGCGCACCTGACTCCGACTCGGCTGACGACACCTATGATCCGACTCATGAGTGCTTCAACATCGACGTTGAAAGCACCTCAGAATCAGAGGACGAAGAGCCGGTCGAAGAAAGGCACACGCCCCCTCATGTCGAGCTTCCTGCCGAGCGAAACGAGCCCCAGTTCCTTGCGGGTCAAGGAGCGCAGCTCGGACAGATTCGCGAGTTGCAAGACCAGCTTGACGAGGAACGCGAAAACCTGGATCTTCTCCAGCAAACCCTCGAGCGTGAGCGTGCGGAACACGCATCTGGCGGGAGAGCTCGCGAGAGGGCTCGCGACGTCAACCGTCGCATCGACGAGGACCGGGCGGTCGACCCCCAGGTTTTCGCTCGAGCCAGCCAAAACGTTGTCGCCGCTGCCATGCTCCTATGCAACATGCCCGAGCCGTCAAACCCTGACGCCCGTCGGGCTCGAGACGAAATTCGAGGACTCCTCGAGACTGCCGCCATGCAGCAGGCCGAGAGCTCTGCCTCGAGGCGGCGCGAAGCAGCCTCGGAGCGGACCCTCGAGCCTTCCCGACAGGAGAGAGAAGCCTCGGTTCATCCCGAGCCTGCCCGGCGAAACCGGGTAGCACCTGCCCCAGAGCCCATCGCCAACGACCGCGAGCCTTGAGACACCCGTGGCAACATCGTCGAGCGTCGCACACGCAAACACGGTGACGGTGTAGCTCGAGGCTACCACGTCCACAGGGGCGGACGCTACGACAGCTCGGAAGACCGTAGCCCTTCACCCGAACCTCCAGGCCCTCGGGTGTTCAGTAGGGCTATCCGTGAGACGGTGCCCCCGGCTCGGTTCCGTCCCCCCCATGACTCTCACCAAGTATAACGGCGAGACCAAACCCGAACTTTGGCTCGCCGATTTCCGCTTGGCGTGTCAGTTGGGCGGGGCCACCGACGACCGGGTCATCATTCGGCAACTCCCCCTGTTCCTCTCCGACACCGCCCGAGCCTGGCTCGAGGATCTCCCACCTTGGCAGATCCATGACTGGGACGATCTCGTGAGGGTGTTCGAGGGAAATTTCAAGGGAACCTACATGCGCCCCGGCAACTCGTGGGACCTCTGGGGCTGCAAGCAGAAACCAGATGAGTCCCTCCGGGACTACATCCGGCGCTTCTCCCTGCAGCGCACCGAGCTCCCCAACATCACCGACTCCGACGTGATTACGGCCTTCCTCTCCGGTACCACCTGTAAGGAGTTGGTCCGAGAGTTGGGCCGTAACACCCCGCTCACTGCCAACGGATTGATGGACATCGTCACCAACTTCGCCTCCGGCGAGGAGGCGGTTGGTGCGATCTTTGGCGGCGAGGGAGGAGCAGAAGGTCGACAACCCCGCGAGTTCCACCCGAGGCCCCAAGAGAAACAACCGCAAGAAGAAGAAAGGCCAGCAGGGCAAGCTCGAGGCCCCGGCCGACGAGCTCGTCGCTGCTACCGAGCACAAAAAACCTCGAGGCCCCCCCGGTGGGGGCGTCTTCGACAAAATGCTCAAAGAGCCGTGTCCCTACCACAAGGGACTCACTAACCATAACCTCGAGGATTGTCACATGCTGCGCAGGTACTTCGGGGGTGCCGGCGCCAAGAAGGACGACAAGGGGGAGGACCCTAAGGGTGACGACAAGGACGGGGAATTTCCCGAGATCCGCGACTGCTACATGATCTATGGAGGACCCTCGACCTGCCTCTCTGCGCGTCAGCGCAAGCGAGAACGGCGCGAGGTCTTCTCCGTACAATCGGCAGTACCCTGTTTCCTTGATTGGTCTGCGGTGGCCATCACTTTCGACCATGATGACCACCCAGACTACGTCCCCAACCCGGGGGTCTATCCCCTCGTCGTTGACCCCGTCATCGCCAACACACGCCTCACCAAAGTGCTCATGGACGGCGGAAGCAGCCTCAACATTATCTACTCTCAGACCCTCGACCTCTTGGGGGTCGACAGAGCGCGCCTCCAGCCTAGCGTCGGGGGCTTCCACGGAGTCGTGCCAGGGAAACGGGCGGAACCCCTCGGGTGGGTCGATCTGCCTGTTTGCTTTGGCACACCGGCCAACTTCCGAAAGGGAACTCTCACTTTCGAAGTGGTTGGATTCCGTGGAACGTACCACGCTATCCTGGGACGCCCATGCTACGCCAAGTTCATGGCAATCCCGAACTACACCTACCTCAAGCTCAAAATGCCTGGCCCAAACGGTGTCATCACTGTAGGGCCCTCGTTTGAACATGCCTACGAGTGCGACGTCGAGTGCGTCGAGCACGGCGAGGCTGTTTTTGGGTCAGCGATCTTGGCCGCAGACCTCGACGGTCTAGCTAATGCGATCCCCGACCCAAAACGCCATGCCGGCAGCTTCGAGCCCGCCGAAGACGTCAAGCTCGTACCCCTCGACCCCGCTGATCCCAAGGGGAGGGCGCTGAACGTCAGCGCCACCCTCGATCCTAAATAGGAAGCAGTGCTCGTCGACTTTCTCCGCGCGAACGTCGACATCTTTGCGTGGAGTCCCTCGGATATGCCAGGCATACCCAGGGAAGTCGCCGAGCACGCCTTGGAGATCCGAGCCGGAGCCAAACCGGTGAAGCAACGCCTGCGCCGCTTCGACGAGGAGAAGCGCAGGATCATCGGCGAGGAGATACACAAACTGTTGGAGGCCGGGTTCATCAAGGAGGTTCATCATCCCGAGTGGCTAGCTAATCCTGTCTTAGTTAGAAAAAAGAATGGGAAATGGAGGATGTGCGTAAACTATACTGGTTTAAATAAAGCATGTCCGAAAGTTCCCTTCCCTTTGCCACGCATTGATCAAATTGTTGATTCCACCGCAGGATGTGAAACTCTCTCATTCTTAGATGCATACTCCGGTTACCACCAAATCAAAATGAAGGAGTCCGACCAGCTCACGACTTCATTCATCACCCCATTCGGCATGTATTGCTACGTTACGATGCCCTTCGGTCTCCGGAACGCAGGGGCAACGTACCAGCGATGCATGCAACATGTTTTTGGGGGGCACATTGGGTCGACCGTCGAGGCTTACGTCGACGACATCGTGGTCAAAACCCAACGTGCCAGCGATCTGGTCAGCGACCTCAACGTTGCATTCAATTGCCTCAGGGCAAAAAACATCAAACTCAATCCAGAGAAATGTGTCTTTGGCGTCCCACGAGGTATGCTTTTAGGGTTTATCGTATCTAAACGTGGCATCGAGGCCAACCCTGAAAAAATCTCTGCAATCACCAAGATGGGCCCCATCCGAGATCTCAAAGGCGTATAGAGGGTCACAGGTTGCTTGGCGGCACTCAGCCATTTCATTTCGCGCCTCGGTGAAAAAGCACTCCCTCTGTACCGTCTCTTGAGGAAATCGGACCATTTTTCCTGGAACCTCGAGGCTGAGGAGGCTCTCACGAAACTGAAAAGCCACCCTCTCTAACTCACCAATCCTCGTCCCTCCGACCCCAGGGGAACCACTCCTACTCTATGTCGCCGCGACGTCACAAGTAGTCAGTGCCGCCCTGGTCGTCGAACGGGTCGAGGAGGCACACGCCTTGCTCGTCCAAAGGCCGGTCTATTTCGTTAGCGAGGTGCTCTCGGAGACAAAGTGTCGATACCCACAGATCCAGAAACTGCTGTATGCTGTCATCTTGACACGGCGCAAGCTCCGACACTACTTCGAGGGTCACCCGGTTACTGTGGTTTCTTCTTTCCCCTTGGGAGAGATAGCCCAGAACCGGGAAGCCTCGGGTAGGATTGCCAAATGGGCGGTCGAGCTCATGGGCGAGGCATTATCCTATGCGCCGCGAAAAGCTATTAAGTCACAGGTATTAGCAGATTTTCTGGCCGAGTGGACTGACACACAACTCCCCCCTGCACAGCTCCAGGCGGAGCTCTGGACCATGTACTTCGATGGGTCATTGATGAAAACGGGAGCAGGCGCGGGCTTGCTCTTCGTCTCACCCCTCGGGGTTCACATGCGCTACGTCATCCGGCTTCATTTCCCTGCGTCTAACAACGTCGCCGAATACGAGGCACTCGTCACGGGGTTGAGAATCGCCATCGAGCTCGGGGTCCGACACCTCGACGTCCGAGGCGACTCTCAACTCGTGATCGATCAGGTGATGAAGAACTCGAGCTGCCGCGACCCCAAGATGGAGGCCTACTGCCAAGAAGTACGGCGCCTCGAGGACAAGTTTCACGGCCTCGAGCTCAACCACATCGCACGCAGGTATAATGAGGCCGCTGATGAACTGGCAAAAATCGCGTCCGGTCGAGCCACGGTTCCACCGGACGTCTTCGCGAAAGACCTTCAGCGCCCATCCGTCGACCTCAGGATAGACGGGGGGGTCGACGAGGCGTCGATCGACCTTCCACCTGAGGCAGAAGCCCCCTCGACCGTGGCTGAAGCCATGCAGGTGGAAGACTCGACGCCACCGTCTGACCTCGAGCCTGATTGGCGCGTCCCGTACCTCGACTACCTCATCCAGGGGGACCTCCCCTCGGATAGGACTGAGGCTCGACGGATCGCACGCCGGGCCAAAACTTTTGTGATCATGGGCGACAGCAGGGATCTCTACCGTCGTAGCCCTACCGGTATCCTCCAATGTTGCATCACGAAAGAGCAAGGCAGAAATCTGCTCGGCGATCTTCACTCGGGGGCTTGCGGTCACCACGCTGCGCCTCGAACCCTTGTCGGAAACGCCTTTCGACAAGGATTCTATTGGCCGACCGCGGTCTCCGACGCTGTCAAGCTAGTACGCTCCTGCGAGGGTTGTCAGTACTATGCGAGACAGACTCATCTTCCGGCACATGCCCTACAAACTATCCCCATCACATGGTCGTTCGCCGTTTGGGGGCTCGACCTTGTCGGACCACTGAAAAGGACGACCAGCGGCTTCACCCACTTGCTCGTCGCAATCGACAAATTCTCCAAGTGGATCGAGGCCCGCCCTATCACCAGCATCAGGTCCGAACAAGCTGTACTCTTCTTCACTAACATTGTTCATCGCTTCGGGGTCCCCAACTGTATCATCACGGACAACGGCACCCAGTTCACTGGCAAGAAGTTTTTGGATTTCTGCGACAACCACCACATCCGTGTGCTCTGGTCGGCCGTGGCTCATCCAAAAACAAACGGGCAAGTGGAACGTGCCAACGGCATGGTTCTACAAGGCCTGAAGCCCAGAATCTTTGACAAACTAAACAAACATGGCAAAAGATGGGCTGTCGAGCTACCCTCGGTCCTGTGGAGCCTAAGAACAACGCCGAGTCGAGCCACGGGGTTCACTCCGTTCTTCTTAGTCTACGGGTCTGAGGCTATGCTACCAACCGATATAGAATATGGGTCCCCGAGGTTGAAGGCATACAACGAAGGACACAACGACGCCACAAGACAAGATGCCCTCGACCAGCTCGAGGAAGCCCGAGATGTGGCTCTGTTGCATTCTGCCAGGTACCAGCAGGGTCTCCGACGCTACCACGACAGATACGTCCGCAAGCGTGACCTCAACGTTGGTGACTTGGTGCTACGGCGGAACCAGAACACCAAGGGACGGCACAAGCTCACACCACCATGGGAAGGGCCGTACATCATCGCAGAAGTACTAAAGCCGGGCACCTACAAGCTATCCAACGAGAAGGGTGAAATCCTCACCAACGCTTGGAACATTGAACAGCTACGTCGCTTCTTTCCTTAAAAAGCCTCGAGGCTCTGTATTTCCTTTTTCGTCAATAAAGAATACAGCGATGTTCAAAATTTCTCGTTTCGTAATGAGGAAGGATCGACCCTGCACTCCCAAAGTCGACCCTCCCTCGGGGGCTGCAAGGGGGGAACCCCCGGTCCCCGAAAAAACTTATGCTCTTTTTTAAAAATTTAAGAACCGCTTCTTAGATTGACTTCGCTGAAAGAGCACCCTTAGGTTTGAAAGGGCTCTCGAGTCTGGAGCATCACCTACGCCTCCGAGGCTACGGTACCTCCACTCAACCCTTACGCCTTTTAGAGGTACGCCTTCACGCTGAGAAGATCTAAACAACGGTTCCTAAAATTAAAAAAAAGAACATACCCCCTGTCGCTTAGATCAGGCTCTCACACGATTTACTAGGCCGCAACATCACCCTGAAGCTCGAGGGCAGTCGAGCCGCGAGATCACTTACGCCTCTGAGGCTACGGTACCTCCACTCGCTCCCTTACGCCAAAGGATGTAGCTGCGCGCTAGGTAAATCACGCGAGAACACGATCCGTGCGATAAAGGGAAGAAAAGCTCGAGTAAAACTGAATCAACCGCGAACCGGTTTATGTTTCGAGTCTTTTAGGCCTCCGCGGCCACCACGATCAAAATTCGAAATACTAACTTATTACATGGGCCTTCATGCCTAGATGTGGCTCACAGGCCTTCATCGTCGGCAGGAGGAACCACCTCGGCTTCAAAAAGCGAGGCCAGACGACTCCCAGGCTCTTCGGCGGCTTCGATCAGCTCCACGCAGGCGTCCATGTTCTCCTCATCCGTCCGATCGGGGTCTGTGATGAAGCCCTCGGCAACGAGCCTCATGTCAAACACAAACCCCGAACGGACGACGGCCAGCGCCCTCTTCACGCCGTGATGGAGGCCGTTCCGTATCTTCTCCCGGGCAAGGCGGCCCAGCACCACCATCCGTCGGACGAAGGAGTTCCCCGGAACATCTTCCCCGGTGTCGGTGTCGGGCTCGACCCCTAGGCCATCACACACAGTGGTGATTGCGCCCTGGAGAAGTTGGGTCCTCCGGACCTCGGCTTCGAAGAGGCTCTGGAAGGAGTTGGCGCACGATTGGGCCTCTCGGTTCTCCCTCTCCAGCTCTGAAACACAACAAACAAATTAGTGCCCAACGCGGGGCCTTCAACGTCGTGACTATAACAACCACACTTACCCTCGACGTGGGTCTGCAGGCCCACGACCTCGTCGCGGAGTCCCCCACATGTTCGCTCGAGCCCCAGGAAGGCGCTGTCCTTGTCACGGATGGCTGCCTTTAGCGCCTCGACCTCCTGCCGAGCAGACTCGAGAGCTGCGTCCTTCTTTTGGATGGCTCCCTGCAGCGTCGTGATCTCGGCATGGAAGGCGTCGTGCTGAAGACTGACCTAGGAAACATCCTCCTCGAGCTCCTTCACCCGCGCAAACAAGGGCTCGAGGTCCCTGCGCGCCTGGGCAGCCTCCTCCCGAGCCTAGTCCAGGCTTGTGCGCATCACGGCCTCGGCCGCCCATGCCTGCGTCGCCTCTTCCTTCAATATGGCGTATGCGACGCGCAGTTCAGCCATCTCGGCGTTCCGATCGGATAGCCGTTTTTGGGCCTCCTCGACCAGAACCCGTTGCTGAGACAGCGCGCCCCACACGCCACTCTCGTCCCGGATGAAGAGCGACTTGCGGCGGGAGTACTCCTTCAGCTCCTGAACGTGATTCGAAAAGGTCACAAATCCGAAGAAAAAACAGCCTATCAAGCGAGCCGACGGGTCGATCATACCTCGGTGGCATCCCCCATACTCCGCACAGCGCCGGACGCCACTCGAAGCAACCGATCGAGGTGCTGGCGGACGCCCTCGAGGTACTCCCATCGGTGCACTTCGTCTTTGTCTCTAAGGACAAAGATGGGCTCGGCGTCGGGGTTCGTAGCGTCCCTGAACTCAAGGGACGGCCCCCCCCCCACTTCGGCAGCTCCGTCTCGACCCGCGCTATCGCCAGCGCGGCGATGTCGGGCCACGAGGAGGACGACCCGGCCGGGGCGTCTCCCGGTCCCGCGGAAGGACCGGCCTCGCCCGCGGTATCCACCCCTCCAACGGCCGTCGCGACACCGGCCTGGTCCGCGACCTCACCCCCCTCGACCCCTATCGTTTGTTTTCCCTTGTCCAGGGAGATGTTGTCGAGGGGAGCGTGAGGGCGGGCACTTACGACTGCCGGTGCCTCCGGAGCCGGCGCCTCGACCGACGATGGCTCCGGTACCCGCGCCTCGACCGTCGGCACCACCGGAGTCGGCGCCTCTTCTTCGGGTGCTCCGGATAGGGGCTCGACCGCCCCGACCTCCACCATGCCCGCTGGCTCTGCCAACGGGCCTTGTCGCGGCTGCGACCCCTTTGCCAGGACCGTCTCTTGCCCTGACACCGACGCGACCTCCTCCCTGGTCACGTCAGCACCCGCCCGCTCCGCGTCGCGGACGGGTGCCTCGCTCGTCGCGACCGCAACGGCAGCCTCGGCCGTCCCCGACGGCCTGGGCCCCGCCTCGACCACGTCAAGAGCCGCCGCCTTCACCGGTTCGGCCCCCTCGACGGCGGACTCCGGGCCGGCAACCGCCACGGCGTCGGCTGACCCCTGCTGATGTCGCAGGCGCCCTTTCGCGGCCTCGACCTGACGGACCCAGGCCGTGTCCTGCTCCGCCGTCCGGTTGAGGACAACGGCGCTGGCTCGCAACGACTTCACAGGGGTAGGCCCCATTGGCTCCGCCTTCCGCTTCAGCCTGTGAAGTGAGAAGAATTGTCGGCCAACGGACTTTGGGAAAGGCAGGACGACCAAGTTGAGATACTTACCCGGAAATCGGCACCAAGTACCTCGACCCTGCGCGGCTCGAGCCTCCCGGGACGGCTGCTGGTGGCCTCGCGGCGGCCTCACCAGCAGGCCGAGCGCTCCTGGGAGCCCCGGCCGACACACCGCCCTGCGCCCTTTGTGCTTCCGAGGCCAGCTGGCCTCGGGTCCTTACTCCCGCCGGCGCCGCCGCCGATGACGACGCCGGTACCACCGTCTCTGCCCCTGCTAGAGCTTGCGAGGCCCCGGCTGGTGCGGACGTCCCCGTCGACCCCTCTCGCCGGGTCCGGGGTAAAACGGCCCCTCCCCTCGAGGGGCCAGATTCCTTCTCCACCTTCTTCCCCTCGACCTCCTCGACCACGACGACCGAGGAGGACCCCCCCTGATGGGCTCCAGCAGGGGGCGAATGTTGGGAAGGTCGCCCAGCCTAGTCGCAATCTCATACGGCGACAGGGCATCGTCATCTTCGTCGCTGCTGCCGTCGTCCTCCCCCGAGACTGTCTCGGAAGGTGACGGCGATAGGGGCACTCCGTCGATGGTCTGCTGGCGCCGGCGCTTCTTCAACGCCTCCGCCTTCTTAGCCTTGCGGATCGCCCGCTTCTTGGCCGTCTCCTTGGCCTGCTTCTTCTGGGAGGCATGCAGGCGTCGAGCCTCCCGGGCGGGCCGGTCCTCCGGGACTGGCGGGCGCGTTTCCCGCAACGCCGACAAATCCTACACGCCGGCCTCGACCACATCAGCAAAATCCACAGAAAAACAAGAATAGCAATACCTCAGCCCTGGGATACGTACCACGGATTCGCACCCTTCGGTAGGCCTCATGGGAACCTGATTGGCCTTCTCCGCCTTGAAGTTCCCGACCATCCGGCGAGCCCGCCGGAGAACCTCCTCAAGGGTGAGGGATTCATGGGACATCCGGGTGCCCTCCAGGTTCGCCTCCGGAGTCATCTGGTCTAGGCGGAGACGACGCTGGCACAATGGCATCACTCTGCGGCGATGGAAGCCCGCAGCCACCGCCGCAGCCGTCAGGCCCCGAAGGCGAAGCTGCTGCAGCGCCGCCAGCAGCGGATCCAAGCGCGTCTTCTCGGCCTCGGGCACTCCGTACGACCAATGCTCTTCTCGAGCAGTCAGCACGCGGTCGGTGTACCTCGGCAACTGATTTTCATCATTGCGGAGGTAGAACCAACCCTCGTGCCACCCACTGTTCGAGGAGATAAGTCGGGCCGGGATGTATAGATCCGTCCGACCCGATCTCACCTGCAGCACGCAGCTCCCCACTCGGGCCGCGCACAGGACGCCTTTCTCCCCCACCCTTTTGGCGAAGAGCTCGGCCTTAAAAAGGTGAAGCCACAAGTTCCACTGAGGCTCCACCCCGAGGTAGCCCTCGCAGACCGCCGCAAAGATGGCGGCCTGCGCGACGGCGTTGGGGGAAAGGTGATGAAGCTCCACCCGGTAGTAGTGGAGGAGCGCACGCATGAAGACCGACACCGGCACGCCGAACCCCCGCTCATGAAAGCTGACGAAGCTCACCACGTACCCTTCAGGGGGCGCTGGCTCCTGGTGGGCGGGGGGCGGCGCCACCCACTCCGGCTGTGCCAAGTTCGTCCTCGGCCGTAGCAGCCTGTCCTCGACCAACTCCTCCAACCTCCTCTCCGTCACCGAGGAGGTGGCCCAGTCGTCGGCGGGAAGGATCTGGCTCTTTCCTGCCATCGATGTCGTTGGAAGGGGATGGAAGGAAAGGATGCGGTGGCTGCGGCAAAACGGGCGGAGAACGCGATGTGGCAGGGGATGTCTAAGGCAAAGGATTGCAGGGATGCAAGTAACCGGTGGGGAACGAAGACCCCAAGGCCTTAGCTTTATATGCCTGGACGGAAGCCCAACGGCCGCGCGAAAAGTAAGGAGCAGTTTTTCGCGATAAACACGCTCACCTAACCGTTTCCTTATATCTCGCAGGAACTGAGCACGTGGCCGCTCCCCACGTCGTAACCATACGCCGATACCGCGCCGATCTCGTCTCCCGAAAAAACGCGCCCGGCCAACGAAATATCTCCAGGTATGTCTTAAATGGGTGCGAAACCCGCAATAAGTCTCGAGGGAGCGAAAGCTGTCCCTCGAACGGGGTTCGACAGCTGCCCTCGAGCAACAGAGTTAGGGACGACCCAGGGTGCGCCCGTACATGGCCAAGGGCTCGAGCCACGCTCTCGAGGCACCCCAGGACGTATTCAAGGCCGAAGGAGAAGGTTGTGGTAGGAATCCCTCCAAGGGAGGCATCGAGCCCTCGAATCCTATCGAAGGGAATAGAGATCCACACGACCGCTTCTTGGCATTTTTGAGGGCGCCTCCGGGCCACTAGCCGACCCCTAACGAACGGGGCACGGGTTCTCACTCGAATTCCCCCACTAGCAGCTCACCGGAGATTGTCGCAACTCGGGCCCAAACGAGGGTAGTACGACATTCTCCACCCCTCCTCCTTTTTTCGAAAAAGGAGCGTGAGGGTCGCGAAAGACGGCCGGGACTCTGACCGACCTCGTGCGTGCGAGGCTCGGGGTCCCGACCGCAAAAATGGGTGCGAAGCCCGCAATAAGTCTCGAGGGAGCAAAAACTGGCCCTCGAACGGGGTTCGACAGCTGCCCTCAAGCAACAGAGTTAGGGACGACCCAGGGTGCGCCCGTACATGGCCAAGGGCTCGAGCCACGCTCTCGAGGCACCCCAGGACATATTCGAGGCCAAAGGAGAAGGTTGTGGTAGGAATCCCTCCGGGGGAGGCATCGAGCCCTCGAATCCTGTCGAAGGGAATCAAGATCCACACGACCGCTTCTTGGCATTTTTGAGGGCGCCTCCGGGCCACTAGCCGACCCCTAACGAACGGGGCACGGGTTCTCACTCGAATTCCCCCGCTAGCAGCTCACCGGAGATCGTCGTAACTCGGGCCCAAACGAGGGTAGTACGACATTCTCCACCCCTCCTCCTTTTTTCGAAAAAGGAGCGTGAGGGTCGCACAGCGAAAGACGGCCGGGACCCTGATCGACCTCGCGCCCACGAGGCTCGGGGGCTTGACCGCAACGAAATGTCCCCCAATCAAACGCGAACAAGACCTCGGAGGAGTCTCCATACTCCACCGAGGCCTCGGGGGCTACACCCGGCGGGTGCGCTCGCGCGCCCCCACCAAAAAAATCACGACGCTACGACTCCAGTTCTGACCAACCTCTGGGAGAGTGATCACACACTCACCCAAAGGCTCGGGGGCTACTGTCGGTACCAACAGTACGGGGGTACCCACAGCTATCGCCAAAGCGCTGACATAACCGAAACCACAATGAAAAGATAGCCCGCTCGACGGGGCGCCTCGACCGCGCCCCGACTCCGACTCGTACGAGGCCCGCTCGACGGGGTGCCTCGACCGTGCCCCGGCTCCGACTCGTACGAGGCCCGCTCGACGGGGCGCCTCGACCGCGTCCCGGCTCCGACTCGTACGAGGCCCGCTCGACGGGGCGCCTCGACCGCACCCCGGCTCCGACTCGTACGAGGCCCGCTCGACGGGGCGCCTCGACCGCGCTCCGGCTCTGACTCGTACGAGGCCCGCTCGACGGGGCGCCTCGACCGCGCCCCGGCTCCTCGACACCCTTTCTTTACCTACCCGGGACAAAAGCCATAGCATTCAATGTGGTTACCTACTACCACCGACCGGCATGGCTACGGCATGGGTCAACGCGGGAACAATACCCACGTCAAGTCTCACTGTTTTACCGCCCATCCCATGATGGGAGGTGAAAGCCGTCACTGTATCCACCCTACCGCACACTATTCACCATCAATCACCCTCGAGGGAGGATAAGACAAGGTCCGTCCCCCGCGATACCAGGGATTTGGCCTTATCCATCCGACCTCGACCCGGCCTCGACCCGGCCCCAACGCTCGACTTAGATCGAAGGACGGTATGGCATGGCGCTCTGGGTCATTTCACCCTCTTGTCCCGTACCACGTCAGGGTACCCAGGGATGGCCGGCCATCCCGAAGCCACGTCGCTACAGTCAACTCAACAGGAATCGACGAAACATCGCCTCAGGGCCCCCCTCGACTTGGCCACCCCTCGCCCTATAAAAGGACAGGCCAGGGCGACGAATAGAGGGGCGAAGCATCACGGGAGGACGAAACAACCAACCACCCGACCGAACAACGAAAAGCAAGAGATCAACATCTCAAGCAACCACCTTTCTCCTTTTTCTCTTTGAGACTTGGGCTCGACACCCTCTCTCGCCTGCTTGTAACCCCTACACGAGCACCTCGGTGCAAGGAAATACAAACCTCTCTTCCCCGCTGGACGTAGGGCCTTCTTTTGCCCGAACCAGGATAAACCCCCGTGTGTTCTCCTTGCATCACCATCCAGGAAAGAGTCACGCAGCATTTACTCGTTGGTTTAGGACCCCCTTGGTCCGAACACCGACACCGCCATAACCAACTCGGCAGTGATGAGCTGATCACATCACTGCCGGTTATGCCAAACCGGCAGTGATAGCTCATGTATCACTGTCGGTTCATGTTACAAACCGGTAGTGATACTTGAGCCATCACTGCCGGTTGTTTTAACCAACCGGTTGTGTAGATTATATTATCGCTGCCGGTTTTGTTTGAACCGGTAGTGATATACTTTTCATAATTTACATTTTAATAATTGTTTTATTTTCATTTCGAGGGGAGGTGGAGGTGGTTGCTATCGATCAATTTCATATCGATGTGAAGGTGGTTGTTGATCAGCGACAATACAAACCCATTAACATTTATATTACAAAAGTTTCAAAAAAAAACTTTAAGTATCGAATTAAGAGTCGCATTACAATAGCCTATCAATGTGGTCTCTTCCGTACTGCGCCTTGTACTTCTTAGTCCTCGCAATGGAGAATGATCCTTTCTTGGTCAATATCTCGTCCATCACAAACCTTGCTATCTCCTCTTGAATTTCTCTCATCTCAAAATCTAGCAACTGGTTGTGATTATTTGCTTTGCGCTGTAATTGAAGCAAGATGATATTGAGATGCACAAACATAAGACAAAACAATAGAAATGGGATGCCTACGTACCATGTCGTAGTGCTCTCTGCTTGTGGGGTATCAGTAGTTCGGCGACGGGTGGTGAATTGGCGATGACGAGTCATGTTTATGGACATGCATTTCGATAGGCAATTAAAAAAATAGAAACCTTATTTGCCTCTCAGAGCCGAGGGATACTATTGTCCTTCCATGTAGGCATATGGTAAGCCTGCTGGCAATCTATTCAAGGACTGCATTTTTTTAGAAACTAGCAGTCTATTATTGAAGTAACATGGTATAAGTTTTCATTATTTGACGGTATTCTAGATTATACACAGAGTTATCTTTTAATAATATGTGCCCCAAGTTATTGAACGCTTCCTATCCGACCCCTCAGAAGTAGAGACCCTCCAAATCCCTCCTCACTTATCTATTCCCACTTGTGGCTACCTACTTTTCTATCAACTATTTTATCACCCACCATACCTCTCCATCTGCCGACACGCTGCCACCTCGTCTTGCTTTTCATGCCACCAGATACTGATTTTCGGATGGCTTTTAACAATCACCCAGAATATAATACATATATATTCTAATGCTATAGTAGTATAGTTGATTGACAATTTTAATGGCAAACATGTTGAGCAAACAAAATTATAGGATTCACTACATGTAGCAAACTAAATCACCAAAAGTCATAACACAGCGTGTCCCTGTACTGCTTACAATTAGGCATGAGCAACATACTACCTCCGTCCCAAAAAGAATGCAATTCTTGATGCATTCTTTGGTTAAAGTGCCTAAAGTTTGACCAAATATATTGGTAAAAAAATTAATATATATGACACCAAATAAGTATACTACAAAAATATATCTAATGACAAATCTAACAATACTTATTTTATATCATAAATATTGAGTTCTAGACAACATGTGATTCAGCACTAAAAGGGAAACTGCATTCTGCAAGAAGGTTGTCATATCCAAATTCGTTATACATGTTAGTAGGCCAGTCAGCACTTCAGTAGGTAAGAAGAACCCAAAGCACATAAGTTTTATTAGCAATCAAAGGCATCACGAACCTAACAAGCAATTCAGCCACCCTCCCAGAAAGCAACATTGAGGTGGGCATTCTATCGAACACCTTATGGGCACTCACCGAGTAAGCAGGGGTAGCGCGCTCAACAGCGACGTGGATGAGCTCCTCGCGGCGTCGGCGTAGCTGTAGGGGACGGCGGCATTGAGGAAGCGGTAGGGGACGGCATCGTGAAGGGCGGCGTCGGGCTGCGGCGTCGTGCAGTGCGCGTCGGGCGGCGGCGGCGTGCACTGGCGAACAGCGTCGAGCGCGTAAAATATCGTGCACTGGCCTTGGAGCACGCCAGCGCCTTATATAACCCACGCATCACTGCCGGGTGGTTATTAGAACCGGTAGTGATGTCCCATATTACTGCCGGTTCTAATAACCACCCAGCAGTGATGTCTCATATCACTGTCGGTTCTAATAACCACCTGGCAGTGATATGGGACATCACTGCCGGGTGATTATTAGAACCGGCAGTGATATTGATTATTTTTAAATATTTTGGGTCCCCAATTGATCTCAAATGGAAAAGTTGTAAACAACAAAGTTGTGGAACTCATGAATGTCTACAACTTTTATTTTAGTCATTTCTTAATTTGAGAAAGTTTTATTAGGCATGTCTCATAAAGTGCTCTGTCTCACACAAAGTTATGTCACTTTGTTGGAAACATGGCATCCGTTATATCAACAAATTTCCAAAATAATAGTGGTAGAACTCATCAATCTCTACAACTCCATATGATCTCAAATTCGATGCAAATTACTAAAACAACATTTCATTAAGGATTACATAGTTTATGATATTCTAACTATGATGGCCTCATCGTGATCACTCCGGAGGTAAGCAGGTTCGTCACCCTCTTCAAGGATAGGTAGGGTAATGCCTGCCCTAAAAGGAGCCATTTCTTGATAACCTTTGTACTCTTCTTCGTCCGTCACTCCTTCAACACCGACAATCTTGCTTTTGCCTTGCATGACTACTTGTAGTCTTCCCTTTGTATTGTTATCCCTTGCATAGAAGATTTGCAAAACATCCTTTGCAAGGACGAAGGGGTCATCTCTGTATGCGGTCTTGGATAGATCAACGGTAGTGAACCTATCATTGTCGGTGTTGATTTCATCTAGCCGGACCACTTGCAACGGAAAAGAGCGACCTTCAACTGTCATCCATAGTCTAGCTCCCATATCTCATCTATGAAACCATAGTATGTTGCCTCCACCGTGTCGTATTCATCGTGGGCATCGAAACGAACAACACTATTTTGGTTGGTGCTCTTTCCATCCTGTTTTTTTGTGTAAAATGTAAAACCATTTATATCATAACCTTGGTACATCATCACCGTAGTCGAAGGTCCGGGAGCTAAGAGATCTAGCTGACATCCCGTCACCATTCCTAGCCTAAAGCGTCGAAACCAGTCACCGAATTCCTCCTTATGTTTTTTCTCAAGCCAAGCCTATGACCTACCGATGTGCTTACTTTGCAGTAACTGCTTGTGCTCATTAATGTATGCCATCACACCGTCGGCCTGCTGGAGAACAGCGAAGTGTGCCTGTCTGAAGGAAACCACTTTGACTATTTTGACAGCTTTCTCACCTATCGTTCCTTTGCCCCCTGGTCTTCCATCGTGACGAGATACTGGAACTCCGACCTGATTGATGTCCATATAATATGTGCAGAACTCAATGGCCTCCTCCGTTGTCCATCCTTCTACCATGCTCCCTTCTGGTCTGAATCTATTCCTAACATACCGCCTGAAAACTTTCATCAACCTCTCGAAAGGAAACATCTGGTGTAGGTACATTGGTCCAAGGGCTTTAATTTGGTCCACAAGATGAACAAGTAGATGCACTGATATGTCAAAGTAAGTCGGTGGGAAATGCATCTCAAGCCTGCATAGAATCTCGGTTATCTCCTGCTTCAGCTGGTCTAGCTTGGCCCCTTCAATAACCTTTTCAGAGATCGCGTTGAAGAACGAACACAACTTTATGATTGGGGCACGGACCTTGTCAGGGAGGATACCTCGTAGGGCAACTAGGAGCAGCTGAGTCATAATGACATGACAGTCATGGGCCTTCATACAACCATAGTTAAACTTAAGTTCTCTCATGTTAACTAGCCTCTTCGGGTTCGCACAGTAGCCAGTTGGCACTTTGAGATCATTGAAGAAAGAAATAAGTGTAACACCCTAGGTGTTTATCATTCACTAAGTAATGGGTTTGAGCTTAAACAGGACAGATTAAGTGGAGATGACAATGCCAAGTCAACCTATGGAGATGAGCCTACCCTAAAGTTGGATGTTGCACCATTGCTTTACATATCGGTCCCTTTTCAAATATATATGCTTGGATGGTGTTATGGCAATATATTCATGTGTCTCACCTTAGTACCTATCTATATTGATCCCTGGAAAAGTTTCATGAAGTTTGGAATCAAAAAGTCACATGAAATGATAAGTTCCATTCCTATTGGAATCTGTCCCATTAAGTTAATGGAACTATAGATCATCAACCAAACCTTGCAAATTGTCCAAATTACTCTAGATGAACTCTACAACACCTTAACTACACTTAGGGCACTTAATGGAACAATGTTCATGTTGATCATTTTGCCTAAATGTGCTTCTAAGTGATGGTTGACCGTGTATGGACCCTAGAACACTTTCGTTTGACCATTTCAAAAGTCTGACCTTGAAGCTTTGCATGTCTATGCACCCTTTTACAAAGTTCTAGAGAATTTTATAAGGAACAAACTTTGTTTAAGAGTCAAGTCATGAAAATATGTGGAACATGCTCAAAAAGGGCCCACGAGTCAGAAATAGGGCTGATTTCAGCACTTTGAAATTTAAAGCCTTGATTCCAGTGTCATCGACATTGGCATTCCGCGTTCTCTGAAATTAGTTAAGCAACTTGAGTTGGTCCAAAAATGAAAGTTGGAAATAATTCATTGGAGAACAACATGTAAAAATTTAGGACCAATTTGACCAGGTTTGGCATTGCAAAGCCCCAAAAATCGAGCCCTAGTTTAACGTGTTGACACTGGTGATTTAGGGATGGATTATCTCCTAATCTACAACACTAATGACCATGGCTCCTTAATCAAAATTGTAGAGCTTCGTGTGGGCTCCAATCTTGCTTTTAGGCCCATAGCCCAGTTCGGCTCATAGCTGGCCCAAACATGGCCTCCAAGTCGGACTGACGCACGCACACCACGTGCTCGATGAATTGCCTCAACCGCCGACGCGTGGTCTAGTGCGTGTCCTCCATGCGCGTGAGCGCGCCCCACCGCGGCTGCCGCGTGCCCCTGCCCTCTGCTCACGATGAGGAGAATCCGAGCTACCCGAGACGCCCCCTCACTCGACATTCTCGATGCCCTGCTCGCCCTCCTCCGCTCTCTCCCGCGCTTGAGCGCTCCTCCGTGGCCACTGCCGCCATGGATGGCCACCGCGGGCAGAGCCATTTGGCACCCATGGCTTCACGCGTTCCAGCCAAGCCATGCCGTCACCGGCCTGGAAACTCCCCCTACGCCTTGTACACGCTCGATAGGGGCCGTAGTCGCTGCCATTCTCTCATGGCCGCTGCTGCCATGACCGGCCGCCGCCAGAGAGCCTGTCGCGGTTGCCGCTGGCTTGCGTGGCCACGCTACCTCGAGCCGTCACAAGGCAAGCTGTGGCCACAAGCTGATGCGCGCTGGCCTAGGCATGCTCGAGCGCCACCCCTTGCCGCCGGCGAGCTCCAATGGTGGCCGAATCGATGTCCTCTGTTCCGCCCCCTTCTCAGGCCGCCACAACGCACCATGCACGCGGCCAGGCCGCTGCGCCCTTCCCCGGGCACGGTTGGTGCCAGCCGCAAGTGCACCTTGTTCTCCTGGTGCTACATGGCCGTCCTCGTCGGTCTCCGCGCCTCCCAACACCGCTGCCACCGGGCCGCCGCCGTCGCTGCCGCCTGCTCCTATGGCCACGGCGCTATGGACTGCCTCGGGCTGAGCCGAGCAGCTCTGTGGGTGCGCAAGGGCACGTTGGAGCTCGTGCCGCCCTCAGCCGCCGCCGCCGGTGACCCCACCTCGCCGGAGCCGCGCGTCCAACCTCCTCTGCCGACGGCGGGAGGTAGAAGAAAGCCTCCGGCTCCCTCTCTCTCTCAGTGTCTCTCTGTGTGATGACAGGCGGGCCCAACCGGGCAGCGGGTCCCGCGGGACAGTTTAAGTAGTGGCTGTTTTGGGTGTGTTTTCGGGTGCGCCTAGCAAATTCGGTTAGGTATGGATAAATCCTGTTTTTGAATTTTAGATTTTGTGTAAACCTTCCAAATTTCATATCTCACGCTAGGAAAATCCAAAATTAGCAAATGGGGACTTTTTGGAAACCTTGAGAAGAGATCTATGCAGTAGAGTCATAAAATTCTATATGTTTATAGATGTTTTTTAATGTGTTTATTTAAGTTGAAAAGAGCTCTAGAAATGCCTTTAAACCTAACCAGAGCAAGATCAGGAGTTTTAGAACTCCAAAAATAGTGATTCTTGTTTTGTTAATTTTGTGATGACATATACTTGCTAGGAAAAATATTAAACATACTATTTGTTCACTGTTTTCTTAGGGTTTTGATTGGACCTTGATAAATAAGAAATTACATTATATTGCTTGTTATTTTTATATCTTGAGTTGTGCTGCTCCAATTGATGTGAAATTTTATGGTAAGCTTGTTATGCTATGGATGTACTGTGGTATAAATTTCATGGTCATTGCTTACTGTATGCTCAAGTTATTGATTTAACTTGTTTATAGCTTGATAAATAGCTTATAAATAATATATAAATGATAAAATAGAAAATGTTGTTCCATTACCTTAGTATGATGTTTCTCTATCATTTTGGTTCATTCTATGGCCAGGTATTCACAGAAAATATTGAGTTTTAGGTTTTACCTGTTCTCACATGATTTATTTCAATAGTGATTGTCTTTTTCATAGAGGTTGATGTACTGATCTAAATGGCTTGAAATTTGTACAGTAGACTTTTGGGAGCATGTGTAGGCTTCTGTAATTTTAGTAGAATTTACTAAGTATCTTTATGATGTGGTCATAATTCCACCTACTTATCTAAATAAATTAAGAAAATGTATTAAAAGAAATTATTTAGTATTGGGCACTATGTTTTCTGGTGTTCATTAGTCTTGTGTGACATGTTGGTAAAGTTGGTTTTGTCTAATTATATGTTTGCAACATAAGTTAATAATTATTTCTTGCAAATGAGGTTTCTGAACAGATTTGAGGATATTGTTAATTACCCTATGCAAATGATGTTTTCATGTCTTGTGTGATATAACAAAGTTGTTGTGAATTTCATGATCTAGCTGCTGTTAAAAATTTGGTGGCATTTGGCCATATGGTTTAGAAACTACAGCTGTTTAAAGTTAGGTTACAGAATTGCTTGCTCGCTGTCTTGTTAGACCAGTTTCGGTATTTGTGTAAATTCGACATGTTAAACTTTGGAATCATGCTGTGATGTTTATAAATGAAATTTATATAATTTCATAAGCTTTCCATAATATCTTCTTGCAAGTCATTTGGAGTTGTAGATCTCCAGTTATGATTAAATTACTTAGCTGCTGTTCTGATGCCCAGAATGTGGCAATTTCTAGTTCTAGTACTTTGATTAACTTTGTCATGCTTGGGTATTGAAATGTGACTCATATCTTTGATGATACTTGAGTGGTACCCTGTAATCTTGTGAGACTTGTTTCTTGATGTATTTGCAATCTTCTATGTTATGCCCTATTGTGGGTTAAGTTAATTAGCTCTAGGTGTTTATGAGAACTTTGGTATGCTTGTTTGATTTCTTTGTTATTGCACTTCTATGCATTCATACATATGCATTGTTGCACCTCATTTAGGTACGTTAGCTGAAGCACGTGAAGGACCTAAGGTGGAGCCAAACCCGAAGATGGAGTTGGTGGATCCATCCCGAAGATAGAAGAATCGGGCAAGTGCTAGATGAGAGGATGCTCGCCAAGCGAACTCATCTGACATACTCTAACTTGAGTCAGATCCCAGGCAAGCCCCGGAGCATTATAAGCCTCCTATCTTCAAAGCAATTAATTATATATATATATGTTATAAGTATTTGTTGTATTATGTGGTAGGAGTTGGTTGGAAACCCTTGCTGCATTATATCATTCCTTGTCCAGATATATGAATCCTTGAATCCTACATAGAATAGGATCGAGTAGATGCTTAGCCCCGCTTTAAGCGGTAGAAGTCAGGTGATTTCCTGTCACCTACGAGATATAGGGATATTCATATATGGCACGGTTGGCTATATTTGCTATCGTGGAATGGAACCATGTGTTAATAAAATGAAATGAGACCGGGCGGGATGACGATAGTGAAGCAACAAGGCATGGAGGTCTTGGGTGTGAATCTATCCCCGTCTGAGTCGTTTAAGGACCGATTCGCTGTACGTCCTTGAGTCATGTTGAACGCAGTCTAACACTTAGTTGGCCGGATAAGCCGTTCTGACCGCGAAGCCGAGTAATGTGGTTCAGGCCGGGAATCGAATGGTAGGTTGCTTCTTGGAGGAGAGAAAGGATGTGCTTGGGGACATTGGCGTGAGACCAAGGGGGGTTAGAGTCCCTATCACCTGGCAGAGTGTCGCCCTTGGGGTCGCGACATCATTCGGACCCGCGATTCCTGAATCATATGAAAAGGTGGCTTGTGCGACCCTGGCAGGAGCCTGCACGGTGAGTGTTAGAAATACCCCTCCAGCTGGATAGGAATTCGATTCGAATCGCCGTCGCTCCCGGTTAGTGAGCACTTGACTTGAGCAGCGGCAACGTAGATTCAATTAAATTGAACGGATGGTTAATTGGATCACGATGGAAAGGTTGCCTCAATTTATACCTGCTATGGTTAATATTGTTTGCTCCTAATAAAGTGAGTGCTCTAGTACAGGTGCTAATATAGATGACAGGTTAATGATAATTTACTTGATGCTTAAGCATTAATGATTGATCATCTATATTAAGCTTTTATGCAAAATATTGTCAAGCTAGCCCCACTTCATTTCAGCCTTGCATGAGCCTTGGTGTCACCTTATTTTTGGTTTCTGACGGGTAAGTCTAGCTGAGTACTTTGTCGTACTCAGGGTTTTATCCCCACTTGTTGCAGGTTATGATGTATCATGGCGGCTGCAAGAGTTGGTTGACTCCTGCCGTAGAGGCGGAGTGTGATCACGGGCATGATCCTTCTGAGTTATCTTCTCTCTAATGCTTTTGTTGGAAGTCGACCTTAGTACTGGCGTATATTTGAAATAAAGGTGTTGTTAGTTTCAAATTACTTTGCTTCTGCTACTTTTGAACTTAAGTTGTAATAACTTTGTTGAACTCCGATGTATATTCAATTACTTGTGAAATGGTTGTAACATGTGACTTGTTATGTTGAATCACTACGATCTTGGCTTGTATGTTGGTTGGTTTGAAATCTCTCGTGATTTCATTGGACTACCGGAGTTATATGGGCTCAAGTACGAGAATTTAATTATTTCGGTGATTGTTTTTGTACTTGTGCTCTTATAATTTAGACGGTTCTGTTACAATAAGCATGGCCTTTTCTTCCTTTTTTAGTGTCCATGATGCCACCGGAAGTTTCAAGTGGCCATCCTCAAGAGTTATTGGGTGCAACTCCTTCCTGAGGCCCAGGTGTTGCATGTCCAAGCGTGTCGCGAGAGAATCCTTTGTTGTTCCCCCGGTGTTCATCAACATGTTAAGTGTGTTACCGCACACGTTTTTAGTTATGTGCATTGGATCAAGACAGTGACGTACACTCAAAAGTGGCCAATAAGATAGTTCCCAAAAGATTAATTTTTTCTTCCAGATACTACCGGCTGGCGCTGGTACTACACCTTCCCCCTTCCTAAGGACAACATCTGTGAGTTTGCTTACTTGTTTAAGTATCTGTTTCCCGTCTCGATACTTTGGAGGTCCACATTTCTCAGTAGTCCCATTAAAATCTTTTCTATTCCTACGGTAAGGGTGATCCCTTCGTAGGAACCTACGGTGTCCCATATAGACCATCTTCTTGTTTTCTGGTAGATGTGTAGCATCAGTCTCGTCCAAGCACTCGACACACCCAGTGTATCCTTTTGTCTTCTCTCTAGACAAGCAACCTCGCCCTGGCAGGTCAGTGATTGTAGCGATAAGTATAGCCTTTATCATGACATGTTCTTTTTTGTACTCATCCCAAACATCCTTCACACCCGTCTCCCACATCTATAGTAGTTCATCGATCACTGGTTGTAGAAGCACATCGATATCATTACCAGGTTGTTTTGGCCCTTGGATTAGTAGTGGCATCTGGATGTATGACCGTTTCATACAAAGCCAGGGTGGAAGGTTGTATATACATAGCGTCACTGGCCAAGTGCTATGATTGCTTCTAACCTAGTCAAATGAATTCATCTCATCTGTGCTCAAACCTATCCAAAGATGCCTTACCTCTCCACTGATGTTCTTATAGAACATAGTGTTGATAGTCCTCCAGTCTGACCCGTCGGCGGGGTGCCTCAACATTGTATCTTTCTTACGTTCTTCGCCGTGCCAACGCAACAGTTTGGCTGACTTTGCATTTGCAAACAACCTATGCACTCGTGGAGCTATAGTAAAATATCATACGACCTTTATGGGCCCTCCTCTGGTCTTGCTTCCCTGATTTGACGGCCCTTGCTTGTATCGGGGAGCTTTACACTTGGGACACGCATCCAAGTCTTTTTATTTTTCTCCACGGTACAATATGCAATCGTTGGAACACGCATGTATTTTCTCAACCTCGAGGCCGATTGGGCAAATCATTTGCTTGGCCAGGTAAGTCTTTTCTGGTAACTCGCTACCCTTCGGGAGCAGTTTATGTAGTATACCTAACAAGCTATCGAAGCCTTTATCACTCAATCCATTCGTTGATTTGAACTCTAATAGCATGATGTTGGCTTCCAGTTTGCTTATTGGGCAGGTCGGATACAATGGTGTTTTTGCATCCTTTCTCATGATCTCTAGGTTTTTCAACTGTGTAGCACTAAGGAATCCGCCATGCACATCATGTAGAAACTGTGAAATGCCATCATTTTCCTCTGTGTCGTCAACTAATGTATTTCTAAACACATTATCGTTGGTAGGCACAGGTACTGTGTAGCATTGGTAATCATCAATAGGCAGAAATGCGTTTAGGGATACGCTAGGCATGGGCACATCATCATTGTTTTCTTGTGCAACATTTTGACCAACCTCCCCATGCAAAGTCCAAATCGTGTAGTCTCTCATGAACCCCCTGGTAATCAAGTGCAATCGTATATGCTCCACGTCGCCCTATTTTCTCGTATTCTTGCAATCTTTGCATGGACAGAATACAGGCTGTGAGTCCCCAGCATTGGCTCTAGCGAGCTTGATGAAATCGTCGATGCCCGTCAAGTACCGTTGGTCTGTACATGATAGATCGTACATCCACCCTCAATCCATGTCTGCACAGGTAAAATGGGCCGGGCAGAGGAAACATAGGAAAGTTTTAATAAGAAATAATTATTGCACAATATTGAAGAACAATTATTCTACTCCATGCAACATAAAAATGGAGACACTAATTTAAAAAAGACTAAATTTGGAGACATGATCATGAATAACAATGTAGCTCCAAACAATGCCCATATAAATTAAAAATCGCAGCCCCATAAAAAATAATTATTGCACAATATTGTAGAACAATTATTCTACTCCATGCCACATAAAAATAGAGACATTAATTTAAAAAAATACTAAAATTGGAGACATGATCATGAACAACAATGTAGCTCCAAACCAGTGGCGGATGCAGGATGATAATCAAGGGGGGCTAAAAATAATAGAGATGTTGATTTGCATGAAGATTTAATGGTGATTTGAGATTTTTGCTACAGTGTTTCTAGTAGTAAATCAAGTCATTAGGGGGGCTGGAGCCCACCCAGCCCCCTGTAGATCCGCCACTACTGCTCCAAACAATGCATTGTTTGGTGACACATGGGTTAATTTGCTCATCAACATTGTAAAAGAATCTACTCTACTCCTAAGAACCAATTATAACATCATATACTAACAATGCATTATAGCCATGAATTAGAAAAGTGCTCTGTAGAAGAATGGAGAAATAAGAATGAGAATCAAGCATTATAGCCATCAAAACAAAGCTAATTAAGTAACAAAATCGAAGGAATGGAGGCTGGTTACTAACCTTAAAGCAAAAAGATCAAGCCATTCTTCCAAATCCAAGTGGTAGCTTCACGGATTTAGGCGACCACAACATTGGAGGGAGTGGCCCAAACGCGCGCCTCTGTTCTCGGGATAAAAGAGTGGAGGAAGAAGATGACGGCTACAACCTTTTTGTGCTGTCAGGCTCATCACTGTCGATTCTATCCTAGAACCGACAGTGATATAATCAAATCACTGTCGGTTATTGGCTTAAACCGGCAGTGATAAGTAGAGTTGTCATCACTGCCGGCGGGAGGTATAAACTGGCAGTGATAGTTGTCATCACTGCCGGTTCTCGCACCCCCCAATTATTTTCTGGTTGTCAGAGCCTAGAACCGGCAGTGAAGGGTCATCACTGCCGGTTGTCCTAATTTCGGCAGTGATGTGGTCGACACTAATGACTGAATCTGTAGTAGTGAGTATACAATACAGTACGCCGTGAATGAGAACTTACGCTAGCGTAGTAGTAGTTCGTCGACGCATCCTGAGCCTCGATGGTCTCGATCGAATTCTCTCGATCAATTATGCATAATAATTCCCTAAAAAAACTATGCATAATAATATATAATATTATAATACTGTATGTATGGGGTATGTACAGAGTGCCGATGCACGGGCCGCTTGCGATGGTGGTACGTACGTACGTTGTACAGAGTAGTACCATATACGTAACAGCGAAACGAACAGCAGCACGTGCAACAGTAGCGGCGGTCGGGGCTGGGGGTGCCCAGCCCAACAGACGGGCTACGGCGACACAGACAGTCAGGCCATGTGTACCCTGCACGGCACCTGCGTGCGTACAGGTACGGCTGCATGTGATTTCAAGCCCGTACGTTTGTTTCAAAAAAAATTCGCCCGTACGAGTATAGTAGGACGTATACGTGTCGCGCCTGCGGCCTGCCGCCTACGTACGTGTCCCGTAGAGTTTATACGTACTGTACGTATACCACATGATTGCCTTCGCTGCCGATCCGATCCTCTCGATTGTTGGCATTCATTCACATGATTGCCTTCGCTGCCGATCCGATCCTCTCGATTGTTGGCATTCAGTTCGATCGTCACGCCAACTAAACTTTAGAGGGTGTTTGGTCCCTTTATTTTTTTAACACCTATCAAATCGAATGTTTAGACAAGTAGGTAGTGTTAAACATAGACTAATTATGAAACTAATTGCACAGATTGATATTAATTTATGAGACGAATCTATTAAGCCTAATTAGTCTATTATTAGTATCAAACACCCTATGGTCAACCCTATGGTCAACACCTATTAAAGTTTAACAGGACGAACCAAACATGCCTTTAATCTTTAGTCCATGTCATATCAAATGTTTAGACACATGCATTAAGTATTAAATATATACTATTTACGAAACTAAATACATAGATTAAGACTAATTTGCGAGATAAATTTTTTAAGCCTAATTAGTCCATGATTTGATAATGTGGTGCTACAGTAAACATGTGCTAATGACAGATTAATTTGTCTTAATAAATTCGTCTCGCGGTTTACTGACGGAATCTGTAATTTGTTTTTTTATTAGTATCCGAAAACCTCATATAACATCCAATATAACACCAACTAAGCTTTAGTCCCTGCATTTAAACACCCCTAAAACACATCATGCACACGTACGATCGCTGAACCTTTTAGCTTTTTTTTCTTTTTGACATGGAAAGGCCTTCCATTACTCATAACTTGCTGCCAAATCGTTGGCAACCAGTTCACGAATACAACTTGGAATGCTGTCCAAAACCGGCTCAGCACCCATACTCAGACTTGCCCCAAGGGCGGCGAGGCTATCAGCTACCATATTACATGAGCGAGGGATATGTTTAACAGCACAGGAGGTAAAATTACAAGCCAGGAGATCTTTCATCTCCCATATAAGACCCCTAGCAGAAGAACGATCAAAGTCCATAGACTTCATTGCCTGCGCCACCATGGAAGCATCTGTTTCCAGGATCATCCTTTGCACTCCCAGATCAGCCGCTTTTTGGATCCCTTGCAAGCAGGCTATGATCTCTGCATGGAATGCTTCACCAACGTTCTCTAGCTTGCCGTAGCCAGCACTCCCATTCCCGGATCACAAAACTCCAGCCTCCTATACGGCCTCCAGCAAAGAAAGCTCCATCGCAGTTTAGCATCACTGAGTTTTCCGGTGGTGGCTTCCATGCTTTCCGGACTCGTGACTGATCTCCACGCTCCTTGGCTTGTTTAAATGGCGACCATTCCTCTGCATATGAGTTGATCAGCCATGCAAGATGGCTGGCACTTCTCTGCTGTCCCCCTTCTCTGACACTACATCTTTCAGACCACCATATTATTCTTTGCCAGATTCTATCCTTCAGATAGCTGAAAGTGCCCGATCTTGATGCTCCCACATGAACAGGTAATCCCAAGTATCAGTCATTGACAGCCTCATTGGGGATTTGCAGAATCTTTTTCACTGCTAAACGGTCCTCATCACTTGTGTTAGGATTGAAGAGAACGGCAGATTTGCCTTTATTTATTGTTTGGCCTGACACTTGTTCATACAGGTTCAGAATACCTTGTATCTGTGCTGCATTCTCTCCATTTGCCTGGTCTAGAAGAATAACCACATTTATTCCCCGCCGCCAAAACACCGCAATGCCCTTCGTTTGCCCGATGCTAGCAAGAAGGTGAACAGGAAATGATTCTCACCAAGATCCTTGCAATTGATCCCCTTGATCGGGCACCACACACACCCCAGAGTGCGCTCTAGGGTTTCTAGCGCCACAAGCTTCTCCGCCATGACCTTTCTGATCACTTGTGGCTCTGCCGTGCGGGACCACCGACTACCTCCACCACCGATCGTCACGCCACCACGCTCCTCCTCCGACAGCTTCATCTTCCCCATCAAACCCTCCACATTCTCCATCTCGATCACCATGAACTCCTCAGGGTTTCGAAGAAAAAAACCTTCGACAGGCGGTGGGAGCCAAAGCTCCTCCAGGCTAGCACGTTGGGTTTGGGCTCCGATCACCGAAGAGGGACGTGGACTCAAGATGATGGACGTGGAAGATCTGGATCCAACCTTTGGGAGAGAGATGGATCGAGATCCAAGCAAAATTCGTGGGAAAGACGAGAGAAAAGGAGACTTCGAAAAACTGCCTCCCGAGTCACCTAGGAAAACCCTAGGCGCCAGGATTGTTGACCCTTTTGTCTTTCAGGTGCGCTGAGTGTCCACACGTCTTTTTGCTGCAATTGCTTGGAAGGAACAAGGAACGAAGTTGGCCAGTTGGGTGTCTACTGTCTATAGTACATGATCGACAGCCTAACCCAACTGTAGTAATATATATACGGATCTGTGGGCCGGGGAAGCCGGCAGCATGCGTAGCGTAGCTGTGGTATTAGCTGTAGTAGTAGCCCTAGCACGTTCGTAGGATTTCAAAAAAAAATACTCATCTTCTTATATATTGTAAATAAATATGTTGGTACATAATTCACCGCCTCATTTCTAAATAGAATTGTTAGTGTTTACGAATTGAAGTGCTCACCATTACTTAGCCCTTTTCTTTGATCTTCCAACAAGTATTATTTAGCACCAAAAGGTGGCTAGGTGAGTCCATATATCAAGTCTTAAAGGTTCATCATGGTAGACAGCAGAATCATGTCATTATTAGGACCAATACAAATAGGAATGATGTGTAGGGAATCCATAAACTCATTAAGAATAAACAATATTGGCAGACAATTTTACCTTTTGCCACACCAAAAGTAACCCAACCAAATCTCCACACACATCATTACATTACATTAGATAATCTATGTTGGAATCGAACTTAGTATCTCTCTCTAGTGACAAGCAAGATCTCAATGGAACAAGTTCTCTGCTGCCTCAAATATTGAAATGAAGTCCCCCCACCAAGTCTCAAATGCCTACTTTTTAAGATACACAATTACTTAATAACAATAATAACGCATCAATTTTTTTTTGTTCGAGCAAACACATCATTTGATTTGACCTGAAAGCTCCCAAGGAATCACGATCTACAATAACAATAGTTTTCTAACGCGAGGGAAAGAGAAAAGAATATATATTTGCCTTTGACAATCATCATATATACTAGATATAGTTGGGGAATCAGTTGCTTCGTGTACGAAAGAGCAAAGGCCGGCTCTGTTTATAGGAAATTTCCTAACACCCACTGCACCGCCCGCTGTCATCATCGCTGTCGTATACGTATATATGGACCTGAACGCACGTTATGGGAAATATTCTCCGTTGGGTATCATATCAACAAAAATGACCTATATATGCGCGCGTGCATGTGCAGAGCATATATATACACACCTGCACAAAGTGGCAAACAAATTATCTTATTCTTCAAGCAGGTTGGATTAGTTGTGTTGCCTACCTTTGAGTGACGATGGACATATACTATATAAAAATAAAATATGGAGTGCGAAATGACAATGCGTATCAACAACGCCTTGGAAGGTGACCTGATGACCCTGCTTGCTCGAGATAGTTTATTGGGCTTGCAGCTTGCTTAATTTCTTCGGGTTAAGCAGATGGGGAGACCGCGCGCATCAGTCATGTGGATTGAATATAATTGAAAAGGCAGCAATGCAATACCAGTGACAGCTTGCTTTTGAATCTGCTCTAACAGACATTTTAGAACGAGACTTGGAAGTATTAGCTACCTAGTACGCACTACGCATTAGAAAAATGATGAAGTGGGAATGATGATGATGAGACACTATCACCACTACAAATGTCAAGAGTTTGGAGAAAACGGACGTGGTGAAAGCAAGGAGGCATGTTGGCCCTAGTCTATTTGAGTTAATTACGCCACATCATGTGGAAGGTGTGGTGAAAACACAAACATGGCAATCGTTAACATGTGCGTGGAAGAGGTCGCCACTCGCTAGCTAGCAGCCTAGTGCACATGAGGTACGTACACGTAGCTTCTTGTTGCATTGTGAAAGCGACGCTTGTACGTGGTACGTAAAGGGTGCTGGAGCAACAAACAAAAATAACACAAACGCTTGTCGTTCTCGCGCGTCAGTAGCTAGCACCTAGCAGGTTCTACGATGCTACGGCTACGATGAATGTAACGGCTATCATAAACGATAAGAACTCCCCGCACAGTTTTATCTTGAAAAAAAAATCATATTGAGACCGGCCTCTCCAATTAATTAATAACCCGATCTGCAGTCCATCTATGGAACAATTCATTCGAAAGAAACATTGGAGTCTCCGGGCGTGCATGATTGTCTCGCTCGCCGGTTGCCACTAAGGATGAAAACGGTCGAAAACGGTCGAAAACGGATTTACGATATAGAAAAACGAAAACGGTCGGTTCGGGATATTTCTACATTTAGCAATTAAAGAGTAAAAAAAATGATTGAAAATGGTTGTGAAACCAATTAAAACTGATAATTTTTCATGTTAAAAAACGGTTCATAATATAGAAAACGAAAACGATCAATTCGGAATATTTCTGTTCCGTGCCACCGCCGGTAGATCAACGTCTGGAACCCTTTAAAATCCACATGGCGCGGTGGCGCCACAACAATGATGAGTCGTTGATTGGCTAGGTGCGCTGCAGTTAGCTGAAATCAGAAACGACGACAGGCACTAGCTGCCCGTGGGTCGCATGCATGGCCCATGCAGTCGCAGCTAGCGGCGTAGTAGTACGCGTGGCCATCAGAGGCGATGATGATGGCAAAGAGGAATGAATGATGACTTTTTTCTCGATCTTGCAGACCTGACCTCTCCGTGTCTGCAGGCTAGCTACAGTCACACCTACACTGTGCGGACGCAAGGTACTAAATAGCGTATAGCGGGTTGGTAGCGGATTGTCGTCGAGGTAGCGGATTGCGGATAGCTGGCGATATTGCGGACGATAAGTTCCAATAGCGGCACCTCGATAGTCTCATATAATTTTAAGTACATATATCATGAATAATAAGTATAAATAATTTTAAGTGCATATATCATAAATAATTTTAAGTTCCACAGCCGATGCATGATTATTTAAATTTGGGGTGTGAGTCATAGTGGGCTGGACTAATTAGGGATATTTGCTTCATGCTATTGCGGCCTGCTACGCGCAATTGCGGCCGCAATATCGGCCGGCTATTCAAAATTGCGGCCGCAAAGTTCCAAGATGCAAAGTTCAGAGCGCTACCTCATAGCGGTAGCAGCAATGGACCGCTACCGCTATTGCAGGTGCAATTGCGGCCGCTACCACCGCTATTTATTAGCTTGTGCGGACGTTACGATTCCTGGTCCTGTTTTGAGACGCAGGCACACAGGTACATACAGTTACTGTACACCTAGATGGAAACCTCTCCTGTTCGGCATGTTCCCCATCTCTGTCCTCCACTCCATGTGACGTTGCTATATACTCCTATAGACTGAACGGGCACGGTACAGCAACGAGTCCCCATCGGTCATCAGAGTCCAAACCCTTTATGGGCATTACACATCAAGAGCGATGTGCCTAGATGGGTCGCAAAAGGCAGGCAGGTTCATCCATCGGTTTGACTGACACGGAGACTGCACGCATGCATCAGGCCATGAGTTTCTTCCTCAGAAATTATACTATTATTAGGATGGATTCAGGAAAGTGACACACTGGTTGGTTGGCTGGTGGTCAGTCTCAGTCGGTCACGCACTCACGAACGATAACTCCTACTCCCTCCGTCTACAAATAAGTGACCCTTGGGTCGGAGGGAGTAGCTAGTACGTGTAGTAGCATGTGTGTGCACCGGACGTGCCTTCTTCCATGGATGGCCCATCTGCTAGGTAGGGCAGATTGTCAGCTTCTGGTTCTGGTTGGGGCCTCGTTTAGTTCGGCGAATATGAAAGAAAAACATTGTATCAGAATTTCTATAGCATTTCGTTTGTATTTGGTAAAAATTATCCAAATTTTGACTAACTAGGCTTAAAATGTTCGTCTCGTAAAGTACAACAAAACTGTGCAATTAGTTTTTGATTTCATCAACATTTAGTACTCCATGCATTTGCCGACATTTTGATGTGACGGGGAATCTTCTTTTTGCATAGTGGAATTTGGGGGAGAATTGGGGAAACTAAACAAGGCCTGGGTTGGATTCACATGCTTGACAACAACGCCTCATTTTTTTTGGTTGATACTTTATCTCTTTAAATATATGTTGGAGTATTAACTTACCATACATCTCACGCACGCACACCACACACTCACACCACTCTAAACGCAAGCAAGATCCTACAACCTATATCGAGAACACGGCTAAAAAGTACCCGAAGTCAGCAGGGCTTTGAACGTGACGAGCACGTTACCCTAACTATCGTAGAATATCCATGTGCGAGGCAACAGAAAATTATTTGCTTGCACGAAGCAAGCGGTGCAGAACTCTGAGTTGGGAACCCCGGCCGGTCAGCTCCCACCACAGCAGCTTTGCCACTACGCTACACGCGCGCCTGCGAGGCTGCGACAATGACGCCTCATGCACGCACGTAGACGCAGCACAGATGGCATCATCATCTCAACTGTTTCGTCGTCGGCCTCGAAATGCCAAAAGGACGATGGAGAAAAGAAAGCTGGAAATAATCAAAAGCTGAGGCAGGTAAGGGCATCCCAGCGGGACGTTCAAATAGCTAGCTGACGTGTTGTCGAAATAAAATAAAAAATAAGAAGTCTGGCGCACTCTTGATCTGCTGTCTTTAGGCTACCGCACGGGGTCCTCTAAATGACCCTGCAAGAGCTTTGGCACACCAAATTTCGCTGCAGCGGCATATTGTACCGGCTTCAGTATCCATTGTTGTCCGTTATATTTGGAGGGATAGCGGGAGGGACAGCGAGAGGCAGTGCATGCGCGGCAGAAAGAGAGAGGAGAGAGATTGCATGCAGTGGCGGGGCCCACTATTTTAAGTACTTAAAAAATGTTATAACTCACAAATCAAAAGTCTAAATAATTTCGTTTACACCATTAAATTCGTTTCAATAAATTATTCAAAACAAGAAGTCACATGGATATATTTAGATAAAGTGACAAGTAGGTCCTATAGTGGATAGAGGATGATATAGAGGATAGATGTGTGCAGAAAAATTGAGTATAAAGGAGAGAATCTGGATAACCAGATCTTTTAAAGAACGAATTTAGAGTACCCGGATAGCCTTAGGAACGCGCGGAGCAGAGACACAAAATCTCTTGAAAAGCGTGCGAGACTATCGACGAGACACTCGCTAGCGAGTTCATTTTTGCCCTTACTCCTCCACGTCGGACACATCCTGACGTAAGCCAGCGATTTTTTTTTTAGCCAGCCAGCAACTTTTTGGATAGCCCGATGGCCGATGGGGGCGCCCTAAAGGAGCGAAGACCGATAGCGACAGGGCTTGATATTATGAACAAGAAGTGTCTGACCGTCTATTGTTTTGATTTGGGTGCATGCATGCGCTAGTTGCAGATAATAAAAAGCTTAAATAGGACTTCCTAAAAAAAGAAACTTCAATAGGAAAAAAGTAGTATTCTTCTCTCTTTAACACCTCACAGATGGAGGCTTTAATTTCCGAGGCCTCGACAAGTTCCAATAAAACCAGTCTTAGTGGAGTTTTATCAGAGTTTTATAGACATTAAATAGACTAATGTGACACCGTATTAATGAAGAGAGATGATAAGAGTTTCATGAAAGTATAGAGAGTTTTATAGGAATAAAATTCTTCTATACTATTTCCAAAATATTAATGCATTATTAACAGGACCATGATATTCCCATCAAAACTGGCCTAATCACCCAACGCTTGAACGACCGTACACGGGGCCTTCGATTCGTTCTTTTTTCGATCCTTCGCTGAAAGATTCAATGACGCGTAGTACTAGTACAGTTCGTTCGCGAGCCCACACGGCCTGCGGGCTGCGGCTCTGCTCCATGCCTCCACTGCTGCGGCCTGCGGAAGTGCGGAGTGAGAGTGGGGACCATGGACGGGAGGCAGGATCGATCTGCTTCTTCTAAAGTCATCAAAAGTAATCAAGGACTTGTTCACTTTCCCATCCCAACTCAAAATATTTTCTCTATCACCCGTCACATCAAATCTTTAAATAAATGCATGGAGCATTAAATATATGTAAAAAAGATAACTAATTGCATAGTTTGTCTGTAAAGGTTGGAACGAATCTTTTGAGCCTAGTTAGTCCATAATTAAACAAATTTTGTCAAATAACAACGAAAGATGCTACAGTAACTTTTCACCTACTTTTCACGAATTGAACACACCCAAGTGTAATGTACTAACGTATAGTACTGCTAATAATGCATGTCGTGTGTCGTGCCGCTGCTCGATTCCACCGTTGCGATGCTAAACTTGGGCCTGTCTAGTTCCAAAATATTTCCTGACAAAACGGTGGATGTCTTCTTTTGATATATGTATGGAACATTAAATATAGATAAAAATAAAACTAATTATACAGTTTAGACGAAATTCACGAGACGAATCTTTTAAATCTAATTAGATCATAATTAGACACTAATTACTAAATAACAACGAAAAATCCTACGATAACATTTCGTAAAATATTTCAAGACTAAACAAGCCCCACTTGGATGAGGACGTACGTACGGCGTGCATGCAGGATCGAGTGGACAAGTCACATCTATTTCTAGTACTACTCTGGAACGTCAAAATCGAGGACCAATCCATGAACACCACGCCTGTATTCCAGACCGCATGCACGCAAATGTCGTACGCTCATGTACAACTGCCACGTGCATGCACCTCTCCTTTCTTAAAAAAAAATTGCCTGCCTATATTTCTGTACGTACTAGTCGTTACAAACAACTAGCCAAGTCCAAAGCTGTTACGTCTCATTCGAGTCGAGAGATAGTAGATACGTACAAACTCTTCAGTCAGAGGCTTTTAATTTATTTGGACGTCGTCACGCACGACCTGTTCCGATTCGCTGTACGTTTGCCTGTTTCGTACGTATTACTCCGATACGGGGCGTGCTCACGTCTACTTGTCTCTACTAGTAGGTCTTCTCTCTTCCACAAAGTACAAGCCCTTGTCGTCACACCTTAAATTAATTATATAGTTTAACCGTACACAGGTGACCATTCCAAGAGATACATACAATTATACATCTATGCATATCCGTCAGTAGTAGACATGGCATGAGACTGTCCGCAGTGAGATACTCTAAATGATACTCTAAAGCTTTAGAGTACGAATATAGAGTAAAAACTGCTGCACTGGGTACTCTAAAACGATACTCTATCTTTTCTCTCACTCTATATTTAGAGTAGTACAGTGCTTACTCTATATTGAACAGTGGCGGACCCCACTAGCTAAACAAAGGAAAAAATGCTATAACTCACAAACCAAAAATCCAAATTAAATTTTGATTGCACCATTAAATTCGTCTCAATAAATCCTTCAAAACTAGATCACACATGGATATATTTAGATAAAGTGACAAGTGGGTCCCATAGTGGATATAGTGGATAGAGGATGATATAGAGGATGGATGGGTGCGGGAGAATTAAGTATAGAGGAGAGAATCTTGCTGACTAGGACGTATAGAGAATGAATATAGAGGTCCATGAGTGCGGATAGCCTGACATCGTCACACTCACGCGGGCCATTGTGCCATCGTCCGGCTTATAAGCATACATTTTGTTTCGATACATATCTCGATGACTAGCTCGTTTGTCCTGTTGATACAGCCAGATTCAGTCGACGCCACCCGTCACCCGTGACCGCAGCAAGTATATATGTATGTGACATTTGGAGTTCACGCAACACGCCCACAACGGGACAGCACACTGAAAACTTGGTTGGCTTATACGACGGCCCGCAGGCCGCAGCTTATCCCTTTTGAACTTTTTTTTTCTAATATATGTATCTATTATTTGATTTTTATGAATCGCAGTGTAGACATTTGATGCTTACATACACGCACGCATATTCACCTCTAAGATTAATACACGAACACACTCTATATGTATAAGCACCTTCAAAAGACAAAGACCGTGGGTCTTAAGATTGACAAAGTTAATCACCGTCGATGGATACCACTGAAACAATAGGGTCGTCACATGCATGTCTTCCTGCATGCTGCCACCTTTCTCGGCCTAGGATGATGGCCGAGGGATTGCCGGTTGCCGCGCAGCAACCAGGAAGGCTGCGCTGCACTGCACCTGGGCTGCTGGGCATGGACGCAAGGGCCCAACCGGCAACCGCGTCGCAGGGCATCCCTCGGGATTCGGGGGACTTCATGGGTTAATTGGCCGCCGGGGCCCGGAGGACCAGGTCCCGAGGCAGGGCACCAACCGGGCGTGCACCGCTAGGCTTGTTCAACGGCCAGGCGATCCAGTCTTGGTCCTGGCGAGCCTGCGTGCGCCCGGCACTCGCGCCGGCGGCCGGCGGCAGGCCAGGCTTGCCCGCTCCGTCGTGCAGTTGGGAAGCACCGAGCACAGGCGCCGGGCTAACTTTGCTGCTCCCTTCTGAGCGCTTTACTTACAGGTTATTAGGATTAGATCAGACGTGATCAGATCAGAGATAGATAGAGTACTCTAATACGTAGTATAGGAGTACTAGTACTACTATTAGGTTACCGGCAGGAGAGGTTATTTTTTAATTAATTAATGAAAGGAAATGAGGATTTACCGCTGTTTTCTTGACGGCCATCCCACCTGCTTGTGCTTGTGCAGCCGTGCAGGACAGGTAAATTTTTTGTGTGCACGTCTCAGGCCAAGGCAAAGCGTGGGCAGTCAGTCACGTTGGTTGGGTCGCAAGCAAAAGCAAAAACCCTTATCAAAAAAAAAAGCAAAAGCAACAACCAAAGCTGCTGCCGCTGACCAGAGCACAGCCACAGCCTGAGGCACATCCAACCCAACCCAATGCGGCAACCGTGGCATTGGCAAAGCATATGCGTAGCATCTGCGCCATCCCCACACCCACGCACCATACGTGACCTCGGAAAACGTGGCAGTTGGATCTTTTTGATAGCACGTACTAAGCATGGCAGCAATCGAGAAGGATAGCCGCTGTCAAAATGAACGTAGTAACTCTAGCTACGGTGACAACCACCATATGTCACTATTTTTTATAAAAAAAACAAATAAGTAACATTAAATTTAGTAGGTCCTATATACCTGTTTAACTGTTTTTTTCCTTGAAAACGGAGGTAGTAGCCCCTATACTATCAAAACAGAAGGAACGAAAATCCAGAACAAGAAGTACGCTGAGAAAACAGAGCAAAGATGAAGGATGCCTCGTTTTTACTTGACAACTCGTCTTTTTCTCATTTTTCATTCAAATCGTCCATCAAGAAACAAGAGCGAACAAACCAAACAAACGAGATGGAATCTATCTAATCTAATAACTGAATACTCATAATTACTCATCTACAGTAAGTTAGTTCACGAGTCCTACGGGGCCAATCCAGTTGACGCGCCATGCAACAAGGCAGGCAGCGACTTGGCGGACGGTGGACGGACATCAGTTGGGCGCGATGTGGATGGACGCGTTCTTGGCGCCGGAGCAGACGGGGCAGGCGTCCGTCCGGGGCTCGCACGCCTTGCACAGGCACAGGTGCCGGCACGGCAGCAGCAGCACCGACGCCTCGCCCTCGCCGCACGCCCTGCACGCCCACTTGCCGTTCCAAGTCGAGGACGACGAGGCCGTGGCGGTGTCCGGCGCCTGCTCCTCCTCCACGTAGCAGCAGCACGACTGCGCGTCGTCGGGCTCGGAGTCGCCGAATCCCTCACCCTCCTCGGAGCGGAGGAGCAGCGCGTCGAGCGTGGCTTGGAGCCCCGCGGCGACGGCCTCGTTGCCCCGCGCGACGCCGCACCACGCCTGCGCCTCCGCGGCCGCGTGCCGGACCCGCTCCTCGAGCTCCGCCGCGCGCCGCCACGCGGCCTCCAGCTGCACCTCCGCCTCCCGCGCCCGCCGCGCCACCGCCAAGCCGGACACGGCTGCTCGGACCAGCAGCGCCTGGCGCTGCCGCTTGCGCGCCAGCTCCAGACCCGCGCGCAGGCGGTCGCACTCGGCCCGCACCAGCGCGTCCACCTCCGCGCCGTGCAGCCGCCACAGCAGCTCCGACGCCAGCGCGTGCTCCGCCGCCCGCTCGTCGACGCCGCCGCCGTGGCGGAGTGCGGCCGCATCCCCGGGAGAGGCAGGAAAGGCGCGTAGTGAAGGAGATCGTCGTCGTCCCTTACGCGCTTGCGCGAGGGCGAGGGCGCGGGCGCGGGCATGGCCGCTCCGCCACCGCCGTTGCACGTCAGCTCGTTCTGCGCGGCGCGGTAGTCGTGCTGCTGCCACGCGTAGCCATCATCGGCCCCGGGCACCGCGGCTGCGGACAGGAGCGCGCCGTAGTCCATGAGCGCCCGCATCTGTTGTTCCTCGGCCGCGTAGGGTGGGAGCACGAGGCCGCCAAATTGCGCTTGCACGGCCATGGTGTCAAGAATGAGCGGGAAGGGGGTGATGGATGATGATGGATGGAGCGTGGAGGCGCGGTTATATATCGCGGAGGTGGCGGGTGACGCCACGCGACATGGTCGGACGGGCGTCGCGACTGGATGGGCCATGGCCATCTTGGGAGGCTGGTGGGGCCCGCGCGGTTGGGTTGGATGCGCGTGCAGGTACGGTTACCGCTAATTAATGGGGTCCGGTTACCAGTAACAGTTCCGTACTATACGACGAGACTCGGGAGGAGTTGAAATTAGGCCTCGTTTAGTTCACCCAATTCTCCCCAAATTTCACTATGCAAAAAGAAGATTTCTCGTCACATCAAAATATCGGTAAATGCATGAAGTACTAAATGTTGATGAAATTAAAAACTAATTGCACAGTTTTGTTTTACTTTACGAGACGAACATTTTAAGCCTAGTTAGTCAAAATTTAAATAATTTTTACCAAATACAAACGAAATACTACAGGAATTATGATACAATGTTTTTCTTCCCTATTCGCCGAACTGTCAAACGTTTTCAACTTTGATTAGGATTATAGAAAATATTAATAATATTTATATCTCTAAATAAATATATTATGTACTATAAATATTAATATTTTTTATATATATTTAATTAAAACTAAAAATATTTGACTTCTCGAAATATTAATAATGGCGGGCGTCCCCACGGCCAAGACAAAAGGATCCAAAATGTCGCCGGGTGGACCACGCACACACGCACGACCTCCGACTCCGAGAGTCCAAGTGCGTACGCCACTCCCTCGTGCTGCTGCGTGGGCCTACAGTAAACAACCTGTTTTGATTTGAATAAGCTGGGATTAGTTAACGATGATGACGAGGATGCTTTGGCAGCTGAGCACCTAAGAGCAAATACAATAATTGGCTTATAGCCAAGCTAATCAATGTTTTTGCTGATGTGGAAGAGAGAAGAAAGAAGAGAGCTTGGCTCTCATACAAGTAACAAGCTAGACACAGATGTATAGGCACTAGTGGGACCTAATAGAGATGTATGTAAGAAGAAATAGAAAAGAGAATGAAAACATATAATAATAAAGAAATTTTGTAGCAAATTATAAGACTAACTATTGTATAGCCACACTCTTATAACTTAACTTTACAGGTAGAACTATCTCAGCAAGTAGTTGTTTCAGCAATAATATTAGCCAAGATGAGAAAAAGATAACCAAATATCCACTAATTGTTCCGGAAATAAATAGTTTTGTATTTGAGACTGTTATATGTATACTAGTATTGTTAACTATAGTCAAGCTGTTTACAGCAAATCTTAAAATGTCTTTCTCATGAATGGTTCATTTTATCTTGTTTTTGTATATAGAGGGAGTACAGATGGGTCCTCATGCTTCAACCTACTTGGAACCAATGGCTGGAAGTATTTTGTGTAGCAGAATTGTTTGTTAATAGCTGTAAGCATTATGGCAGCATGTAGAATGTAGCCTATGTGTTGGCTCTTGGTTGTGACATTCGGAATGTAGGATCGGTGTTGGTTGCTTCCTTTATTTTTCGAACCATAGAATGTAACTTGAGGCTGGAACTCGATCTATGAACAGTTTTAGCGATGCAGAATTATATTTATATGAACACTATAAAATGATGATTGTCTGATATATCATGACATCATTAATTTATCCGATGTGACTTAATGAGGACTATCTTATGTGATTACTTTAATTTGAATTGTTAAATTAGTTTTCCTTGATAAATGTCAACTGACAGGGAAGTCAATGGCCCGACCGTCAGGGTCAGTTTGAGTATTCCCTGACGGCTAATCCCTGTCAGGGAAGAAAGTGACATGACGTGACAGTTTTGTAGCAAACAGGGAAAGTTCAAATATTTCCTGAGGGTTTGGCACTGACGGGATGTTTTTCCTAACGGGCACGTGGAAACCGACGTGAAAAGTTTTCCCTGACAGGTACAACCATCAGAGACTAGTCCGTGATGGTTTTTTGTTAGGGAAGGATGACTTTTTGTGACAGTTGTTGCCTGATGGCTAATTCCTGACGGTAACTATTAGGAATAGTCTTTGCTGACTGTTTTAGGTACTTTTCTAACGGTTCAACCCGTCAGGAAAAAATTTGTCTAGGGTAGTGTGAGTTTGGATTGTGCAACATGTCTCTTGGCTTATGGTGTACAACTGCGGAGCTCGGAGACAGAGGTCGACGGCAAAGGTGAAGGTCAAGCGGGTCCGTGCTAATTGACTAGGTGCGGTAAATGACAGATATCGGGGCTTGGACCAAGGGACTAGAGAAGCTGTGAGACTGACCGTGGGTGGCTAACACCTGGGGTCATCGACAAGTGCAAGAATACATGAGGAGTGACCGTGTTGACCAAGTCAAGAGGGTGGTCGGGCAAGTCAAGCGGAGGCGCTAGAGGACTTGATGACTAGGCGATCGAGGACGACATGTGTCGAGAGAGCAGAGGAGGCGTAGTTGATACACTTCTCCAGGTGGTTTGGTGGTTTGGGCCTCAAAACCACCGGTGGACAGTTTTCGGGTTTGGGCCTCAAAACCCGAGTGCAGTTCCGGCGGGAATGGGAGGTAGCACATGGTGTCATTGCGACGCTTGCGTTGAGGCGAAGCTAAGTCATAAAGGGCACGTGGCCGTCGGGTCAGCAGATTTCGAGTTGGACCATAATACCCTTTGGGTTAGGTGGTTCGCTCTACCATGTCCCTAAATGTGGGGGGGATGATAGTACCATGTCGTTCATACCGTCTGCTGCCGAGCTGAGCAATGCAGGGATACATTTCAAGGTGAGTAGAACTCATTTACTCCTTGACATTGACTTCAAGAGGTGGTTCTAGTGGAGGGGCGGGGTGGGGGTGGTGCTTGAGCCCCCTACCCATCTTTGACATATGGATTCCCTTGAAATCCATCCATGCATTTGCATCAGTAACCAATATATTGATAACCAATGTCTTTGTCTATTGAATCCACACCTAGGCATGTACTGTTAGTGCTAATGCATGCATACTAAGTGACATTCTGTTGCTCCTCCTGGCAGCTAAGATTGGCTACTACCTAGTACAAATCTTGAGTGATCACTGAACTGGTGTAGAAAGAGCCACTCTCCACATACGGAGAAGTGGTTTTGATTCCCATGGTTCCTTCACTGATATTGATGTGGGAGACACTGACCCATCGCCATAGCCACCATACACTATGATCTGATCCCAAAATAGTGTCATGTCAGTGCATTTAAGCTACAATTCTTTCCTCGCGGAGCAGCCTTCATCTAGGCCGAATGGAAATGGTACTAATGTCCCCGCAGGATTTGCTACAATTCGCCTTCCGTGGAGTTGGATTGTACCCTGTGTGGGCCGTTGAAAACTAATAGTTTATATTTGATATCAACTATATTATTAATGTAACAAAAACTTTAGCATGAAATATGTTTTCAATTCACTAACCAACCATTGTTACTAAATTTTTCAAAGAGTTAGACTCGGAAAGAGCAAAGTTGTAAAGACAGTATAGATCATAGCTAACAACAGTACACATATAATAGAAAGTTGTCAAGCATATTAAGTGAGTTGATGAGCTACTCTATCTTGACCCGATTCACTTTAAACATCCTTATACTCCTCTATTCACTACTTCCATAAATGATTTCTAAAGACACTTCAATCTTTTCTAGCTATTGTTGGTTAAAAGATGACCCTAAACATGGACTTCTAGAGCCAATTGCTGTTTCCAAGGGCCCTTAGAAATACCCTCTTTTTTACCAACAAATGGTTGAAACGGTGCTGATTTTCACTATCAATTCATAACATGACCAGTCGGTGAAAATGGTTGAGCCCAACGACAATCAAAACTATTTTCGCCCACAGTTCTGTCTGTTATCTGTCGGTAAAAATGGCTCATCTCTCGCCCCCACAACTCCGGCGCACTATGTGTGTTTTCTCAAGGTGGGTGACAATTGGGGCAATATGCATGCATGTCACCCACTACCTCCTCTATTCCTAGGGATGATACCAGATATGATACAGAAGGATATCAATGATCTTGCATCCTATACCATATATCGTATTCCATCCCATATTGTTTTTCTCGGATATCATAACCGGATACGGATACGTTGGATATTGATATCTATCCCATATACATATGTGAAATCCTATTTTTGAGTATCCGGATTCGGATATGGGACAGATATTAAATGATCGTATTTAGATATGAACTGTCTATATAGGGTTTGAACTATCTGTATTGGGTTTTGACCCTCTCAGGATGGATGGATACCGGGAAATATCCATCCTGTTTTCATCCCTATACATTCCATCCCTCTCTCCTTCTCTCTCTGGTGAAGAAAGGATACACATCTCACTCTCCCTCACCCTCCCCTTTCTCTCCTCCCTCTCTCTCCCTCCCTATGACTCATCACGGTGCTGGCGCCCTGGCATATGTGGTAGCTAACATAGATCAAATCTAGGGGGACGTTATTTTTCATAGTGGCATATGATGACACTGCTGGCTAATGTAGATGCAAATCCTAGATGGCTAATGTAGCTTATTTAGAAAACAGGACGAATCAATTGATCAAAAAGCTGTTATTATTAATGGTAATTAGAGTGTAGTAAATTGATGGCCGAAACTTTGTTCTTTTTTATTGAGAATTCCTAGGGTTTATCTGTTCTTCAAGAGAGTCCATCTATGATCAACATGACTCCAATTAGTAATGGTATAACCTTTGCCAAAAATATGCTATCTACTTCGAATTTGTACTTTCATAGCTTGTTAAATCCATAGTGTTTTTTCTTAATTTTAAAATCTACCTTTAGTTTAGCCAAATTTACTCATCTTCATATCTATTGTAAATAAATATGTTGGTACATAATTCACTGCCTCATTTCTAAACAGAATTGTTAGTGTACGAATTGAAGTGCCCAGCATTAATTAGCCGTTTTCGTTTTGATATTCCAACAAATATTATTTAGCACCAAAGGTGACTAGGCGAGTCCTTATATGATCAAGTTTTAAAGGTTCATCATGGTAGACAGCAGAATCATGTCATTATTAGGACCAATACAAATAGGAATGATGTGTAGGGAATCATCCATAATAAACTCATTAAGAATAAACAATATCGGCAGACAATTTTAGCCTTTTTCACACCAAAAGGAGGCCAACCAAATCTCCACACACATCATTACATTAGATAATCCGTGTTGGAATCGAACATAATTAGCTAGTTTAAAAATTATATCTTTCTGTAGTGACAAGATCTGATTGGAACAAGTTTTGTGCTGCCTCAAATATGGAATTGAAATCCCCACACCAAGTCTCAAATGCCTACTATACTTACTTTTTAAGATACACAATTAAATTACTTAACAACAATAATAACGCATCATCATCTAATTTGACCTGAAAGGTCGGAATCACGACTACTATTTATTAGGCGATACATAATCCCTTTCTAACTCGAGGGAGAAGGAGAAAATAATATGTATTTGCCTTTGACAATCATTTATATATAGTTGGGGAATCAATTGCTTCGTGTACGAACCAGCAACGGCTTCGATCCGTTTATACGAAATTTGCTAACACCGTACCCACCCGCTGTCATCATCGCTGTCGTATACAAACAGCATATGGACCTGAACGCACGTTATGGGAAATATTCTTCTTCATCGGGTGGATCATATCAACATGCGCGTGCATGTATGTGCGGTGGCATATACACCTACACAAAGTGCCAAACAAATTATCTTAATTATTCTGCAAGGTTGGATTATATTGTTTTTTTAGAACATGCATGGCACGTGTTTCACTAAGAAGCTGGATTATATTAGTTGTACTGCCTATCTTTGATCGACATGCTATATATAAAAACTATTGAGTGCGAAATGACAATGCATGCGTATCAACAAACACCTTGGAAGGTGACCTGTCCGTCCCTGCTTGCTCGAGTTATATAGTTTATTGAGAAGATTGTTTGCTTCGGATTAATAAGCAGATGGAGACCGCACGCATCACTCATGTGGATTGAATAATTGAAAAGGCAGCAATGCAATACCGATGGCAGCTGTTTTGAAGCTGCCTAGCTGCTTAGCGGACGTTTTAGAATAATGTGATTTGGAAGTATTAGCTACTCCGTAGCTAGCTAGTACTCTATATGTATTAGAAAATGATGAAGTGGGAATGATGATGAGACGAGACACCACCACCAGTACAAATGTCAACAGTTTGGATAAAACAGACGGGATGAGAGCGAGCGAGGAGGCATGTTGGCACTACGTGATACATTGATAGGATCTTCGAGTAGAGTACCGAGTTTGGGAACAAGGGAAAAACGGTTGAGTAGATCTAGGAGTTTAGAGATTAGACCGTCGTTGGAGGGAGCGGATCCGGAGGCGTCCATGGTGTTGATGTCGCGGTGGAGTAGATCACGTCGTCCTTCGGGCCTCCACCGACGCTGACCGACGACGGCGGTGCGGGAGTAGAAGGGATGCGGCGCGGTGGTGCTTCCCGACGCCACTGCGCGATGCCGATCGGAGGCCTAGGGTTTGTGGAGTGGGTTTAGGGCACGGCGAACCTTGGATCAAGTGCCTGCGGCCCCCACTCCTCCTTTTTATAGCGCAGCGTGTCGGGGGCCCACCAACCATGGATCGGTTGGGCGCCCCCGATCAGGACGCGATCCAGGGGGAAACAAGGCCCCAGCCGTTGGGCTGGGCCTGAGATCAATCCAACATTCTCCCCCTTGATCTCATCTCTGTTTTCTCGCTTTGTTAACCCACCCCATCACAAATTAGTATATTGAGCATGTTTCATCATAACAGTTATTACCATTAGATTAGACAGCCACAGACACTTTTCTGTTCAGAGGTGAATTCTCGCCTTGGGCCCTCTTACTATCCAGGAATCACAGGCTTTCCTTTAAACCCATGCCGGCTACATGTTCTCTGAACACATTGGGCGGTAAGCCTTTCGTAAGCGGATCCGCTAACATCTTTTCTGTGCTTATATGTTCAAGACTTATGACGTGATCCCGGATTTTATCCTTCGCAACATAATATTTTATGTCAATGTGCTTGGCGGCATTGCTTGACTTATTGTTGTGAGCATACAACACTACTGGCTCGTTATCACAATACAACTTTAGTGGTTTATCGATGTTGTCGACCACCTTTAAACTGGGTATAAATTTCTTAAGCCAATTCACCTGTCGTGACGCCTCATAACAAGCAATAAACTCAGCATACATTGTGGACGATGCAGTGACTATTGTTTGTTTTGAGCTTTTCCATGATATGGCTCCTTGCGTGAGAGTGAATATATACCCTAAGGTGGACTTTCTATCATCTCCCGCGTAATCAGAATCTAAATATCCTACTATTTGTAGGTCATCAGATCTTCTGTAGGTTAGCATGAGCCCTTTCGTGCCTTGCAAGTATCTTAAGACCTTCTTTACTAAATTCCAGTGTTCCATACCTGGATTACTTTGATATCTGCCAAGCAGCCCAGTCACAAAAGCCAGGTCTGGGCGTGTGCACACTTGAGCATACTGTAAGCTTCCGACAGCTGAAGCGTATGGAACGGCTTGCATGCGATCGCGCTCGAACTTGCTCTTAGGACATTGATGTTCCCCATACTTGTCACCTTTTACAATAGGAGCAGGTGATGGTCTACACTTATGCATATTGAATTTCTTCAATATTTTCTCTATATGTGCCTCTTGGGACAATCCCAATACCCCTCGGTTTCTATCTCGGTGAATCTTTATGCCCAAAACAAAAGAAGCTTCACCTAAATCTTTCATATCAAAATTTGAGGATAAAAACCTTTTGGTTTCCTGCAGCAGAGTGACATCACTACTTGCTAGTAGAATGTTATCTACATACAATACTAGGAAAATATATTTCCCATTCTTAAATTTTGCATACACGCAATTGTCCTCAACATTCTCTTTAAACCCAAACTTCCTGATTGTCTTATCAAACTTCAAATACCACTGTCTGGATGCTTGCTTTAATCCATAAATGGATTTCTTCAGGCGACAGCCCATTCTTTCTTTGCCTGTCACAGCAAAACCTTTCGGTTGTGCCATGTACACTCTTTCTTCTAGATCCCCATTGAGAAACGCTGTCTTCACATCCATCTGATGTAATTCTAGATCAAAATGTGCCACTAGGGCCATTATGATTCTAAAAGAGTCCTTGCTCGAGACGGGAGAGAATGTTTCATTGTAATCTATCCCTTCTCGCTGAGTAAAACATTTTGCTACCAGTCTTGCTTTATACCTTTCTATGTTCCCTTTGGAGTCACGTTTCACTTTGTAGACCCATTTGCAGCCTAATGTTTTGGCTCCTTTAGGAATTTCCTCTAGATCCCAAACTTTATTGGTACTCATGGACTTTAATTCATCTTCCATGGCTTCTTGCCACTTAGATGATTCAGTGCTCCTTATGGCTTCTTCAAATGAGGTGGGTTCATCCTCCATCTGAACTTCTTCGCATTCATAGACTATGTAGTCATCTGGAATAGGAGACTTTCTCGCTCTTTGAGGTCTGCCAGAAGGTTCTGCTACTGACATTTCTTGATCTTGAGGCTGATCTTGTTGGGGCTGCTCTTCATCGACTATGGGTTCATTCGGCTCCTGAAAGACAGGTTCTGAATTAGTCGTAGGCGAAATTACAGCAGGTGTTGTCACCACTTGCGTAGGTCCAACAACAACAGGCAGCGTGAAGTAGGGTTCCTGCACCATAGGAATGGACACGAACACTCGCTTCTCTTCAAGGGTGATTTCTCGCGCTGTCTTGCTCCCCCTGATTATCTGATCTTCTAGAAAACTAGCGTGTCTGGTTTCCACAAACTTGGTATGTCTACCAGGGCAGTAAAAACGATAACCTTTCGATTTTTCTGGATAGCCAATAAAATGGCAACTTACTATTTTGGGGTCTAGCTTTCCTATGTTTGGGTTAAATACTTTTGCTTCAGCAAGGCTCCCCCAGACACGCAAAAGGTTGACTGAGGGTTTCCTGCCGGTCCACAACTCATACGGTGTTTTAAGTACTGACTTGCTTGGAACTCTGTTGAGAATATGAATGGCGGTTTTTAAGGCCTCCATCCACAAACTTAGTGGCAGAGTGGAATAGCACATTATGCTGCGCACCATATCCATTAGAGTACGGTTACGCCTTTCTGCTACTCCATTTTGCTGTGGGTCGCCCGGCATTGAATACTGGGCTACTATGCCATTTTCCTATAAGAACCTTGCAAAAGGTCCAGGAACTTGTCCATAAGGGGTATGTCGACCGTAGTACTCCCCCCCCCCACGGTCAGATCTTACTACTTTGATTTTTCTGTCTAGTTGATTTTCAACCTCAACCTTGGATATCTTAAACTTGTTTAAAGCTTCTGAACGTTCTTTGATTGGATATATATATCCAAAACGAGAGTAGTCGTCTGTGAATGTGATGAAGAAATCAAAACCATCCACAGATGTCACTGGAAAAGGTCCACAGATGTCTGTGTGGATCAATTCTAGTACTCCCGTGCTTCGCTTAGCGCCTTTCTTTATGTTCTTTACTAACTTGCCTTTAATGCAATCAACGCATTGCTCTAACTCTGAGAATTCTAGGGGTGGGAGTATTGATTCTTTGACTAAGCGTTCTATTCTCCCCCTCGAAATATGGCCTAAACGACAGTGCCATAATTTCGATGAGGAATCAATTCTTTTCCTTTTCTTGCTATCATCTGTGGGTATTGCATTCTCAGCATTATTACATTCAGCATTCACATTCTCAAACATAGATAATAAATAAAGTTTGTCTTGTCGGAAAGCAAGACCCACACACTGATTATTTTACTGTAGCTTACAGTTGTTCTTGCTGAAATGACAATCAATTCTTCTTGCACACACATAGCAATCACCTTCTCTAAATCCTAGTCCTTTGGCTGTGTGTTGTAGTTAACAACAAATGTCTCATACTCTTTGGGAAGGGAGTTTAGAGCTAGGTGAATGATGAAACCATCTGCTAGGGGCATCTTTAACTTGTCTAACTTAGCTGCCATGGTGCTCATGCTCAGAATGTGTTCTCTCACACTCCCCCTGTGAACTTCGTGTTAGTGAGTTTTTGGATTAGGGTGGAAGCATGAGCTTTGGTGGAAGCAGTGAACTGATTCTTTACTTTCTCAAGGTATTCTTTTGCTGTGTCACATTCTGGGATGGCACCTCTTAAGCCCTCTGTGATGGTTTTCTTGATGACAATCTTGCACTTGCGGTTTGACTTTTTCCACTTGTACTTCTCAAGATCATACTTTGCTCTAACAGGAGCATAGTCTCGCTTCCAATTAGCAAAAGCTTTATGCCATTTTCCTGTAAGAACCTTGCAAAAGGTCCAGAAACTTGTCCATAAGGGGTATGTCGACCGTAGTACTCCCCCCACGGTCAGATCTTACTACTTTGATTTTTCTATCTAGTTGATTTTCAACCTCAACCTTGGATATCTTAAACTTGTTTAAAGCTTCTGAACGTTCTTTGATTGGATATATATATCCAAAACGAGAGTAGTCGTCTGTGAATGTGATGAAGAAATCAAAACCATCCACAGATGTCACTGGAAAAGGTCCACAGATGTCTGTGTGGATCAATTCTAGTACTCCCGTGCTTCGCTTAGCGCCTTTCTTTATGTTCTTTACTAACTTGCCTTTAATGCAATCAACGCATTGCTCTAACTCTGAGAATTCTAGGGGTGGGAGTATTGATTCTTTGACTAAGCGTTCTATTCTCCCCCTCAAAATATGGCCTAAACGACAGTGCCATAATTTCGATGAGGAATCAATTCTTTTCCTTTTCTTGCTATCATCTGTGGGTATTGCATTCTCAGCATTATTACATTCAGCATTCACATTCTCAAACATAGATAATAAATAAAGTTTGTCTTGTCGGAAAGCAAGACCCACACACTGATTATTTTACTGTAGCTTACAGTTGTTCTTGCTGAAATGACAATCAATTCTTCTTGCACACACATAGCAATCACCTTCTCTAAATCCCAGTCCTTTGGCTGTGTGTTGTAGTTAACAATAAATGTCTCATACTCTTTAGGAAGGGAGTTTAGAGCTAGGTGAATGATGAAACCATCTGCTAGGGGCATCTTTAACTTGTCTAATTTAGCTGCCATGGTGCTCATGCTCAGAATGTGTTCTCTCACACTCCCCCTGTGAACTTCATGTTAGTGAGTTTTTGGATCAGGGTGGAAGCATGAGCTTTGGTGGAACCAGTGAACTGATTCTTTACTTTCTTAAGGTATTCTTTTGCTGTGTCACATTCTGGGATGGCACCTCTTAAGCCCTCTGTGATGGTTTTCTTGATGACAATCTTGCACTTGCGGTTTGACTTTTCTCACTTGTACTTCTCAAGATCATACTTTGCTCTAACAGGAGCATAGTCTCGCTTCCGATTAGCAAAAGCTTCATCGGTCTCATTTTGGGCCCTTTCGGGCTCCTCTGGCTCAGTGGGCTTTGGCTCTTAAAGAGCCAAATCTATCTCAGCAAGTGCTAGAGCTGCATCAAGTTCTTCGCGCCACAGAACATAGTTCTGTCCCGTCAGCTTTGGGATTGCACTAATAAAGTGCATCGCATTGAGCGCTTGGTCGTCGTTGGACATGAGAAAATAGTGAGAACATCAACATTAAAACTAGGAAAAGTAATTGCATTTCTTAATTTAACGTTGGTCAAAATCAAGATATACAAAAATTAACTCTGTACATAAATCCTAATCACCGTTGGGCAGAATAGAATAAATGCATAAAATATTAGAGCTCGCGCAGCGGAAAAGTTGCTATTTCTCAGAAGCATAACTTGTTGACTTTGCACTCTAAATAATAAACACGTTGGTGCAATTAAATAGAGTTTAATAACTGGGCAAAACGATTATTTAAATGCTTCTAAAAAAATAAAAAAATAAAAAAATTTCACTGTGCTTGAAAACTCGGTGTCTCAAATTAAATATCCCGTTGGTTCAATTTAATATGAGAATTAAAACTATAACTTGCGCAGCGGAAAACGTTAATTAACTCGCTATTTTTCAGAAGCATAACTTGCTAACTTTGCTCTCAAAATAAAAAAAAGCTTCTGAAAAAAAATGTTACTGTGCCGGTTGGGCCAGGGCGAAACGAAATAAGCGGCCCACGGCCACTTTCGGCCTAGCCTGTCTTTGTGCGGGATTTCGCGCGCGCAGCCAGGCCGCAACCTGGGCCGGCGGCGCGAAATCGGCCCTGTGCCGAAACCCGCCTGGGCTGTTTCCGGTCCAAACGCGTCTCGGCCGTTGGATGACATCGGACGGTGATCCTTCGATCTCGGATGAACAAAACAGCGTGAGCAGCCGATCGGTGGAAAACCCTAGCTCATTCTCGCTGTCTGCTTCTCTCTCTTGCCTTGCTTCGTTCTTTCTCACCTCACCGAAACGCAAGAGAGACCGAGCTCCCTGCGGCGGCCGGAGAGGAGGACGGCGCCGCCCCGAAGCCCCTGGCCGGTGCGCGCGCTCTCCGATGGTGGAGCGCGCCGCCGTCTAGAGGTTTCGAGCGCGGTGCCTCGCTAGAAGAGGTCGCCCGGCCGTTCTGTGGTGGTTCCGATCGTCGGTGAGCCAGCGGCGGTGCGGGTCCGACAGCGGCGCAGGTAAGTGGACGCAACTCCCGGCCTTTCTTTTGCTTTTAGGGTTAGGTTTCTCTGTTCTTGCGTGTCTAGCTAGGGTTAGGGTTTGAAAAAGAAAAAAAAACCCCTTTCTACGTACTCGCTGTTCTTGTTGGGTGGTCCCCGAGCCCGATCTACTACTAGATCGGCCGATACCATTGATAGATTGATAGGATCTTCTAGTAGAGTACCGAGTTCGGGAACAAGAGAAAACTGTTGAGTAGATCTAGGAGTTTAGAGATTAGACCGTCGTTGGAGGGAGCGGATCCGGAGGCGTCCATGGTGTTGATGTCGCGGTGGAGTAGATCACGTCGTCCTTCGGGCCTCCACCGACGCTGACCGACGACGGCGGTGCGGGAGTAGAAGGGAGGCGGCGCGGTGGTGCTTCCCGACGCCACTGCGCGATGCCGATCGGATGCCTAGGGTTTGTGGAGTGGGTTTAGGGCACGGCGAACCTTGGATCAAGTGCCTGCGGCCCCCACTCCTCCTTTTTATAGCGCAGCGCGTCAGGGGCCCACCAACCACGGATCGGCTAGGCGCCCCCGATCAGGGCGCGATCCAGGGGGAAACAAGGCCCCAGCCGTTGGGTTGGGCCTGAGATCAATCCAACACTCTGTTTGAGTTACGGCACATGCATGTGGGAAGGAAGCTGGTGAAAACACAAACATAGCAATCGTCATGTGGAACAGGTCGATAACTACTCGCTAGCTAGCAGCCTAGCACACACGATCGACGTACACGCAGCTTTGTTGCGTTGTGAAAGCGACGCTTGATCAAAGGTGCCGGGGCAAGAAACAAAAATTACACAAACGCTTGTCGTTATCGCGCGTCAGTAGCTAGCAGGTTCTACTTAATTAGGATGCTAAGACTACGATGAACGTAACGGTTACCATAAAAAGATATAATTCTTCTGTGGGGAACTCCCAACCCCATGCACATATTTTTTTAGAAAAGGGAATATATTAATATCCCAGCTTCTACATCGACTAATGCATATAGTTGTTCATTATTACAAGATATCTTCAACAAAATAAGATCTTATTGAGACCGGCCTTTCCAATTAATAACCCGATTTAACTGAAACATGCAATCGATCTAGTACACGGACTACTGTCGAACAATTCAAAGAAACTGTGGAGTCGATCTCCGGGCGTGCATGATTGTGTCCCTCTCACCGGCAGATGAACCTCTGGACCGATTAAAATCCACATGGCGGCACAACAATGATGGAGTCGTTGATTGGCTCCGGACGTGCGAATAATTGCGATGCAGCTCAAACCAGAAACTTAACGACAGGCACTGCCCGTGCGTGGGTCGCATGCATGGCCCACGCAATCGCACTCGTACACGCATGGGCGTATATAGAGATGAGATGTGCCTTCTGTTTAGAGGTATGTATGAGAAACATTTTGAACGGAATGGATTAGCTTTTTTTTCTAATCTAATTATTAAGGTGTGGCAATATGATATGCGCCAATGCCCACCAATTACCAAACCACCAGCAGCATTTCCATGTGACGCTACTGCTATCATATACTAGGAGTAATATTAGTATCATCAGACTTGGCTGGCACGGTACAGCAACAAACAGTCCCCATCGGTCACCAACTCAAAGTCTGCACCAAGATTGTGATGGTGCATACTCCTGTATGGGTCGCAAAAGGCAGGCAGGCTGATCCATCGGTTTGACTGACGGAGACTGCACGCAGGACGCAGCAGGCCATGAGGCATCATCGTTCCTGTGCGCGGCAAAAATACTATGCAACGGATCCAGGAAAGAGACACAATATGCCAGAAAAGCTTATCAGTGACGCTGTAATTCGTGACTCAGAAACAAAACGCGTCACTAATAATCTATCCGTGACACGGGTTGACGAGACGCGTCACTGACTAGCTGTTGCCCATGCCCCAGGAACAAGACGCGTCACTAATAACATCATATCAGTGACTCTTGAATAGAACACGCGTCACTGATAAAATTTGTGACGCGTATTTGTGTGGTGCGTCACAGATATATGAATGTATTGGTGACGCTGGTGAATAAGACGAGTCACTGATAAGAAATGTGACACGTTATTCCTAGACGCGTCACTGATATAAAATCATATTTGTGACGTTTCTCGACAAAATGCGTCACAAATAGTAGATGTGACGCATGTTCTGTAGATGCGTCACTGATTTGTGGTGATATCTGTGACTCATTTTCTTAAGCCGCGTCACAAATCATTTGGCCAGGTGCTTACAAAGGCTAGCTGCTCTGAATATAGCTTTGTTGACATTTGATTTTAACCTAAGCAATTGTAGACCTTGATGTCATATTTTTACCTAAAGTGTCTGTAGTGTCCACCCATTACCTAAAGTGTCTGTAGGTTGACTCTCTCTTGTCATCCATTGGTTCTAATGTGTAGGATCTTTTGTGTTCAGGCTTTTCGTGATGGACCAACAAACACAGCAATGGCTGCACTGACAAAGACTGTGGGAGTTTTCCCAAAAGAACGGACTATAGTTGACAGAGAACGAGGAAAAGGTTCCTATGCACTTGAACCATATCTTTCATCCAAGTTGTTGGCCGAGATTCCCATTGGAGCAGCATTTATCTATCCAATGGCTAAACTTCACCCAACATTTTCTAGGTCAGTGTAATTATTTTTGGTCAATGCTTAGAGGCATCATTTTTTGTATATCTATCACAGTTCCTAGTTTTGCAGTCCTTTCCACAGATACTAAAATGGTACATATATAGAAATTACAGGTTCCACATGTTCATATTTTACAGTTCAGAAGTTGTTCTCTAAATTTAATTTTGGCTAAAATTTTTTGAGAGAATTTTTTGGCCAAAATTTGGTTTCCTGAAAGACAAAAGTTTCTGCTGTTTCACTTGTCAGACCATAAGATTACTGAAAATGAACTACTGCACATGTTGATTACCCATGCTAGTGTAACTGCCGTATTTTCTTACTTCTTCCCTTGTGAATTCAGTTACTTAGGAGTTGCGGTACCCAATGGTAAACCCAGGAGGTGTATGAGGGCAGGACTCCTGACAACCCCTTCACAGTTCATCTCTTCAGAATTCGAAAGTGCTGCTGCTCTAGAAATACCGACATGGGAATTGGCTCTCTTTCCATT